>NW_004624782.1:5531735-5557288 GCF_000247695.1 Heterocephalus glaber
TTAAACAAATTTCTATCTATGTTCATACTTTTTTCTACTATTATCTTTATCCAGTTTTAGTATTAGCACAATGTTGAGTTCCTAAAATGAGGGGAGAAGTGTTCCTTCTTTTTTCTGCTTTAATCGTTTGATATAATTTATCAATTAAAATGTATATGAGCCTGCTGTTGTCATATAGGTAGCTTTTTAAGCTAGGAATATACTTTCTTTAATAGGTGCTATTCAAATTTTGTATTTCCTCCAGAGTTAGCTTCATTAATTTGTCTTCCAAGATACTTCTTAGAAGTTGTCCAATTTATTTCAAAACAGATTTTTGAAATATGCTTTCTAAATCCTTTTAAATTCTTAAAATCTGTGGCAATGTCTCCTAGATCTTGATATTGTAATTTTTTAAATGTATAATTGATATTGTGTAATAGGAAGAAAAGGTCTAAAGGAGCAGGGGAAGTGGGAGGGGTAGGGGAAAGGAAAAAAGGGAAAAGAGAAAATATGAGAAAAGGAAAAAAAGTGGAAACAAAGTCTTTGCAAATAGGGAAGGGTGGAGAGGGTGAAGGGAGGGCAGGGGAAGGGGAAAAAATAAGAACCAAGATTCTCATGTAATGGTACAAGAGGCCAATGATGAATGTAACTGTATTTTATACCTAAAATGTACCAATAAACTTAATGGGGGTAAAAAAAAAAAGGGATGGCGTTGGATCTGATCTCTAACCCCTGACCTAAAGTCTACTTATAGCATCATCTCTCCCCTCTAGATGGTGCTATCAGAGCTTTGAGGAAACATCAAAGACAGGCTTGTTCTTCTCTTGCCTACAAAATATTGGCCATTGCTTGGATAAACTAGCCCCTGGGCTGCTTGGGGAAAAGAAATAATATGATGTGGCACACAGGAAAAGTAAAGAAATCTGTTTGTCTACCAATAAGAAATATCTCTTCAATCCAGATACCAATCAGACAATGGCCAGCAAAAGATGCTCCCATGCCTTCTGATCATGTTGTGTTTATATATTTAAATGCCAAGTAATTCAGTTTCTAGGGATTTTCCTCCTAGATTCATGCAAAAACATTTGTTCAAGGATATCTCTGGAAACATTATTTGTTGTAGAGAAAAACTGGACATAACCTAAACATGCACTTTAGGACACTACTTTAAGACACACTGATTTAAGACACACTGATGATGGTGACTACATGGTAGTGGTGACAGTGATGTTGATGTTGATGGTAATGATAAAGAGGAAGGGAGGAGTCAAGTGATGGTGATGGTGACAGTGATGATAATGATGAGGATGAGGATGAGGGTGAGGGTGTGGTGGTGGTGGTGATGATATTGATATCAGTAATAATGATGGTGGTAGTGGTGAGATTGATGCGCCTGGTGGTGATGACATGGAGGATGAAGCTGGCGATGATGATGATGACAATGACGATATGGCGGCAGTGATGGTGACACTGATGTTGGTGACGGTGGACGTGTGGTTAGATGTCTGTCTGCTCCAGTCATGTAACAGTTCATCTCAGTCAAGACTGCTGCAATTGACTAAAACTAAGTCAAGTGAAAGGACAAAAAATAAAGTGTGATAGGGCTGTGGTGACTGTTGGAAAGCCTTATGGGTAGGGCCGGCTTCAGGACAGCTGGATTTGGCATTCAAACAACAGCCCTAGGCTTCCCTCCATCTCTCGGCCCCTTTCTTCTTTGGATAGCAAAATGACTCCTGCTGCTCTTATCTCAGAACCTTCCCATATTCAAGCTTAGCAGTAAGGAGGATGCCTCTTCTCTCTCCTCCAAAGCACTGCACCCTAAGTTACAGGACAGGTCTGGGTGATTTCCCCTGGGACCCCAACATTTCAGCCAAGTACATGGACAACTCCTGTGGGTTAGGTCACATGATTTCCCGAACCTTGAAGTAGGGTCAGTCTTGTTCAAAGCAGGAAACGTGGAAGGCTCTCCAAGGTCAGAGGAGTTCTCCAAAAGGAGGTCATTGCTGTCAAGGAAGACCGAAAACTAGGAGCTGGACAGCCAACATCTCATAGCCAACAATAAATGCCATGATCAGTCCACACCACTGAGCTTTTCATTCAATTTATGAGAACCTTTTTCAAAGGAAAGGTCTCTACAAGATATTATTACAAAAAAAGATATTGTTACAGATAAATATTTGAACTTATGGTCAGAGAGATTGCAATCAAGATTCTGCTATGCCTTATATTCCCTCTAGGTTCCACACACAATAATGAATAAGCAAGGTTAATTCAGGATAGACCCACAACTATGGGCTCCATCTCACTCTCGTGTTGCCAGAGTTCTAAGCATCATCTCATCTGATCGACCCTCTTACTGCCCCCCTTACTACTATGAAAAGGAAGAACAGAGAATAAGGCTCTCTAGGAGCCACATTTCTATAGCTCACTGGAATTAATTCTATATTTTTATTAATTCTATATCTCACTGGAATTAATTTTTTATAAATCTAAAGTTGATTCTGCCTAGTTAAGATGTATATTCTAAGCCTTAGAGCATCCCATAAGGAAACAATAAAAAATAGTGAAAAAAATCATTAAAGAAATTAAAATACCTCATTACAAAATACCTGTCAAAAAAGGCAGTAAAGGAGGAATACAGAAACAAACAAAAAAAAATGAGTCAGAGTAAAAAAACAGTAAAGTGGAAAATGTAAGCCCAACTCTATCCAGTAATAACATTAAGTATGAATGGATTAAATACACAGTGAGGACTGCGGTATAAAAACACATCAAAATCATGCAACTCTGCAAACTGGTGAGATGTATAATCACGATCTCCAAATTCCACGTGGCCCTCAATGTTCTTTAAGGCAGGTTTTTTTGAAATATACATAATATCCTTTATAATCTGGCACTTGGTTACCACTCCAGTGACATCCATATAGTTTCTCTTTTCAACAAGCATGACTAGGTCTATTTTACCATCACACCTTTGCGTGTGTGGTTCCCTCTCCTGGGCCTTGCTCCTAGTCCACCTATTTTTGTACTTCCTAATTTGGGTTTTGGTGTTTTCTGTCCCAGAGAGCCCTCACTAACTTCATTCTGTTACAGGCTGGGTTTAGGCCCCAAATACATGCTTATCCATTGTATCGGTTTGGGTTTCTGGGACTCCAAACTAGGAAAAAAGCAAAACTAAAAAGGGCATATATAATAGAATATATTATATAATAAAAATTCAGAGATCAAGAATTTCCAAGATCATTAATTCAGCAGTGCAACAATCTCCTCAAGGACCCAGGTCCTTTCTTTATTTCTTCTCTACCATTCTTTTTTCTCTCTCTCTCTCTCCACCGTTCTTAATGTGGTGGCTTTCATCCTCACATGTATCTCCTCTGAGAAGCAATTTGGTAGCCACAGCTTGCCACAATTGAGTCCTCACAGTAAAAGCCCAAAGTAGAGTAGAAAAAGATCCTTTCTGGAGTCCCTTCTGAAAGGGAGGAAAACTTTCCCAGAATTTCCCCTGTAGACTTCTCTCTTGAATCTCCTTAGCCAGAATTGAAGCACAAAGCTAACACAGTCATTGACAAGGGGAATGGGATTAGCAGTATGGACTTGGACTACTTAAAATTCATTCCTGGTGACTGGAGAGGAGACCCACATCTTCTGGAGCACATGACCAACCAACATCTAAGATAATGGGGTTCTGTTAGCAAGGCAGGAGTTACATATGAGAGAACTTTTGGCAAGGCAACCATTATCCTGAGCCATCCACCCGAGATGGTAGCACCACTTTGTGTTATAACCCACTGATTGCTTGCCTGTCCTTTCCCAGGTACTGTGAGCTTCTTAAGGGCAGGAACCAAACTTGCTTATCATTGTAAAGAGTATTTGATAAGTATTGTTTGAATGGATGCATGGACAGATGGATAGATCTGGCAGCAATTAGATTCCCTAGCATAACTGAAATGCTATAGTCAAGCTGTATTTTGGCAAAGAATCATAATTCTATGCAGAACAGCCAATATCCACAGGAAAAAAATCACTTAAAGATAGATTTTATTTTTTAATCACACAAAATTCTTTCAGAGTTTCATAGAGTATGTTGCACTCTCAAGTTGAGGAAAAGCAAGTTTCCTCCCCCAGCTACAAACTACCACCACAAAGGCAGGGACCCTGTTTTCTCATCTCTTCCTACTTTTCAATGGCTGGTGAGACCAGGGTCTGCACTTGCTCAGAATTATTTTCTAAAATAATCTTCGCAGTTATTTTTCTTTAATTTTTTTTCATCCAGTCAGTATTTATTATACAGTTGTTTACCAGAGTTCATGAGACTGTCTTTAAATGTATTCATTCTTTCAGTCCACACTTCCTATACAAACACTCTGTGTTAAGCATTGGATTCTAGCATAATGAGATTCAGGTGACTTTGAAAGAAGTTTGTCAAATACTTTCCAAAGTTTCCAAAGATACTTAGATCTTTGAAGATCCATGTGTCAGGATTCAGAGTCTTATTACTTTATAGATGCAGAAGTTAGGAAGGCAGACCAAACAACTGTAACAGACAGCAATGTGGGCATCATACTTGTTTTCAGATTTTAAAATAGAAGCTTAAGTGACATTTATAGTTAATAAATGGATGTACTTTTCTGTCTAGCCAATATTCATGGTAAATTTGTTTCCAACTTCAAAGATTATGCTCTTTCTACTAGTGACGAAGACCAAGATCTGTTCTCCTCTTTTACCAGGGTAATAACATCCCAAATTTTTACCTAGGAATGTAGCAACCCAGAATAAAAATCACACATCTCAGACCCTAGCCATTAGGTATGCTCACGTAATTAAGCCATAGGTGTTAAATTAGAGGAAGTAATTGCTAACAACTTTCAAGAAAACTTTCTAAGAGGTAGGTGCCATGTACATTTTGTCTCTTCTTCCTCCCTCTCTTCTTCCAGCTGGATGGAGCAACAGCAACCATTTTGGACAATGAGGTAACCATACTCCCTTGCTTCTAAACTTCATTTATGTGAAAAGGGAATATACTTCTCTAGTTTAAGCCAGTGTTATTAGGGCTTTCTTGCAGCTAAGCTCTATCTTTTTATATTGTTTTACCACAATACTTTCTCCCATTTGCCATGGCTTTTGAGGAAATAATCCTAACATAACTGTCAATATGAATTTCACCTCATAAAATCTTAGGGGAATCAGGTTACTTATGCAATACTCCTAAATATATAATTCATTCAAAGGGAATCCACAATGAAGTTCTTCCTGGAACAACTGACATTGACTCTGCTTCTGGTAAACACTGAGATTTAACACTTACCGAAATCAAATATTAACCTCTCCATCACTTTGTTCAACATTCACACGGCAATAAACCACAGTGGGGTGTGGAGAAGTCCAAAGAATGACTCTCCTGACTTCTATACAGACTATGTCTTAATAATGGTATACAGACTATGTCTTAATAATGCCATTGAGAAGTATCCAAGTTAGGCTAAGGGTGTGGCTCTGTGGTAAAGCACTTACTTGGTATGCACAAGGTCCTGGGTTTGATCTCCTGCACCGCCAAAAAAAAAAAAAATCAGAATTAAAGCAAAGTAAGTAGCTTTGGATTGTAGATGTATCTAGGACACACCGAAAATCTTTTATAAACATATTAAGTATATTACCTTTTATGTAATATTTACTCAGAGCTGTAGTTTTCTTCTCTTAAACTCTCAAATGGCTACTAAAAATATTCTCTTGCCCGTTTTAGGCACAGAGAAACTTACACCAAGGGATTTTTACAGAAAACTAACTTGAAACAACGAGAGAAAAGCTGAGGCTCACAACTTTCCTAGTGCATTCAAAATCCTAAAGATGTACCTGACCTAGTACTCATAAAGCAACAATATAATATAACATAAACATAACCTAACAGAAATAAAACCTTTTAAATGTTTTAAAGGAAAGTATAGAGCATCGCGATTGCTTTGTGCTTTTCCTTGTGGCACGGACAATCAAACTCAGGGCCTCATACTTCCCAGGCAAGTGCTATGCCACTGAGCTACATCCCCGGCCCTGTGCTTATTTTTTAAAGTTCTTCTCCTTATATTTTTGTGAGACAGGAAATAATCACCCCAAAGTATGAAAATAACATTTAACTTTGAAGTTTCTTTAATTTAAAAATTAAGTAAAAATTTAAAAAGTCAATTACTATTCACTTTAGCTTCTCTAATAATTTCTTTTTTCTTTTTTCTTTTTCTGGTACCAGGAATTAAACTCAAGACCTTGTGCTTGCCAGGAAGGCATGGCACCACTGAGCTAAATCCTCGGCCCCTCCATTAATTTCTTAAGCTTGGTTCTTCCAGAAATTCCTAATTGGTGATGACCTCCAAAGAGGTCATTTTGATTTAATTTAACCTCAAACAATTCTCTTGGATTATTTTTCCTTATTTGTTTTCAATTTTTCTGTGGCAAAGAAGGGGGATTTTTTTTTTTTTTAAACAGGGGATTGAATTCAGGACCTTGCACTTGGGAGGCAGGTGTGGTGCCACTGAGCTAAATATCCGGCTGTTTTTTAAGCAGTAGACAAAAAACCAAAACCAACTATTGTTAACTCTACTTCAGAGGGAACAGGGTACAGAAAATTCTTTGGTACCTTTCAAAGAATGATTTCTTTGGACACTGCCCAGCGCCCACAGTGAAGTCTCACCTTTCACTTTCAGCAAGAACAACACAGCCCTTTTGCCTTATGTCTTCTGTACAAACCATATTTATTTGTTGTCCATATTTCGTTTATTACTTATATAAATGTTTTCATTGTTCAATTGCTGTACTTTTCTATTATTTATTTATTTATTGTTTGTTTGTTTGTTTTGGTACTGGGATCGAACTCGGGACCTTGCGCTTGCCAGGCAGGCGCCGGAACCACTGAGCTAAATCCCTGGCCCTGTACTTTTCCATTATTGACAAATATGAAGATGTTTAAAATAAATTAGATTAAAATAAAGTGTCATAATTTTCCCATTAAAACTAGTGAAAAAGGGCCAAAGGGGAAGGGGAAGTGGGAGGGGTCGAGGAAAGGAAAGAAGGGAATGGAATTAATATGAGAAAATGAAAAAATGGAAACAAAGTCTTTGTAAATAGGGAGAGATGGAGGGGTTGAAGGGAGGGCAGGTGAAGGGGAAGAAAAATAAGAACCAAGAGAGTATGTAAAGGTGCATATCTCCGATGATGAATGTCATTATATTGTACACCTAAAATGTACCAATAAAAAGATACACACAAAAAAAAAACCTAGTGAAAAAAAATTCCCATATAATGGCATTTTACTTAGCAGCAAGGTTTTCAGGAAGGAATCAAAGTCACTAAAGAAGACCTAAGTATATAGATTCTTCCCCATGCAGAAAAAGAACAAGTAATCCATCTCACTCACTTGCTCTCCTTTTTCTTCCCATGTGTGGTCCTTAATGAGGCCCCAAGATCTTCTGCCTCACTGGGCTACCCAGCCTGTAATCTCCAAGTCTGTCCAATGATGGGATTAACTCCCACAATTAAGTTCCGTCAGGTGGCAGAGCTGGCCTTGAGAGGAGTGAGCTGAGAACAACTATACTAACTATAATCACATGACCCTTAAAAGCAAGGCATTTTCACTGACTGTTATGTGTTGTTTTGTTTTGGTTTTTGAGACAGGGTCTCGTTATGTAGTTCAGGCTGGCCTTGAACTCACTATGTATCCCAGGCTGGCCTCAAACTCCTGGCAAGCCTCCTGCCTCAGCCTCCTGAGTGCTAGGATTATAGGCGTGCACCACTATGCCCAGCTTTCTGACAGTTTGTAGAAGGGAAAGTCAGAGTGATTTGCAGCACAGTGGTTCTTGTGGCAGAGGGGCTACCACAAGAACCTGAGAACAGACTCCAGAAGCTGAGCATGGTCCCTGGCCAACAGTTTGCAAAACAAGAGGATCCTCACTCCTACAACCACAAGGAAATGAATTCTGCCAGTTACCCAAGGCAGCAAGGAAGTGAATCCTTCTCCAGTTGAACCTCCAGACTAGGGTGCCGCCTTGATTTCAACCTTGCGGACTCTAGCAGAGACCCCCCCCCCCAGCCAGGCTGCGCAAGACCTGGAACCTACAGAATGGTGAGCAAGTGGAAGGGTCTTTTAAACTGATGTTAAGCTGCTGTATTCATAGAAATTTATTACACAGCAATCCAAAACTAATATAACCTGTATCAGCCAGGATGGGTCACTTTATATTACATTAAAATATTTTAAATGCCACAGGACCTCAGAATCATAAACAGCAAAGGCTTGCTTCTCATTCCCAAAAATAACCAATGGGAGTGTTAGAAAGGTTCATTTTAAGATCATCACTTATGGACCAGGATGCTGGAGGCTCCATTTTAGGATTTGCTTCCATGATGGCTAAGGAAGGAGCAGGGTTTCCCACCAGGAATTAAGTACTCCAGCCTGAGCCGGGAATGGTGGTGCACACCTATAATCTCAGCACTCAGGAGGCTGAGACAGGAGGATTGCCATGAGTTCCAGGCCAGGCTGGGCTATGTAGTGAGTTCAAGGACAACCTGAACCTCCTAATGAGACCCTGTCTCAAAAACAAACAAACAAACAAAATGCTCCAGCCTGCCAGTGGCATGTGTCCCTTCTGCCCACAGCCCGCTGACCAGACCTAATCACATGGCCCTACTATGAGAAGGAAGATAAGGAGTACAATCCCCTTGCATGGTTCAGAGGCAGGAACAGGATAACAGCAAACAAAAATAATACCACCGCATCTGAGTCCGCTCTTGTCTTTCATCCCCTTATCTGGAATGTTGGCAGATTCCACCAACACCAAGCACATGGGCTAAGCAGCAAAGTACACCCACTGAGAGGTCTCAGACCAGTGGTCTGTGGAATGAATGTTCAGTGAAGACTACACACTGCTATGCAAGTTTTAAACTCAGTTGCCAACATTTAAAACATCAGAACCTTTGCAACCAGAACCTATGACTCCTCCAAAGTATTTGGAAGGTCTTGCAATGATCAAAGCTTGTTAAAGATGAGGTAGAATTATATGGCCTGACTTATAATATTTTTTAGAGAGCACTGTTATATGATTTAGAAAAGAAATAAAAATGTATAGTATATTCCTACATATGAATTGCAAGAAAGAGCTATAAGAATGTGTACACCAGGGGGCCAGGGATTTAGCTCAGTGGTTTCGCCGCCTGCTGCACAAGCGCAAGGATCTGAGTTCGATCCCCAGTACCAAAAACAAAAAAAGAATATGTACACCAAATGTAAATCATAGTTACCTGGGAATGAAATAAGATGGGAGAAGAGGGTTCCATAGCAATAGAAGCCCAGAATTTATATAAAGTATTTTACCAAGTTTTAATGCCACCTTAATAAAAATGAAACCAAGTTTAATGCCTTAAATTAATGCCTAAAAAGCCTGACTACCATTTATTCTGAGGATGTTTGGTTTTCTTAAACACAGCAGAATAATATTTCAATGCACTAGTGCCCTCATATAACAATTTTTATGAATTCTACACTTTTATAAGAAATGAAAAGCAACAAGAGAACAACTTAGGCAGGGATTTTTGAAAAATTCAGGGTATTTAACACACCAATACAAATCTTCTTTCACTTGTATTCGTACCTGTTTAGTACCATGTCCAATTGATGGTAACCATAGGCTTACCTCTGGACACGAAAGAACATGAATCATTGTATTAGTCATTTTTTCACTGATAGAGTAAAATACCTGACACACAACTTAAAGGAGGAAGGGTTTATTTTAGCTCATGGTTCCAGAAGTTTCAGTCCATAGTCAGCTGGCTCCAAGACAGAACCATCAAGGCAGATGGGCATGGCAGAGGAAAGCCCTCATCTCATGGCATCCAGGAAGCAGAGGGTAGGGGAACAGTGCCAGAAAGGAAGGATCTAGAGACCAGATATAGTCCCCAAGGTCATGTCCTCATGACCCACTCAGAGATGTGCTTTACAATAAAGTAAATCAAGTCAAGAAATTTGACAATTAAGATTCATTGTCACAGTCAGCAAAGAAAGATTTGACTTCAGTAACAATCTGCAGCAGACAACTACCTATGGTTGTGTCTGCCCAGAAGGCCTTCTTTTTCTGACTTACTGATACCCACTCCCAACCCTTCAATTTCCTTTTGGAAATTTGCCCCTCACCCATTGTGGTCTGAATTGCTGATTAGTGAATTCAAGTGTATCCCTCTAGAGGAGGCAGGATAACGCACCCAAAAAAATGTCCAAACCTAATTACAGAATGTTGTGTATGATACATGGCAAGGAGAAAGTAAGTTTATGGATGACGTTAAGGTTGCCAATCATTTGACTTTAAAATAGAGTATGGGGATGGAGGAGTAGGACAAAGGTCCCTAAGAATGGAAGAGGGATGGGCTGGGGATTTAGCTCAGTGGCTCTGGCGCCTGCCTTGCAAGCTCAAGGTCCTGAGTTTGATCCCCGGTACCAAAAATAAAAAGTAATAAGAATGGAAGAGGGAAGCTGAAAAAGAGAATCAGAGGAAAATGTGAGAAAGAAAAGAATAGAAGTGATATAGCACTGCTGGTTTGGAGTGAAAGATGGCAGATGGGGTCCAAAAGCCAAGGAATGTAGGGGCCTCCAAAATGGGAAAAAGCAAGGAAATGGATTCTCTCACAGAGCCTCCTCACAGAACCTGCGCCCTACCCCACCCCACCCTGACACCTGGGTTTTAGCCCACTGAGAACCATCTCAGACTCAGGACCTCCAAAACCATAAATAATATATTTGTGTGGCTTTAGGTCACTGTGACTGTGGTACTCGTCACTGCAGCAGTAGGAGACTAATACATGAACACTATCCCGGGCTGCTGGGGAGGCCCAGGCAGTTGTTCTGGAAGATGGTGCAGTCTCTGCTAGAGCAGCCTCTGCTCTACAATTGGCCCACTTGGACTCAAACTTTTTTCTCCTTTGCCCAACTCTCAAGAATCCTTCTAATATATTAACCTTCTATTAGAGTTAGTTGGGATTGGATTCCTGTCCCTTGCAATTAAGAGTCCTGATCACATTTACAAGTCAGGCAGAGAACCATTTTTCAATTGATTTTCATTTTCAAGGATTAACATAAAGAGACCTTAGCCAGTTAATGACAGTAGGCAGAAGCCCCTACTGGTGATCAAAATTTAGATGAAGGTGCTACGAAAGCGCAAGGACTGGAGTTCGATCTCTGGTGCCTCCCAAAAAAAATTTAGATGAAGGACTTTTGTTTTTGTTTTGCAGCACTGGAAATTAAATCCAGGACCTTCACACTGAGTTAAATCCCCAGTTCTCAGCTTTTTTCCTTTTCCACTACAAGGTCTTGCTAAGTCACTAAATTATTCAAGCTGGGCTTGAACTTTCGATCCTCCTGCTTCAGACTCCCAGAGTGCTGGGATGATAGGTATGCATCCACACCAGCTTGTTTTTTATAAGACTTCCCTATTTTCCTGGTATTTCTCTGAAAAAGAAAAATAGCGAGAAAGAATAAGGACAAGACTGTGTGGTAGGCAAACATCTGGGCTTCAGAGTCACATGGATTCTATTCTATTCTATTTCTGTGTTCAAATTCTATTTCCTCTGCTTAGACTTATGACCATGAATGTATACTATGGAAGGAGGGAGCAACATCACAAAGAGGTGTGACTAAAGAGATGGGAGGAGCCTACAACCTTGTTGCAGCTACATCACCCCTGAGCCTAATACCTACCTAATGGGTGAACAGGAAATGCTTGTGGAATGGTAGGTGACTCTCCTAGCAACTCAATTTTAAAATTTTGTAAATGGCATCAATTTACTTGTGCCTTGCACTTGACCATCAATTTTCTACAGGGCAATTTGACCTCCACGTTTCCAACAGCTATCTCTTGATTTTCAATTTGTTTCAGGAGTGTTTATCTATTGGGCCCCCCAAACTGTTCAAGTATCAGCATTTTTCTAGCCCCACTTTCCTCATCTGTGAAATATGAATGATGCCATCCAGGTCTTAAAGATTAAATGAAATAATACACATAAATCATGCAAGTCTTGGCACAGAACAAGTACTCAATAAATGCCAGCGAACAAGATGAAACCATGGAGGAAGGAGCCTTTTCGAGCTTCAAAGTTGGCATCTTTCTCAAATGTGATGTTAGGATTTTTTTAAATGAAGTATTTAAAGTACTTGCCTGGCATAGAAATTTTGGTTTCCTCAGCCTTCCTCTTCTTGGAGAAAGATAAACTTGACAGCATCAACATGAAATGGTTCTTTCCTTCCCTTTGGTCCTGCTATTTCCGAGAGTAGGATTTGACGTGAGTTAGATGTGCTTGTCTCTGAGGCCATTTGCCAAGTATCTGACCTCACAGTCTTGATAAACTCGTTTTCACTGGAAGGACCAGAGATAATAATGAGCACTTTCTGATTTTCCAGAGAAGTAATTCCTTAAATCTGTTTTATTCCCACATTCCCCCAAAAGTAGATCACTTGTACGTATGTCTGGATTAACTGTACCTCTGAGTCCGGGTTTAAGTACCTGTTTTCCAATCCACTTCGCTGAAATTTGTATAAGCATTGACTAAGAAGCTGAGGGCAAGATGATTCAAGAGAAAAAACAAAAGATCCCCATTGAGACATTTTTAAAACAGTTTTTCTGGGTTACGAATATCTTTGCTGGCACATAAGCTATGTGGGTATATAAGAAGTATCTCAAATCTATAATTACATCTTTGGGGGGAACTCTAAATATGTTTCATTGTACATGCCCTGAAAGAGATTTTAAAATAGTTTTTGTTGGGAGAAATATTACTTTTGGTTCATTTAAGTATATTTTGCTGTGTATTAAAATCCAATAGAAAATTATTACTTCTAAATATGCAATGATATTACATTAACACAGCAAAAAATATATATATACCAGCTAAAAGAAATATTTTGCTATCAATGATTAATGTTCCACAGCAAAGTTACAGTAATCATAAACTTAAATCTAATATATTAAGAAATTAACCTTACTCTCCCTCTGAGAAGCTGTGCAGTGGGTGGATTATTATTTTTGTTAAGAAATGTACCTTGAGAATATCCGTGCTGTAAAATAAACCATCTTCCACTTAAAAAAAAAAAAAAATTAAATGTGTTTACCTGTGCTCTGGTGGTGTATATTGCAGATCTCTGCCACTAGGGGCAGCATAACCCATTATTTTACATTGATTGCTGGGTAATTTGAGTGTAGGGAAAATAGTTTGGTTTGTGGCTCTAGAATATTACTTCTCTTGGACCTTAGTTTCTTCAGAAAGAGTTTGGATTCGATGGGCTCTGAGAACCTGACAGTTCAAATCCCATGACTCAATGATTATTGTTTTTAAGATGGAGTAGTAGAGAGAACTAAGTTCTAATTCTGGATATGACATCACTTTTATTCTCTAACTTAGAGCAAGTCAGTTACTCTCTGTGTGCCTTAGTCTACTCGGGCCACTGTAACAAAATTTCATAAACTTCTGGACACTGGAAAGTCCAAGGTCAAGGCACTGGCAGACTCAGATTCCCATGAAGGCTCACTTTCCAGTTCATAAGTGGTTCCTTCTTGCTGCGTCCTCACATGGTGGAAGGGACTATCTAGCTAGTTGTCTTTCCTAATGCAAACTGATCTGTCCTGTGTATCTTCCCCTTGACCTCATCTTCAAATCACCTTCTCCTTTCCCTCATGAAGACACCAGCCAGTCATACTCTAATCCAGTGTGGCTTCGTCTTGATTTTTTTTTTTTTTTGGTACTGGGGATTGAACTCAGGACCTTGTGCTTGTGAGGCAGGTGTGGTGCCACTGAGCTAAATTCCCAGCCCTCATCTTGATTTGATTACCTCCGCAAAGCTCCTGTTTCCCAACAAAGTCATATCCACAGATGCCAGGGGTTAGAACTTGAGCATATTGTTTTGGGGAACAATACAACTCAGTAGAATGATGATGATAAGAAGAATAAGAACATGAGAGAGAGGTGATAAGGAAGATAAGACAAATAAATATTTGTTGAACATTTGCAGTATGCTAAGTTCTTTACCTGAATTACTTCATACAATCCCTTTATAAGCTGTATGAAAAGAGTATCATACTCCTATTATCTTCACTTTTCACCCAAAAAACATAAGCTCTAAGAGGGTAAGTCTGTTGCCTAAGGTCTTTCTACTAGTCAAATAAATGTGAGATTCACTTCAAATTCTGAACAGACTCCTGACCACAATGCTGTATTTTAACCCTTAGAATGCTATTTGCTATCCTTCAGGGGTCCACAGCTTGATAAATAAATCTTAAGTGTTTATCTCTGCAAAATAATAAACCAATTTTTGTGCAAAGAGAACAGTGTGCATGTTGATTTTAGGCAGTGTGCAGATGCAGGTCACAGAAGGAGCACAGTATTCCTCTCCTTAACGTTTTTTCTTCAAAATCATGTGAACTCAGGAAGTTGCTGCAAAAATAATGCAGAAAGTCTTATGTATCCTTCACCCAGCTCAGTGGTGACATCTTATATAACTGTGGTGCCTTATCGGAATCAGGAAATTGACCTCGGTACAATGCTTTTAACTCAACTACAGATCTTATTCAAATTCCATCAGTCAGCCCCCTGCCCCCACAGTGTCTCCAGTTCGGTGCAGTTTTGCCCCCGTGAGTAGTACCAGGTATCCACCAACACAATCCTGACACACAACAGATCACCACAAAGGAGCTCCCTTATCCAAGTTCTCTTTTCAATCCACCTCATTACTTCCAAAAGAAAGCCACCATTGGCATTTACTGTCTCTTTACCACCTACCATTTTTCACTCTCCCTCTTTATGAAAATGATCTCAAATCCCAGACTTAAGGGTTCTTAGCAGATAGCAGGAGCTTATTATTTTGTTTCCCCCTCTAATTTTACCCATGTGACTCTGTAGCAGGAAATACTAGTTTACCAGAACCATGAGCAGTGAGATATTGTCTTTTCGTTTAAGCAGAGATATTTGAGAAACAAAAATGGGTCACAGCGAAGAAAACAAGAAAAGAAAACATAATACCACTAAAAAATAATTCAGATAGGGCAAAGAAGCTAGAGAAGGTGACATGCAAAGACCTGAGGTTTGTAGAGCCCTAGGTTAAGAACCATTTCAAAGCTAACTCAGATTCAACTCAAACATGTGGAGGTGTTTTAGGACATCCAAAGAAGAAGACAAAGCAAGCATCGTCCCTGAAAAATGCATAGCCTGCCCATTAAAACTGGAAATGAAAGGAATGTGTTTTTATTCCTGTACTTCAAGGCCTTTTGCTTATGAAGAAGATTCAGTTTGGCTGGTCACTCACAAGTGAGTCACCCAGCCAGTCTCTGTATTCCTCATGTTATTAAATATTGCTGCTGCCGGGTGCGTGGCACCCCAGGGCCAGGACAAGGCAGTCGCTTGATTCTGAAGGCCTGGAAGGAAGCTGCTGATCTGAAAGGAGGTGATGTCACCGAAGGGCTGGTCTGCAGTTTTCTCCAGTGAGCTGGGAGGGAAAGGAGAGACCACCACGAGATTGGTCCCCACGAGAACCATACGTGCACGCTGAAAGGCTACCAGTGCAAAAGCCTGATAAGAACCCAGCTTCGCCAAGTTTTAACTCATCGTTTAGCCTTCATGTCTCTTATTTTAGGGTAATTCAAAGAATATATTATAGGGCCTTTCCAGAAATGTTTGAAGGCCATGCTGAGCCCGAAAAATCAATTAATTTATGAAACCTTACTGCTGGAAATAACGTCAGCTCCATGGTCTTTGGGATGGCAGATTTGCCAGGTGATTCCGCTTACGGTCCCTGAGGGTTCACTTTGTATGTGAATAGATTTGGCTTGTTTACCTACATCAATTATTCACCTCCTCGTTTGCTTAAAACTAGTTGTTGAGACTCCACAATATTCAGAAACTGTACTGAGCCCTAAATATAAAAGTGTTGAATAGATACTGGTTTTTCCATTCATGGAGCTTACATTTCATGGGAGAGGTAGAACAAAAACAGATAAACATGTTATGCCACCTAGGATGCAGGTTGTGGAAACAAACAAATAAATATAAAGCAGAAGAGTGGGGAGAGAAATGAGTTCCCCACTCAGGTGATAGTCTAAGTGATGACTCAGTAAACACTTATTGAGCACCTACTATGTGCATAGCATTCTGTCAGTGGATAAGGAGGAGCAGGTGAAATAAATAGGTTTAGCAGCCATCTGCCTTATGCACAATACATAAAGAGCAGTAATAATGATTATAAAGGATCAGGTAAAGAATTTTCCCTGATATCCCTCTAAGGCAGCTGCTACAGTGAAGGTTATGGGACTAGGAAATTTTAAACTACTCTTTACAGTGGAAAAGTGTTAGCACCAAGATTCTAGCTCAGGTCTGTTTGATTCTAAACCTGTTCCTTTTTCTATATAGATGGAATTGGAGAAGGGAGTGGTGAATTAGATACCCTTTGTGAATTTTGAATGTTCCCAACAAAAGCAAATGATAAATGTCTGAAGGGATGGAGTAACATGCCAATGACCCTGATATGATTGATGCACATTAATATATATGCCACACAACAACCCATAAATATTACTATGTATAAAATAAAGATATAATTAAAAATAAATAAATAGTCTTTGGATTATCTACCATATCTGCTGTGAAGATATCATCAACAGCCAAATATAAACTAAAACAAGAGGTCCTCAGCCAAGCAGATGAATCAGAAGCTATTTGAGGATCTTATGGATCATAGGCTCCCCATTCTGAATAGCTGTTATTAGCAATCGTAGATACCTGGAAATCCTGACAAACTTTTAAAGGCAATTAATAGGCTTTTGAATAATAGGGAATTTGACTCCTAAAAATAGAAAAAACAAAAACTGAGCCTTTTATGGATATCAAACCCAGGCATCTGACTGGATTCCGAAGCATCTGCTCCCCTGCCTGCTAATATCTGCCCTGTCCAGCAGGCTTCTCAGATGCCACGAGCTCCACCCTGAGCCTGCTCATCCCCCAGAAAACTGATTGTCCCACCACTGTTCCCATCTCATGTCCTTCCAGTAGCACTGGACTCTCAGGCCCATCCTCTTTTTCTTGGCTGGATATAAGCTATCAGAAAATCATGCTGACTTCACTTGAATTTTCAAAATAGATTCAGAATCCAACCACTTCTCACTCTGTCCGCTTTTAGCATCCCGGTTTGAAACGTCATCAACTCTCGCCTGGATTTCTGCAGTTGCCTCTTAACAAGGCTCCTGGTTTCTCTCTTTTCCTCTCTCTAGTCAATTCTCAACACAGCAGTCAGAGCAAGCCTTTCAAAATGTAAGACAAATCACATCACTCCTCTGCTGAAAACCCTGCAGTGGCTCCCCATTTCCCGCACGGCTAGGTCAAAGCTGTGCAATGGCACAGACAGACTTTCCCTCATGGTGTGCTCTCACCCCTCCACTGTTCCTCTTCTTGTCCATCAGCTCCCACATTTTGATCTCTTGGCTGTTCCTTGACCAGCCCAGTGCGCGTATTCCTCCTTGCCCCCTTGGAGCTTTTCTCTCTACCAGGTCATTCTTCCCTCACATGTCTTCTAAGCTAACTCTCACCTCTTACAATGTTTTGCTGAAGTTTTATCTTCTCAATGAGGGCTGCTCTGACCTCGCAGTTTAATAACGCTGCCTGCCTTCTCTGGTGTCCTGTTCTGTTTAGGGCTCTTCCCATAAGTATCAATGTCCTATTTTTTTGCATGTTTGTCTGAATTCTGCCAGAACGGAAGCTCCACGAGGGCAGGTGCCTTTGCTTTGCTCCCTTATGTATGCTGAGCTCCCAAAGCAGTGCCTGGCATAAAGTAGACAGGCAATAGTTTTTACAGATTGAATGAAAGAATGTTCCAAGTAAGAGACATGCTCTCTACTCTTCAATCTAACTCGAGGCTCTGTCTGTTCCAATACTATCTAAAGAGTGAGACAATACAATTCCATTGTTTCGATTTATTATGCGTGGTAGGGATCCTGAATATCATATTACCAACTACTCTGGGGGCCAGAAATAGAGTAGCCATTAAAAAATTCACAGCTTCACAGGACCACTACTCACTATGGGCAGATGCTGCTTTGTCCCCCAGGCAAACCCTCCAGCAGGATAGGACAGCTGCAGCTCATAGCACTTCAGAGGGGCCTGGAGTTGGTTAACAAATCTGGCAAGATGTCACTCCTTGAATCTTTTTCTTATTTTCTCTACAGAGAGGAAAGCAGACACTTTAGAGGGGAAGCCTCTGCTGTAATAAAAATCTGCCGCCACTGGGGGCGAGTGGAGATGACCGAGCTGGGAGGGGAGAAGCACTGTATCGTGAGCAGCTGGGCAGATGGGAGCCGAGCACAGGTGACAGGTGCCTGTGGTGTCACAGTCTGTCCCCGCATCACCCTGGGGAGCGGGGAGAGGGGGCAAGTGGCACACATGCAAAGAGGTGGCGGGTGTCCTAAAGGGGGATGAGGGGCAAAGGTGAAGAAGACAAAACCATGATCTGGGAGAGCAGGGCTGGGAATTTACCAGAGAAGTCCACAGGGTTCAAGGCCGGTTCTGGCATGTGGTCTCACATGAGAGAGTCTGTTACAGCAACCTCATTTAAAAACAAAGAAATCTATCAATGTCTAGGAAAGAAAATTGAAGGAAAAAAAGCAAAATGTTAACTATTAAATGAAAAGAGAAAAGAAACAGAAAACTAGTCTGGTCACCTTTATGAACTGAGCATGCATGGCTGGGTTTTCCTAATCCTCCGGATGGTCTTAGAGGAGATGCTCCCTTACTCTTCATACGCAAAGCAACCAGAGAGCCTAACATGCTCCCTAAAGGGAGCCTGCAAAAGAGAATCATGCCCGCATGTATTGATAGCCTCAAAAATGCCCAAGTCCCTTGACCCAGTCCTACCATTCTCAACAGTTTGTCTTAAAAAATAATCCTCAACAACTCCAGAAGCTTTACAAGACCAGTGCACGGATAATGGCAGGGGGGATTCTCCAATTGTAGCCGAGTGGCTAAGTAAGCTAAGATCTGTCCAAAAGTTCACTTGTGATACACAGAGCTGAAGATTATGTGCATGCTGCTATCTACTCCAGCCTTGTTCTCAACAAGAGACAAACTGGCAACAACCAAATCTTTATAAATAGAAATTATAGTACTTCTATACAATAGAATAATAGGAAGGCGTTAAAAATAATAAGGTAAATATATGTGTATAAATGTGAGTGAATATTTATGTAAATGGGGTCTGTTGATGGTAGGCTTTTTAAAAATGTTTATTGACCCAGCATCGACATCTGGAAAAGTACGAAGACATAGCAGAAGATGCCCAACCAACAACTTTTAAATAATAAATATATTTCTTAACAACAATCCCCCCAAAAAGATTGCAGACTGTACAGACTATAGGTAATCTATATGTGTATGTCTGCATGGAGGTGTACATGCCTACTAACATACGACTCCATCAGTAAGGATAAGATAGGTTATACTGCTGTGACAAATAACCACCAAGTAAAGCAATGCTGTGTATGTTTTTCTCACTTATTCTCACTTATCCCTCAGAAGTTGCCTTGGAGCTCTGCTCTGTGTCACCTTCTCTGATGAGCAGCTACTAATCAGACCATAGTCCATTGTCACAGCAAAGAGAACAAAACTTCTCATGAGCTTTACAGCAGCTTTTAAATTCTCACAGCTCATTGGACAGAGCTAAGCATGTGTTCTAACCCAAATATAAGCTAGGTAGCAAGTACCACACTCTGTACTTGGAAGACGGAGATTTGAGGATGCTTAACACTAACGACTACCAAAAACACTATCTTGAAAATGCACATGGAATTATTAAGAACAATTAAAACTGGAAAGAATATCTTCAGTATGAAGGCTTAATTTTTATTTTGTATAAAATATATTTTATATTGCTTATTTTTTCTGATTGTTGACATTTTACAACTTATTAACCAATAATGAATTATTTTAGAAGAGGTTTACATGTTTCAAAAGTACACATTAATATGAAATAATCTGCATTCTAAAAATGTCTTAAGAAGTATTTTTACAACATGGAGAAATTTTTATACTATGGTGTTAAGTGAGAAAGGTAAGCTAGAACTTCTTTATAGTATCTTTCCAATTGTCTACAGAAATGCTTAGAGAAAGAAGACTAGTAATAAATGTGCCAAAATATGAATACTCCTTTATTTGGGCATATATGGTTGTTACAACTATGCCTGTTTTCTTTATCTCTTCCTTCTTCTCCTAATATTTCTTAGACTCTGCAAGTTTTCTACAATGATTAAGTGTTGCTATTATAAAAAGAAAAAACATATAAACTAAAGAAATGGCTGATCTCCAGGCAAAAGATGGCCTAATATGTCAACTTTAACTCTTAAAACCTAAGGGCACTAAGTATTCATAACCCTAGCTGGTCAAGAAAAAGAAATCAGTGAAAATTGGACATTGCCTGTCTCAGAAAATCTAGACTCTCATAAAACCCTTTAGAAATAGAGACGGGATTATAGCACAAATAGTTTCTCTCTAGAGTTGTTCTTTTAATTTAAAATGGGGAAAACTAGCTACTTCCAAGTGCTACTCTAAAGTAAGACTTTTCCAAAACTTTGAATTAAAATTTTTTTTCTGTTTCACCAAAATAGATCATCGTTGTCAACAAATCTTGGTGAAAATACCCAGATATTCAGAGTCTCATATATGGATCTCTATCTATGTTTTACATTATGTTGAATCAGAGAATTTTAAAACTGGGAGGACCCTTAGAAATAATGGAAAAAGATGGAAGCTCCAAAAGACAAAAAATAATAATTATTAGCCTTTCTTGGCACTAGCTCACTGTGAAGTGCCCATTCACCAGGATTTCTCAATGTTGGAACTCCTGTCATTTGGAGCCAGATCGTTCTTAGTTCTGGGGACTGCCCTGTGCATACGGTAAGTTTAGCAGCATCCTTGACCTCTACCCATTAGATGCTAATAGCCTCCCCATACCACCTCTCAGTCACGACAGCCAAAATGCCTCCCGACATTGCCAAATGTCTCCTGGATGTTATATGAGAACTACTTCTACACAATCTTTTAATAAGTTCCTCATGGCAAGGGCAATATTATGATACCCATTTTACAGATAAAAAACTGAGTCTGAGAAATGAGTATCTTGCTTCTAATTATAGAGCTAATGAGTGACAGAAACAGGACTGTAGTGAATATGGTGAGGATTATGGTGAGTATTAATAAGCACATGATTATCCAACTGCCAGGTTTTGTGCTAAGCATTTGACTTTGTCTACCTTCACAGAATCCTCACATTTACTGTAACAACGTGGGTACCCTCATTATTCCTGGGTTTTGTACAAGCAAACTCAGACTCAGCAAGGTTTTTTAACCTTAGCCAAGGTTACCCAATGAAAAAGATCCCAAGTCTGCATTGGAATACAAATCTGATTCCACAGTTCATGTCCTTTGTCAACACAAATACTCAACCAGCCTGAGGTCTCAGTGCACTGAACTCTTCCAAGGAAGCTTGGGGAAAGTGAGAAAAAACAAGTTGCTCCTAAAATTAGAGATAAGGTCTGATATATCTGAGCTCACTGGTCATTCAGTAACTATACCCAGATGCAAGGGAGGGAGGATAGCAGAATCTAAAGGTCAGGGCCTCACATCCTGCTCTATTCATCACTAGCTGTGCAACCTTGAGCTGAAGTTCTGTGAGTTTCAAACTTCATCTTCTGTATCTGTAAAATTGAGACAATTACTTATCTCTTAGGATGATTATGAACACAGAACGAAATACTGTATGGAAAATGTATAGGATAGAGTGAGCACATAGTAAATGATTGATTAAAAAATTAAATGTTATTATTGTTACTTCCCACAAGGAATTGAGCTGGCTAAATTCTGAATGCATGCAGAGTTGAATAACATGAAAACAGCCAAAGAAAAATCATGCAAAGAAAATGCGATTGAAATGCCAGACTAATCCCTAAGGAGTGTGACATGATAGTATTTACGTGCTGTTCCATACGTTAACTTTTGGGGGAAAAAAACTCCATATTAACTCATGTTTGTCATTAATTTTTTAAAAAAAGATTTGACTTTGTGTTGGCAAATGCAATGAAATATACTTACAACACAAATTGCACTCTAAAGAAACTAAAATACATCTACAATTTTCTAGATTCCTTGTCATCATTTTTGCCTGTTTCTACTTTGAGGATTTGGGGGCGAAAAAGAAAACAACTTCTGTTGCTAGGAACATTTCAATAAATGAAGATATATCTCTGCCCACAATGATGCCCCACGAACCAGTCCTCCTGCTCTCCTGAAAACCAAATTACACACAGATGTATGACTGAATCTAAAGATGTTTGTTAAGCCTAGTCATTTCAATTCTGAATTTAGTTACAGATTCAAAATACAAAAAGAGAAAAAAAAAGATTGGACAAATGATATAAATTCTTTCTCCCAAGGCGGCTTTGCTTCTCTGCTTTGAATGTAATCATCTGCCCAATTTGTATATATCCTTATGCAAATTGTTGGATGTTCTAAAAATCATCTGGGAAGTCAAGATCTAACAGGCAGGGGTCAGGATTTAGCACTGGAAGTCTTATTGGTCCCTTGTTTTACTTTCTGAAGTTACCCTAAATAAAATCCATAGCACTACAAATTCGCCTACCTTTGATGAATCTTTCTGTTTCCCTCTTGGAAGATTAAATTTTAATGGATAATATATTTAGAAAAACACTAGAGTCTATATTAGAATAACCAGATTAATCTTTCTGAGAAGTAATCAGGTTAATTGGTCTGGAAGGCAACAGAACATAATGGTTAACTGTAGGGAGCTTCAGAGTTTGATGGGACTGGCTTCAAATCCAAGTTCTGCTATTTAATTGCTATGGCAGGTAGACTTCATGTGGCCCAACTTACCCTTATCTCCTGGTCTTTGTACCTTTATCGGTCCTCTCCCCAGATTGTAGGCAAGCCTGGTGATTTGCTTCTAACCAAGAGAATATGGTCAAAGTAATAAGATGTCCTTCTGTGACATTAACTTACCCAAGAGTGTTGTCATTCTTTGGCTTCGTTGAAGCCATATCTGAGCTGTCATGTTGGAAAGAACGTCTGAGAAGGAACCAGGGTGTCTTCCAGCCAACATGCAACAGGGAACTGAGCCCCTCAGACCAACAATACTTGAGGAACTGAATGCTTCCAACAATACGTGGGTGAGCTTGGAAGCTCAGGTGAGACCCTAACCTGACTGACACCGTGTTTACAGCCTTTTGAGAGCCCAGGAATAGAATACCAAGCGAAACTGTGCCCTGACTCCTGGCCCACGGAAACTGTAAAATTATGCATATTGACTGTTTTGAGCTGCTAAAATTTGTGGTAATTTGTTAAGTAGCAACACATAACGAACACAATAGCTATGTCACCTTGGAGGAGCCGTTCATCTCTCTGAGTCTGAGTTCTGCACCTGTAAAGTGGGAATGCCAATACCTATGTCTCAGGGTGGCTCTGGGGGATTCAACAAGCTAAATGCTTAACATTGTAGCTGGTACCTTGTAAGCATACTTGAAAATTTACTTTTATTTTATTGATGGCATCTGTATTCATGACGTATATCAATCCCAGGAGGTGATTAATGTTATATGAAGGAGTTTAAAATATAGAAACCAATTGTTGTAGATATCACATATCAGGCAACTCTATGTTATAGTTGTATACATCAGAAGAGGCACAGGTCAGCTTTCTACCCCTTGATTCTTGTGCAATGGGATTGAGCAAGGCAGCTATGTATCTGTGTATCGGTATGACAGAGGAAGGGAGATCCCACAGGGAGGCAACTGGAAATCAAAGTTCTGCCAAAAATTAAACAGAGAGAGGAGTGCATTTGTACACGTAAGAGTAAACTGGCTTACTCGTGGCTTACATAGTAGTTTGGCAAGTGTAAGGGAAACCGGGAGTCTCATATAGATTGGTGGGAAGAGAGGGCACTCTGGCAAAACCCATCAACATTTTACATGCATCTGCTCTTTAACCCAGTGATCCCATTTCTAGGAACTAATCCTAAAAACATCATCAGACAAGTGCACTGATAGGACTAGGTTGTTTATTGCAGTTGTACTTATAGATAGTACATTCTTGTAAGCCAAATAAAACAGACATTCCATCATTTTTGACCTATGAACACAGCAGTGCCATATAGTTCTACCTAAAAGAACAGCAATTTGAGACAAATTCAGAAACAAGTGGAACTGTGCAACAGTGGAATTTCTTATACACAGACACGCATAGACATGTACATGTGCATATAGTCTCTCCTCCATGTGCACCAGCTACACAGATACCAACTCAACCAACTGCCGTTTGGGAAAATATTTACATTGGGAGCTTCTATACTGAATACATGCAAAATTTTTCCTTTTCATTATTCCCTAATCTATACCATATTACAACTATTCGCATAGCATTTATACAATATTAGTTCTTATAAGTAATACAGACATGATTTAAAGTATAGGGAGGATGTATGTAGGTTATATGAAAATAATATTCCACTTTTCATCAGAGATTTGAGCTTAATACTACCGATTTTTGTGTTTGGAGGTCCTGGAGCCAAACCTCCATGGATACCAAAGGACAGCTATCCAGAGACACACATACACAACATAAAAATATTAGGTAGAGAAAGCAGCTTACAAAACAGCATTTTTTAAATCCCCCTTCCTAGCCAGGAAGGTCTATATTCAAGAAAAATATACAAATTTGAGTTTTATACATACTTATTCCACACTCTGCAGGTGTCCATTCGAGGAACTTCCCTTTCGTGAGTCCTCTGCATCACTTCCCAACTCCCCAGAGGAAGAGCGATTTCTCCCACTGGTCCCTTAGCAAGAGTGAAGTGGGCATGCTCTACCCAGCCTCTCCTCTTTCCTCCCTATGGATAAGCCTGGTTCTGGAAATAGGCCCCTCTTCCTCCCTTCCTGAAACCAGGGAAGTTTTTTCTTGGTTTTTTTTTACTCTTAAATTCTTTTATTGGTACATTTTAGGTTATACAATACATTCACATCTATCATTGAGTGTTTGTACCTGTACATGATAATATCTTGGTTCTTAGTTTTTTCCCCATTACTTATCTGCCCTTCACCCCCTCCACCCTTCCTTATTGACATAAATTTTGTTTCCATTTTTTTTCTTTTCTCATAATTTTTCCTTTCCCGTCTTTCCTTTCCCCTTCCCCTCCCACCACCCCTACACCTTTGGACCTTTTCTTCTTATTTCAAATTATCAATTATTCATTTTAATCATTTTAATCTTTATTTACACTTTCAGTTTCTCACACCACAGAAACTATTCGGTGTTAACGCATGTGTGTCCTATTTATTTCACTTAAGAGTATTACCTCAATGTGCATCCATTTAGCTATAAATGACTCTAGTTTCTCCTTCTTTATGGCTGAGTAGTACTCCATTTTATAAAAAAAAACACATCTTCTTTATCCAGTTTCCAGTTGATGGGCACTTGGGCTGTTTCCAAGCTTTAGCTATTACAAACTGTGCTGT
>NW_004624782.1:5559863-5570966 GCF_000247695.1 Heterocephalus glaber
TTCCTCTCTTGTACAAGCTTTGGGTTTGTTATGCTCTTCTTTTTCTAGGAGCTTGAGGTTCTGCATTAGGTTATTTATCTGAGTTCTCTCTGTTTTCCTAATATGGGCATTCACTGCTGCATTAGGTTATTTATCTGAGTTCTCTGCATTAGGTTATTTATCTGAGTTCTCTCTGTTTTCCTAATATGGGCATTCACTGCTTTGAATTTCCTGGGTAGAACTGATTTCATTATGTCCTGTATGTTGTACTAGCATTATCATTTACTTACAGAAACTGTCTAATTTCTTCTTTAATTTCCTCTGTGACCCATTGGTTGAAAACCAGGGAAGTTTAGAACAGGTTCTGCTTTGTTAGGAAAAGCCTGTTGTTGTCTGGCCATGCGATGGGTGGGTGGGTGAGAGCCTTAGAAAGTTGGCTTGGTAACCCACACCATCTGTACCCTTCAAACCTGCTTCTATCAGTAATAAAAGGCATTGATATCCTATTTTTCTATTGGAAAACACAGTGTGTGTTTTCAAAGAAAGGGGCACTATCATTTCAGTTCTTAGACCACTAAAAAGTCTTGAGCCAGGATTGCCTTCCTGGCTTTTTTGGTTTTGTTGGTTGGTTTTTGTTTGTTTGTTTAGTTTGTTGGAGCTGAGGGTTGAACCCAGGGCCCTGAGCAGGTCCAAAATGCAAATATTTTCCCAAATGGCGGTTCGTTGACTCAGGGGCTGTGGAGCTGGAGGTGCACATGGAGAGCAAACTATATGCACATGTACATGTCTATGTGTGTCTGTGTGTGCCTGTGTGTAAGAAATCCCACTGTTGCACATTTCCACTTGCTTTTGAATTTGTCTAAAGTGCTGTTAGATGGAACTAAAAGATGCTTTATCACTGAGCTACCTCCTCAGCCTGCTTTCTATCATTTTAAACATGGATTGGAGCTGTCCAAGAATATTGTTTACGAGGAGCAGATTCCTCTGGTAAAGCACTAAAGAAAGAACAGAAAAACAGATTTCTTTGCTCTCTTATTTTTAAATTTCTCTTTTACTAATAGTCTATGTCAAGAAATACAAGGCTAAAGGTCATACAGTGTTGTGCTTGTAGCTGTTCTGCATGTGTTGATAGAGACTTAGCAAGACTGTGTTGTCACAGCCAAGTCGTGGGCATGGGGGCAGCACTGCTCAAGAACACAGGCTAAGCTAGGCGTGGAGGTGCACACCAGTAATCCCAGCTCTTGGGAGGCTAGGGGAGGAGAGTTGCTGTGAGTTTGAGGCCAGCCTGGGCTACATAGTGAGTTCAAATTCAGCCTGAACTACTTAGTGAGACCCTGTCTCAAAAACAAACAAACAGGGGTGGGGATTTAGCTCAGAGGCATCATGCCTGCCTTGCAAGCACAAGGTCCTGAGTTCAATCCCTGTACCAAAAACAAACAAACAATAAAACCTAAGTAAATGATTTATAGTCTGCTCTATTTGTTGTCAGATCCCATTCAAGGTCTTTAACAATCCTCAATTTTAGATAGCTTTATTGTCTAGCTGACAAGTATTAGTGGGAAGGAAATTCTTCTTAGGGTCAGATGAGACTAGATTCCCTGATTCTTTCCTCCCCTTCCATAAGGCAGTTTGGTACAGTGACACTTCCTGGAAGTCAGGTAATAGTTTAATCTTTTTTTTTTTTTTTGGTACCGGGGATCGAACTCAGGTCCTTGTGCTTTCGAGGCAGGCATGGAACCACTGAGCTAAATCCCCAGCCCAGTATCTTAATCTTTTATGGTTGCTGTAACAAATTATCAAAAACCTGTGCTTTTAAAAATGTAAATTTAGTCTCTTGTATTTCTGGAAGTCAGAAATGCACAGAAGGATCCTCTGGGCTCAAATGAAGGTGTCAGCAGAACTATGTTCCTTCTGCAGGCTCTAGAAGTTTTTTTCCTTGCTTTTTCCAGTCATCTGCATTCCTTGTCGTATACACTTGTTTCCTCTATCTTCAGTGCTCCCTTTGAATCTCTCACCTCTACTTGTCTTCCTGGCACCTTCTCTTTCTGTACTTCCATCTTTGAAAGACCCTGTGATTACACTGGGCCCACCCCCATCATCGGAGATCATTCCCCCATCTCAAGATCTTTAATTGGCCCACATCTGCAAAGTCTCTTTAACTTTTTTTTTTTTTTTGTACCAGGGATTGAACCTGGGTCCCTGCACTTGCACAGCAGGCAGCGAAACCACTGAGCTAAATCCCCGGCCCCTCTTTAACTATTAAAGGTACCACATTCGCGGGTTTTAAGGATTCAGACACGGACATGTTTGAAGGGCCATTATATGGTCTACCCAACACATACATCCTAATTTCATAATCTGTCAACAAATCACATAGAATGTGTCCCTTCTCTGTTCCCTTTCAATCATACTGATGACATCAAGGAGGAAGTCTCTGTCGGTGCTATCATGCCTTGGGCACCTTTCTAACACTTACTGATCTCCTCCTTTACCCAGAAGCAGACCTCTAGCTCTGAGCTTTCAGCCAACAAAATGGCAATGTGGCTTCCAATAATGTTCTCTTGCATCTGTTTTTCAAGTCACCTTCTAAAGCTGATGAGGATTTTCCATTTCAACGGTGACCATAAAGATCCTTTCAAATTTATTTTTTTTAAAAAATGACTTGGTTTTCTTGAGCTAGAGGTGTAGTTCATGGATAGAATGCTTGTTTAGCATGTATGAGGCTCTGAGTTTGATGCCCAGCACCAAAATAAAAATTCTTTTTCCCCCTTTTTGAACTTCAAATTAGCTCTTCCTTCTAACTAATTTCTAAGAGCAGAATCACTTTTTTATTCCATTTTCTCATGCTAGGAACCCAAGCCTGGTTCCTGTTTTGGAGTGCTTGCGTTCATTTTGGTAACAGGCCCTCTTCGCCATCACGTCTGTCCCCTTCATTTTTTTGGTCTTTTCCATCCTGACTGCCAAAACCTTACACCTAATCGGTTCAAGTTTCAATTGCTCTCTCTATTGCTTGTCTTTTACACAACTCCTCTGCCTCACTCCAAGTTCACCACCATTTGACCCCACTGAACTAGTTTGTCTTCTTTCTGCAGATTTACACCTACCGTTCCCTTCCCCAGCCTACTCACCATTCTGTTACCCATTCTCACCTCTAGGGGGCACTCAAGACCCTCTTCCCTTCCCTCCAGTTGACCACACAGCAACTGAGCCACATTAAGTGGTGAAATTTTAACAAGAAATCAAAAGTAAATTCTGATTCCTCCTCCTCCTGAGAGCATTCCAAGTAAGTGTCACCTATTTTGAATTCTAACAGTAGTAACAGGTACCATTTTTGAATGGGAACCATATCCAAGTAAGTGAACGTAATTTTCCTGTAGTTTCTCACTGACTTCTCCCCCAAACTCTATGAAGTGTTCTATTTTGAAGATGAGGACACTGGCTCAGAAGACTAAGAGACATGTCCAGGATCATATGTTTAGCAAGTAATGAGATGCTACCCGGGTCTGGCTGCTTGCAAAGCTTTCCCAAAGCCCTGGTATAAATTCAGGTAGTGGGTGGGGCCCATATCTAACTTCTTTGCATCTTTCATTCTGCCTGAGTGTTCTCATCTTCAAACAATAATATAACCTTGTTTTAGTTTCCTAGGACTGTCATAAAAAAGTACCACAAACTAAGTGACTTAGGGCAGCAAAACTAGATTCTCTCTGGGGTCTGGAGGTCAGAAGTTGGGAATCAAGATGTTGGCAGGACTGTGCTTCCTGTGAAGGCTCCAGGGAAGGATTCTTCTTTAACTCCTCCTAGCTTCTGGGGATTCCAGGCATTCTTTGGCTGGTAGATGCATTACTCCAATCTTTGTGTCTGTCTTCACGTGGCCTTCCATGTATCTCCAAGTCCCCGCCTCTCCATAAAAGGACACCAGTCATGGGATTTAGGGCCCCCCGTAGTCCAGACCTCATATTAATTTTATTACAACTGCAATGACTGCATTTCCAAATAAGGTCACATTCACATCAGGTTCTAGGTGGACATGAACTTGGAGAGGATATTATTCGGCCCAGTGCACAATCTTGAAGATAGCAGTGAAAGTTCATTGGGGTCCCGCGTTATAGGACATACATTCTAGTGCCAGTGACTCAGCAAACATCCCTTGCCCTGTCTCCTCACACCCATGGAGTAGGCTGGGATGCTGACTTGCTGTTCACTGGAATCAGGTGGTTGGCCTCTTGTAGACAAGCAGTGTTCCACCCTAGAGGCGCTTGAAAGATCAATGCTGAGATCTCACTCAAGTCTTAGTCAGAAACTCCAGAGTGAAGGCCTGGGAATGGATATGCTTTCCAACCTCCCCAGGTGATTCTGACACACAGGCAAGATTGAGAACCACTAATTGAGACTGTTTGTAGTCTGAGTCTCAAGAAAGACAATCTGGAATCATACTATTGAAGTGAAGCAGGATTCAGCCTTTGTTTCCCCAGAGCATTCACTCAGTAAAAAACCAGCCTAGTGCGTTGGGAAGAGAAAAACCAGTAAAACTTGTCAGATTCAGATTTTTGGGTAGTTGTTCCTCCTTATGGAAAACAAAGAATTGTTATGACACTAGCAAACACAGGGTTTGCTTTCAAACTCCCTGTGCCCAGTAAGGAGATGATAGAAAAATAAAATAAAAGCAGAGGAAAGGCCAAGTGTATAAACAATGCGGCCAACAAAACCACTGGTTTTCATTTGTCCTGAGCTCCTAATGGCAGAAATATCATCCACAGTGGGCCAGGAACTGACTGGTGTTGCTTGACATGGATACACGACAAATTAAAGAACAATGTAAGACACAAGGTTTAAGTATGCAGAATTTTGTTGTCATTTATTGTGAACTGATACAATGCCAAGGCACATGGAGAAACTAAATGGAATTTGAAATCTGCCTTCAGGACTCTCAACATTAGTCAGTTTAATTGAGAAGCAAACTCAGTCCATTGGGTATTGATGAAGGGCTTTGTATGTGCCGCTCCTGTTTGGATACTTGGTCTATTCCAATAAATGTATAAGACACAGTGTGTATGTTGCTACAGAGAGCTTAAATTGTATGCTCAATGTACAATTGAATTGAGAAGACCAGAGTTTTAAGGAGGAAAAGCAATTTCCCTTATTTGTATTGAGAAAAGGGGGGAAAGGCCTTCCTACAACCACAATATATAACTGTAAAAACAAGTTAAATGTTTCAGGAGGCTGGGGTCACTACTCATATGAAAAAAATGGAGACTGGAAGGTAATAGTCCCTGCAATTATTCATAAGTTAATTTATAAGGTGTTGTTAAGCAAGGTAGGGGACGTTGGAAAGAAAATAGATGGTTGAACAAAAGCCTAAGCAGATGTATTGAATTCACGTTGCGGGATGAAAAAGAATTGAAATAATTAGTATTCTCTGCTTCAAAGGCCAAGAACTTGATTCAGATAGTTAGGATATTTGGGCTTTTTCTGTTCTAAATGACAATGATATGCACTTGGACAGATGAACAGAAGTAAAAGATAAGGCTCATTGACTACGAGTTGACTGTGATGTTCTCAATCAGTACTGTCCAATAGAACATTGGGAAGGAAATGTGCCATAGCTACATTTCCAAGATGGTAGCCACTAGCTAAGTTTTGCCACATAAAATACAGATGCCCAGTTAAATTGAATTTTGAATAAACAATACATAACTTTTAAAAGTATAAATATATTAGAATAAACAGTACTTGACCTAAAATTTGAATTTAACTAGTGTCCTGTATTTTCTTTCCAAACTTGGTTTGTATGTGCATGTAGTTGAGCACTTGAAATGTGCCTACTGTTACCGGGAAACTGTCTTTTTTTTTTTTTTTCTTTTTTTACTTTTGATTAATTTCAGTAGGCACATGTGACTGGGGCTACTGCATTAAACTGGGTCTGAGAAACTGGGTATGAAAAAGAACTCTGCTCATCTGTGACTTTATGGGGGTGGTTATGGAACTCCTCTGCTTCACCTCCTGACTGTCAGGGAACCCTGCCTGCCTCTTTGCTCAAGGAGTGAGCAACCTTCCCACTGGTAAGTTGGCAGTAGCATTTCTGAAATAACAATCATAACAGCAAGAAGTCATTTATTGAGCAATTATTATGTTCTGTGGCATATACTTTAAATAATCCATGTCACTAAATCCTGCCAATAGGTCTGTAGTTAAAAATGATGCACACCTCCTTTACAGCTGAAGACAATGCAATTCAGCAAGGGTAAGCAACTTGAATGAGGTCATAGTGCTAGTGAGTGGCATAAGTGGCAAGTCACATGATGTCCTTAAATTCAGATCATGTGACTCACCAACCTGGCCTCTAAAGTCAACTCTGTTGTTTCTTTTTTTTTTTTTTTGGTACCGGGGATCAAACTTGGGTCCTTGTGCTTGTGCAGCAGGTGGTGAAACCACTGAGCTAAATCCCTGGCCCGACTCTGTTGTTTCTTGAACACTGATGCCAAATGGGCACAAGTTTTCGAAGTCAATTCTCAAGAAACTCTTAAAGCTAAATGGTAGGTAGCAGGAAGGCTGAGACAGGTCTAAAGAGTGCCAAAGGCATAGAAATTGACTACCAGAGACAGAAAGTGGGTAGAAAAAGGAATCTTGGCTTTGCCATTTTTGTAAATGCTGGGATGACTCCAGGCATATTACCTTGCCTCCCTGAGGCTACATGATCTCATCTTTAAAATGAGGTGAAATGTCATTTTGTTTTGGGAATAAAATGAGAGAACGTGCATGAAATGCCTTGGGAGGCACTTATAAAGAGTAATTGTATATGATAACATACATAATAGCTTTATTTCCAGTAACAAAAACAAAATGCGTTAGTTGCACAACTTGCTTAAGAGGGGTACAGGGATGGCTAAAGGGTCTCAAGGATGTGAATTCACTTTTCTGTTGGAGCATATGGTCTAGCTTGGAACATTTCAGAAATTTCTCTAACAGCTTGGAAGGAGAAAAAGAATCCCAACTATCCTGTTCATAACAAGCTTAGGATAATATCAACTAAATTGGTAACATTTTTAAAAGGCATTCTTTGTTTTTGTTGTTGTTGCTCTTGCTTTTGGAATATACATGGCATGTTGACCTGGTCTAAAAACCAAGCTATTTAATTTTCAGTTAAAAACAATACAAATCAAATATGTAAAATTGACAATCCCCTGCCTTTTGTGAGCTTCCCTCTATCCCTGCTCCCATCCCATCCCCATCCATTCCTGAGCCCCACATGCACTGAGGGGCATCTGATGCCCACAGCACTTAGCAGGTACATTGTGCTTTCAAGTTTCCATGTATCTCAGGTGTGCTGCATCAGGATATTATCCTTCATTCCAGAATGCTGACACCAACTTGAACTGTGCGCCCAATTCTAGCACTCCAATCCTTCCAAAGAAAGACCCTTTTCGCCGCCTGCTGTGCAAGCGCAAGGACCTGAGTTCAATCCCCGGTACCCCCCCCCAAAAAAACCAGAGAAAGACCCAATCTGCATTCCTCAGAGTTCTTCTGAGAAACAGAACCAATAGGATGTGAATGAATCTATAGAAAGAGGGTTTTTTTTAAATAAGGAATTGGCTCGCACGATTATGGAGACCAGCAAGTTCAAATTCTGTAAGGGGGACTGGCAGGCTGATGATGCCAGCAGAAGTGCGGATGCTCCAGCCAATCTACTGGCTGAGTTCCCTCTTCCGGCGGTGTATTCAGTCTCTTGTTCATCAACTGATCAGATCAGGCCCACCCATGTTATGGAAGGTAATTTGCTTGACTCAAAATCCAAATGTAAATACAAATTTCATTCAAAAAACATCCTCAGAGAAACATCTAGAAAAGCCTTAAAGCAAAAATCTGGTGTGACCCAGGCAAGTTGATACATAAAATTAATGTCTCAGAGCCTACTCAGGAATAGCTATGCCCATTAAGACAAAGCACATTTCTCTAAACAAAGCTTTAGGTTCCTATGTTGATACTGCTGGCTCAAATCTCTAAGCCCATCTGGCTCAGAGTCCTAATGACCTTTGTTATCTGGTTTCACAAATCTGAGCAAATAGGAAACAAGGGGGGGGGGAGGCAGAGGGTAAGGATCTGCTGGAGAGAGAAGGCAAAGAGTGAGGAGTGATCGCTCACAGCCTGAGTGCAAACAGGAGCCACACAATCTATAAAAAAGTAGATGGAGAAACCATAAAAGCTCAGCCGCCCAGGGCTTTAGAGTGTTGTGACAAATTGTTCTGTCTGCTTGTGGAGTGAGGCTATCATGTAGCTCAGGATAGCAACTGATGTTCTTAATAATAATACTCTGGAGTCTCTAAATACCAGCACATTTTGAATGTCTTTACAACCACAGCCACATCACAGAATGGGAGGAAAGGGGCAGTTTTTAAACATGCCTGAAGGGGGCATGGCACTCACAGCTGGGATCTCACCCCCGTGCTTATGCTGGCATAAGATCACCTACTGGCTCTTTAAAAATGGCTCGCTTCCCTTCTGGGGACAATAGTGTCCAAATCTCATTTTAAAAGAATGATGCTCCCTTTTTTCAGCCTATGGCTTGGATGAAATCAATGGCACTCCTTCTCCATGGGCAGCCCTTATGGCTTGTGCCAATCTATTTTTTTTTTTTTTTTTTTGGTACCGGGGATCGAACTCAGGTCCTTGAGCTTGCGCAGCAGGCGGCGAAACCACTGAGCTAAATCCCTGGCCCAGCTTGTGCCAATCTAAACATGCCATTTTCCCCTCTGACCTTGGTTCAGAGAGGAGCACTTATCTAAACTAGCGTTGCAGTAGTGCAAAGGGTGTTTCCTGGGGGCTTCTGGGAAAAAAAAACTGCCTTCCTCTCTCCCTACCCCCAGTGGCAGGTCATGAGGGTGGGGTCTGGAACTGTTGCCGCCTTTCTGCTCCTGTGAAGGGAGTTTCCAAGTGATGGGAGGGAGCCTTCTATGTGGAGTGTAGATAAAGCCAAAACAACAAAAGACAGGGAGGACAAATAGGGAGACATTCGATTCTTATAACATCATATGGGCAGCTGGATGGAAACACTTCTGAGTTGTAGGGTTTTAATTTATATACACCAATGGATTCCTTTTTCTGATTAAGCCAATTTGAATTAATATTTTTATCTGTGATGAAATTGAGGTTGACTAATGTAAAGGTGACACCTGAATATAATCTTAAAAGAGTAGAATTTTGACAAGAAAAATTAGAGTATTCCAATAATAACAATTATAGTATTTCTAACAATATCAACTAACTACAGCAAAAATGTAGTAAGCATTTAAAATGTTTCAGAAACATTGTCTAGTGCTTCATTTAATCCGCAGGAAAACCATGTGAGTTTGGTGCTATGATCACTTCATTTTAGGAGGAAGCTGAAGGTCAGAGAGATTAAGTGACTTTCATAAGGTGGCACAGCACGGAAGCACACTAAACAAATATCTGTATGATGCCCGGGAAGATCTTCTTACGCTACCTGTGTGGCCTCTCCAAGCCACCAGAGACACAAATGAAGAATGCGGAGCAGAAGAATCACCATTGGAGGAGAGTGGAACTGACATAAGGCATACAATACAGGACCTCCAAATAATGTAAGGGAAATACTATAATTCCCAACCTGCTAGATATCTGAAGTGCTGAGTTCGTGTTCTCTAAAATCAAAGAATGAATTCTAGGAACAATTGTAGTTAAGAGTAGGAAAACTTTATTGTGAGAAAGATAGTTTCTGTCTAAGAGAGACAGAAGGAGGACCAGAAAGTGAGCTGCCTACCCACTCTACTTTTCAAAGGTGTTTTATTGAGCAAAGCCACCAGGAGAGGTGGGTTCAAGGTGGGATAAAACTACAGTCAACTAATAAGATTACAAGTATAGTCCCTGAGCTGGGGATTTAGCTCAGTGCTTCCACCACCTGCCACCCCCCCACACCTCCCGCAAGCACAAGGACCCGAGTTGGATCCCCGGTACCAAAAACAAGTATAATCCCTGAGGTAATACTGATCCAATGGGAAATCATGAGGTGGGACAAAACCATGATCAACCAATATGATTTCAAGTTAAGTCGCTTAAGTAATATTGATTAAATGGGGACCAAATGGGGAAGCTAGTCACACAGCCCGTGTACAGGGACTGAACAAAGATTTCCTGGAAGGAATGGGCTAGGGAGCTTTTGGTGCCCACCCAAGGTGATTGATACCTATTTAGAATATCAATCACTGCTGTTCAGCCTTAGGGGAAGTATGTGGGTGTAGTAGTTCTTCCTTTTTGAATCCTGACCTTTAGTGAATGGGCCTCAGGCCACAACTGTCTTCTGTACTGAGGGCCCAGTCTTGCCTAACTGCCTTACAATATTTTCTAATTAATTTAGCTGTCTACCATAGAACCACAGCCTTGTACAGTGACGAGGGTAGGATGGGGCAGGTGTGAGGCAGTTTGTTGGGTCTCAGGGATGGCCCAGTTTAGCTTCAACTATCAATAGTGTGCAACACCACAGTGCAGTTCTGAAACTGCTCAGGATCCGCCAACAGAACAATCCAACTGCTGCCCAGGTTCAAAATAGGGTCCTCTTCCAAGATATTGTAATCCACTTATTTATTCATACAACAGCCATTTGAATGTCTATGCCTCAAACATCCTTCTTGGTGAACAAGACCTTCAAGGTAACTGCCCCACAGACCTACCAGTTATGTTGGAAATGACAACATTAAACAAATACTTCCATCTGTCAACATATAATTTTGAGCTGTGCAAAGTGCAATGAAGGGCAAGAATGGAGAGCAATAATAAAGAACAAGAGAGATCTGGTTTAGATTGGGAGACAGTGTGCAAATGTGTAGGGTAAAGCTTCTCCATGCAGGTGTCACTGAAGGGAGAGCCTTGGTATTTGGAGGGATGTTAGCTCAGCAGGGGCAGATGCACTGTAAGCAGAAGGAACTGCATATGCAAAGAGGGCACTGGATTTACACTGGAGTATTTAATGAACTGAAAGGCCAGGGTGGTTGCAGTTAGTGGGTGAGAGTTAAGTGGGGGCTGGGCCACACAAGTACTTTTGTTCTCCACTGGAACTTCAGATTCTCAGTCATTCATTTCCTCATGGCACATTTCCTGAGATATCCCCCCCCCCCC
>NW_004624782.1:5571066-5607863 GCF_000247695.1 Heterocephalus glaber
CCCCCCCCCCCCCCCGCCCCAGGCCCTGTGAGGAATAGGGACCTGGTGATTAATAATAATGGTTAATGTTCATTGAGTAAATTACCATTTGCCATCAACTCATCCAAGCCTCCCATCAACCCTAGCTGCAACCATTGTTCCCATTTGATGGGCAGGGAAACTGAGGCCCATAGAAAGTCATTTTCAAGATTATACAACTGGCAAGTGGTAGAATGAGGATGAACCGCCGCAGTCTGACCAGAGCCCATTCACATCTACGTTGTCAACTAGTATGATCCACGCTTGACCCTAGTCCGTCCTGGCTGTGTCAGCCACCCAAACAATACTTTAGACCTAGGTGGCTCCTTGAGAAGACTTTCCCAAACTTGGCAGATCATAAGAACTGCCCTGGGGTGCTTACTAAAAAGCCTACCCTTTTCTTAGCGATCTGGATTCAACAGGTCTACCCTGGAATTTGAGTTTTTAACGAGTTTGACAAACACTGACTTAGCAGTTCAGTGCAGTTGTTTTTGAACTGGATAAATCCAAGTTTGGCTGGTTTGTAGCTTTATTGCTTTTCCATTCGTGTCTAAGCCTCAGTTTCCCCATTTGACAAATGTGGCCGATGACAACATCAACTCCTGGGGGTCTTGTATGGATTAAGTGAGCCGCACACAAAGTGCTTATCGCAGGCTTGCTGCATAACACGACAAAATAGGAATAGGACTGGCAGTGATTGGGAAACTCCAGTTGCCCAAAGATGAAGTGTCATAGATCACGGTGGTAGACTTGAAAGACTGTCTTGAAAAAGGGCCAGGCCCTATTGACTTTGAGATAGAGTTTCCAGGTAAAGATTAGGACGCCCAGATAAAACAGTGTTTCTGATAAAACAGTGAAAAAAAATTAAGTACAAGTATCTCCCCAATATTGCATGGGATATACTGATGCTAAATCAATCTTTCTGTTAAAATCTGAAATTCCCAGGGGGTGCTGCACTTTTACTGGTTAACTCTGGAAACCCTACCTTTCGGGAAAACCTAGCCCCAAAGCCTGAGTCTACAAGTGGCCAGTGTCCATGTGGGCCCAATATTTAGTCTTTGCCAGGCGCCCGGGTCGATCCCAGAGGGGCCGATCCGAGTGGCCGCTTGAGCTGGTCCTGACCAGGCAGCATTAGCGGCATTCTGAGCAGCCGAGCCCCGCCCCGTCCCTCCTCGTCCCTCCCAGAACAGAAGGCTCCACCCCGAGCGGAACGGGGCGGTTGGGCGGTGTGGAGTCGCCCCTTCGTACCAAGTGTGCTCCCAGAAACTCGCTAGCTATGTCGGCTGCTCAGGTGGGGGGTGTTTTCCACAGAGCCCAGGACAGGACCCTGAACGCGTTTCTAGCAGGTACTGCTGGCCCGTCGCTTGGGGAGGAAACTTCGGAGTTGCGGAACCTTCCGCCTGGTTAACCTGCGGTCCGGCTTGGCGCGCGTACAGCCGGACCCTTTTGCGGGTTACACCATTTGGGGACCGCAATATTGGCCGCGCCGCTACCACTGTGGGTTTCCTGGGGCGCTGGACTGGAGAGCGCCGCAGAGGGGTCGCGCCCAGGGTCTTCATTGGCCTGGACCTGACTTCTCCGCGAAGGAAAATCAGAGGAAAGCAGCAAATCAGAGTTCTGGTTCGCAAACCCTTGGCAGTGCCTCAGCTTCGTCATCTGTAGAACAGGACTCATAGCGAGGTTATGGGTGACACTGGATAAGCGCTGGGTGCAGGTTAGAAGCTGTTATTTTTAGTAGGGTCTTTCACCATAACGCATTTTATACGACACGATTACGGTTATTTACTAGAACATGAGTCATACACTGAAATGTAAACAGCGGCCATCAGAACAGGGAAGGCATTCTAGAGTCATAGAGTTAAGTGCTTGGACGTTGGGTTTAGATAATCTGCCACGCTGTAAAAATGAGTTTGATAATACCTGCCTCATAGGGTGCTTGGGAACGTTAGCAGGTCGAAAGTATTTCTGTTACCCAGTGACGAACATATGCCAAGTGTTAAATGAACACAGTTATAGTCTTTGAGCTGTACGTCTAGAGGGAGCATGCTGTCCCCCACCCCAATTTTTTTCTTTTTGTTTTCTGCCTGGAGTCAAATTCCCTCCCAGGAGCTCACCAACTTTTTAACTTCAGGGAAGTCTCCCCAGCATGCCCGACATGATCTTACTTATCCCCACCATTTGGTTCACGCTTCCCACTCTCCTTTCTCCAGTTCTCCTGCCCCATTAGTTTTCTTGAACTCAATAAAAGGAACAAGCCCTTTTTCTCCCGAGAGTCTTGGTTCCTGCTCTTTGCTCCTGTAGCTACTGGTGGGACTGGTGAGCCTGGCTCTTTGACCTTCACACTGCATTTTAAAGGTCATTCATTTTTGCAGGGAGACCTTGCCTTGCTACGAAATTCGAAGTAGCTTCCTTCTATCCCTGCTAGAATCCAATTCTTCTCTTTTGCAGCTCTTGGTGGGAGAGTGGCAAGGTTCTGGAAGAGTGTAGGTGGCAAATTTTTATCTTGGCATTCTCTGTGTTAATATAACTTGACTTTTTCACCCAACATGACGTTTTTGAGATTTATCTGTATTAATATAAGTAGTTCCACTTCATTTTCCTGGGGGCAATATTCCATTGTATAAGTATATGCATTGTACATTCTGTTGATGAATATGCTAAATATCTTCTCTTCGCTTCTCCCTTTGCCTCTCCAAATCTCTTTCCCTTTCCCTTGGTGTTCCAGGAGGTTGACCTCTGTGGGCTACCTTAGTGGACTCCTTGCCCTGTGATTTCCCCTTCTGTTCAGATAGTGGGAAGCCCTGGCTGGAGGTCAGAAGGAAGAGGAAGCAAAAGCCAACCTATTTATTTCTGCACTTTACTCTCTTTGAGGTTTGCTTTGAGCTGGCTGTATTCCTCCTCTCACCAGAAGCACGCAGCTTTTCTCAAGACAGTGTTCCTCTCCCCCCCTCACATTCTCTCTTCAAATTTGGGCAACCATTCCCTTCCTTCCTCCATGCGAGTGTGTGACACAGCGGCTCTGGTTTTCTGTCTCTGGGCGGCTAAATTGTCCCTTGTGGTTTCCTTACACCAAATCCATCTCATGTAACCCCCTTAAATGCCCTTTTAATCTGAGTATGTGAGCCATTTCCTGCTTGAGTCCTGACTGATACAGTGCCTGTTTAGTTGTTTGGTTTTCATTCTTTTTTTAACTTTTTTTTTCTTCTTTTCACTCTTGTTAACAGTGCTGTTACAAAGAACATTCTTGTACACATCTTTCGGTGGACACCTTGGAAAATTTCTCCAGGGCATATAGCCAGGAGCAAAGTTCTGGGTTGTAAGGTATAATCATCCCCAGCTTTACTAGATATTATCAAACTACCCTCCAAAGTGGTTGTACCAGTTACACTCCACCAGCAATGCAAGAGAGTTCCTGGTTACCTTGCTTCATCTCTTCTTTTCAGTTTGAGAAATGTTATGTTCCTATTGTACTCTCCAATGTCTTGTAGGGAGTAGAAAATGGAAGAGGATGTGGCAAGTTACAAGACCTCAAGAGCTCAAAATCTCTGCATAGAGCTGTGGCACAAAAAATAATTTTTGGCAACTGATGGGCACTGAGGGCTACTGCAGTGGGAGGAGTTGTGATTTTAGGTATTGGTTTTACATAGTGGTTGTGCTGTTAACAGATCAAGGAGTAAAGAGGAGGGTCATATTTGATGGGATGGGTTTGAGGTACCATCAGGAATTCTGAGGCAACTTCTGGGAAATGGCTTACAACCAGGAATGTAGGTATGGGTGCCTTCACAGAGAGGTTAGTAGATGGCATTGCTTTAGGAGCCAAAGACATTGCTAAGGGGAACAGTGGCATAGTGGACAGTGTCGCCTTAGTATGTCAGTAGTATGTCAGTGTTTAGGGATAAGCAGGCACACACTGAAGGGCTCAGAGCAGGAACAGCCTGAAATTCTGAAAGAAAACCAGGAGCCAGGCTTGGCATCAGAGCTGGGTAGGAAGACTTAGGATGGCACCCGGAGTCAGATGTCACAGAAGTCTAGGTGAATGTATGCTCACCTGGTGACTTTGACAGGTGTTCCTAGAAGTGTATAAGGCTGTCCAGGCTCTGGGAACCTCAATCTGATAAGTTGCCCCTAGACAGACTTGGAAGAGAAAGTAAAGGAATTCGTTTTCCCCAAATTCTCACCAAAACTCACGTCAGAGATGTTCCGTTGACTCAAGCAACTGTCCCTGAAATCGCGGCTCTGCTGACCCTGACCTACATTATCAAAAGCTCCCTCCAGAATTAGCCACTTTGTTTCTCAAGTGAAGCCTGTCCACTGAATGAAACAGCCCTGAACTCTTAAGACCATTTCTCCCCAGTGGTGGTTCACCCGAGTGACAGTATTCCATCAACTTCCAGCAGTGACATGTGAGGCCCAGTTTCAGTCACCTGTTCCTTGTTAACAGAATCCACTAGGTTCTGCTGATGTGTGTTTGTAGAAAAAAAACTGTACATGTCACCTGGACTCATATTCCCAAGGCATGTTGAGATATTCATTTTAATTAGGCAGATCAATAATTATATTTTCTTGATGTGTGTCCTAATCAGGACTACTTTCTCCTAGCAAGTAAATGTCTTTTGAGAGGTTTATCACATCTGTTCTGAACAAATTCTGAAAGAGAAATATAAAGATAAAAATGTTTTAAAATATATTTGTTTGTAGGTCTTAAATTTGTTTTTCCAGTTCATTTTACTATCATAATATTTTCCTCCTCCCCAAACCACTCTTGTATGGCTTTCTTTTCTTTTTTTCCCATTGGATTCATGGCTGTCCTTCCGTTTCTTCTGCCCACCATGCACACAGACACGCCTATCCGTCGGGCAGCATGAATGATCCGTCTCCACTCTCAGACCGTGTCCTCTGTCTGGCCCTGGTCATCCTTTCCCTCACTGCTGCGGCCTGGATGCTTCCTGGGGGTGACCACCATGCACCCTGGATTTTTACTGTCTGTTTTTTCAATACAGAGTCACAGGCTCTCACTGTGTGGTAGCGGGTGGCATCAAACTCACATTCCTCCTGTCTGCCTGCCTCTGGTACTGGGGACTTTTGTTAATGTTTGATTTTTTTTTTTTGGTGCTTTGAGGCAGAGTCTCACTCTGTCGTTCAGGCTGGCCTTGAACTCACTCTGTAGCCCAAGCTGACCTGGAACTTGCAACCATCCTCCTGCCTTGGGTACAGGGGATTTAAACCAGGGCCTTTACACTGAGCTATATAACCAGCCCCCGTTTAAAATGTTGTATGATTTATATTATTAGCATTAATATTATCATTATTTTGAATTTGGGGTCTTGGTGAGTCACTTGGTGGCCCAGGTGGGGCTGGAACATGCCATCTCCCTGTCCCAGCCTCCCAGAGGGCAGGGATCACCAGTGTGCAGCACCGTGATAGGCCATGGGAGTTGGGGGAAAGCCTCTTAAACATGGAATTTGGATCCCATTCATTCAGAACACTGCAGGTTTCAGGGCAATATCTGAGCCTTTTCTTGTCCCGTAGAATGTTGTATGTTCTGGCTCATTTATCCGCTCCCCCGTTTCCTGTGCCCCAGGGTTCTGGATTTTACAGTCCCTTCTCCTCGATTGATTTCAGAGTCTCCATCTCTGGTCCTCAAGCTTGTATGGGTTTCTTAGAATGATTATTTTCTGGACATTTTCAGCCCTTGCATGTGTGTCAGAGGAGCTGATTACTAATCCTGAGTATTTCTTGCTCTTCTCTGGAAACCCTCTTGCAGTGAAAGAATAAATAGATTCGCAGTAATCTATAACTTGTCCTATCTCTTGCAAACCTTACCTTAGAACTTTTTTTTTTTTTTTTTTGGTACTGGGGATCCAACTCAGGACCTTGAGCTTTTGAGGCTGGCAGTGGAACCAGTGAGCTAAATTCCTGGCCCAGAACTTTCTCTTCTTTTTGCTTAAATTCTTTTATTGGTACATTTTAGGTATACAATACGTTTACATTTATCATTGGGTGCTTGTACCTGTACATGATGTATCTTGGTTCTTACTTTTTCCCTGTTACCTGTGCGCCCTTCCCTATTTATGTAGACTTTGTTTCCATTATTTCCTTTGCTCATAATTTTTTCTTTCCCTTCTTTCCCTTCCCCTTCCAGTAATGCGGTAAAATTATGACCTCCTCAGTGGATCAGTCCACTTGATGAAGCTAGAGCCCCCGGAATCCAGTCACTTCCCCAGACATCCATTAGCTGGCAACCAAGTGTTTAGTACGTGAATTTGGTGGGGGGAGTTCAAATCCATACCCTCATATTCTGCGTGTGCAACCCAAAGTCTATCCCATTATGCGGGGTGCACTCAGTCCATCTCCAAGAACCAGCCAAGTCTGAACAGTTCTAGCTGTTCTTGAAAGTCCAAATCCAAAGCCTCTGAGACTTAAGGTGAACTCTTAGCTGTGAGCTACAAATAATAGCAATAATAATAATGATGATGACAGTTACATACTCCCAACATACAATGGAACAGAGTAAACATTCCCAATCCAAAAAGGAGACATGGGGACATAGACAGGAGGGATGGAGCCGGGAATGTAGCTCAGTGGTGCTGTGCCTGCCTGGCAAGGGCAAAGTCCTGAGCTCAATTCCCAGTACTGGGAGGGAGGGGGATGAACCAAAATCCAACAGGGCAAATATTAAAGCCTTTAGCTCTATGTCTGTCATTTGGGGCAGGTGGTGAAGGAACGGTAGGATGTGATTTCCAAAGGGTTTGGGCACCTCTGTCCCCACAGCCTTGTTTGTTGTAGCCCACATGACCTTGGCTGGCTCTGCATATGGCTTTCCTCATCAGGTGTTCCACATTCTTGCCATCTCAAACTTCCTGGAATCTCCATTGTATCTTTGGCTTCACTCTTGCAGCTTTATGCATGTCCCTCTCAGGAGCTTCCAGCAGAGACTCCAACCTTGTTACACATTGCCTGAACTCCCAGGAGTTCTTTTGAAATCAGGGCGGAAGCCTCCATCACTCCTGACTCTTGAATTCTGTGAGTCTGCAAATTATCATGTTGTTGACGCCAGTGACTGCCACTGGCTTGAGCAATTACAGGGCCCACTTAGACCATGGTTGCAGAAGCCTCTGAGTGCCTAGATGACTGATCACTGTGAAATGCATCCCTCCTGGGGAGACAGTTCCCTAGGTAAGCAGGGGTTCTAGGGGTTCTCTTTTCTTGGTACTGGGGATCGAACTCAGGTCCTTACGCTTGCGCAGCAGGCTGTGAAACCACTGAGCTAAATCCGCGGCCCATGGGGTCCTCTTTTCAAATGAAAGTTGCACCTAGGGGCTGGGGATGTAGCTCAGGTCCTAAGTTTAATCCCCAGTACCAAAAAAAAAATTACACTTTTACATCCTGCCATGGGTAGGGTCTGGCCAATTCCTGTGATGTCCTCAAGGCAGTTTTCTTACTCTCGTAGTGCAAAGTACTTCGCTTCTTTCTAGTGGCACTAATGTCTTCAGCCAGACTTTTCTTGGTTACAACTCTACACATGTTTCTTTCATGCAAGATTTTCAAATCTTTCTGCTCTGCTTGTTGCTCCTGATCCTCACTGTAAATCTGGTTAAAAGCAGCCAGCAATACCCATGCTACAGCCTGAATGCTTTACTGCCTTGAAATTTCCTCTACCAGGTAAACTAGTCCATTGCCTTTAATTGCACTTCCTACAAAATCTCAGGACATGGACAAAATGTAGTCAAGTTCTTTGCCAGAATGTAGCAACACACATATCCTGTAGTACATTTCTCAGTAGAATCTTTATTTCTGCCTAAAACCTCATGAGCACAGTCTTTACTGTTGGCATTCTTGTCAGCATTCAGGTCTTCTGAGTTCACACTGAACTTGCCCATTAAGCTCTGCTTACCATGTTCTAAACTTTTCTGTATCTGTATCTGCTTTTCAAAATGTTTCCAAACTCCTCCTTTGAACCAGTTCTAAAGGCTTCTCAAGTACAGTCGCAGCAATGGCTTCCCTTCTGATACAAAGTCTTTATTGCTCAAGGTTCTCTAGAGGAAGAGAACCAATAGAATATAATTATAGAAGATGTATTAGATTGGGTTACATGATCAGAGGCTAGATAGTCTTACAGTGGCTATCTATGCTTAAAAGCCAAAAGATCAAGTAGCTGCTCAGTCCAAGAAACTGGAAGCTTCAGAACAAGAGGGACCAAGGATGGAGCCCCAATATGAAGCTAAAGACCTGGAAGATCCCTGGAGAGTACTGGTATGCGTGTTCATTGAAGGCCTGCAGAAGCTGGAGTCTGATGTCCATGGCAATGTCAGCAGCAAAAGACACATCCACACAAGCAGAATGGCGCTTGAAAGGGCAGGCTGGTTTCCTCTTCCTGGTTTTGTTCCATCTAGGGTGCAAGCCTGTTAAACAGTGCTGCCTCATTCAGGATGGGTCTTCCTCCCTCAATTGTCTGGCCCACATGCCAGTCATCTCTGGAAATACCCTCATAGACACACCTAAAAATGTGCTTCACTGGCTGAGGATTTAACTCAGTGGTTCCACTGTCTGCCTCACAAGTGCAAGGTCCCCAGTTTGATCCCCAGTACCAAAAAAAAAAAAAAAAGAAATAAAAATGTGCTTTACAAATCTCCTAGATGTCTCTCAATCCAATACAGTTAGCAACTAAGATTAACTGTCACAGAGTGTACAAAGTTCATACTATGACATTTTCAAAAAACAAATTTACTTTTATTTTTGAGTGCTTTTTTCTTTTTAATTTTAATAACTTTATTGAGATATAATGTGTGTACGGTAATAGTCATTCATTTTAAGTTTACAGTTCAACAGTTTTTAAGAAATTTACAGAGAGAAGCACTCACAATCTAGACTTGGTATATCTCTGTCTCTCTCAAAGAAGCATTGTGCCCATTTGCAGTATCTCTACGTGTTCCTACTCCCAGTATAGCAAGTATTTTGTGCATTTTTTGGGTATTTTATGTAAGTGGAATCATGATGTGTAGTCTTTTTGTGACTGGCTTCATTGCATTAGCATGTATTTGAGGTTCATCTACATTGTAGTATATAATACATTGTTCTGTTGTATCAGTAACAACATTTTGTTTATCCATCCACCCATTGACAAACATTCAGACCTTTTTTTAACTTGATGGACATTCACCCATTTTGACTTTTTCTGTCTTTTATGAATCTATTATGAACAACGACATGCAAGACTTTATGTGGATAGATATTTTCATTTCTTTTGGGTAGATGCATAGGATTGGAATTGCTGGTTAACTATGTTTAACATTTTGAGGAACTGCCAAATTGTTTCCCAAAGCACCTAACCGTTTTACATTCCTTCCAGCAATGTATACAGGTTCCAATTTCTCCATGTCCTTGCCAACACTTGTCTGTTTAATTACAACCATCCAAATGGGCAAGAAGTAGTGTATCCGTGTGGCTTTGATTTGCATTTTTCTAATGACTAAATGATGTTGAATATCTTTCTGAGTGCTTAGCGATCATCTATACATCTTTGAAGAAATGTCTGTTTAGAGCTTTCACCCATTTTGTGCGTGCATGCGTGCGTGCATGCGTGCGTGTGTGTGTGTGTGTGTGTGTGTGTGTCTGACTGATATCTAGCCCAGGCTGTCCTCAAACTCACAGTCCTCCTGCCTTAGCCACCCAAGTGCTGGGATTACAAGAGTGTGCCACCACTGTTGTTGTTCTTGTCATTGTTAGGGTGGGGTTTTTTTGTGTCCATTTTAAAGTTGTATTGCCTTTTTAGTAGTGAGCTGTAAGATTTCTCTGTATATTCTGAACACAGTTCTCTTCACCAGTGTTTGATTTGCAAATATTGTACTCTATGGGTTTTTTTTTTTTTTTACTTTGTAGATGCTACTATTTGTTGTACCAAAGTTTTAACTTTTTAAAAAATATTTTGAGAGAAGGTCTCAATAAGTTGTCTGTGTTGGCCTCAAACTTGGAATCCTTCCACCCTACCAAGTAGCTGGGATTACAGGTGTATGCTACTGTACCCAGCCTCAAAGATTTATGTTTTAATGAAGTTCAGTTATCAGTGCTTTTTAAAAATTGTTTGTTTTTAGTGTTGTATCTAAGAAATCTTTGCCTAATGCCAAATCATGAAGATTTACTCCTACATTTTTAAAGGAATTTTATAATTCAAGCTGTTCTATTTAGATCAGTGTCTATTTTGAGTTAATTTTTGTGTGGAATAAGGATCTGATTATTAGAAAATTTCCATTATTTATTTTTTAACTACAGTGGAAACCTCATAGTTGGTAAGAAAAAAAGGAAAGAGGGGGAGCCATAAAGAGTTATTGCTTTTAACATTTCATTTTAATGTAGACCCTAATTGTGCATTTATTTACCAGTCTTTTGAGATTGGCCCAAGGGCTTGTCTTGGGCATGGGTTTACACATGGGCCTGTGTGTGGTTTTTCATGCATGAACACCAACCAAGAATGAATCTTTTGTGCAGTTGGGGTTTTTTCTAGTGACACATAGTTTTGTTTTGTTCTTGTTTTTTTGTTTGTTTGTTTTGTTTTGTGTTTTTGTACTGAGCTAAATCCCCAGCCCTAACACATAGTCAGTTAAATATCACTTAGGAAGCACTCTGAGTGAAGAATTATTCTTGGTTTGTATTTTTTCCTTCAAATGTTTAGCACTTGCCTCCTCAACACCTAATGCAATGGTATTTTGTTTTTACCACTTGCCTTTATCGAGTCTTTCCAAAGCATTCATCTTAGTTTTATTGTGAACAGCGCTTTTTTACATTTATGTTTCTCCAGTTGACATTTTGTTAAATTAAGTGATTTAAAAATAAGTGGCAGCATCAACAGATTTGGAAACAACTCACAACTGACACATGGTACAAAGACTCCATGTGTGGAGGGGCAGGTGTGTAAGTGTGCAGAGTGCAGGAGGGTAGAGGGCTGCCTCAGCTTGAGCTACCAGCTTGCCCTAGGCCATCGCAGGTGCCTTTTACAGAGGGCATCAGGAGAGCCTGCCAGAGGTTCCAAGTAACCTAGTGGAAACCTGTTAAGAGACCATCTTCATCCGAGACAATGGACAACTCTCATGTTTGTGCACTTTGTGACTTTTGTCAAACCTTTCAATGAGGAAGGTGCTGTCACATGGAGCTAGGGGAACTGATACCCGAGGAGTTATGGAACTGCTGCTGCCTCCCACCTCTTGGAAGCAGAACCAAGTGTGATGGGGAGTGAAAGAATGTCCAAACTCCCCATGTCCTCTTGTTGTAAAAAGAAAAAGCAACCCAGCCATGCTAATGCCCCAGGCCCTTAGGCACAGTGAAGACAGACTGGTGGCTTGATCTGCTTTAAGATGCAGCTGAGATCACAGGCATGTTGCCTTTGGTTTGAGTTGACTTTGTCTATGCATGGTACTGAGACAGTTGGTGATTTAGGCCCCCATGCTAGTAAGCAGGCAGGTCCAGATATGTGTTCCACTTTCTGGCTCCTAGCCCTGTGGCTATACTTGTTCCCAGACGGCACTGGATCTTCAGCCCAGACTGCTCCTTCCCCAGGCTTCCCCACTTTACCTGTTCACCAGAAGTCAGAGATTCTGGCTTCTGCATCTTCTGTCTGCTCCATGTCCAAACCATCCTCAGTCTTGTCCATTCAACCCCTGAAGCACCCTTTAGTTTTGTCCACCCTTGTCCTTCCCAGTTCCCACCACAGTGACCCCAGCCGCCTCCATTGTGACCTGAACAGTGCCTGCATCCAGTGTTGCCCCTGAAATCCACTCTGTGCAGCAGAGTGGTTGCTTTAAAACAATGCAGGGTCCATCACCCTCTGACATGGCTTTCTCTGCCCCTCTCTTTTTCTCTCTAATGTCTTTTCATTCTTCAGATCACAGTTGAAGAAGCCAATGATAATTGTCTATTTGTAAATTATGTCCTTGCCACTTACTTTAACCAATCTTTAACTTTGTGACACTAATGGCAACTCATAATGGTGCATTTCTTCCTGTGACTTTGCTGTTTTTTCCTACCTGTAGACTAGGAAATTCTAGATTCCAGTCTAGAATAGGACAGTGGCTGGCAGTTGCGGACATTCAGGGATCATTTGATATTTTATTTATTTATTTTTTCTGGTAACAGAGATCGAGCTCAGGACCTTTTGCTTTCGAGGCAGGTGCAGTACCACTGAACTAAATCCCCAGCCCAGTGATCATTTGATATTGAACAAATTAACAAATATGAATCAATATACTGCTCCTGGTCTCTTGTGTGTCTCTGCCTAAGGTACCATGGATTCTCTGGACAAAACAAAGCTGAAAGCGAGGTATTGAACCAACCAGTAGAATCCCTGGCAAGGCCATGCAAGGCAGGCAGCTCTGCAAGTGTGTGCCCTGTTCACATCATCTGCTACAGGAGTTTTGCACATCAGGTACATAGTACCTTCTCCTGGAGCTGGAGCTGCCTGGAGCAAGGGTCACCTTCTTGCCTTCACAGCCTCTTTCGAACCTACAGGGCTGCTTTTGCCCCCAGAACATGCTGCCTTCCAGCTGTCCCAGGGCTCTGCTTAGGCCAGCAGCTACTTCCTCTCTCAGCAGGGAAACGGGGGAAACAGGGGCAAAACTCACATCAGTCATCCACCAAAACAGGAAAACCCCAAATGAAGTTCTGCTCCTAAAAAGGGGGAGCGGGTTCTGGAAATGTCTTTCCCTTCTTTAACTGTTGCCTAGAGCAGTATAGGCCAAAGCCAGGGATTCTGAAAGCCACCTGGCCAAGGAGTCCTGACCATCTGCTGTCTTAGTTCTCTGAGGGGTTGGAGATAAAAATTTTGGCAGGTCCTCCATCCCCAGATGGCAAGTGTAGCAGCCAAGCCATGACTCAGAAGCTTTTGTGTATCTCAAAAATCACCTTTTAGGGCCGGGGATTTAGCTCAGTGGTTCCACCACCTGCCTTGCAAGCACAAGGTCCTGAGTTCAATCCCCAGCACAAAAACAAAACAAAACATTGGGCTGGGGATTTAGCTCAGTGGTTTCACCGCCAGCCGCAAGGACTGGAGTTTGATCCCTGGTACCAAAAAAAAATAAACAAAAAACCCCCCACCTTTTAGATGCGTTTAGACTAAGAAAAGAGAGGCTAGGTAAATTTACCTGGTTCTTAAGATAAGTAATTTGGAGACTCTCAGGATTGCTGTCCCAGTTAGTTAATGGGGGAGGGGGGCTCCTGAAAGACACAAAAAAACCTACTCTTCACATACCATACAATTCACCCTTTTAAAGTGTACAGTTCATTGGGTTTTAATACATTCACAGAGTTGTATAACCGTCACCACAGTCAATATTAGAACATTTTGGTCACCCCAAAAAGAACCCCTGTGCTCCATAGCTGTCACAAGCCCCCAATCCCTAAGCAACCACTGATGAAGGACACCATTATCTTCTGCATTAAGTCTGACACGTTTACTGTGGAACTTTTAGGTTGTTAAACCAGAAAGAGTTCCAGAGTGGTAAATATTGTTTAGCTACTGTTTTTTTAGCACTGAAATAAGATTAGTCCCCTGAGAAGATGAAGGGTATTGCCGAAGACATTTAGAGTGATTCACTGTGCAGATTGCTGCTGTGAGAAACTGCAAAAATTGCATTTCATTGGCATTTGCTCTTTAGCCAGAAAGCCTCCAGGCTGCTGTAAAGCTAGCCATCTTTGTTGTTTTGTAACCAAAGCAGTATCTACAATGTGTGAAAGAAAAGATGTTAAGACAAAGTATGTAGATATATAATCTTATCAGGCATTTTCTGAGCCCTACCATGTGCCATAGGAACAAAAAGACCAGAATCCAATAGCCTTGTCTCTGCTGACAAGGGTTGAGATGACTGAACAGTAGTCATGGTAACTAACAGTCGCTCACATTTGACCACTTACTCTATGCCTAATCCAAATGTATTAACTTATCAGTTCTTCCTTTTGAGGGAGGTTCTGTTATTCTTAGCATATAAGGAAAATAAGGTCCAGAGAGGTTAAGGAAATTGCATCTTGTAGAAATGGGATTTGATTATAGTCACTCAAGCCTCAGATACTGGCGTGCAGTGGTACCACATAAGGCTTTTAAGGAGATGGAGACCCGGAGTCAGACGGGGTCTTTAAACCTCTCACAAGCCCTGCATGCCCTAGTATGGTTTCAACCCTGCTTCTCGCTCTAGCCTTATACAGTATTAACTTCTGAGATCCTAACAGCATGTGTAAGTAGCCTAGTTATATACTTTGTTGTCCATCTCACGCACTATTCTGTACGGCCTTAGGGAATGGAACCTGTCATCTTGGCCGCTACTGAATGTTCAGCCACTGGTGCAGTGCAGCATTGTAGAGTGGGTACCCAGAATACGGGTGCTTGACTGAGGGAAGGGAGGCCAAGTTGCCATCTCTCTGCAGGGGAACAAGGCAGGCACCGTAGTGTAGTGCGCTGGGCAGGGTAGGTGAGGCTTCAGCAGAAAGAGTTAGTAGAGTGAAAGGGAGACCCTGGAGGAAGGAGTAGGAAGTGTGGGGGTTTTGGGGCTGTAGACAGTGGCCTGTTTTGGAGGTATTCTGTGGCATGTCTTGAGTAGGGTTTCCCAACCTCAGCATTACCAGCGTCACTGGCTGGATCATTCTTGGTTGTGGATACTGCCCTATGTATTGAGAGATGCTTAGCAACATCCCTGGCCTCTACTCACAGGATTTCCATAGCACCCAGTGTGACATCAAAAATGTCTTTACACATTTAGTAACATCTAAATGTGATGTTTACCCAGTGATTTGGGGTGTCAGAATGTCAAAATCACCCCTTGTCTAATGGGACTAGTCCCACTGATCTAATGGGACCAGTGATAGAACAGGTGGAAAAGCTTTGGGCTCCTTTTTACCCATGGTGTTAGAATTAGCAGGGATCCATTGACATTTCCATTTATCTTTCCCTAAATATTTGCTTTTGCCAGCCTCACACTAGCACTGAATGATCTGGGTTGATGGTATGCTGGAGTGGGAAGCTTCATGGAGACCGGAGAACAGGAGTAAGGCTATCTAGCAGGGCTTTGTCAGCATAAGGGGTTAGGAAAGCACAATGGCTGCCTAAGGTGGGCTGAAGTGGGACGGACTGTTCCCGTAGCCCTGTTCATAGATAGACTGGTGAAGATCTGACCCAAGGGGGTGATGGTGTGCGGGACTGGAAGCAGGGCTGCAGCAGGTAGATGTGGAATGCTACAATTTGGCCGGCTATGTCTGTCCATTGATACACAGTCCCAAGATCTGTACACTGAGAAACTAGAAGGCATGATAGGAAAATTGGAGACATCTGGAGAAGGAGCCAAGATGAATGAATGGAAGGTGATGAATTTGCATGTGGAAATGTTGAGCGTGAGGTACAGAATCCAAGCCGTGGCCTGGGACTTGTCCAGAAAACCCTACGAATACTGTGCTCTACTGATTTTTACGTTAATTCTTTGGCTTCCTAATCAAATGGAGAAATGTGGCAACCCAGTATTTCTAATTCATGTGTTACTTTGAGTCAGAAAAATTAACAGCAGCCAAAACCTTGAATTGTTAAATATTCCTACACTGTCATCATGTGATGTTGCAACGGTAAGAATCTCTTAATCGGACTGCTCAATCAGTGTCTTAGCATTTTAACTCTGTCTTCCCCAACTAGATTTAAAAAGCTATGGCTTTTCTTTATAAAAACTCAGCTGAGAGCTATTTATCATTGTATCCCACCTTGAATTATTTGAGGTTGCATGTAAGTAACAGGTTTAGCACATCACAAGAGCACAAATTATTACAGTATTTGGTGTTAATGCCATGATGACTCTCCTTGGCCTTTCCCTAGATGGATGATGAAAACAGTGATTCATTTGCTTTTAGGGGGTGCACTTACAATTAGTGGCAAGAGCAAAAAATCTATGAAATTTCTAATTCTTGATATATATTAAAAAGTCAGCTTTCATTAACAGTTGACAAATATGCCCAAAAGGTATAATAAAAATGAGTGAAAGGAAATATAGTGGCAGAGACAAATCCAAGAAAACATTTAGTTTGTGATAGTGAATGTGCAAACTGTAAAGAGAATTGCTATTTGAATGTTATTGAGGCAGAATTTTTGACCCATGAGCAGAGTCGTATAGGAAAGATTATTAGTAAGACATTGTGTGAAGTCTAAAAGGCTTGTAAGAGTCTTCTCTGCATGCTGTTGCTTTGCACCTGGTTAAATTATTTAAGCAAAACACATAGGCCTTTTTTGTGCAATGTAATAATCACCTCAACTCCACTCTTTATCCCTTAATTTTGAAAGATGTTTACTGTGGCAGTCTGTTATGGGGAGTAGAAGTTAGATGAGACCAAATCTTGTTAATCAATTCAGATTCCTAAGGCAAATTTTTCCTTTAAAAATATTTTAAAATCAATTTCAAAATTTGATTTATAAAATGACGTACAGAGAGGGTTTTTTTTCTTGCCTTGTTTAGATAGATTTAGGCACTCATAGCTAGATACGCTTCTTTGTAATCTCACCTTTGTGATCAGCTTTTCTGAAATCAGGGGCTTATGGCAGAATGGGCCGTTTGACCTTGTGTCTTTTTTCTTGGTACCGGGGATTGAACTTGAGTCTTTGCACTTGCACAGCAGGCAGCAAAACCACTGAGCTAAATCCCCGGCCCTGTTTGACCCTGTTTCTGTCCCTCACCCTTTGTTATATCTTGGTCAGTGTGTTTGCTTTTGCTAGGTCCTTCTTCCTCACCTTGAGCAAAATGGAAGGATGAGCCCAGATGAGGGTGATCACAGATGCCTGCAGGGGCCAGGTGGTGATGTGGGTGGGCCACAGTGCGTTCAAGAGCACAAACCCCATGTGAGGGGGCTGCAGCCCCAGATAATCCTTGGCATGCTCCTTTTGGACCCAGTTTGGCTAGACTGCCATGAGAATCCAGAAATCCAGTCATATATGGGAAACTCATGAATTAAAAATGTTGGCAATAAATTCAGAATTTTATAAACATTGTGTGGGCCAAACAGAACACATCTGCTAGCCAGACCTTGAGTTTGTCATATCTGGAGGAGATCACCAATTAGCACCCTCAGGAGATGAGTGTCTGGACTCCATCCTGTACCCTGAATCAGCCCTATGGTGTTGGCAAGAGCTGTGGACATCATAGGCTGCTGGGAGAAAGTGCTGGGCCTTGCCAGCATTATTTTTATGCAGCCATCTTATTTACTGAGATGTTTCATTAGAAGGAAATTTTGCAGAGACAAAAATGTCTATCTAGACGGACAACTTTAGGGAACCCCAGGAACCATTCCATACTCTGACTCTTCAACACAGCAGCACTGAGATCCTGAACAGCTTTTGGGTAAAAGCTGCTGCTCATTGACTCTGTGGCTTTGACCTTGAGCCCTGAGACCCTCTAGCCAGGCCTCTGTATCCCACCTTAGTTAAGTGAAAGGCTGTTTGAACTCTGAAAATCTCTCTAGCCTTGACAGTTTCCAGCACTTTGGTGGGAAGAGGTAGGTTTCTATGAGTTTTTTTTGTCTAGCATACCTAAGATGGGCCACAATAAATGGGGACACTCAGCTCAGTAGTAGAAGGTTGAGTGCAAACTTTAAGTAAACTGAAATGAGTTAAATATGTGAGGTTGGGCCTGGGCTTTATACCACTGTCTGTGGTAGACTCAGTTTTGCCCCATGGTCCCGCCTCCTGGTATTCAGAGCCTCCATCATCTCTTCCCTTAGTGTGGGCTGGCCAAGCAGCTTGATAGTAAAGAAGAGCACAGCCGTCACTTCCATCACTGTGCCAGATAAGATTGTTACTTCCATTTGCTAGCAGATCATCCCCTAGCTGGCTTGGTTGAAGCTGTTTGCTGTCAAAGGAACTTAAGGTTGTCTCTGGCGTACAGCCAGCAAGAAACTGGTGGCCTCAAGTAGCCACAAGGAGCTGAATCCTACCAACAGCTAAGTAAGTGACCTTGAAGGTAGACTGCCTTGTGTGTCTTCTACTGAGACCTCAGGACTGGCCAGTGCTTTGACTGTAGCTTGTTAGACTGGGTAGAGGACAGGATAAGCTAGAACAGGAGAACAGGCTAAGTCTGACACATCTATTATATGTGATAGCAGATGTAAATTGATTTAAGCTGCTACATTTGTGGTAATTTGTTATATAGCAGTGAATAGCTAAATTACCATCTCTTTGAATTTGTTAAAAAATTAAAACCATTGTGGACATTTTTATTTGTAGTTGAGTTAGGTGTTTCAGTTAACATTAGTTAAATAGGCCCATGCTTTACTGTGTATTAACACCAGATACACTGTAGGCATCATCCAGAGCTTTCTGTCAAGTGTTTGTAAAGATTACAGTCTTGTTTTGGTACCATCTGGGTCAGAAATAAGATCTGAATTTAATCAACTCACTTTATTCTTTTGCTCATTCCAAAAAAGAGCAAAACCCACGTAAAATCTAAAGTATTAGAACTCATTTATTAGTAAGGAATTTCCCAATTATGTTCTTACCATTCAAAGAATTTTGCTTTGGTTTGAAAGGCAGTCTAAAAGGTGATAACGAGATAGTCATCAGTAATGCTGAGAAATATTTAGGTCTAAGTATTTGAGCTGGACATAGGCAGAGACCTACAAATGAGCAGTAAAAGATGCAAACCAAAATCAAAACTCAACCAAGTTACACCCGTGCTAACAACAAAAAGCCCTCTGAGTGGTGTTTGAATTTAAGGAAACAGAAGTCCCTCTACGTATTTCTTATCAAACACCCTTCTCCAGTGAGCAGAGTTCCTTGATGGCGCTGCAGCCCAGTGCGTGCTTCTCAAACTGGACTGTGCACACAGACCACCTGGGGTTCTGTCACATGCAGATCCCACTCAGTTGATCAGAGCCAGGGCCTGAGACTCCACCTATCTAACCCACTCCAGCCCTGTCTTCTCTGTGCCCACGGTAGCCCACCCTCATGGCTGTAATGTCATCCTCACCCCCTTCCTCTCCGGCAGGCCTCCGTTTCCAGGCAGCTGTCTTTATTACCTAATTTTTTTTTTTTTTTTTGGTATCAGGGATCGAACTCAGGACCTGGAGTTCGCAAGACAGGCAGTGGAACCACTGAGCTAAATCCCCAGCCCAGGCAGCTGTCTTTAATTAGGTCAGGTGTTCACCCTGTAACTGGACAGTCTCATATGTAAGTTCAGTATCTGGGACATGTTAGGGGAAAAAACAAGATTCCTCAGTGTTTTTTCACCCTGTAATGACAAGCGCTTTGATTTGTTTGGCAGAAGGACAGAACAGTGGAAGGGCCTCAGTGCCTCAGTTTGCCCAAACATCAGATTGCCAGAACAATGCCTTGAATGGGTCTAGTGAGAGTCTCAAGAAAGCTGGTCTGTTTGGGGGCCAGACACTTGCTTTACCCTGAAGGCTCATCCTGGCCCTTAAAGAAGTCACCCAACTAATATAGGACCTAGGCCCTGTCCTGAGGAGAAGCCTGGACTTTGGTGAAATAATTCAGTGGAGCTATTAGTGAGAATTCAGTTTCCTAAAGTAAAACACTGCCCTTTTGAGGGATGGCAGAGGTAGGCACTTGCAAGATCCCTCCCTCCAGAACTTAGCATCGTAAAGCCCCAAATGTCTTTGATTCATCTGTGATTCAAAGTACGATGAGACCAAGGCCACCAGCTTCTGAGTGGGAATTCTTGAGAGGATCCAGATACCTTTGAGAATGCAGACTCCTAAGACAACAAGTTATCTGATTAGATAAATAAAGTAGATTGGCATGCCTACTGTCACTCATTTTAGATTGGATCTCTTTATTTTGTGCTTTGTCATCATCAAATTGACAGTCTGAGTTTTTTATTAAGTAGATAAGTAATAGAAAATTTATTTTAATAGCTCCAAGGACTATTGACTTTTTGAGGCTATATCTATTTGTCATAGGAAACTACTTGTTCAGATGTTTGCTGTAGGGAACTGTTACTAAACACCATTGTAACAGATTGATTTATGTTGCAACCTTGGGTGCCGATCACCTCCCGGATCTGGTTCTGATTAATTTATGCAGTTTAAACGGCCCCTCAAAGGGCCTCAAATAGGAATGTAGCTAAAAGCATTCAGTAATACACAAAGATTATTATTCTACTAAAATGAATAAATGTTGGGCCAGGGATTTAGCTCAATGGCACTGTGCCTGCCTTGTAAGTGCAAGGTCCTGAGTTCGATCCCTGGTATTGCAAAAAAAAAATAAATGTTGCCAACAATTAACTTTAAAACCCAAAGCAGAATCTCATTATTTATTTATTTATTTTTGTGTGTGACACACATTCAGCTCTTCAGGAAGTCTTTCTCTTCCTTGACCCTTTGTCTCTGCTACCTGATTTTACCTGTGTAACAAATTACCCTGAGCTTAGCTGCTTATAGCAGCAAGCTTGCATCATCTCAGTTTCTATCAGGAATCAATATAGATTTCTAGGGTTCTTTTGCCCCAGAGTCCCCTAAGGCTACATTCAAGGGGTCAGCTGGGATTCTGATCTCTCTTTTTTTTTTTTTTTTTTGAGACAGGGTCTCACTATATAATTCAGGCTGGCTCTGCACTCACTATGTAGCCCAAGCTGGCCTTGAACTTGGCCATCCTCCTGCCTCAGCCTCCTGAGTGCTGGGATTACACTTGTGCGCCACCATGCCCGGCTCCAGCTCTGATCTGTTTGGAACACCCATTCAGGGAGGAGGAGGCCCTCGTCCAGATCCATTCACGGGGTCTTTGGCAGTGTGCAGTTCCTTTCTTGTGGGATGATGATGAGCACTCGTAAGAGGATCCAGATGTCTTTGAGAATGCAGATCCCTAACTCAACAAATTATCTCTTTAGATAAAGTAGATTGAGTATCGATATGCCTATTGCCACTCATTTTAGATTGCATCTATTTATTTTGTGCTTTGTCATCATCAAATTGACAGTCTAAATGTCTTCTCTCTGTTCCTTGCCATGCTGGCCACTCCACCGAGCTGTTTACATGACAGCTTTTCACCTTCAGAGCAACGTCAGGGTGCAGGTTTGGGTCCTGGTCTTTTTTAGCCTGCTCTGTGAAGGGACATCCCATCTCCGTATTCTGTCTGTTGGAAGCTGGTCACTAGGTCTAGCCCACACTCTGGGTTGCACAAGGATGTGACTATCACCAGGCAGGATCTTTGGGGACCATCTTAATCTTTCTGCTACACACAGTAAGGACGGGGGGAATGTGAGCTGAACCCTCCAGTACTGCCAGGCTGCCATCCTTTGCCCACTAGGGTTTCTAGCACTCCTCATTCACAGTGAGCCCTGGTGGGTGACTTGATTGAGCGGCTGTGCTACAGACCAAGGACTGGTGGATAAACAGGCAGGTATCATTTGTTCTATGAAGTGTGTAAAGGTGTTTCTGTTCACTTTGTTTTTTTAAACTTCTGAAAAGGAAATTAAGAGAATGGCGGGCCAAAGCCAGAGCTCCACTCTAAGATGATAGTAAGCTTGTGGGGTGGATGGGTAGGTGGCCATGGAATTTAGAAAGGCTTCTCCCTGCATCCAGATCTCAGCTTACTCATCATAGTGTCAGGAAAGCCTTCCCTGACCATCTCATCTAGCCCCTGCTTCCCATCAAAGCCCTGAGAACTCTGACTCAGTTCCCTTCCCATTTACTTGTTTATTGTCTTTCTCTCCGAAAGAACTAATTGCCGGGAGAGCAGGAACCTCTTCTATTTGGTAATATGTCTACCCACATATTATCAGCACTTCAGATGGGGCCTGGCTAATACACAGACACGGGGAGCTTTTTGGAAATTATGATGTGGTTCCATTAATGTGCACAATATACTATTAAGAAAAAAAAACAGACTCAAAATTATGGGGTAGTTTTGTCTCTGGCACTGAGGCCTAGTAGGCCAGCCATTTGGCAAGTCATATCACCTCTCTAGGCCTCAGTTTCCTCAGAAGATAAAAGGGGACTGATGATCGGAGTCCTTGGACTGTGCTCCATCACTAGGCCCCACCTGACAATGCAAGTCCGGGGTCCTACTATGTAAAAGCGTCTCTGGTTTCATGTTCTCAATGTTGATCTACCGCCCAAGTTTGCAGAAAGGATTCTGGGCCAAAACAGTGCATGCCCACTCATGGCTATGCAACTCCATAGAAGCAGATACCCATGGCAGTTCTGATGCATAAGGGTAGAGACCCAAGGCCTCAGAAGCTTCAGCCCCGCAGAGCTAACTGGAAGAGCAGTCTGGGTGATATCCCAATTGAGACCTAGAAAGAACCCTTCCAAGAGCATAAAGAATCCTGTCCCAAAGTTTGGCCAACCACTAATAAGTTAGATAAGAAAAATAAATTCTGGTGTTCTTTTCCATAATAGGGTAACTATCGATAACAATATTGGAAAGTAGGAGAAGGGATTTTGAATGTTTTCAACATAAAGAAATGATGTCTATGACTGTAGATACGCTTACCCTGATTTACACGTTACAGTGTATACAAATATTGAAACAGCACATGGTACCCTGTAAAATCGTTCTGTTTTTACGTCAGTTAAATTTTTTTAAAATGCTGAGTAGTTTGTAGAAACCTAAAGTAAAGCATGGTCACTGTGTTTCATAATAGTGTATTATATACTTGAGATTTGCTAGGAGAGTAGATGTTTTCCCACTACCCACCCACAAAAGGTAACTAGGTGAGGTGATGGGTATGTGAATTAGCTTGGTCGTAGCAGTCATTTCACAAGGTATGCACATGCCAAGCCATCATGTTGTACATTTAAATGTATACGTTTTTACCTCCATGAAATTGGGAAAGAAAAAAACTCCCTTCTTTCCTTACACTCAGCCTAACACACTGATGCCCACCTCCTACTGCTTTTCAAATGTTAGCATTGATTTTTCTGCTTTTTTTTTTCACATTGACTTACTCATTTCAAGATTTCATTTCTGGCACCACATTTCCCACCAGATAGCCAGAGCTTTGAGCACCAAGTTTTATAATTAAAATTCTGTCACATCCCCCAAAACAGTGCAAATGGTGCCATTAAGCCTGGCAGAAAACATTTCGTAAGCATTTCACCTAGTAATTTAAATATAATACTTCTGGCAGTATGCAACTTGGGGTATTTTTAATTCTAATTAGAACACTATTACTGAACATTAATATTCTCTATATGGTGCTGTTGTGGCTCCATGCTTTGGTTTGGCCGTCAGGCTTTTAAACAAACAGCTTGGTTGGATGGCTGAAGCAGCCTACATGGTTTTTCCTGGCCTTTGGGAATCACCAGTCCCAGGCATAATTAGTATAAATCAAAATCTTCTACACTTTGACAGGGAAATGGTATGTTTGAACAGCAGCTTATTAAAATGACCTACTTAATTTAAGGAAAATACTGTATCTACTTGGATGGTAACCTGGATACCTTCTCTGACTCATTTCTCTCCCTCCTTCCCTCTCTCTCTCTCTCTCTCTCTCTCTCTCTCTCTCTCAGAAAAGGAAAGGGAATGGAAAGGCCCGTTCTACTTCATCCAGGGTGCAGACCCACAGTTTGGGCTGATGAAGGCCTGGTCCACCGGGGACTGTGACCATGGTGGTGATGAATGGAGCCAGGAGATCCGCCTCACGGAACAGGCTGTTCAGGCCATCAACAAACTGAACCCCAAACCCAAATTCTTTGTTCTGTGCGGTGACCTCATCCATGCCATGCCAGGTAAGACTGGTATTGTCGTTTATGACCTTTTCTCCTTTACACAGTCATGACCGTGTGTGGGCAAGAAAAAAACCTGATCTTGCTCCAAAGACTTCTCTATTTGGTAATGGCTCATTCCTTCTCCTCAAGACTATTGTAGTGTCACTGAACATCAGAATTTTCCTCTCCAAAGTGCAAGGAATGTAAGCACTCCTTTTATATTTAGAATTTAGCAAGATTAATCACAGTAATTAGGCAGAGCTACAGTTCTGCTGATCTGAGCTTTATATGAAAAATGGACCAGATTCCCCCATGTCACCTTTCTGTATTTCCAGGAACAGACGTGAACTCTTTCCAGATACTGTACTCATAAATGTAGCCTTCTCTCTTCTTTCTTCTTACACGTTCATTTCTCTCATATTTCTGGTGATTTTTTCAATTACAAGTTAAGGAAATCCAACTTAAACTGGCTTAAATGTTTTTAAGTACACATTGCCTCATGAGACTGTAAAATCCAGGGGAAGATCTGGGTTTCAGGTACAGCTGAATCCAAGGGCTCAGAGATTATTGTCAGGGCTTGGTCGCTCTATCACTCACCTCTGCTCTCCTCTGGTTTGCATACAGATTCTCTCTAATGGCTCTTGAGAGCTTTAAGTTTATATCATTTTTTTTCCCCCCAAATCTTAACAGAAAGTCTAATGAGAGTCAGGGGCTCGTGAGGTCAGCTCCACTGCAACCACTTGGTCTGAAGAACAGGATGGTTTCTCTAAAGAAAAGTAAGATGCCAGAAATGAAAACATAACAAATAACAAATGTCTTCTGGGACTGTCTTCCCCCTTTTTTTCCCTCTCTACTCTGATATCCTTTTCTCCCAGGCAGGGCTAAAGCCCTGTGAGCAGGTATAAGCAAGTAGAAGGTAACCCCGCCCATCATGGAAGCAGGGTCCCTTCCATGGCCTCTGCCCCTGACCTGTGTCCCTGCCTCTTTTTAGTGGAACAGAGTTGACCTGAAGATCATGCCAGAAACTTCAGCAGTGCTGTGAATGTTTGTTTTGGGCTAACTTTACTTGTAGAGTAGGACCTGCCATGATTTCCATTTCTTCTGGAAGACAAGGCACCCTGCAGGAAGCCTAGGTGCATCCGTTTTTACCCCTAAGCCTCACTTGTTAGCAGCCTTTCTGTCCAGAACAAAGGCCAGAGTGAGGTTGTGAAAATGGAAAAGGGGAGCCAGAATTTTCCTCTCCAAAGTACAAGGAATGCAGGCATCAGGGAGAACCCTCATCTTCCATTTACTTATATTTCACACCAAGTCATATATGTGCACATGTCCATGTACTTGAGAACCCAGTGATGCCACATCAGCACTGGTCCTATACAATGGTAGCAAGAGTAGGAAAAAAGGGACACAAGCCAGGGAACAAAGCTGTTAGAACCCAGGGTTGCCGGCCCCACTATGTGCTACTGATGGATGTGTGAATGCAGATAAACTCCTTAACTTCTTAGGACCCCAGTTTCTGAGTTAAGAGCCCATGGAAGCAACAAGAATTAAAAACCTCAACAGTCTGGCCTACATGGTACAAGGACAACAGCTCCATACCTCTGCAGTAGAGATTACCATCCAGCAGGTCTGTACAGAAACACATTTGCAAGGATGGTCCTGAGTTTGTCTTGTAGAGAGGTAAAATCTTAGCTGCTGGGTCTTAACTGCTTATAAACTTGCCCACCCTCAGTGACTTGTGGCTGAGAGTGTGGCCAAAATCATGCACAGGAAGTACTTCCAGAGGAGTTAGAAATAATAAAAGCCAAGGCAGTATGTTAACTGATGAATGCTACTTATTAATTATTAAGTTACTTATTAAACAGATTAATGCTACTTCCAAGTGGTCTGATGTGCAGTTAGCTGATTTCTTTGGGATATGGCTCTAAATGCACATTGGCATGTACTGTCACTCTAGACCACACGGTGAGCGAAACTTCTGCTTCTGTTGGACTCTTGAACATAAGATTTCAAATTTAACCATTACTTATTCTGTCCAGTAGTTTCTTTTCTTTAAAAACAGACTATTATGGAGCTCACTGGGAGCTGCATGGGATTATGTAACATGTTCTTGTAGCTGTTTACTGACTTGTTCTGAGTTATGTTAATGTATTCAGTCATATTTCAAAATCAGATTTAAAATAAAAACTTTCCATGCAATTACATTTCCTCTTAAATAGAATGTATTGAACACAAGGAAATTAAATCATATAGTTTTTATGATCAGTCCTAACAGTTGATCAAAAGACATTGTAAATGTGAACTGGCAGATTTTCAAACATGTATTTCATATTCAGTGAGACTGGAACAGAATTCATAATCTCTTCTGAAGATTTACTGTTTTGTGGGGTTTTAACTGAGCCAGTGAGAGGACTGTAACTGTTTTGAACATCGCAGTCTGGGAGTAAACAGAATGTTTATCATTTTTTAATATGCAATAAGTGGCTTCCCTCTCATTTAGCTCAAATAGAGGGGTAGACACTAGAAAAGTAATTATTTGCTTTGACTGCTTAGCACATTGTTAATTATCAAACGCATATATTAATAGGCAAATAAAATCAGAAAGCATTCTTTTAGTTCTACTGTAAATATCTTGGTCCAAGTAGATTTAAGTTCAGAATGAAGCAAAAGAACTTTTAGAGTACTGTTTTTTAAATGAAAGTAACAATATGCTTTTCCATTATAAATATCATCCATCCGCTAATATTCCTTGTGCGCAAAGTGCCAAATACAGAGGTAGATGCTTTGGATACATTGGTGGAAATAAGAGACTAGGTCCTTCTGTGGAGCTTAAGTCAGGCAAGGGAAGCACAGAAATAATGATAGAAAGAAGAGTGACCAGTACCAAGGCCCACAGGGACAACCCCAAGAAATTCAGTCTTCTTTGTTTTGAAACACGTGTTTTTATCCTGCTAACATTGTGGTTATCTAAGTATTTTCTTATTTTATAATGGCTCCCTATGGGATTAGCTCTATTAAAAGCAGCAAATGAAGATTTGTACAAATATGGACGCCACTGATTTTCAATCCTTCACTCTTAAGCCTGGGGTTACTTTTGTTGGTCCTCATGATGTTGTGGCATTGACCCATGGGTAGTGTCCCTAGGAGCCTTGTTAGATTTCAGCAGTTATGTGTGGAGCTGACAAATCAAGATGTGATGGTACAGTTAGGGAGCAAGAGAGTTCTGTGAGCCTTAAGTTTGCTACTGGGCCGGGGATTTAGCTCAGTGGTTTCGCTGCCTGCTGTGCAAGCTCAAGGACCCGAGTTCGATCCCCGGTACAAAAAAAAAAAGAAGTTTACTACTAACGTATAGCTGTCCATCCCTGTTTATTAAAAATTGCTGTAACCTAAACAAACATGATGTTACAGATTGAATTCATCCTTTGATGTAAAGTTGCCTCGAAGAGTTCTCTGTGTATTGCTTCCACTTGGGGAACTGTGACTTGATTCAGTTTCATGTGATGAGGTAGCCTCACAAATTCCTCTGTTCTTTAAAGGAGGCAGGCCTGCATTGGCGATATTCATTAGACTGTGTATTTGGTTCTCGTAACTGCTATAATGGCTTAAAACAACCCACATTTACTCTCTTAAATTTTTGGAGGCCAGAAGTCCCAGCATGAATCTGCAGGGCTGTGTTCTTTCTAGAAATTCCAACATCTTTTTAGAAATTCCCTTCTTGGCTTCTGGTCTCTTCCTCCACTGTCAAAGTGAGCAACATGGCATCCTCTCTCCTCTCTGACCTCTGTTCCATCTTCTCACACTCTATTGCTGTGACTGTCCTACTTCCTGGCTCTACAGACCTTTGGTACTACACAGGATCATCTCTCTATCTCAAGATACTAACTTAATCACATCTGCCAGTTCCCTTTTTGCTGTGGAAGATAACATATTTACAAATTCCAGGAATTACATTTGGGCATCTTAGTGGGAGAGAGCATTATTCAGCCCACCACAGGTAGCACAGTATGGATGGAATTCAGGGCATTTGGGTTCTATTACCTCCCAGGATCTGTGCTTGTAGCTCACCTGCTCATGACGGTCTTGCAAAGGAGATGTCATTGTGATTTTTAACTGATGGGGAAACTGGCTTGGCAGTGAAGAACCTTTCCCAAGGCCACTAGTCCTGGGCACGGTGGACTCAAGTTCATCTGTTTCTAGGCCTCATGCACTTCCCACTACAACTTACTTAGAGCTTGTTAGAAACAAAGAATCTACCAGGTGTGGTGGCGCAAGCCTGTAATCCCAGCCCTTGGGAGGCAAGGCAGGAGGATCGCTGTGATTTCAAGGCCAGCCTGGGCTACATAGTGAGTTCAGGGCCAGTCTGAACTACGTAGTGAGACCATGTCTCAAAAATAAAGAAAGAAATGCAGAGTCTCTGCCCACCCAGAACTGGTGAGTCAGAATTGGCATCTTTATGAATTTCCCCAGGTGAACCTTAATGACAATAAAGTTTGAAAAGCACTTGATGGACTAAAATGCCTAGGGGCTCTGTTTTTGTTTTGTTCTGTGTTTTGTTTATTACTTTAAAACATATGTATAATTTTCATGTGTTTGCCAATAGTTAATATAAATTTTCTTCAAGTGTTAAAGTTGATGGTTTTTAGCAAGAGAACCATCACTCCTTTAGACTTGTAGTCAGCTTTCAAAGGAAGTACTTTTTAAGTTTATAGATTTTGATTTGCTTCTTAAACAGGTTGAATTACTGACAGAGGCTTCCCTTGCCTATTGAAGACATCCACAGCAGGACATTAATAAAATATTCAGGAAAACAGGCATACACATATGCCTGAAAAGGATCTGTACATAGTATGTTCAAGAGAACTAGAACTGAGCCTCTGATGTACCCTTATCTACCCTTCCAATCTCTTTACCATTCCAAAATTCAGAAAGCTCTGAAAATTAAGATTTTTTTTCTAAAAGTAGAAACTAACTTGGTTGGCAGCAAAATTGCCCTGAACTGACATGAGATTGTTTATAGTCTTTATTTATCTTACTTAGAATACTCATATATTTTGCCAGCAAATATCCCTCGTTTCATTATAGGGTGCTTTTGGAGCCCCTGCTCAAAGTATTTTTTTAATATATACTCTGCCTTGTATTACCATTCTGAGGTTTGAAGAACTCCAATTTTAAATGTGATCTGACCCAGAAAGTTTTGAGTAAGAATTTATGGATCTGCAGAATTGATACTTTGGGATTTATAGATGAAGAAACCTTTATCACTAGAAGCAGAAGGCTTTTCCTCATTCTGATTTAATGTTCTTCCCTAAGTTAACTTCCAAATGTCTGTCGCACAGTACCCATATTTTAGTTTCAAAGTTAAAATGGTCCCTCACATCTTAGGGTTGAATTTTTGCAACCATTTCTGTTGAGACCAAAGTGACTGAATATGCAAATGGAATTGAATTCAGAAATGATTCTGACAAATTGGAGGAGAGAATGCAAGCACAAAGATGGTATTTGCTACCAATAAGTGCAGAATAATCCACTTAGGTAGAAGAGTCTTAACTTCAAGGTAGGGAAGGGCTGGGGTTCTGCAGATATGGCTATAGCAGGCTGTAGAGGAGATGAAGCCAGTCAGTGACATGGTGGTGAAGAACAGTAGACACCATAGGAATGTCAAGTAGAACTCCTGATCAATGGACTCGTGCTTTTCCTTAAGGAAAATGAGAGCTAAAAAGTAAAGTTTCATTTGGCTTGGTAACCTTCTCCTTAAATTAGGTCCGAAGCCTGGGCCAAAGTTTCAGTAACAGTAGCTGTGGCCAGATGAATATCCAGACTCCCCCCGGCTCAGCAATGTCTATGATAAATGTATAGAGTTGGGGAATAAAGCTGTTGAGCAAAGATGGACTGCTTGGTTGTGCTGGGCTTCAGGCAAAGAACAGAGGCATTTGTCCTTCTGTAGTTCACACAGTCCAAGGGGGCTGATACTCATTTTCCTCAGTCTGGGCAGACACAAAAACATGAACATAATTCTGGTATAAGCAAAGCCTCCAAGGCATAATTTTGAAAACTAAAGCCAGGATTAAGGCTCTGGCCAGGGGCCTTATCACATCCCTCCAACCTCTGGAAGTTAACTTTACCCTAGGCTTAGTTCTAAATTCCTAGAGGGCAATGGATGGGTGTGCGGGTGTGTGTGTAGGTGTGTAATATTGTGCCACTGTTAGGCATGTAGAGGTCTTCAGTGAATGCAGATCAGATAAATCAGTGTGTGTGTTCTAGATTCTTAGCAAGTAGCATATAGGAGGTACCCCACACATTCTGAAATAGATGAATAAATAAATTTAACAAATCAGTGTGTTTACCTTGTACCAGGTACTATTCTAGATTCTTGTACTAAAGTGAATGAAACAGACAAAATCTGTACTTCACCTTAGAAATAAAGAACATGAGTACATGAACACATGAAAAATTTTTATTCTAATCTCTTCTAGGAGTCAAACTAAAGCAGATATGGGTCTTTTATTATTTTATTAGATTTTTAAAGTGTGCAAGCAGAATGTGGGTAGATTCTCTTTGTAATGATTTCAAGTCTACATCTAGAACAAATCATGAACCTGCTCCCCAGTTCCATCTCTTGAGGTCTCCATAGTTAAAAGTGTGCATATGCATAGATAACCTTTTCTTAAGTACTATTCTCTGGTTTATTTTTTACCCGTCCATCTCTCTGGAATTTCCTTTTGTTGGTACATAATAGATATATGTCAGGCCTTTAATCACTGCACTGCATTCCATGCATGGGAATTTCAAAGTTGGTTAATCCGCTTCTCTAATCATAACTAGGAGTGATGATTTCCCTGAGAGATAACTTCGGGTTGGAGTTAACCTAAATAACCCTGCTGTGAGCATCTCAGACTTGCTCTTGTAGAGTTGGATTTCTTGAGGTTGGAAGTTGAATTGCGTCTGCTAGGTTTGGGATCTACTCTTGCCATTTGCTCTAGGTGGACACTCTCACTTTGCTTTTGGGTTCCCTGGAGGACCTCTCTCATGGACAGAGACCAATGCTTTCCTTCCATGTGATCTGTTTTGTGCAACTCATGACCTCAGCCCCTGTCATACAAGGAGAATAAATTCCTGTACTGCCAGCCACATCTCAGAAAGTTTTTATTGAATCGAAGTCCTTTTGTCCACATTAAAGTATGACTTTTGTTTTGTTTTTAAGAAGCTCAGTTAATTTCCTCAGCTGTGTACTTAGTCTTGTGTTTTAAAGTACCTACTCCAGGTTCTAAGAAATGCTAAGATTTAAAGACAATTTGCCACGCAGTTTACCATACAGTTCTATTTTCCATATAGGAACAGAAAGGGAGTTTTTTGCATGAAGAATGTGACACCTTAGTCAAAATCCCACCAGGCTCTGGAACAGACCAAGGCTGGCTACACTCAGCTTTTCCACCAGGTCATGTGTAGTGGAGTGCTGAGCAGTAACCGGGGAGCAATCAGTCAAGCCCCTTGGCTCCCCCCTCTTTCACATCCATTATGAGTGCTGTGAAAGCATCCGAGCAATCAGTGACAATACCTCCCTTCTGCTGAGGCTGATTAAAGTGGTTTGAACTAATTTACCTAATATTACTAATTAGGGAACTTGGAGCATTACTTGAAAAGTTGTTTCTGATTAGGTGTGTGATCATCCTCCCACCCTGCCAGCATCTGTCACATGGTGACATGGCGGAGGAGCCTTGCTGGCTGCTATAACAGTGTCAGTTCTTCCGAGTCTGGGCATCTTAACCCTTATTGTGCTTTGGACTGCTGGCTGGTTTGTGAAGCTTCTGTTCCACATCACCGAGTCATATTTTTGAATACATAAAATGCATAGGACTTCCAAGGAAACAAATTAATATTGAAATATGGTTATCAAAGTATTTTAAAAGTATTTGCTAGAATAACAATGTTTCTTTGTTGATCTGTGTCTTAGTTACTTTTCTCTCGAAAATTCTCAAGACCCAAAGTTAAAGGGGAAAGGTTTATTTGGCTTACGGCTCATAGAGGGTTCAGTTCGTAATTGGCTGGCTCCAAGGCAGGGTAGCAGAGGGGCAACAGTTCATGGCAGCAGAAGACAGCAAAAGCAACAACGGCCCTTATCAGTGTCTTTCTGCCCCTTTTATTCTATCCAGACTACCAGGATTAGGGCAGTGCCAAACCAATCACTCATGTGTAATGGTTTAGTAATCACATGCCCCTAATTCCAGCATCACACATTCTAGATTCAACTACCGCTGAAAAAGAAAGCCCTACCTCATCCGCATGAGGCTTTGGGGGGACATCTGCACACAAGCCATAACAGTCTGCTATATAATGGTCTGATATATACAAACTCTTAACAGCAGGGCTAATAACTACCCTACTTTCAAAGTGGCAATGAATTCAATATATTCTGCAGGATGTGCAGCAATTGTAATGTGATGGGAAATAAATCTGTGTGATTTCTGTGGAAGAGAAAGTCACAAGGCTTTAATCCATACCTCTCTGAGTTTCTGCTAGCTTCATAATAGAAGGAAATGACAGATATCAGAGGTTATTGCAAGTCTAGTTTTTTTCCCGGTCCATGGTCAGAAGATGAACCCCAGATACCCTTGGCTTCAGATTAAGAGCCCATGCATGTATGCATTTCCTCTTCTGCTTTGACCAGCTGGGGCTGGTTCTTCATAGTCACCATGTGGATGTTATAATTGAACAAGGTATTAAGTCAGTGGCAGAAATTCTATTTTTGAGTTGATTTTTTTTTTTTGGTACCAGGAATCGAACTCAGGGCCTCATATTTGCCAGGCAGGCATTGTACCACTGAGCTACATCCCTGGCAGAAACTCTATTTTTAGTTAAAGGTCAGAAGGCTTCTTAATTATATCTCGGGAAAGGTGGATATTTGATTATTCAACGAGGAGCTGAATAATCGAGACTAGTTGACAGTTGCCATTTGATTAATGGAGTAGGGGTGGTTCCACAGTCTTTCTCTTTGGTTTCCAGCATTTAGATTTAAAAAAAAATTTTTGAGAGCCTTGGCTTGTTTGTTCCATGAAACATTTGAGAAGATTTAAAAGGAACAAGAGCATACAATAAGAAAATATAAGAAATATAAGTCAGAACCAAAGAAAATATAAGTGTATGTAAGACGTCAAAACCAGAGGCAGAAACAAAGGGGGCAGATCTTATGAGTCCTGGTGGTTAATTCAGTTAAGCTGAAATTTCAGCCAGAAAGAGTCAGCAAAGCAAAATTATAGCTATATCTAAGAGAAACATGGCTTTTCCTAGAAAATCTTAGATTTAAAAGAAAAATTTTAGAAAGGCTTTCTTCTGGGCACCAAGTAATAGTGTCCAGAGAGAAGATTCCTAGGGGCAGGTTTCTTAACCTGGGTGTGGGATTGATGAGCAGGGTTTGCCCAGCCAATGTGCCTGCTCACACTGGGCAAGTGCAGGGTTTTTGCATAAATGCCTGAGGGAGAGAAGTAGAGAGAAGATCTGGACTTCTCATCAGATCCTTTAAAGGCTCTATGGTAGGTGACTGTGTGTGTCAACTTCACTGGGCAAGGCAGTGCCCAGTAAAACGCTATTTCTGGGTATGTCCGTGAGGATGTAGCTGGAAGAGATTAGTGTTTAAAGCAGTGGACTGCATCTCGAAGACTTGACCTCACTTATGTGAGCATGAGCATCAGTCCATTGAGGGATCAGATAAGACAGAAAGGGACCCAAGGGCTAAGTGGCCTCCTCTTTGATGTGAGATATCCATGTTCTCCTGCCCTCAGACATCAGCAGACTCAACTAAATCACACCACGAGCAGTATGAGAACCCCCAAGGAACCAAGGAACAAACGCAGCCTTTAATCTCAATGCTTCTGTGTTCTGCCCCCACCTAGGGGTGCTTAGGCTTGTGGTGGAGTATGTCCCAGGAGGCTGTTAGGCAGGAGCCAGTGGCAGGCTGCTCCAGACACTGGACCAGCCCTCTGAGCAGAACAGCAATGAGTCCCTCCCCCCACCCTTCCTGGGGCCTTCTGGAGCCAGTGAGTGGGAGCTGCAAAAGCTTACAGAGCCCCCTGGCACACTGGCATGGTACGGGCAAAACTAATGTCTTCTAGCTTTTGCTTAGCTGACTGGAATATTTATGTCTTCCTTTTATTGTTGTTTTTGCTCTAAACACTTAATTTCCTGGAATTAGAACATTTCACCTCCTTGATGGACCTATTTTCTGCAACTAAATGAAGTACTAAAAAGGGGCACAATCCCAAAGGAGTTCAATTATCGGGGTCTAGTGATCAGAATGCATAGTGAAAAATATAATGAGAAGTTGGAAAATGAAACATTTAAATCCTGAAACTGCTGAGGACATATATTTTGTAACCTCTAGGATTTAGGAACTTGCCTACACGTTTGAAATTCTATGTTGTTCCCCTGTTTCTGATAGTTTGTTGGAAAACCATTGCAGGTTCTGTTCAGTATATAGTATTTGGTTCATATAAAAATTTATTATTCCTTTCTTTGTTTATTTATTATTAGGGTGAAATATTGCTACTGTACTCCATAAATATATTTGTGAAGAAATTTTGTATTGATCTGGAAGGTAGCAACTTTAGAAATTTTACTTGGGCAACGTACCTTCCTTAATCCTATTCTTTTTTTCCAAAAGCATATTAGAGCAAATTTTATATGATACCAAACCCTATCATTATGTCAAACAGTTAAAGACTTTTTATTAATTGTATGCTAAGTTGTTTAATACTACAGACTCAACAGTGAGTTGCTATAAATATCTGGGAGCAGCCAGTATAATAAGCTGTAGACTTCAGATACAAAATTAACTGAATCTTGTCTAATAACATGTGTAATTTGAAAACCAGTAGAACCTGATTAAGCTTAATCTGTTAGCAGTGTGGTGCCAGATCACTACATGACTGATGTTTATGCTTGCAAAGTTTTAGATCAATGAATTTACATACCTCAATTAATTAGGGAAGATAATGAAAGCGTTAGAGATGAAAAGGATTATGGCTCTATAAATTCTCTGGTACTAGATGAAAGTAAATGTGCTTAATCAAAGGAATAAATCATTTTCTTAAGTTCCACTCATGGCACTTTATGCCACCATATTCCCAGACCTAGTGGGAACATGGTTCATATGGTAGAACAGTTTTCTTTGAGACTCCCCCCACTCCAGTCATTGTCAGTTGCAGTTAGGACTTCAATTCATTTTACTCATTTGTTTTCTAATCATTAACAGCAAATATATTATCAAGAGTCATTAGGTTTGTTTTTTGTTTTTTCTCGGTACAGGGGATTGAACTCAGGATCTTGCACTTGCAAGGCAGGCGTGGTGCCACTGAGCTAAATCCCCGGCCCTATTAAGGGCCTATTTATGTGCCTTTACATTGTTTATCAAGAAACAAGCAGTTCTGTCTTCAGGAAGTGCACAGGTTAGTCAGGGACAGAAAGCATAAGGATGCACAGGTAAAACAAAATGGCAGCACTGTGAGTGACCAGGTGTGGTGTGGTGCTGTGAGGCCTGTCACCATGAGGCCCCCATCTGGTGTGTAAGCATAAGAGGGCTTCTGCTAATGCTGAAGTAGGGTTGGATAGCTCGACCATGCTCAGGCTTTAAAAAATCAAATTGCTGTAGCTGGCCGTGGTGGCACACACCTGTAATACCAGCTATACAGGAGAGACTGAGGCAGGACAATCTCGAGTTCAAGACCAGCTTGAGCAATTTAGTGAGACTCTGTCTTAAAGTTTTTAAAAGGGTTGAAGTTACAGCTTAGGGGCAGTGCTTGCTTAGCATGCGTGAGGCCCTAGGTTCAATCTGTAGTACCTCCAAAATAAAGCAAGATTAAAAATAAATAGTACGAAAAAGATATTCGGGAAAAAAAAAACTAAATGTTTCTGGCTCCACTGACCTGTTTCTAGGGGGAAAAAAAGTACAGTTCAGGGCTTTTCCTGAAATATGATGGAAAATTATCAAGCTTACATACACTTGGATATATACAGCTTTTTATTTTTAAAAGATGCAGACAGCAGCAAAAAGGACAGCATTTGCTTACCTTGTTTTTGTTGGCATCTTTCTGCAGCAGAATATGCAGATGTATTTCACTCTTGTCAGTGGCCAAGACACCAGCAAGTATTTAAGCAACCCCCATTTGGTGGGCACTTGGATTGTGCCCAGTGTCCTCCCGTGACCAAGGCCAGGGAGCCCTTTCTTGAGCCCACGCCTTTATACATGTGCGACAGTTAAGAACGCAGGCTGGGAAGGCACATGGCTTAAATTCAAATTCTGACTCACTTGTTTACCAGCAAGATAACCTAGGATAAGTTATCCATTCTGTCTGTAGCTGAATTTCCTTATCTGTATAATATGGATAATAATGGTGTAAGTTTCACTATGAAATTAAATGAGATAATCTATAAAAAAGTGCTTAGAACACTGGCTGCCGTTTAATGCCCTCCACTAACTGCAGTCACTTCTGCTGTTTTATTTTTAATAATGGCTTTATCCAGTTGTAATTACCATCCTGTTCATCTATATATATATTTTTAATTTTTCCCCATTAAGTTTATTGGTACATTTTAGGTATAAAATACAGTTACATTCATCATTGGGATCTTGTTCCTTTACATGAGTATCTTGATTCTTATTTTTTTCCCCTTCCCCTGCCCTCCCTTCACCCCCTCCGCCCTTCCCTATTTGCAAAGACTTTGTTTCCATTTTTTCCATTTCTCATATTTTTTCCCTTCTTTCCTTTCCCCTACCCCTCCCACTTCCCCTACTCCTTTAAACCTTTTCTTCCTATTACACAATATGAATTATACATTTTTAAAATTACAATATCAAGATCTAGAAGACAGTACCACAGATTTTAGAGAACTTAAAAGGATATAGAAAGCATATTACAAAAATCTTTTTTGAAATAACTTTGACAACTTCTAAGAAGTTGACTCTGAAGGAAATATAAAATTTGAATAGCACCTATTAAAAAAAGTATATTCCTAGCTTGAAAGCCTGTCTATATGACAACAGGCTCATATACATTTTAACTGATAAATTATATCAAACATTTAAAGCAGAAAAAAGAAGGAACACTTCTCCCCTCATTTTA
>NW_004624782.1:5610302-5636219 GCF_000247695.1 Heterocephalus glaber
TGTCAAGTTCTTTTCCCCTCCTTGGGAAGTTTTCTGCCATCACTTCTGTGAAGAGTTTTTTTATGTCATCTGCACTCTCTCCTGTTTCTTCATTGACTCCAGTCAGTCTTCCGTTATTCTTTTTTGCATCATCTAGCAACTGCTGGATCGATTGCTCATGGTCCCTTACAATTTTAAAGCAATTTTTCTTTTCCTGGTCACTAATAGCAATCTTATCTTCTATATCTGAAATCCTGTCCTCACATTGGCTCATTGTGCTGCATAGATTTTCAGTGGAGTCTTTAATCTCCTGGAAATCTGTTTGCATCTGTTTTATGGATTCTAATTGCTTCCTATGCTGGGATTCCATCATGTTCCTCAGCTCCTCTATTTTTTTTTTTTTTGGATTAAATTCTTCTATTGGTACATTGTAGGTATACAACACAATTACATTTCTCATTGGGAATTGTACCTTTATATAATGCATCTTGGCTCTTATTTTTTAACTCCTCTTTATTTTTTCTGTGTCTTCTCTGTATTTATTAATCATGTCTTGCACTATGGGCACAGTCTCTGCTGTTATCTGAGAAATTATTTCTGATTTCATTTTTTCTGTATCTTTTGTTGCCAGTTCATGGAGTTCAGGTTGTTGAGTATCAGAGTGTTCCATCTCATTTCCTTTTGGGGTTGTTTTAAATGATTTGGAAGTCTGGTTTTGAAACTTGTTTATGTGTCTTCTCTTTTCAGAGCAGGGGGAGGGGGAGGGTTGCTCCTGGCGCCTGCTCGGGTCACCTTCTCTGTGCTGGCGGGAGTGGTACGGGGGCCTGGAAGCCTCCTCTTGTTGTGTGCTGGGAGTGGCTTACTTCTGTGCTGGTGGGGGTGGTCTGTTCGTCTATTTAAATCCATTTTTTTTTTAGCTTATCCACATAGCTGTGCCACCATCAACTTGGTTAATATTGGAACACTCTCATCAGCCTAAAAGGACACGCCATGCTCATTCCCCACTCCCCTCTGCTACTTCTGTAGCCCCACATTTTCCTGTATGGATTTGTCTATTCCAGGTACTGTGCATAAGTGGAACCTTGCAGTGTGTGGATGGGCCTCTGTTTTTGGCTTTTTTCACTTAGCACAGTTTTTCTTGGTTCTTCCCTACAGTAGCTGTTGTTGAATGATATCCCATTTATGGATATATCACATTTTATTATCCATTAGAACTGTATTTTATTACTATTCTGTGAGTTAAATTCTTTGAAGTAAATTGTTGAGTCAAAAGATAATACTGAGGAAAATGGAGATTAGTCCTTTGTCCTGATAACATGGTACAACTAGTACAATCTAATTTTTAGCCCCATTACTGGATAATAACCCTTGTGCCCCAAGAAATCTAATTTGCCATGTCTGTGTTACATTCCCTCCCCAAAGAAAGAAAAATGAAATAATGTTTTTAATGAAGAATTTAAAGTCCAAAAAAACTAGGCAGAAGGAGGGCAGAAGAGTGACCCACACCCTGCCTTAGGCAGACCTCATCTCAGATCATCATCTCAGACATGGGAGGATCTATTTGCTCTGACTGTTGCTCTTGTTTTCATTTCTCAGTTTTAATCATGAATATTTTTTCTGAAGATGATGCCCCAAATTTTGGGCACTAGCAAGTAAGTTTGTCAAGTTGAGTTACACTACCAGTACCCAATACCTTTCTCTTACTTCTTCCTAACTAATCACTTCCAAGAGTACAGTTTTCCATTACAGATTCCTTATCAGCAGTAAACTTAGGTGGTCACTGGACATTGGGAAGATCTTGTTATGTAAATGTAGTAGTGCTTGACATAGTGTGGAGCCACCACACTATGTAGTGTCTTTGTGTAGATGACCAGGTTGTCAGATCCACCTACACAGCACTGCCCAGCAGGGGGGTCCTGCTGCTGTGACTGTGGCTCAGCTCTGCACCTCAGAGCTTGGGTGGACAATTCTACACCCTTTTCTGAGTTACACCTGTCCTAGGGTAAATCCTTTTATCAGCTGCTCTCCACTGGGCCAAGGCTGCATAAAAACCCGTAAAGAGGGGACTGAAGTGGGTCAAGGGTTACCTGATCAAAGGAGATGACAGCTAGCCCTAGATGTGTGTGTGTGTGCGCGTGCAGAATGATCTTTCTCTACATCTGCATCAGGGCAAAGCCACATTTTGTATATGGAAACAGGATGCTTAGTTACAATCTAGGCCATCCTGCCACCCCTGGACCATATCAGCATTATTGGGTTTAGGTTAATAGGAAGATACTGGCATGGGAATTGCTGCTCTTTGTTTAATATACTAGGGCAGCAGTACTCAAAGATGTCACATTTTAAAATTTCACTTCTCGGTAAATTAAAAACAGTTCCCAGAGTCTTTGATCTAGGTGTGGGTGCAGGTGTAGAAGATTAGCCTTGCTTCTGAGTAGAAGATGGTCTTGTCATCCTTACTGGCCAGGCTTGCTTGTGGCACACCCCGAGACCAGCAGGTTCCCACTAACAAAGAACAGGCCATGTCAGCATAGCAGTCTCCAGACTCCAGTGAGGGTGAGTGTGACTGTCCTGCCTAAAACCTCAGCATGACCACCTTAAGTTCTTTCTTCATTTTGAGCTGTAAAATTATTTTTACTTGTAGGGCAAATTCAGCAGTGATTTATTTGGAAAAGACAGAACTGGATACTTGTGGAGGACAGTTTTCCTTGGCCTCCCAGTACCTTTGTAATGCCTTTGCATTGGTAGAGTTCCTCCCAAATGTGTTTGGGAGGCACAAACCACCTGCTCTGATAGGAGCCAGATGCCCTGATGCTCTTGCTAGCTTCCTTGCAGTTAGGTCTCAGCCCCATAACCCAAACTTGATTACCTAGATCTACCTGAACCAGATTTGACTGTTCTGCTGTGACATGAGGAGGCAGTTGTTCATTCTGCACTTTGGAGGGAGAGGGCAGCTGCATCCGGTTTCCAGAGGCAGCCATGGACAAGGGTTAGCATGCAGTATCTGGCATCAGTGGGATCAGGTGGGACAAGCCAGGCCTCTGTGCACAGACGAGCCGTTCCCTCTGGGAACAGTTTCGCACGTGATTGGAGGACTGATTGCCTCTGTCCTCTCTGTCTCCAAACTTGCTTCTCAAATTTCCATTAAGAGTCACAGCTAACTGATATCCTTCCATATTGCTTTAAGTAGCCAAATTCTTTCCTTTGAAATGAAGAAGGTGGCTGGTGGAAACTTCCATGGATACATCTTCTAGTTGCTTCCTAAATTATGGCTGCAAGGCCAGCTTTTGATCTTGTGTTTCCTGCCAGGTACACCTGCCTGGCCACACAACTCACAGTCAGTGCCACAGTGTGAAAGCCACCTTGTTCTCCTCTTAGGGTTTCCTTTGGTTTGGTGGCAGGCATTCCATGGTTCCCTTGGTCATAAGCAGGTGCCTTTTTTTGATTCCTACCTGAGTCATCTTTCCTGCACACCCCATTCCTATTCAGTCCTGCCCAGGATCCTTGTTTTTCAGACAGATCCCATCGGGAAGCCCTTCTGTGCTCCTTTCCCTTTGTATTTCCAAAGAGGCAGGATGAGGCAGGGATTGAGAGCACCATCCCCACCATCATGCTCACCACGTGGGTTGGAGTCCCAGCTCCATCCCAGAATGGCCGCACAACCTTAAACTTCTTCATTTGTAAGTGAGGCTTAATAATGACATCTTCTTGGGCGGGGGATTTAGCTCAGTGGTTCCGGCACCTGCCTTGTAAGCGCAAAGTCCTGAGTTCGATCCCCGGTACCAAAAAAAAAAATAATGGCATCTTCTGCAGAGGCTTTTGGTGGCAGTGAGACAGATCATGAACTACCAGGGCTGGCACACAGTAAGCATTGTATACACAGTGGCCTTAATGGCTCCTCCATCACCTTCTTTTGTCATCCTTCTTATGTCAGCTCCAACTCTGTCATCTCAAAAACTTCTCCAGAACTACCAGTTTTTAGCAGTTATTCCTATTATAAACTGTATAATCTGTCTACTTCCTTAACAAGGTGCTAGCTCGGGCCATCATTAACTGCCATGTGCCCCAGGAACGTGATCTGGTGGCTGAGTCTGGATTTTGGACCCAGAAGATGTGACTAAGCCCGTGACTGCAGGCTAGTTAATAAAACATAGACAACAATACCTCTGTCAATGAGCGAGTGGGAGGATTAGTGAAATATTGAATGGGAAACATGGTAACAGATTATCTCACATGTAATAAGTGCTCAGAAATTGTAATGGTGGGATTGGTATGGTTTCTTGTATCCTCCCCACACTGTCCTTTAGGAGGCGATTGCCACAGGCAGGTTCCTGGACCTCACTGAGCCTCTGCTTCCTTCTCTGCAAACAGGAGCGATGCCATCTCCAGCCCTGGGTTGTTTGGAGGATTAAACAAGATCACACATTACAGGGTTTGTGATGGACATGAGTGGTGGCTGTAATGTAATGATGTTATTGTTTTCCTTTATTTTCATTTGACACCATGCTGGACCACTTGGTACCATGTCCCTTTTACTGCAGGAAGAAGCATCATGAGTGATAGAAGGAGCTTTGTTGTCTTTTTCTTTGACTCACTAACTCCTATTCCAGATACTCCAAAATCTTTCGTGAAGTGATAGACAAGATGCTGTATAGAAAATGTGGATATTTGATTGGATGATTTGCCTAAATAATTTGTTCCTCTGCTTTTCCTTGCTACATATTTTGCTCTGTTTTAGAGCAGTCCTGGCTATTGATCAAATTTATTTGAATACATGGTCTCAGCCAAATACACTGACACACCACTGTCTCCTGTAAATAATGACACAGTTTTAATCTGATGTCATTGGATAATGTGCTAGGAGGACTCACTAGTCCTTTTTTTCTAAAGGTTGCTATTAGGACTCATCTGGCAGATCATCAGGAGGGAATGAAGCCTGTCATGGCTGTAGTTACAACGCCTCTTCTGCTGAGGCCCCAAGCGGGCCTCTTGGGGAGAATTTGTGCAGGTAGAAGGCCCTTGTGTGACTTAGCTGTCTTCCCTTTGTGGTATCCCCAGCACAGACATAGGATGTATAAACAGAATCTATTAGAATATCAGTCAGTGCCCAGGATCCGAGGCCCTGTCTATAAAATATTGCTGTTCAAAGAGAGACCAGTAGAAGTATGCAGCTAGGGGGATTTATTTTTTATCACAGTAAGGTCTTCTGCACAGTACAGGGAGGTAGACCCTGCGGGCATTCTGCATTATATTGAGCTCTTAATAGTACACTAATGTTCATAGTTACACTCTGAAGCTCTGTTTTGCTCCAAATCAGGGTAACCATCCAGCCTCCTTTGCTCGGGATTGTCCTAATTTTACCACCAACAGGTCTTGGATGCTTTGAAACACCTTAGCCCTGGGCACATCAGGGTGGCTGGTCACCCTCCAGGTGCATAGTAGTCCTGCTCTACTTGGATTGTAGCTTGTGAAGATAAATGTTTTTCAGGAAATTGAACCTAAACATTTTAGAAGCGAGACATGGAAAATAGTTAATACAGTGTTTAGCATAAATGCTCAGCACTAGGTAGGAAAAACAATCAGGACATATTTTGGAAGAGCATCGTAGTTGAGGTCTATAACTTTGATCTTGCTTTGAAGTTGTTCTCTTTGCTTGTTTAGGCACTTCTAAATTGTGGGGGCTTTTGCCTAATTTGTTATTCTGCCAACTGGCCTTCCTACTATGTTTTAGATTACTTGCTGTTGTTAAATTAATATGTCTCTGCTGTCACTTATCCTGGGGCAGTGCATGGAACTGCCCACATGAGATGTAGTTTGGTCACAAATCATTCCTGTAATTTGCAGCATTTGCCCTTGTGATTTCCAGTTTGAGACCTATGTTTAAGATCATAGCTGTTACAGCTCCTAGGTATGGATTGCATGTCTTTCCCAAATTGCCAGTCCACTGGCCCTGTTTCAGCTGCTCAGGAGTTGGACCTACTCTTGATTCTCTGAGGCACCTTGTAGTCCCTCTCCCAACCCACCGTCCCTTGCAGATTTTGCTTGTTATTCATATCCCACGGAGGATTGCTTCCAGGATCTCTCCCTTCCCCAAAGGTACCAAAATTGCCCTTGTTCCAAGTTGCTTATATCAGGCGGCACAGTATTTGGATGTAGCCTATGTAGATCCTCCTCTGTGTTTTAAATCATCTCTAGATTACTTATAATATCCAATTCAGTGAAATGCTAGTAAATAGTTGTGTAACAAGAGAAAAATAGTCTCTGTGTGTTCAGTACAGGGGCAAATTTTTTAAAAAAGTATTTTGTCCATTTTTGGTTGAATCTGTGGATGGGAAATCCACAGATAGGGAGGGATGGCTGTATGCCACTTAACCTGGATTTTACATCATATTGTCTCAAACGTATCTCCCAAATTTACTGAATGTATCTAGCTATTTTCATATGATAAAGCAAGTGGGGGAGTTAATGTTATTATGTCAACAGGTGCCTCCTCAAAAGTATTTGTCTGTTGCAACGGTAGACAGGTAAAGATGCATGTTGATATGCTTGTAAGGGAGGCCACCCTGAGACAATGTCAGCGATTAATGCACACACATTGCCGGGGTAGCAGCCATAAAGATAATGCAATTCCTTGGCCAAAAGAGACCTTTCGGACATCGCTTGACCCATTTTTGCTGCTTCCCATCAAAGAGAGAAAGCTGTTCACATGAGTCCGAGTGTGCCACAACCTGGCTGCATGTTCTCGAGGCCAGAGGTTTTCCAGTGAGTCTGACCCCTCTTCTTTTGGTGAGCTATAATATTTTCTTGAAGTTGGCCCATTGTGGGGTCCAAGAAAACCTGACATTCTTCCTTTTGGCCCCTTCTTCTCAGCCAGGGAGAAGTTCCTGTGAAATTAGATTTTTATAAATAGAATGTGCCAGAGGATCCCAGGGGCTCTGCAGTGAATCCTTTGTAGGATGAAGAATCTGCTTGTACTATGCTCCCATCCCTTCAATTTGTATCGTCTGATGTGTGTAGATCAGATTTAGAAATTGTGCCCCTAGCCTGGTATACTGATTACAGCTGCTACGGAGAAGGAGAGGGCGCAGGTATATGCTCACCTCAGCAGACCTTTGTTCAAACTAGCAAGGTCTTATCTGGCTTGGGTTTGGCTGGAAAACATCTTGTCACAGTGATCTAGAGATGGAGCTGGTTTTGTGATCAATATTTATCATTTCATTTGCTATCAAATAGAAACTCTAAATCTGCCTCGGGTGGGTTCAAAGGCTACATGGTCCCTGGGTGTGGCTGCCCATTACCAAGATGCATTTTGGGGACTAAATGTCCCTCAGTTCTCTCCCAGGACATTTCCCCCTTTCCTGGGTCAGTCGCCAGATAGGGCTGGATGTCCCAGAACAGGGGTTGCTCCCACTGGGAGAAGATCCAGGTGAAGCAGGAAAACGTGTGTTCCAAGTGAACATCAGAAAGCAGGGCACAGCTGGATGGGCACCGGGGCTACAGGAAAGGGGAATTGAGGAGGTGCTTGGACAGAGGTGCTCCAACAGAAACCCACTCAAACTAGCCTATACCAAATAAAAAGTCATAGAGCACTTGAGCCTTGGGGAGATTTCACAAAATCAGGGGCAGGGGCAGGAAACAGACCCGAGCAAGGAGGGGAGACGGTCTGTGTACACGGCCTGGAGAGGTCGCGGCCCCTGGGACCACATGGCCCTTTCTTGTCCTTTTCCTCTGCCCCTCCTCCCTCTCCTCTTCCTTCTTCCCTTCTGCTACCTTCTTCCCCGACTTCATTCTCCAGCCCTTCTTCTGCCTTCTTTGAAGACTACCTTTTTTAGGTTTCAGTGGACAAACAGGATCTTCCCCACCCTGCTTTATATTATTTCACAGCTCGGCTTTTAAAATAGAAGCAGTGAGATGAGAAATTACAGTGTCAAAGTCTCCAAACTAAAAATGCAGTTGGCTGTGTGGCAGTTAGGGTGGGGTATCCATTTGACTGGCTTTGGGAGCCACCCAGGGGGTTGGTGGCCACTTCTGGGTGTGTCTGGGTGGTCCTAGGAGGTTCAAGGTTCCTCCTTGAACTAAGTAAGCAGTGTTGCTCCACCACACCCTTCTACCATGACCGCCTTTGGAGCCAGCCAGCCATAGACTGAATCCTTTTAAAATGTGAGCCATATTATGCCTCTCTTCCTCTAAAGAAAGATAATACAGCTCAGGTGGCATCAAATGTGAGGCACTCCCAGAGGGCAGGGCCACCCTGCAAAGACATGATGGCCAGTCCTCCCTCCTTCAGGGGCAGGATATCTTCCCTGTGCGTGGAGGAGAAGAAAGGGCTTTTCAGATGTTGTTTACTATTCTCTGGATGTAAGCAATGGAAACCAAGTGGCCAGTTTAAAAAACAAAAATGAATTGAAGAGGTCAGAGGTGCTTCACAGGATTGGAAGGAAAGCTGGAAAACAGGCCTCTAAGAAGCAGGGTCACTGAGAGCTGAGGAGCCACGAAGCAGAGCTCATCAGAAGCCGTCCTCACACTGTCTGCCGGGTGGATCGCTGTGGCTTTTGCTGAGCAATGTGTCGCCATACTCAAGAATGAGTCCAGGGAGGCGAAGTCTGGTTGGCCCACTGTGCACATCTGTGCCTCCCAAGCCTGTGGACAGCTAGGAGGAGGCAGTGCCGCAGCAGTGCTGGGGCCAGTTACCAGAGAAGGGAGGGCTGCGCTCAGAGTGGTGTCACTAATAGATTCTGCCACAAGGGCTCCATCAGAAGTGATGCAGAGGCAGGGAAGCCCCAGCGTGGCCAGAGACAGTAAGGATCAGCTCAACTGGAACGGGCAGGTCAGTCCAGGAGTGGAGGGAGACAGAGATCCTCTCTTCGACCTCTCTCTTTTTATTTTGTTGCAGTGCTGGGGTTGGAAGCTAGGGCGTCACACATGCTAGGCCAGTGCTCGACCCTGAGCTACACGCCTGCAGCCCCTTGTATCTCTTTGTACACCCTCTATTCAGAGGGCTTCACTCTCAGCTCCAAGTTACCTCCAAAAGGCCCTGGAGCCAAGTACTATCACACTGAGGGTTAGGATTTCAGCAAACAAAAATTCTGAAGAGTATTTTTGGTGAGGTAATAGAATAATTTAAAAATTTTAACTGTCACACAGCACTGAATTTATGGTGCTTCAGACATGTAGAATTTGCTTATGGAAACATTTTGCCATCCTTAGCTTGTAAATCTGAAAGGCAAGAGAACTTGGAGCTGATATTGGCACACACATGGCAAAAATATCCCTACGATTTTTCATACTTTGCAGTGTCTCCTGTTATTCATTTGTAATCTGCCAGTAGTAACGCCCAAGTAACTGACTTTCAGAATTTAATAAATTTGACCTACTCCAAACTGATGCTCATTGATTTCTTCCCCCAAGCCAAAGGCAGCTGTGGCTGAGCAGAGGTAGCTGGTGGGGACTGAGTGGGCACCCTGGAGACCACACAGGCTCCCTGTCCTGTGGGTAGAGGAAGAGCTGACTGGAGAGTCCTAAGCAAGGATGGCAACCAGTGAGCTTCCAGCAGTCACCCAGGCACACATCTGTGTCATAAACCAGCCGCAAGTAGACTTCTGAGACCCGGCGGACAGCCAAATTCTGTGGTGATCTTTTAATGGACATTCTTATCGAAAGAACAAGTCTTTTTATTTAAAAGTAGTTCTTACCTCTGCTGTATCCCCGTTGTGTTTGACTTGTAAACTGGAACTCGTTAACCAGAAAGCTTTGTCTTCAGGGCAAAGCTGTGCTCTGTGCAGTCATTCTGAGTGCAGCAGGAGACGTGGGGCCTGGGGCCCTGCAAAACCTGGGTGGGTTCCTGGCTCTGTATCTAGTACCTCGGCGACTCCAGGAAGCTTTCTTTTTGTTGCCAATTCAGTGTTATTTATTGCGTTGCCCAGCTAGGCGCTTCCCGTGTATTTTATCATTCAGTCGTCCAAAGCATATTGAGGATTAGGCATTTGGGCTACTTTTATAAAAGTTTTAAAGGTTTTCGCTTATTAGACAAACTGAAAAGCATAAAGTACACCAAAAATAGTCTAAAGAGTAATACAATGACTATGCATGTTTCTACTAGCCAGCTTAAGAAATAAAGCATTATCAATTCTGTTGAAGCCTTGGTTAGGGATTAAGGAGAAAATCCAAACTACAGTGACATATATAAGAGAAGTTTATTTTTCCCTCAGGTAATGAGAGATTTAAGAGTAGTTATTCCCAAGACCCAAGCTTTTTAAGCTTTCATCTTCAGGGTGTGGCCTTTATTTTCATGCTTACAAAAATGGTTGCAGGTGCTGCAGCCATCACATCTACCTTCCATGAATTAGAAAAGAGCAACGGCAGAAGGAATTTTCAGGAGGCTCATTCAATGACTTCCATCCTAGGAACCAGAATTGTACTTGAAAATGTGGCTTTAACAGAGATTGTTTTGCTGCCAACACAATATGGGTTCTGTTAGTAAGGACAAAAAGAAGTGTTATTGGGTAGGCAGCGAGCATTCCCTGTGGGTACATTCCCATTTTCCTCCAGAGACAAATACTGTCCTAAATTGAGAGGTTTTCTCCATTGCCATCTCTCTCTATATTTATTAAATTGGAATGTGTATAATTCTTCAGAAACATATAGGCTTATTTTACATGTCTTTAAACTTCATGTGAATGGATTCGTTCCTGTACCTGTTCTTCCGCAAGTCATCCTACTCAGCTTTGTGTTCGAGTTTTCTACGTTAGTTTGTGTCATTTTCATTCACTCCTTTTCACTGCTGTAGAGTATTCCTGTCTATGACAGTGCAATGATTCACTTTTGCCTTATGCTATTGCTCACATGGGTTGCTCTCAGTTTTCTGCTGCTACCAACCATGTTGCTATGAACTTTCTTGTTTTTTCCTGTGCCTATAAACCTGAGGTTCTACAATAGTCACTCAGGAGGGCTTTGCTGGGTCCTTGGCTACTAGGTGTTCTTTAGCATTCCTGGTTATGGCCAGTTTTCTCTACAAACTTATTGCATTAATTTAGCAGAAGTGTATAACAGTGCCTGCTGGGCATTTTCTCTCCAACACTTGGAATTTTGGGGCTTCTGATTATTACCAATCTCTTGTGCATAAAGTGACACAGAATCTTCTTTTCCTTTTGGCCTTTTTTAGATATAATTGACATACATTTTAAAAATTCCCATACTTAAAGTGTACATTTTTAAACAGCTTTATTGGGTATAATTAATATATACTGAACTGCACATATTAAAAATGTGCAATTTGAAAGCTTTTACGTGTATACACTGAAACTGTCACTGTCACAATAAACACTGGCATCTTCCCAAAGGTCCTCGCACCCCTCTGGAATTGCTTCCTCCTCGGCCACCTGTCTGTCTGGAGATGACCACTGCCCTGCGGTCTGTCCCTGCAGATTAATTTGCATCTTCTGCTTTTGTATTACAAATCAAATCATAAACGGCAGACCAAAAACATGTGTGAAGATTAAAACTAGACCCGTGTCTATCACCATGCACTAAACTAAGATTGAAGTGGATTAAAGATCTAAATATTAAAACAGAAACACTAAACTTGCTGGAAGATAAGGTAGGTAGAACTCTTGAAGACATTGGCATAGGAAAAGACTTTATGAACAAAAACTCAGTAGCACAGGAACTAGCACAAAGAATCAACAACTGGGATCTCATCTTATTAAAAAGCTTCTGCACTGCAAGAGAAACCACCAACAGAGCTAACAGACAACCTACAATGTGGGAAAAAAATTTTGCCAGCTGTTCCTCAGACAAAGGACTACTATCAAGAATATATAAAGAACTGAAAAAACTCAGATCCCCCAAATTCAAAGACCCAATTCAAAAATGGGCATCTGAAATGAACAGACATTTCTCAGACAACAAAGTAAAAGCAGCAAGTAAACATATGGAAAAATGTTCAACATCACTGGTCATTTGAGAGATGCAGATGAAAACAACACTGAGATTCCACCTCACCCTAGAAAGAATGGCTGCTATCAAGAAATCAACTAATAAGAAAGGTTGGTGGGCTTGTGGGGAAAAAGGAACCCTGCTCCATTGTTGGTGGGAGTGCAGACTGGTGCAACCACTGTGGAAATCAGTATGAAGATACCTCAAAAAAAACTAGGATTAGAGGTCCCATTTGACCCAGCTATTCTGCTTGGTATCTTCCCAAAAGAATTAAAGAATCATATCACAACGATATATGTGCACCTATGTTTATAGTGGCACAGTTTGTATTAGCTAAAGCTTGGAAACAGCCCAAGTGCCCATCAACTGGAGACTGGATAAAGAAGATGTGGTTTTTTATAAAATGGAGTACTACTTGTAAAGAACAAGGAACTAGAGTCATTTATAGATAAATGGATGCACATTGAGGGCATATTCTTAAGTGAAATAGGATACACATGTCTAAATATCAAATAGTTTCGTGCGAGAAACTGAAAGTGTAAATAAGGTTTAAAACGAATAATTGATAATGTGAAACAGGAAGAAAAGGGGCAAAGGGGTAGGAGAAGTGGGAGGGGTAGGGGAAAGGAAAGAAGGGAAAGGAAAGAAGGGAAAGGAAAGAAGGGAAAGGAAAAAATGGAAACAAAGTCTTTGTAAATAGGGAGGGGTGGAGGGGGTGGAGGGGGTGAAGGGAGGGGAGGGGAATGGGGAAAAAATAAGAACCAAGATACATCATGTAAAGGTACAAGCACCCAGTGATAAATGTAAATGTATACCTAAAATGTACCAATAAAAATTTAAGGAGAAAACAAAAACAAAAACCCAGGATGTGTGTTTAAATAAAAAGATTGTTACAGTAAAAGGCACATTGCCATCAGAACTCCTCAAAATACTCGCTTTGACACACATATCCCATTGTTCTTGCCACTTTCTGAAGCAGTTCTGGAAGTGCTCTTTTCTGAGGTGTGATAAAAAATATGGTGAAAGCTGCTGCCAAGTGCCATCCAACGGAAGGCAGGCTTGTGAAAACACAACGGTGTGTCCCCATCCACCTTATTCATCAGATCTGGCACTGTGCTACTTCTGGCTCTTCCCAAAGTCATCTCTGACAAACGTTTACTCATGAAAGGTAAACATTTCTGAATCAATTCAAGACATGAAAGCAGCCATGACTTCACAACTAAAGACACTCAGAAAGAGGGCTTCCAGAAATGCTTCAGAAAGTGGCAAGAACAATAGGATAAGTGTGTTCCAAGTGAGGCGATATTGTGAAGGGGGTTATTGGCAATGTATCTTTACTGTTAAACCTTCGTCATATTTTTTTTATTACACTGCTGTGCATTCTTTTTTGATCTGGTTGTTCTCATGCAGTGTTAGTTTTTGGATTCAACCCTTTCCTTGTGTATTTTTACAGTTTATTCCCCTTTCTGGCTAAGTAGCTTTCCATTGTGTAGGTATCCACTGTGTGTTTATATGTGCCCCTGTGGGTGGACATTTGGTTGTTTTCAGTCTTGACAAATAAAGCTTCTGTGAAAGTTTATGTAACTTCTGTGGATATAAGCTTTCTCGGAGAGTTACATAGGAGGGGAATGGCTGGGTCGAATTGGTATAATGTCTTTTATTCTCCAGTAAAGCAACCTGGACGTGAGTTCCCTTTCTGTGTAGATTTTTACAGATTTAATTTTATATATAGCTGCATGGCTGTTTAGGGTATCTGTGTCTTCCTGAGTGACTTTGGGTAGTTTGTGCCCATAGAGTGATGAATTCATTTACATGTAATATGAGTATCACATTTGTGTTGGTGGGGTTCAACCTCACCAGGTTGCTATTTGCTTTCAGTTTTTCTACCTGTGCTACATTCTCCCCTTTCTCTCTTCCTGGCTTCTTCTGGATTATTTTTTACGATTTCATTTGAACACTTCCTGGCCTCTTGCAGTTAGGTGCATTGTTTTAGTGTCTGTGTTAGCATTCACAGTGTTCATCTCCAGCTTCCCACCGTCCACCTCTCGGCGATGTCACCCCACATCCTGTGTAAGAACCTTACAGCAGTGGACATCAGTGTCTCATTCTGCTCTTGGTACTGTGTTCTCATCTACTTCACTCCTACAGATATAAGCCCTGCCACAAATTGTTGTTGCTTTGCTTTATACGGTTTTCTTTCAGAGGTTTAAATAATGAGGAAAAATGCAGCCTACATGGTTGTTATTTTGATGGCCTCATTGTTTTATCAGGGTCAGGTTTGAACCTGGCATCCGATTCCTTCTGTCCCAGGGTCCCACTTAACACTTTGTCACTTCACCAGCTCAGGGCTGCTGTGATGATTTCAGTCTGTCTATGAATTTTTATCTTACCTTTGTTTTTTTTTAAAGCTATTTTCACCATAGAATTGTGATTTAACAATTATAATTTCTTTTCTTCTTTCAGTTCTTCAGTAGGCTGCTTCAGGACTTCTGATTTTCATTGCTTCCATCAAGAAATCTACTGTAATCCGTACTGTTCTTTCTGGCTGATTTCTCTATCATTGGTTTTAGGAGATTCGATTCTAACATGCCTGGGTGTTGTTTTCTTCCTGTTTATTTTGTTTGGGGTTCATTGCACTTCTTGGGTCTGTGACTATGGTTTTCATCATATTTGAAAAACTTTCAGCCAGCATTTCTTTACATAATTTTTTCTGTTTTTACTCCCTTTTCAGGGATTTCTGTTGCACTTTTATTATTCAGTTTAAAGTCCTAGGACTCACTGATATTCCTGTTTTTGTTGTGTGTGTGTGTGTGTTGTGTTGTGTTTTTTCTCTGTTTTAGATTGTCAAGTTCACTAATCTCTTCTTTTGTAGTATTTAATCAGATATAATCCTTTTAATGTATTTTTCGTTTTAGACATTGTATTTTTAATCCTAGAATTTCGACTTGGGTCTCTTTTTAAATCTCTTGGGCCTTCACTTTCTTTCCCTGTGGCTTCTTGGACATGTCAGCTGCCTTCATGTCCTCATGTAGCAACTCTGTTGTGTGTCATTCCAGAATAAGTTCAGTTGATTGATTTTTCTCCTTATTGTGAGTATTATATTTCTACGTTGCATTTCTAGCAGTTTTGGATTGGATACCAGACCTAGAAAATATTAATTTGTCAGTTGCTAAATATTTTAGCCTTCCCTCAAATACTTTTTAAATGTTGGAGGACACAGTTACTGGAAACAGTGAATCCTTTCAGTCTCACTTCTAAGTCCTTTGGGCAGGACCAGCACAGAGCTTGGTTTAGTACTAGTTTTGTCCTGTACTGGAGCAAAGCCCTTCCAAGTTCTGCCCGACGGCGCCTGAGTCAGGAGGTTCCCCACTAGGACACTGGCAGTGGGAGCTGTTCTCAGCCCCACGTGGACCCTGAGCCCGTTTCCTCTGAACCGTGCAGATGCTTCCTTTCTTGGCCTCGCCTGGCCCTTGTGATTCTGTGGTCAGTTTTTGGAAGCCAAAGGGGGGAACAGCAGATGTTTGGATTTCTCAATCAGTGCTGCCCCCTCTTCTCTTGTTCCCTGTTCTTCAGACCCTTGGTTTGATTCAATTCCTGCTGCCCCAACTCCTTTTTCTCAAGGTAAGGAGATGTTTGGGCTCTGCCTCCGTCCTGCTTGCGTATGTCCTGGAAAGTGTTCGTGCTGCAGGCTGGCAGCTGCACGGCCCATCTCACTTGTCTTCATCCCCTGTGGGATGCTGACCGCCATGGCCTCTAAGTCACTGTCTCAAGTGCCCCTTCTGCCTTTGCTTCATCTGGGCTTCATTGTTTCACACAAGAGGGTGAATCCACTGTGCACTCCAGTGCCTTGGCTGGAAGCAGCAGTAAGTCCCCCCTGGTTTAATTTCCTCTTCTAATTACTAGAGAGCTGAGCTTCTTTCCATATGTTTCCTGAGCACTGGATTCCTCTTCTCTCACTTCTCTGTTCATCTCAGCCCATGGAGATGTATGTGGTTTTCTTAGTAACCTGGAGTTTTTCCTCATATATTTTACAGATTGATCTTTAATCAACTTATATTGGTTCTTGCTATCTTTTCTGATTTAATTTTCTTTTCCTATTTTAAACTATGTTATATTGATGAACAGAATTTTCAAGTTTTAATGGAGTCTGATTTGCCAGTTTATGTTATGGTGATTGCATTGTTTCTGGCTTAAGAAATCATTCCCTTTTTTCTGGTTTCCTTTTTTTCCCTTTTTCTTTTCTTACCTGTGGTTCTGGGATGGAACCCAAGGCCTTGCATGCTAGGCAGGTGCTCCTCCACTGAGCCATACCTCAGCCCTGCCTAAGAAATCATTCTTTATCCTGAGGTCATTAAAATATTCTAACATATTTTTTCCAAAAGCTTGGAAGGTTTGTGATATGTAGGCCTTTTGTGCATCAGGGATTGATTTTCAGTTCCATCTTTGTTTCATTTTCTTTTCAGTTAGAAGGGCCAGTTTCCCCGGCACCATTTGCTGAATAGTCTGAGCAGAAGTGCTGCCACATCAGCTTGAGTGAGGCTCATCCTGGAGAAGTCCTGTTCCCTGGGTGGGCCCTGAGCTGGCATCTGAGACCCTGGGTTCCAGAAGGTTCCTGTCCTCCCTTAGATTGGTATGAGGGACTCCCTGTGCCTGAACCGTGTGTACAGAGTGTGGTGTGTGCTGAACAGCTGCCTGCAGGACCAGCCCTGATGAAAACCCTGGGCGCTGGGTCTCTAATGGGTAGCTTCCTGGCTAGGAATAGGACAAACGTGTCATCATGTTCATGGCCCATGGAGGTCAGCACATCCCGGGTGGCTCCACCAAGGGAAGACTTTTGGAACCTGACGCCTGGTTTCCTGTGTACCTCATTCTGTGTGGCCATTCCTTTTGTTCTGTATCCCTTTGCCGTAATAAATCATAGCCACGGTGGGACTATGTGCTGAGTCCTCTGAGTCCTCCTCATGAATTAGACCTCAACACACTGCTCTTTCCCCTCTGATACTAAAATAATCCTGAGAGGTAGTTGCTGGGCAGTGTACTTAGACATTAGTTTCTCCATCTGAGTCCTTCCCTATCAGGTGTTTTATAAAGTGCATTGCACACCCTGTGTATCATTCAGTAAATGATCATTGCTAACCTAAGAAAGGAGCAGAGAAGGTGCCACGGCAGTTTGGGGAAGGTTGTTATCTATTCAGGAGTAAATCTTTCAAGCAGATATATTCTGTTTTTGTAGTTAGTGAAATAAAAATTTCCATATCTATTTAAAGTTGACAATCATAATTTTTCAGCATCTTGGAATATTTATCTTTCCTATAAGATGTTTGGTTTGAAATTTCCTACCTCTCTGGTCTTGTGTGAGAATTTAAAATCCCAACGTTATAGAAGAGGCTCTGCAGTCTGCCTATATCTGTGATTTCTAACCCTCAAGCTATTTAGCCAGTTACTTTCATTCCTATGGTACTCATAATAGGTTTTTTAATTACATTAAGATTTTTCTAAAGATGTGTCTACAGTTTAACATTTTTTCCTAAAAGTGTTATGATCTTCTCTGCATAGTTCTCTCTTCGTACATTTAGAAGTGGGTCTTTCTTTTGTACTGTTGTAAATGTGGCTGTCTTTGCCTATCCGGAAGAGGAATGAATGTGTGGGCACTGTGCTGGGCGTAGCACAGCTAACTGGAACCTGCTCGTGAAACCCCAGAGGTAACGTTTGTCCACTTGGTGTCTTTTAGCCCATAAAAATTCGCAGTGCCTGCCCTGAACTCCAGTAGTAATTTTCTCTGGTGTGTGTGCAAATCGATCAGTAATGTCCAAGCAATTTCTTCCCCTAATGAGGGGAAGCACATAATCACACCCGTTTTAGAAACTGTTCCGAGTTGAACTTAATGCCTTAAATCACACATCAGAGTCTCCTGATCATTGCTAATGAGTCAGACGTCTCTCTCCACTCACTTGTGACTCTACTTGGTGCTCCATAAACAAGTCTGTCACCATCACTTATTTCCAAAAAAAGCATCTAAAAGAGGATTTGCTTTTTCTGCTGATTTTTAAATGTCTGATATAATCCCATTTTGAGTGTCTCCAGTGCCATTTACAAGGCAGAACCATCCTTTCTGATGATTTACCCTCTCTGCCGCCCTGCTCACTACATTATGAGTGCCAACCGGCCAGTTGGCCTGAAGTTATTGTCATATTTTGTCATGATTGGGCCCCATTATACTGCTGTGCCAAGCTGTTTTCCTGCCTTAGAAATGGAAATGTCGTCTAGGGCAGCACTGGCTCGTGGCGCTCGTGAGTCGGTGACTTAGCAAGCATGTTAAGTCATGGACCCTCAGCCGCTTCTCTCTTCTCAGTCAGGAGGGCTGATACCGCATGCACATCAATTCCGAGAGTGCCTTAGTTACTGAACTGATACATTAAAATAAAGATTGTGCATATTATTAGGGTGACGTGATTTTTAAAAATTTCACTGATGTCATTATTCTGATTTTTAATGAAGAAAATTTATACAAAATAAAGAATAAACAATGGTTAATATGCTGTGTGATGTTTTTATTCATGTATACATTATATAATGTTTAAGTCAGGATAGATATATCTGTCTCCTCAAACATCTATCACTTCGTTATCATGAAAACATTCAGAAACCTTTCTTCTAGCTTTTTGAAATGGACAGTGTGTGATTGTTCTGCAGTCAGGCGACTGTGCATCTTGCTCCTGTCTAACAGTAGTGCTGGCCACAACAGGATAACCGGGTATCGGTGACTTAGGCGGTCAGGATCCCCAGTGCACCAGCCCAGCAGTGCCCTCAGGGACCCAGGGTCTCTCATCCGGGGCACGGTTTCCCTGGCCTGTTGGTTTTCATTTTCATGCTTGCTGCGTGGTGGTCTCAGGGGAGCTGCACCAGCAGATACAGGTCTCCTTTGATAGGAAAGCAGACACTTCTGCCCCATTACCAGGGGGACTTCTGCTGAGGTCCCATTGGTCAGATCTGGGACCTGTGGGCATGCCTGGACTCCAGGGAGTCCCAGAAAACAGGGAAGAGGCACACATTTATTGTCTTGGATCAGTCACCATCCTTCCCCTGAGCAGGACATGTGGCTGCCCTGGGCCGAACTGAGTTTCTGCTGGCAAGGAAGTGGTGGGCCTGGGTAGTGGGCACACGGTTGGCAGTGTTCGCTGCAGATTCGCATCTCTTCCTCTCCCACAGATACCACACCCAGAGGTGGGTGTCATGCCTTCTCCAGAATCTGATCTGGGTGTGTCACCTCTTTGTCAGACTCGCTTAAGTGGCTTCTCCTGTTCTTGGTGGGATGGGGAGATGACCCCAGATAGTTATCATAAATCCAGAGCCAAGAGAGGTCTGGCCTTGCCCCTTCCCACAGTCCAGCTTTCCACTGTTCTTTTCCGCACTCTCTGCACCAGCCTGTGCCCCTGTCTAGGGTCCCACGCTCTGCGCTCACCTCTCCTGCCACAGGGCCATGCACCTGCTGTTCAGTGCCGAGACTTCTGTGCCACCCCCACACCCCCGGCCCCCAGCATCATGACCAGCCACCCAGGGAAGCTGCTCTTGGCCTCCTCAGCTGACTCAAAACCCCTGATTTATGAAGCAAGAGTTTCAAAAACTTCCTTCTTCCTAACACTCACATTCAAATTTTACATTTACTGTATTTGTGAGATCCTTTAATTGCCCTCGTCAGTAGCCAGTAAGCTCCTTGAGTACAAGGACCAGACGTGATTATAGTCATGATTTGCATTCATTAGTAATGTTTTTGTCTCCAGGTTTAAAAAAAAAAAAACTTAAAGCAGGACTATTTTTTCTCACATAACAAGGCTAAAGGTAAGCAGCTTCTGGCATTGGTTCACTTGCTTTACAGTCATGATCAGCATCTCTGCCATTTTCTTATTTTCCTCATAATTGCAAAATGGTTACTGTAGACCAGCCATCACTTTCCTCTCTTAAGAGAAGAAGCAAGGAAGAGAGGCAGTACCAATAATGCCTGACCCTTCTATCAAGAAATCAAAAGTTTCCCAGGAATCCCCTTAGCTAATTTCTGCTTATCTCTCCTTGTCACTTGTCCACTTTTAGCCAGAGTGGAGGATGCAAACCACATGAACAGCTTTTCCAGCCTCTGTACTGGAGGTGAATTCTCCTCATCTGATCATTTACTCATTTACTCACTCAGTGTCCATGGTAAGCAGATCTCCATCCCCGGCACCCTACACACACATTTTCTTATCTTCATGACAGTTTTGCCAAGGTGGGCATTATTGTTCTTACTTTATGGTTAGAATCTCAAGAAGAATAAATGTGTGTAAGATGATGCCCTTATGAAAGAGACAAAAGCAAAACTCAGATCCAAGCCTGCCTCCCTCCCAAGTCTCTTTAGCCGGTGCAGTGAGGCTCTTCCTCCTGGAGCAGCCACCACCCAGCCTAGGACCGGAGCACTGAAGAGCCTCCATTCACTCAGGGCATAGCTTTGGTGTTAAATGAGTTAAATGAGTTTTGACAAAGCACTTTGCTAATAATATTGCAGTTGAATAATTTGGGGTGATTTTCGTATTTGGGGTCTAACAAAGTGGCATTCATTTTATGAGCAAAGTAATAATTTTTAGTACAGGGCCTTGTATGGTAGCCTACTTAGTAAGCATTTACCCAACAGTTAGTCAGTATTCGTAAGACTAAGTAATTTCCATAATATTTTCCTGTTTAAGTAGGAAAAGCACTTTGCCAGGAGACTTTGCCCTTTATTATTCCTAGAAATTCTAGCATTCTTCTTTCAGAATAAATGAAAGAGTGATCATCTATATTCATGTCTATAGCTCACAGTCATGCATTTGAGAACTAAAATATTCAGAGACATTTCATCCCTGCAACATATTTTTTTAATAACACGCAGGGGTTTTTGTGTGTGTGATTATAAAAGTAATAGATCTGCAATTGAAAGAAATTTGGGGAGGAGAATGAGAAAAATCACTCATAATTCTGTACCACCCAGAGGCAACAACTATTAACATTTTTGGCATATTTCCTTCGCAGTCTTTTTTTATTGTTTTGTATAGCTGAATTCATACATTATTTGCAGTTTTGTTGCTGCAGTTTTTTGTGTAACATAAACAAGCTTCCTTGTTATTACAAGCATCACTGTGAATGGCTGCAGGATGTTGCTCCATGGAGAATGCACCATCCTTTACTGGGCTGTTCTTCTCTTGATGGACATTTGGATTATCTCACAGATTCATGCTATGTGCCTTGCATTGCTAAATTGTCTAGAAAAAGAGAAAGCTTATCCAAATTCAAACACATGTGCTAACAGTCCCCATACCTGCATTGAGTACCATGCTAACAATTTATTACTGCAGAGGCATCAGTCTTTATGATTGTCAGGATGCCTTTTCCCTGATTGAACAAGATGCTGGCATTTTTATATTTTAAAAAATGACCAGATCTGTCAGTTGTGTAGGCAGGTGTCCCCTGACACAGCAAGGATGTATTCCAAGAAGACAGAAGTGTCCCTCTTGCTGGGTCCTTCCACTGCTCCGTATCTGCCCACCATTCTGGTGAGCTCAGAGCTCCTTTGCTCCCGGCTCTAGCTTCCTCTTTCTTCTTGATTCTTAATGCCCCCCGCCCCCCCGCCCCCCACCCGGCCACTGCAGCCACACGTGTTTCATAGAATCCTTCAGACACATAAGGCTAAGCTTCTTAGACCATCTGGTAACTTTTCATTCTTCTATAGAGTTGTGACCAGTGCAGTTAGATGGATATTTGGAAGCTCAGCTGAGAGCATGCCCATCCTTGCTAGAAACCCTCCAGTGCCTGCCCATTGCTCTAAGAATCTATTCAGGTCCTTTATGGTACAAAGCTCTGTCTGCCCATCTCCTGTCACTTGTCTCTGAGTGCTCCAGACCTCACCTGAACAGCAGCTTTACAGTACTTAAAGGCCCTTTTCCTGTGATCTTCTCTCTTCCTGCTCTCCCTATAGCTGAACTCCTGCCCTTTTCCTCCAGGTATTTGTTATTCTACTCCCTCAAGTAATTACTGGGATATCACTTTATCTTTTTGTGTGTTAGTTGTTCTGGGGGTTGAAGTCTGGGCTTCACGCATGCTGGGCTCTGCCACTGAGCCACACACCCACCTCTGCATCACCTCTTCCTTGCAGTTGTCTGCTATGTAAAACCTGCAATTCTTCCCATTCCTACTGTCTGTCCTAACACCTCCACAGCTTTATTTCTTTCTACAACACTTAGCATCTAATGCACTGTGTATTAACTGGACTGACGGACTGACTTCTGTCACTAAAGCATAAGCTCCACGAGAACAAGACTGTGTGTTCTGTCCTCAGTATGTGTCTGGTACCCAGCAGAGTGCCTTGCACAGATGGACATTGAGTAAGTTCTTGGGGATGCTAAGCCTGAGTCTCTCCCTCTCCATTTTCCTGGTGTTTGCCTGTTTCAGCTAGAATTTATGTTGATTCTGTTTAGTACAACAGAATGTACTAAAGTATGTACTAAGTATGTTATTCTGTTTAGCTGGAAGATTATGGGCAGTAAAGCCAGAGTTCAAAGGTGTTCAGCTTTCTCCTTGTCTGTTATGCAGCCAAGTAATAAACGTGGCCCTTGAATTAGAATGGCCCAGCTTAGGCTTCTTCAGCTGTGTAATGGTGGTAAAGCGGTTCACATTCAGTAGAAAGCATTATTTGAGTGTGGAATCTTTCTCTTGGTGGGCTAGTGATGTGAGTTTGACGCTATCTGGAGATGCAGGGCACAGCTCCCATCAGCCCAAACTCCAGGGTTCTGTGTTGCTGAGTTGGATGCTCCATAGGGTTAGGTGGATTCGATCCATGTTCAACATATGATATTTTCAGGCTAGGATGGGCTTATCAGGCACAACCCCATCATAAGTTGAGGAACATCTATATTTTGGGGTATGATGCACATGGTTTTCAGCCCACTACTGAGTTTGGGTTCATCTGAAGTCCCAAGCCTCTCTACACACAAGAACCCTCCCATATCCTGCTCACTCAGACCGAGTCATAACACAGAAGTCCTGAAACCAAGCTTAGGCTCCAAAGCCCACAGGATCCTGATTCCCAGAGTTGTTTGTGCGTGGGTTGGGGAAGATTCTTTTCTGCCTCCACTACAGTGGAAATGATGGCTCATAATGACATCTAGGTTTAATCTTCTTCTTCCACTGGGGTTAATCTAAATATAACTTTATTTTCTCACCAGGACACTGAAAGTGCAGGCCCTTTTAATCTCTCGCAGGAGCATTTAACCAGCACATGAGAAAATGTGGAGAGAGAATGACTTCTCATAAAACCTCTGTGAGCAAATCATTTCTTCACCTGTTTTATTTTATCTAAAATAGCTCACATTTATATAGGGGTTGCTGTGTGCCAAACACTGTTGTAAGTGCTTTGCAAAGATATGAACTTACTTAATCTTCATAACAGTCCTGTGAAGCAGACAGTCTAATTATGCATATTGTTATACTGGCTATAATTTATCTGTGGGGAAAGGGCACCTGGATATCAGTGCAGATCTCTTTATCACCACACTCTGATCTTGTCGTCTACTTTCCCCAGGGAAAAGCAAGATGATCATCCCATGGCGCGTGGCAGGGAGCGTGGCCTGGCTAGATTTTCAGGCCTTTAAAGGAGAGTTGCACATAGGGTCTTCCAACATCTTTGTATGTCAGGTTTCTCTGACTTTTTCCTGCTGGTGACATTCTAGGCCCTTCTTCTCTGTTCATTTGTGGGGTTTACTCCATTCTCCTATTCTCCTGTCTTTGTCCCAGCATCCAGTGGGGGTGTCACTGCCTTGATTGGTCTCTGAAGTCGAGGTTTGGGTATGGACAAGCAGGGAGGAGCTTTTGAATGTGAGGAAGGCAGGAGCCCTCTACTGCCTGGCCCTGGCACATCCTTGTGTGCCTTGACTCCCTCTTGTGTCTTGGTTTCCAGCTGGTACTCATTCTGCTGCATAGTCCCATGCTGGCTTCCACTGCTTCCCTCATCTGCTCTGATGAAGGATGTCTTAGTTACTTTTCTCATTACTGGGACAAAATACCTGACATCTAAAGTTAAAGGAGGAAAGGTTTATTTAGCTCACAGTTTGTGGAGGTTTCAGTTCATAGTCGGCTGACTTCAAGGCAGGGTGGCATGGCGGAGGGGCATTACAAAGGAAAAACAGTTCATGATGGGCAGAAGGCAGCCAAGTAGTAAAGAGGCAAAGCAGCAAACAACAAGTGACAAATGCAACTCTCTTTCTGTCCCTTACATTTTATCTAGACTACCCTCCCTTAGGGCAGTTAGCACTCACGCGCAGGTTGGGACAGCCTCAATGCTAGCCTCACACCGTGAATCAATCCCAGCATCACACCCTTGATCCCAGAAGCACACACCATAGATCCAGCCACCTCTGAAAAGCTCTATCTATGACCACATGAGGCTTTGGGAGAACATCTATATACAAGCCATAACAAAAGATGTCATGAGTACCCTGGAGACTCAGACTTCTATGGAAGTTGAAGTGAATCCTGGAGCCAGGCATTTAAATACCTTTGGAGGCAGAAAAGTTATTTTTTAATTGCAAAAATTATTATGTAATACTTTCTGTAGGGGACAGAATTGCTATTTTAGAGTAACCAAAAACAAGGTTATGATTTAAGCCTGTACTTTTTAATTTTTTATTTTCCATCTTTGTCAGTATTATGTGTGCACATGGACTGACAGATCACATTGTTGTGGACAGCACATTGGGAAAAGCAGTGACTCATGACTGCACACCTACATGTAACTCACTTCCAGAGACAGCCATCCTCAGTGAGTTTACTGATTCACTTCACTCAACTTGCATGTGTTGCTGTTTCTGAATCTATGTATTGTTGTGTATGGAATTGGCTGGACCATGAAAATTAGCCCTATACTTTCTCCATCCCTCTGCACTTTGTATCCCTATGTCTTCCGAGTGTTGTTAAATCCTAATATGAGTTACATCAGTTTTGATAACACCTTATCTATGTATATATAATTTTAAGCACTATTCTCAGCTGAGTCATGTAGTATGCCATGTTTATTTTTCCTGCATGCTTTGTTATATTTTAAAAATTATTTTTAGATCTTTAAATGTACTAATTTAAATTGTACTCTAACTCTTCTTCCAGAGGTATGAGTATGTAAATTTTCTGTTAATAAATTAAGTCTTAGTTGTTCTGTTAGTTGCACTTTCTTGATGCAGTTTCTCCCAGAGGCCTTTATTTCCTGACTGTAACTCGCTAAGCCTGCCAACAGCTATCATCTTGAGATTTCTATTTGCCTACTAGGGGCTAGCTTTATTTTCCTCTCTTGTTGAATTACTGTTTCCTTCCATTTAAAGTGGATCATGACCTCTAGTAGCTTTGGGAGAAGAATGTATATCTGAAAATATCTCCATCTTACCCTCACAGTAAGCTGATGGCTTGATAGTGTGGCTGGGTATAGAGTGGTAGGTGAAGGAACATGGCTTTCTCAGAATTTCAAAGGCTTTGTCCCTTGCTCATTCTGTGTGGATTTTTAGAAATTTAATTCAGTTGTGACTCTTGATTCCTGTGATTCTTGATCCTTTATATGAAACTGGAAACACAGAGGATCTTCTTATTTTACCCAAGGTACTCAGGTAACACTGTAAGGTACCTTGATTGTCATCTATTTGATTTGTCTAAATTTATGCCTTTTTGGTCTGAAAACCTTTCTGATTTATTTCATCAATTCTCCCTGTGTTTGTTTCTCATACTGTATTTTCCAGTACTCATTCTTTCCCCCCCCATTAAGTTTATTGGTACATTTTAGGTATAAAATACAGTTATATTCATCATTGGGATCTTATACCTTTACATGAGTATCTTGGCTCTTATTTTTTTCCCCTTCCCCTGCCCACCCTTCCCTATTTGCAAAGACTTTGTTTCCATTTTTTTCCTTTTCTCATATTTTTTCTTTTCCTTTCTTTCCTTTCCCCTACCCCTCCCACT
>NW_004624782.1:5638244-5689201 GCF_000247695.1 Heterocephalus glaber
CACATGTTCACAATAGATTTGTACATACAAGTTGAGTATCCCTTATCTGGAATTCTTGGGACCAGAATGTTTCAGATTTTCCTTTGAAATCCACTTGATCTGCAAAGAGGATAGCTACTCCTGCTTTTTTTTTTTTTCTGGTTCCTGTCACATGGAGTATTGTTTTCCACCCTTTCACTTTCAGACCATGAGTTTCTTTTTGAATTAAATGCGTTTCTTGTATGCAGCATATTGTTGGATCTTGCTTCTTGACCCATTCTTCCAATCTATTTCTTTTGATTGGTGAACTGAGACCATTAACATTGATGGTTATACCTCACACATATTGACTTATCATTGTCATGACCTTTTCTGTTTGTTGGATTATCCCCCCTTGCGTTTAATTTCTTGTCGTGCCCAATGGATTTATTCTGCTACGTTTCCTGGGTTGTGATCCTCATTGTCTTTTCCTAGAATACCGTCTAAAATTTTTTGGAGTTCTGGTTTCGTATTCATGAAGTTCCTAAGGTGCTCTTTGTCATGAAAGTATCTTATTTCTCCATCAATTTTGAAAGAAGTTTTTCAGGGTACATCAATCTAGGTTGGAGGCTGTTTTCCTTTAAGGCTTGAAATACATCACTCCAAGCTCTTCTTGCTTTGAGGGTTTGCATTGAGAAGTCTGCTGTGATTCTGATGGGCTTTCCTTTGTATGTGATTTGGTTTTTTTCTCTTAATTGCTTGTAGAACATTGTTCTTCTGTTGATTTTCTGGAATCTCACCAATTATATGCCTATGTGTAGATTGTTTTTGATCAAGGCTAGTTGGAGCCCTATCTGCCTCACTTATCTGTATATCAAGTTCTTTTCCCCTGCTTGGGAAGTTTTCTGCCATCCCTTCTGTGAACAGTATTTTTATGTCATCTACACTCTCTCCTGTTCATTGACTCCAGTCAGTCTTACGTTATTCTTCTTTGCATCATCTAGCAGCTGCTTGATCGATTTCTTGTGGCTCCTTACAATTTTGAAGCAATTTTTCTTTTCCTGGTCACTAATAGCAATCTTATTTTCTATATCTGAAATTCTGTCCTCACATTGGTTCATTCTGCTGTGTAGACTTTCAGTGCAGTTTTTAATCTCCTGCAAATATTTGCATCTGTTTTATGGATTCCATTTGTTTCCTATGTTGGCATTCCATCATGTTCCTGAGCTCCTCTCTAAATTTGTTAATCATTTCTTGCACTATGAGCACAATCTCTGCTGTTATCTCCGAAATTATTTCTGATTTCATTTTTTCCAGATCCTCTTTTGTTGCCAGTTCAGGAAGTCCAGGTAATTGAGTATCAGAGTGTTCCATCTCGTTTTCCTTTGGGGTTGCTTAGGTGATCTGGAAGTCTGTTTGTGAGACTTGTTTACGTGTCTTCTCATTTCGATGGGGTTGGGTGCTGCTGGCACCCACACAGCTCACCTCCTCTGTGCTAATGCGGTGGTATGGTGGCCCAGAAGTGTTCTCTTGTGTGCTGCGAGCAGCTCACCTCTTCTGTGCTGGCAGGGGTGGTATGGCAGCCTGGAAGCCTCCTCTTTTGCACTGGGAGCAGCTCACCTCCTTTGTGCTGGTGGAGGTCCAGTACCAATTCTTTAAATGTTGGATCTCCTATCTAGCCACTAAATACCACCCCCCTGTTCCATTTCATTATTTACTGTACTTTTTGAGGTAATCCTCAACTTTATCTTCTAAGCCTTTGATTTTCATTTCTGCTACCATTTACTTTAATATTTTACATAGTTTTTTACTTTAATTTCTGAGAGCTGTGTTGGTCATTATTTCTTTTAAAATTAGCATCCTATAATTGTATGATTAGCACAGTATCTTCCATCTCTAAAAATGAAATGACGGTGTTTTCTCCTTCTCCTTATTGTCTTCTTCTCATTTTGATTATTTGGGTATGTTTTTCATATTCAACATTTTCCTTGGCTGTGTGTTGATCCCTGGCTGCTTGCCCTGGTTTAAGAGTACAGCACTTAATAAGGAAGAGGAAAGAACATGAAAAAGCTGATTGGTATAGGGGGAAACTTGTTTCCCATGCTCTTCGCCTTGAATGGTGAAAATTCCCATGCCAGTAACATTAGGTCATTTCTTTTTGGCCCTCAGGGTCTCCAGAGTAAAATCTTCCCTGAAGTGGAAACCTGATGGAGGGCTGCAGAAACTAAGTGGAAGGAATGGGCTGCATGATGAGCTCAGTGTCAGACCTTTTATCTACTCTGCTTTCACTGTGGAACCCCTGCCCCACTAGTGCCTATTGGCTCTCACAATCCCTTTGCTGACTCTTTACAAAAGCTAAGGCTCCTGCCCTCTCCCAGGGTGAGATGCTTGGTGGACCAGCCTCATGAGCTTTCAAGCCTCGTTCTGAGTTAGCCTTCCTTGACTCCCTTTCCAAGGATACCGGTCACCACAAAGGTGTGGGCCTTTGTGGGTAACCATAATACAGAACAGATCTTATTGTTCATATTCATTTTTGAGCTTTCTTTAATGGAGGTTTAATATAAAGTAGTAAAATGTAGCTGATCTGAAGTAAAGAGCTTGAACATGTGAATCCACTTGTAACCATCAGTCAGAGTGAGATACAGATGTTTGCCACCCCCTAGAGCCTCCCTCCTTCCTCTCCTCTTTCAGTGAACTTTCCATTGCTGTTAGTTGGTTTTGTCTGTACTTGAACATCATAAAAATTGAATCATATGGTACATAATATCTGCGATTCATGTTTTCATGTGTAGCAATAATTAGTTCTTTATATTGCTTGTGGAGTCCCATCTAATGAATAGATCACACATTATTTACCCATTGCACTACTGATGGATATCTATTATTTCTAGTTGGAGACTGTGATGAATAAATTTAATATGAATATTCATGTTTATGTCATTTACTAGGCCTCTGTACTCATTTCTTTGAGTGTGTTCTGAGAAGTAGAATTCTTGGATCATCAAGAACATGTGGTTTTCTCTTTGGTAAATGTTCCCACAGTTTTCCAAAGTGGTTATACTATGCCAGTTGCTTTGTGCATTTTCTGATGCCACCTGAATATTTAACTGTAGGTAAGCTAAGCCCATTACCACTAATCATCTGCTTTCTTGCTTCCAAATTCTGTGACTTTTTTCTTCTGTTGTCTTTGTCCTTGAGTGTTGACAGCAGTGGGATATATGAAAGGAACAAACCTCAGGATGTGTTTTTAACCCACCATCTTTAACTGGAAACCTCTTTGTGATTTTCAGGTGGGTTTTTAACTCTCTCAGTTTCACCAAACAAAATAACCCTTGTATTTCTTCTGAATCGTTTCTACTTAATGGCTTTATAAAAACAAAGTTTTAATGCTCTCAGCTTTTCTCAGCTACTCCAGGGATCATTTTTTGTGTTCTGCATTGCCAAGAAAATGACAAGATAATTCTGATTCCATGTCTTTAGCAGATCTAATGATTAATAAACAGCACGAATTGAAGGCATAGTCTGTGTGATTCTTTCTCCTTTTTTCTCCAAGTTTGCAAAACTCACTATATTGTATACTGATACATGGATTTTTTTTTTGGTACTGGGAATCGAACTCAGGACCTTGCACTTGCAAGGCAGATGTGGTGCCACTGAGCTAAATCCCCAGCCCTGATGTATGGATATTTAAGCCAATCAAGTTCAAGTCTAGGCCAATCTGAATGCCCTAATTTTAACCTTATAATGTCCCAATGTATAAACTTGTAATGTCCCTAACCCCTGGAGCCATCTTTACTGTTTTGGTTTGGGTACTCCAGGGCTGGCAGGCACAGTTAAGTTCCTGGTGCCCTGAGGAGGAAGTCAGGTCAGATTTCTCCAGAGAACCAGTGATAGAAAATCAACTCCCCACATATCCCACCCCCAGACTCTCCGTGGAGCATCTTCCATCTTCTGGTACAGATACGATGGAGCTGGCAAGGAAGAGTCACAGGCACCTCCTCCTTCACACTGGTGGGGACCTAGCCAGCAGATAAGACAGGCATGCTCAGTGCTAAGCTGCTCCCAAGCTCACTGACTAGAGCACATCCATTTCCCACCCAGACCCTCCCCACTGAGCTCACTCACTCTTTGTCCTCTGCTTCAGTTTCTCTAAGACTTGACCCAACCCTCCTGCATTGCAGAGCTGCTTGCAAGACCACACTTCTCCTCTCCTGAGGAGGAGCCCCAGCCTTCCCAGGAACATGGCATCTTGTATAGTGACAGGCTGGTCAGGGTGCAGTAGAGCACCTAAAGTGTTTACCTCAGCTCTTGGCATATGCTAAGAGTTCCACAACAACCACTACCATCATATTATTATTTATTCATACAAGATGAATTTCCAAACAACCTAGAATTATTTCTTTCACTTGGTCAAATTGTGGTTGGTTCACCTCCTTTCTTGGGGGTCTCAAGATTATAATCAGCCTGCAAACGCTTCATCTTTATCTCCCTGCTTCTTCATGTATCAGGGATGTGTTATTCTAAATCCACTAGTTTAGTACATTTTACTTCTGTTAAGGTAACAAACTGTTTCTAGGTCTAGATAACCACATAATTATATCTTTACTGACTCTCTAATCAAATGCACTCCATATACTTATTACTGTACATAATACATTTTTCTCCTTTATTAAATTCCCTTATGATCACTGCTACCTGTGAGTATAAATAGTGGTTAGGTTTCTTGGCTAGCAGAAAAGACCAGTTTTGAAAAGGAGAAAAGATATAAAATCTGGCAACAATAACAGAAATTTCAAGTATTTTGTTAGGAAAGTAAATAGTTGGGTGTGGTTGCCTACATGTCCAATCCCAGCACTCTGGGAGGCTGAGCAGGAAGATAGCAAGTTTGAGCCCAGCCCAGGTAACTTAGAGAGCTAGCAAGACCCTGCCTCAAAATAAAGTCGGAAAGGTGAAGGGGGTGTCGCTTGGTGTAGAGACCTGGGGTTCAATCCCCAGTGCTGCAAAAAAAAAAGAAATGAGGAGAAGTAATATAGCTAGAGAAAGTTACACTAAGCTTCAGTATAACCCCTGTGTAGTTGAAATAGTACATGCACCTGTGTTGGGGGCCTGTTAGCTACGTGAGTTAGTCTGTGATCCAGCCCACCAGTTATTATGGGATGCCATAACAAACCACAGTTGTGTTCCACACAGCCATACACCTGTAAGGTGAAGACCGCTCTAGGAGCTGGAAGGGCTCTCTAGAGGATGTTCCCCCTCCCAGATCCAAGGTTTTAGGTAAGAGCAGTTCCGCTGCTCAGGCCATGCTCACTCAGGCCTGCCCTACGGTGGGCGGTGTTCATCTCCTATGGGGCTGCCTGCACAAAGGACTGCAGACCAGGTGGCCTGGAAAGCAGAATTTTATTTTCTAAAATTTTGGAGGCTGAAAGTCCAAGATGAAGGTGGCAGCACAGCTGGTTCCTCCTGAGGCATCTTCTCCCTGCATCTTCACAGAGTCGGCCCTCTGTACCTGGGTCCTAATCGCTACTTGGAAGGACACCACTCATAGTGACGAGGTGCACCCCAGTGGCCTACCTGCCTGAAGACCCTGTATCCAAATCCAGTCACACCCTGAAGTACCGGGGCTCAGAGCTCTAACATACGAGTTTGAGAGGGAGCGTAGCTCAGCCCGACAGGCGTGTCCTAGGCACTGTAGCTTCACAGATTGCAGTAAGCCAGGGATTGCCAGGCATGGCCAGTTGCTCTTTTGGGGGAAGCTCTTGAAGACAGGAGTGATACCATGTGTGTGTGTACAAATTGGGTTGGGACGGGGTGGAGAAGTCAAAGCTCTGCTGTCCTCATCACGACGCCTGGACTGATGCGGAAGGATTCTGAGGCTGCCCAGCTGAGGACCTGCTACTGATACTGGGGTGAGAAGGGCGAGAGATGAGTGTTTTGTGTATATCCTAACATCTTCGATTTCTGCATTCAGCCCATCTCAAATTACACCAAATCCACAACATACTTAAACATCTTTACTGTGCAAAGAAAATGCTGCCCGGGTTTGCTCCTTATTTCATGGCGCAGCCTGGGGGACTGCAGTGAAGTCGGTGTGCAGATGGGAGAGGACCGGGAGGGTAGAGCAGCGGACTTGCTGCCGGAAAGTGGCTGCCACAGCTTGTCATCATCTGCCTGCCTGCAGCTGGCCCTGCTGGAGGAATCATTTGGTTTGCAAGTGACTGATTCAGGTCTCCTTACTCAAAGGCTGTATCGATCCTGCTGTTATTTTCACTGCTACTTGTATTGAGCCTGGAAGTCGGCTCCATCTGCCCCCAAATGAGGAAAGGCTGTTAGTATCCCCTAGTATCACCTGCATGTTCCACTTACTGAAGTTTTCCTCCTATTTAATTTTCAAATTGCCAGCAGTGGTTGATGTATCAGGATCACTTCTCATTTGAGTTCTTATGCCCACAGAAAATAGGAATTATAGAAGTCTTATTTTCTTTACCCTAAGCCACCTCCTTTCCTGTCTGTTTGCTTCTAAGTATATTAGTTTGCTTGTTCTTGTTGGGAACAAAAGAAAAAACAACTTCTTACTAAAACAGTGACGGATTCTTAACACTGTTGAAATCTAGACTCAGTGTCTGTTATTTAGACAACTTCCATAGGGGAGAGAAAATATTTGGAGGGCCCCAGAGATGGATGGCTGTTTTTAACAGTAGTTTGCTGCTACAATTTTGCCCCCTTTGTGTGTTGCTGGCTGGGACTGGTTAAGTGGGGAGGGAAACACAGAGGTTTGGTGCTTATTTCTTGTTCTCTCTTTTCTGCAAGAGACTTATATTCCTCAGTGGGTCGCAGCAGCTTCCTTCCTCCTTTACCCCCAAAGAGGAAGACAAAATATGTATTATTGTGATGTTTTGCACGTGGCAGGTAAGCACTGCATTTCCATGGTATCTACCTATATTTCTGGTTGAGATACATTGTAAGTGAAATATAGTGCAGCCCAAATGTGTGGGGGGGGAATGTCAGTAACGTGAACACCTGTGTTCTTGGACATGCAGTAACCCACTTAGGTTCTCAATAAATAAACAGTAAATTGGAGTGCATTAAAATCCTAAGGACGGTGTCATGACCAAGAGTTCATCTCATCCCTCCAGGGTCTTACTACTGCTTCTGAAATCCCATAGCAGTACTCCGTGAGCAGCCTTCCTGGTCCATTGTGATGTTCACTCTTCATCCACGCTGCCCAGAAGATTTTACCTGTGAGATAAATGTACTGCTTATGGGACTTTTGTCCTAATAACAACATCAATTGTGTTGAGCTGTAAACAAAATTTTTCAAACCTGCATAAAGTCAGATACCCATGTTCATGTCAGAGGTACAGAAAACAAGAAGGGCCCTTATTTTAGAGCTTCCTTTTCCAAAAATCCTGCGCCCCCCCCCCCACTATTCTGATCAGTCTCCCTGAGTAACATCCCCGGGAAGGAAAAACAAGACCACCCACTTACAAGCAAGAGTATATTCCATGCAGATGATGAGCTGTGTGCAAAGACTTCCACCCTGCCTCCTTGAGGCTTATCCAGGGAGATAGGAGACCATTTATTTTTGCTTAGTTCCAATAGTAGTCTGATAAAAACATGCATGTTTGTGTGCATGTGGTAGAATGTATGTGGAATTAGCATACATGCAGGTAGATATGTGTTTACTTTTTAAGGTCGTATGTGCATATGGGAGAAATGTGTGACATCCCACATACAGGTAGGCAGTGTAAATCAGTCTTTCCCACACCGTGAATAACAGTTTCATCCCTAGCAAACTTAGCAGTTTCTCATGTGTTTTTTAGAGACATTGCTAAGATTATTTATGCTATTATTTATACTGATTATTATGTTTTTCTCCTTGTTTTCATAATTTTATTTATTTATGTTTTTAATAAAAAATCTAGTTATATGGACCAAGATTCAAAAGGTACAAAAGAATGTATAAGAATCTCTCCGAACTCACTTCCTTCTCCAGAGGCAGCACACAGTACCAGTTTTTAAGACATCCTTCCAGAGATCATATATACATGTGTGTATAGTTCTTCTGTTACATTGTATTAGTCAGCTATCCCATCACTGAGGCACAGTATTGACACTCATAATCCAAAGGAGGAAACGTTTAATTTAGGTCATGGTTTTAGGGGATGCAGTCCATGGTTGGCTGACTCCAAGGCAGGAACCTCATGCAGAAACCTCATGCTCATGTGGTGGAGCAAAACTGCTTAGTTCATTGAGGCTAGGAGCAAACAGGGAAACAGTGCCATAGTGGAAGGGGCCAGGGACAGACATAGACCCCGTGAACCTCCATGACCCATCCAGACACACCCAGGAGCATGCTCTGCTAATTTGCTAGGCTGACATATCAGGAAGCTGACGTGTCAAGATTAATAGTCTTTGTGTGTGTGTGTGTGTGTGTGTGTGTGTGTGTGTGTGTGTGTGATTAGCAAATTAAGTTTGCTGTGTTGATCTTACTTCTTTCCCTGGCATGCCCAGCTTGCAATTTGAAAGCTGTATGTGGACAGCTGGTAATGCACCCCCACAAAAACAGTAAACTTTTAACATTATTATGTGACTTTTATTAATATTTTTCATGACTCAATTGTATGATGCTTGAGTGGAAGACAACTCTTCTGCACTCGGCGTTCCCCAGACAAGCCGAAAGGGTTGGACATCCATGGTTAGACAACTTATCTCTTATCTTTTTTATGGCTGTATAGTATTCCCCTATATGGACAGACTGATTTATCTCCCCAGTCTCCTGTCTGTGCCCAAGTGAGCCTGTTGTACTGATGTGCTCCAGGGCTGAAGTTAGGGTAAAATGAGCATGATACCCAGGGAACAGAATTTAAGGAGGCTTTAGTTCTCAGGACCGTGTAGATGCAGAATTAGCACCTCTACAAACCTAGAAGTAAGAACCTTCTTAAATCCTGTACCTCACTCCCCTCATCCTAGGCCCAGCCCAGATAATGGTTTTTCAAAGAGGCACAATGTATTTTTAAAAACCCAGCAACTTGTTTGTACCTTATTCTTTTTTTTTTTTTTTTTTTTTTTTTTTGGTACCAGGGATTGAACTCGGGTCCTTGCGACCTTATTCTTGCCCATATTGTTGGGGAAATTCCCAGATGTTAACATGCTGGGTCAGAATGAATATGTATTTTCCAATGTGCATAATGGAAACCATTTATATCACAGCCAGCTCTATGAGAGAGTGCTGCCCTCTGCCCTCAGCAGCACATAAGGAACTAGCTGACTAGCTGTTTAAGGGGTTGCACCTGAAATCATAATCTGGAATCTCAATATAGCAACTCAGGGAGCTGACTGGAGGGCAGCCCCTCAGCAGTGTTCATCTCGTACCTGCCGTTCGTACAATCAGGAAGAGACAGTACCATTCAGTACCATTTATTTATTGCTGAGAATACAGTCCTGGCTCCAGAATGAGGCTGGATTAGCTCAAATGGTACCTGTCTCTAGGGTTGGCAGACTTGGTAAGTAAAGATATAGGAACCCAAATACTGCATAAAATATCTTCATACTAAAACATGACCCATTCTTCACTTTTAACTGGGCCTCCCTAGTTGATCTGGCAACTTTACCTGGGCTAAAATCCAGCTATACCACTTCTGAACTCTGTGACCTTGAGTAAATTTCTCAGCCTGTGCCTCAGTTTTTTCATTTGTACCATTAACTCTTCCCCTTCGAGGTTTGTAAAACCCAATGGGATAATTGGTGTGGTGCTCACAGCTCAGCCTAGTGCATACTCTGGAAACCTCAGCTCTTCTCCTGACTCTGGTTTGCATGTTCCTTTCTGCCTCACTTCCCAGAAGGCACCCATGTCTCTTCTTACCTCTCCATTTGCCCACAAAAGTCCCCGCCCTCTTGTCCTTTCCCTCACTCCAGCAGGCCTGGTTCCTTCAACACCTTTTGATTTGGAGAGGAATGTCACTGCCTCTGGGAAGGTGCATCCCAGGGGCTCAGTTGTCCGCCCCCCTGCTCCAGCCCCGAGCTCCCAGGGTGCCCGTGGCCCCATCACACAACCCATTGCTCATGATTGGCATCCCGCCATCATCTTTTGCATGTCTGGGTCCCTCTGTAGACCTTGAGCTTCTTGAAGCCAAAGTAACATCTTACTGATGTTGGTGTGGCCACCACCTAGCACGTAGTGGGACATCAGGTAAGTGTTAAATAAATGCCTAACTAAATTCAAGTAATTTCAGGTTTTCCAGCCCTATAGTGCCTGGGGCTGTTTAGATGTTTGCCTCTGGCTTTGAAGAGCACTGGCTGTTCTTGGAGTTTAACGGTGACTTTAGATTAAATTGTGTATTTAAACTTGTAAATGGCAAGCTGGGTGCAGCGACATGTGCCTGGAGTCGCAGCTATCTGAGACACTGAAGCAAGAAGGATTATTCCAGAGTACGAGTTCCAGACCACTGGGCAACATAGCAAAACCCCATCTCAAATCAAAACAAACAAAATCCTAAAATCCCAAATAGGATGAAGATTTACAGGCACAGCCCCTAGTGCTGCAGTTCAGATGATATGATGGAATCTTGAAGTGAAAAAAGGCGCTCTTTCCAGCAAGGCTGTTTCAGCATCCAACGTCCCGGAGGCTCTAAACAGAAATGAACTGTGCTCGCTTCCTCTGCCCAAAGGACTGGTCAGGACTAGAGGTGAATCTGCGTATAACTAACTGCCCTGGAACTTCTCTGTCTCTGGGTGCTGCATTGTTTTTGTCAGCCCTGAGGGCTGTTCACCTGTAGCGAGTGCCTGGTCGCATTCTGTTCTTCAGGTGAATATGCTCTTGTTGTGTGTGTCCATGCCTTACAGCTGCACCAAGGTTAGCTCTGCAGAAGACAGATACTTCGGGGGTGATAGGTTATGGAAGGCCCTGACCAGTAATAACAGGTTCAAATGATTATTCCATTTACACATTTTTATCCTCCAAGTTTTCTCCTTCAAACAGGATAAAGCTTACACATATTTAGATGATCTCTTTTCTTCCCATTCCTGTTACCATAGCCCAGTTCCAGACTTTATTACCTTTTGGCTAAAAACCATAAATCACCTCTTTGCCGTCCCCTCTCCCTGCTTTCTCTTCCTCATAAAGCATCCTACTGCCCTTGGCCAGTGCATCTTCAGGAAGACACGGTCCTCCTAAACTGACTTCCTCATCCTCAGTACCCCTCTCGCCTGCCACCCCCACCACCCAGCACTGTGGGTCCTGAAAGCCAGTGCCTGTACCAGGTGGTTAGGACATTACTTTCACAAGTCCACATCAGCTCCAACCTCTGGGTATGGGCCACCCTGCTAGTCAACATGCCGTAATGGGGGCATCTGCAGCAACAGAAAACCAAGTCATCGTTGCTTAAAACGTAAGTGTTTTTTCTCTCATGCCACAGTTTGGTTACAGTCCAAGTTGGCATGGAGGGTGATGGGCCCAACATTCATCTTGTTGTTCTGTCCAGTCAGGTTAGCGGTTTAGAAATTAATTACACAGTGGCTTCAGGGTAGAGGATCGTTTTGGGAGGAGGGGTGTGCTAGAGTAGAAGCAGGGAGACAAGTGATGAAGAAGCTGTTGCTGAAGACCAGACAAGAGGTGATGAAACTCTAAACGAACATCCTGCCGAGGGCTGGAGAGAAGTGGACAGATTCCCTGGATGCTCCGCTGTGGCATAAATGCCCATAATGTCTCAGAGCCTTCACTGTTTTCCTCCATAGGGAGTGATTTTTCCTTGTGAACTTCAGGACCATAATACTTTAAGCATGTAATAGCATGGTTCAATAGCCTTCTGATAGTAATTGATTCTGGACAATAACTCGCCTTTCCTAAAAGCTGAGCCTCTGAAGTGGTAGACCTTGATGTTAGCTCACCTTGATTTCACAGTTATCACCAGCTGATCCTAAAATTCATATGGAAATTCAGGGGATGCACAAGAGCCAAAACAACCATGAAAGGGAAGAACAAAGTTGGAGGATGCACAGTTCCTAAATTCAAGTTTACTAGAAACTTCAGAAACAAAACAGTATGTTACTGGCATAAGGGTAGATGAGATTAGTGGAATAGAATTGAGCATTCAGAAATAAACTCTCACATTTAGGACCAATTGATTTTTTGCAGAGGTTCCAAAACAGTGCCATAGGGAAAGGATAGTCTTTTCTGTGCTACCCACATGAAGAAGAATGAATAGGACTCTTACCTCACATTGTGTATAAAAATTAAGTCAGAATGTTTTAAAGACCATCTCAGAACTAAAAACTATAAAAGTTTTAGAAGGAAACATAGGCATAAATCTTTGGGACCTAATATTAGGTCGTAATTCTTAGATATAATAGTAGAAGCACAAGTAATGGAAGAGAAAATGACAAATTGGACTTCAACTTGAAATTTGAAAGTTTGTATACGTCAAAGTACATATTCAAAAAAGTGCAAAGGTAACCCCGAAAATATTTGCAAATCCTATACCTGATTTGGTATCCATAATGCATAAAGAATTCTTACAGCTCAATAATGAAAAGGCAGATAACTTGATTTAAAAATGGGCAAAAGATCCGAGTAGATATTTCTCTAAAGAACATCTATAAATTTTCAATAAGCACATGAAAAGATGCTCAGTATCATTTGCCATTAGATAAATGCAAATGAAAACCACAATGAGATACCACTTCACACCCACTAGGAAGGCTATAATCAAAAAGATGAAAAGTAAAACTACTGATGGGGGGTAGCGGGTTGGGACCGTCGTGTGTACTGTTAAGAACGTAAAGTGGAGCTTTGGAAGACCATCTGTGAGTTCCAAGTAAGCATACAGTTACAGTATGACCCAGACTCCAGTATATATCCTAGATATATATACACGAGAGAAGTTCATCTGCACAAAAACTGGATGTTCATAGCAGCATTATTCCTAAGAGCCAAAAAGTAAGAACAACTGATATATCTATCAACTAATGAGCTGATAAAACATGGCCCATCTTTACAATAGAATATTAGTCAGCAATAAAGGAATGGACCACTGACATGGATTATAATATCGATGACCCCTGAAAATAGGGTGCAAAGGGAAAAATCAGTCACAAAAGACCACATATTGACAAGATCTTATTTCTGTGAAATGTCCAGAGTGGGAAGTCTAGGAAATAAGAGTAGTGGTCTCCTAGGATTAGGGTGACAGGAATTGAGGGCAGTGGGAAGTGGTGCTAATGGGTGAAGGTTTCTTTTTGAGGTGTTGAAAATGTTCTATGGCTGACTTTGGTAATGATCCATAACTCTGTGATTCTTCTAAATACCACTGAATGGCACACTTTGAAAGGGTAAAAGTTATGGTATGAATTTATATCTCAAGCTGTTATAAAAATATTTAACAAAGGGGGGTAGGAAACCGTTGTGTAATTTTTAGGCTCCTTGAGGGAATAATAGTAACAATTTTTTTAAAACTAAGAAACACTTCACATTTAGTAAGACTGGGTTAAACTAGATACACAAAACCAAGACAAACACTTTCTTCTTTGGTGATAGATTTCATTCAGATCTTACAGCAATAGTCGAGGCTTATGTTGCCCTCTCAGACTCCCTAGGTGTGTTGGCTGACTGGCTTGCTTTCCATCTGAGGGTGCGTGTGTGCGGAAGCGTGCGTGCGCGTGTGTGTGCGTGTGTGTGTGCGTGCGCCCACCTGCACGAGCATGCACTCTGAGGATTGAACCCAGGGCTTTGCACATGGTAGACAAGTGCTCCATCACTGAGCTCCACCCCGAGACCCTGAATGTTGACTTTTAAAAGTAACTGCTCTAGAACAGAATTCTGTTTATGGAAATACAGTTGTTTAGAAAGAAAGACACAGTTTGTCCTGAACATAATCTAGTTAAACATTTTTAAAAGTCGAATTGACTCATTGTGAATTTTTAAAAGAATTTTTTAGAGTGCCTTTGTGATGCATTCTCTTCTTCATTTCCTCTCTTTGCTGAGAGTGAAGAACTGAATTTATGTATCAGCCTTGGCGTTTATTTTACATTTGTTCCAAATTTAAAATACGTTTACACTTGCGTACCTAACAAAAGCTAACTTAGTATATTTGTGATGTTTTTAGACATCTTATTTTTCTGATTGTAAAATTAAGTTTTTCTTATAAAACATGCAAACTTTATAAAAAACTGAAATGTTTTCTGTCCTCCAGCCCCCTATGAACAGTTTCATTATATTCCATCTCTCAATCAATATACTGTTTTGTTGATTTATTTTCAATAAAATTGTGTCATAAATACCAGCTCCTACAAATTCCTATTTTCACTTTGGAAGTTAGCTGTATACTTGTTACTAGATTTGGCTCTACTCCAGTTTTGTTTCTTGTTCCATAGTGTGGACACACCACCAGTTCTCTATTAATGAATATATAAGCCAGTTTGGATTTTATCTTCCCGGGAAACCAGTGCTGCAATGAATGGTCATATTTTGCATTCCTGTGCACATTTCTGTAGGATAAAGTCATCGGTGGAACTGGGGAATTGGGTCACTGGATGTAATGAAATTGCTCACATTTGATGTGACATTTCCTAATTGTCCCTGAAAGGAGTTCTGACGACAATCTGAAACAGATAGGGGATGCCCTGGCTGTTCTGTTTCCAGCTGTAAGTGGACACCACCAGAGAGGTCATCTCCCAGGACCTCTCACAGCTTGTCCTGGAAGTTATTGTCCGGCACCCTCAGTACCAGTGTCTTAGCCCCGTCCCCCCACTTATCCATCTGTCTACAGGACAGTTGTGGCCTGCAGTCATCACGGCAGTCAGATTGCCAGGTGAACATGCTGTGACTTTCTTTTTTTTCTCTTTTTTTGGTACCGGGGATCAAACTCAGGTCCTTGGCTTGCGAGGCAGGTGGCGACACCACTGAGCTCAATTCCCGGCCCAAAATAAGCTTTTGCAGTGACTTTCTCTCAGTGCTAGGATGTAAGCCTGTGCGTGCTTGTGGTTCTCACCTGATCAGCTCAGGGGCAGCAGCACAGCACCAGGCTCCCTGAGGAAAAGGAAACCCTAGGAAAATCTCAGAGACCCTAAGGCTGATCTCCCTCCTCCTCTTTTGTCACTGTGGAGGGGAGGGGTAGGGAGAAGAAGAAAGAAGTTGAGTATACCCAACGTACTCAGCACTAAAGTGTGTGATCTCATTTAACTTACAGCCATTTCCATAAGGGAGGTGTCCCAGTTTTCATGTTAGGGACTAGAAAATTAAAGCTCAGAGGGCAATGTGAACATAGAATACCCCTTGGAGCAGATCAGGTCCTCTGAACCAGAGGCCCCCCCCGCTTCCCCTGAAATACCAGCCCCAGGGGCACTGTCTTGGGGCCTTCAGCAGCTGGAGGTGGATGGGAGCGGGGCTTCACCCTTCCTCTATCCAGCTGCCTCAGTGTCCCAGCACAGAAGGGTTGAAGGTACCTTGCTTTGTTTTGTTTTGGTCTTTGGCAATTTTTTTCTTTTATCATGATAAAATATACAAAATTTACCACGAGTTTTAAGTATGTGGATCAGCGGTATTATATATATTCACATTGCTGTGCAACCATCGCCACATTTATCCCCATAACTCCTTATCTTGTAAAACTGAAATTCTGTGCTCATTAAACAATCAAATCTCTTGTTCTTCACCCCCTGCAGCCTTCGGCAGCAGCCATTCTCCTTTCTGCCTCTATGAATCTGACCACTCCATGCATCATATAAGTGAAATAAGCCAGTCACAAAAAGAAAAATAGCGTGTGATTTCACTTAGCATAATGTCCTAAAGGTCCATTCATGTTATAGCTTGTGTCAAAATTCTCTTCCTTTATAAGGCTAAATAATGTTTCCTATTTCATTCAATAATATTTCATTCCAGGTACACAGTCACACACACACACGTGTGCGCGCACACCATGGTTTATGTAAGAGTCAATGGATGATTGGGTTGCTTACACATTAGCTATTTGTGCATAATGCTGCTGTGCACACGAGTGTTCACAGACCTTGCTCTCACTTCTTCTGTGCATATCACCAGCAGGGGAATTGCTGGATTATCTGCAGTTTTGTTTTTAAGCTTCTGAGGAGCTGCCTTTACTTTCCACAGTACTACCTGCACCATGTTTCATCCCCACCTAGAGTGCACAAGGCTCCCGGTTTGCCCACATCCTCATCAACGCCTGTCCTTTTCTGTGTTTGATAGTTGCCATCTTCTAGGTGTGAGATGGTGTCTCACTGTGGTTTTGATTTGCATTTCCCTAACACCTAGTGCTGTTGAGCATCTTTTCATGTGCTTAGTGGTCATTGTATTTCTTCTCTGGAAAAATGTTGCTTTCAGTCCTTTGCTCACTTTTGAACTGGGATGGTGGTGGTTGTTGAGTTTTAAGAACTGATAGTCTCAGTCTTCTGATAATCCCTGTATCAGACATATGGCTTCCAAATATTTTCTCTCATTCTGTGGTTTCCTTTTTTCTCTGTTGACAAGATTTTTTGATGCCCAAAACTTAAATTCTAGTGAGGTTCAGTCTATTTGTTTCCTCTTTTGTTCCCCATACCAACACCAAATTTTACATTGAAAAGGAGCTCTTGACTTCTACCTCTAGCCTATTTTTCTCCACATTTTTTTCTTGTCAGTTAAATGAAGTGACCCACCTCCCAGGTGCTCAGATGCCTGAGAACTATCTTGGAGTTCTTCCTCGCTTCCTTTAAGCAGTGCAACAAAGATTTCAGTCAGCCTTGCCTAACTATCTCTCAGATCCTCTCGTTAGATTCTAGTTCTTCATTGCCAAGATACAGAAATACAATTGACTTGTAAATCGACCTGGCATCCAAGCTTACCTCCCTTACTTGTGATGGGTGATGACAGAAGCTGTTTGTTTGTTTTGGGGGACTGGAATTCTGCAGAGATGGTCATGTCTTCTGAGAACAGGCAGGTTTATTCTCCCTCTCCAGCCTGAGTGTGTGTGTTACTTTTTTCTCTTTCTCACAGTGTCACACAGGCTAGGAGGTCTGTAATGTTTAGGAACAGTCCAGAGAGCAGACCTCTTGCCTTTTTCCTAATCTTAGGGGAAAGCAAGCAGTCTTTTACTGTTAAGCATGGTGTTATTTCTTATGGTGTTGTTCATAAAGGCTAAGAATATTTGTTCCTCTTCCTTCTTTCCCTAGAGAATTCACTAGGCAATATATTTAAGGCTTTTTGAGACACACCCAAGATAATTATCTCTGCCTTAATGGGTACTGACATCATGTTCCATAAATATTTTGTAATTATTACTATAATACCGTACTTTTTACCTCCATGTTTTATCTCATTGTTGCTTTTTTTTTTTTGGCAATGCTGAGGATTAAACCCAGGGCTTTCACACTGAGCTACATCTCCAGCCCTTTTTTGAATTTTTTTTTCAGTACTGGAGATCGAACTTGACCTTGCGCATGCGAGGCAGGTGGTGGCAACCACTGAGCTAAGTCCCCTGCCCTGATTATCTTTATTTTTGAGACAGGGCCTCACTAAATCACTAAATTGCCCACACAGAGCTCAAACTTGGGCTCCTCCTGCCTTGGCCTCACAGCACTCTCAGTGCACTTTTTAAAAAGGTTTTAAAATGTTTAAACATTTCACAGCTTTCTATACTTCTGTTGGTCCCACCTGGGCATCCTCTCAGTCAAGACAGGGATCTGCTCACGTCACGGTCCCTGCTTGCTTCCTACTCATTTCTCAGCAAATACCTCTCATCCGTCTTGAAGACGCTCTCCTAACAGTCCTCTCTTTCCTTCTAAGCCATTTCTGCATTGCAGTTTTTCAGTCTTTTCCCTTCTTCTCCACCTCCCTCCCTGTCCGTTCTCTGTGTGCATCCTTTCTGTGAAGGGCAGAGCCCCCTGAGATGTAGGAAACTCACAGCCTTGTCCAGGTTGCCGTCTTTCTTGTTTGTGGTGGCGGTATTAGGTCTTGTGGAGCCTGGGGTTAGGCTTCAGGTTCTTGTACATTTGCTGTAATACCATGCCAGTTTTTAGGAAGATGTGCTGTGAGCTATGATAATGGTAAGGTGTTATTGGTATTCTGATCCCCAAGAGATTCTGATACACACAAATGAGAGCTTATTAAACATACTGCAAATATTTTCATTAAAGTTGGCTTTATGTAATCTAGAATTCACTCTTTTACTTCTAAATTCTTAACTGAAAATTATGTCCTCAGCGAATGTTTTCATTCGTTCAGAAACGATTTATTGATTGTTATGTACACCCAGTAGGTCACTGATTAAAAAGGGAAGAATTTGTTATATTTGGGTTGGGGGGGGAAGATAACTAACATTTTTGCAGACTTGTTTATTATACCAGACTCTGGCCATCATTATCTTGATATGAATCCTTAGACCTGCACCAGGGGTTTGTGAGTTATCATCAATTTCATACACAATGAGACCAAGGCTCAGAGGAACAGAGAAACTTGCCCGAGGACATGCAGTTTATAAGTGACAAGGGCCAAGGACCAAGGCGCCGACTCACTGGGTCCCCTTCCAGTGCTTGACAGCAGAGGAGAGGTATTGAAAGCACTGGAAAAGCTATACAAGAGAGGCTCATCTCCAACTGGGGAGATTTGGGGAAGATGATTTCATGTTTTTAACAGGTTATTGAAGGATATTTGTGATTTCCCCCCAAATAGTATCCTTAGGAGGTTTGGAAACAGATAATCACATTACACAGTTTTCTGGTGCAGATTACTCTGAAGACAAAGTCTCCTTTCCTTGAGTCAACCTTTCTTTTGAAGTGCTCATGCTTTTCTGTTTATGCTCATTAACTCATGCCTGCTCTTACATTCCCTGGTCTGTTTCCATTACAATGTGAAGAGAAAAGTGAATATCCTTAAAATCAGGACTGGGAGATATTCTGCATCTCACTGTTTGGTAAAGTCCTTGTCCTGTGTATTAGGACAGCTCAGGGGTGTCACCCTGAAGCTATTACCTTTGCTTGTGATGCAGCTCTGTAATGCGGGCAGCTCTGTGCACTAAGTGTGTAGTTCAAGCCCCACTGCCATCACTGGTTGTCCCACTCTGGTAAGCTGCTGCATTTGCCTTAAGTGCACTTGCCAGATCAGTGCCCTGCCCCCAGGAAGTGCTAGGGGAGTGTTGGCTATTACTAAACATTGGAAAACCCCCAAATCAGTATGCATAGGAAGAAGGAAGGCTAGCAGTGGGTTTGGTGTCTTTTAGAAAACCCAACAAGGAAAATAGTGACAAATTAGCATTGATTTGTAGAGTACCTTTGAGGTAGTTTGCCGTGTTAAAGGCCTGAACGAGCAGACTGTTCGCATAGAAGAACAACCAGTAGAGTCTCAGAGGGGATCATATAAATCAGCACAGATGCCCATAGTCCAGGTTCAGCTAAAGAAGCCACATCAGTCCACGACACCTGCAAGTCTGGGCCCCAGCTCCAGCCAGGACCAATCGAGAGGCAGAGGCTGAGTACAGGTAGAACTCCAGTGTCTGGAGTACAGCTGCCTGAATGACCTGAGTTATCTTTGTTTGTTTTTTTATTTTTTTGGTACTGGGGATTGAACAAGGGTCTTTGCGCTTGCGCAGCAGGTGGTGAAACCACTGAGCTAAATCCCCAGCCCAACTGACCTAAGTTATCCTTAAGCCCTAGGATCTGAGTAAAAAGCACCTCTTTTAAAAAATATTTTTTCATCCTTTCTTCTTTCCTCCCTAACCTTCTCTTTCCCTCCCTCTTTTCCTCTCTACCAAAAATGGTATGTAAGCTTGGGAAAAGAAAGGAGGGAAGCAGGAAGGAGACATAAAAAGTGTCTCCCCTCCCTATTTCTATTTCTCATAATTAACCAGAGTCAGATTCTTTGAATCTTGGATATGTTTTATCTATAATACATGAATATCTGTAAGCCTTTTAAAAATTCATATCTGATTTTACTCCTCCATGCCTTACGTTTTTAACTTAATACATATTAAAGATCTTCTTGTAGCATCAATATAGCTCTTCTTTTTATTTTTTTATGTTATTAGAATTATATATAAAAACATTTCAGTGAGATGCTGAAATTCTGAACTCTGATGCATCTAACAATGTAACTAAAAATAAATGACATTAAAACTTGGCAGAATTACAAAGAGAAATGGATCAATCCACAGTCACAATGGCAACTTAACCAAGTCTCTCAGAAACTAATATATATCAACAAGCCAAAAGGAAAGTGTGACATAGGAGATTTAAACCACCCTATGAAGGAGTTTGATTGAGTGGGATTGTGAGGAGCTAGGTGCGCAACAGTTAGGAAAGACACAAGCTCACCTGGGATCTGCACAGCACCTGGGATGTGCTTGACCATAAAAGAAATCTCACTAACAGTAGTCTCTTTGCAGATATCATTTGTGAATTGGTTTTGTCTTTTTCCTCCATTTCTTTCCTGAGTTCTGTGGGTTTCTGTTTCACGTGTGCTGTTTTATGACTGTAGGAACTCTGAAGCCCTTTAATTCTGCATTAGGATCTTCCTTAACTGTAATTACTTCATAAGGACTTTTTGATTTCTTTTTTATTTTTACTTTTAATATGCATATAATGATTGTATATATTTATGGAGTGTACTGTGATGTACTGATTCACATGAACAATGTGTAGTGACCAAATCAGGCTAACGAGAACAGCCATCACTTTGAACATTCATTGGTTCTTTGTGTAGGGAACATTCAAAATCTTCCCTTCTTGTTTTTGAAATACACAATAGTCTACAGCATACCACCCTGAACGTGCCCAATCTCGTCTGAAATACACAATAAATCGTTCTCAACTACAGTCATTCTAGCTTTCTTTTTTTTTTTTTTTTGGTACCCGGGATCAAACTCAGGACCTCACATTTGTCAGGCAGGCACTGTGCCGCTGGGCTAAATCCCCAGCTCTAGCTTTCTTTTTAATTCATAATGGAATGTTGAGTTTAACTTTCATCACTTATGCATCATTTTTTAGGTAGGTTTTCATCATCCCCAGGGAAATTGGCCTGCTTTTTCCCATCATTTTTCTTATACTGTCTTTGCATCTCTGATACCAAGTATATCCCTCAGAACTAGCATGGTGCTGGAAGTAACATCCTTATCCTGTTTTGCTTTTCTCAGTAACTCTATATGACATCAGAGACAGTTGGGGGCACATCTGTAATTCAGTTGGCAAATTACCTGACTCCCTAGTTTAGACGGAAGAATTTGTGTCTAGTTGGCTTCCAGCTTATCTCCAGTAACTAATTCATGCCTTAAAATTAGTCAGCACCTGATAAAGGAAGGAGGAAAGAGACAGAAAGAGTCTCTCCCCTCTCTATTTCTAATTAATTAACCAGAGTCAGATTCTTTGAATCTTTGGAAGTGTTTTATTCATAATCCTTAATACATAATACATGAGTATGTGTAAACCTTTTTAAGATTAATATATGTTAGGAGGTGGGGTGTGGTCAGAAGAGCCGGGCCACCGTGGGTCCACCCAGGAGGTTGTGTCTCCCTTCCTGGCTCCTCCTGAGCTCTCTGATTCCTGGCTGCCAAGAGGCGAGCAACTTTTCCTCCACCATGCTGACTATGGACTGAAACATCTACAAACTGGGAGCCAAAATAAACCTTTCCTCCTTTAATTTGTGAGTGTCAGTTATTATGTCTCAGCAACAAGAATATGATTAAGACATTGAGTAACCATGTGGAGTTGATCTTGATATAAAATATTAGTGAAGCTTAATTTGTTTCATTTCTGAGAACACTAAAATATAGATGGCTACAACTTTTCTCCTATCAGTGGTGAATCATGGGCACCCCTGCAATGTGTGGATCTGGCTTTGAATATCAGACCAGCAGGTGGCTATTTAAGGTTTTCTTACCATCCACATGGCCCTGCAGTCTTTGTCAGCACCTTTATGGACAAAGTCCCAGAAACCAAATGGCTTGATCAATAGGCATGTGCATCTTGCCAAAATTCCCTGTAATCTAATCATGTTCCAAAGGTCCACCTTTGATCACTTGAGGCTTTAGGCAGACACCTAGGTATAACTATAACACTCAGCAATGTGGGGCAGATGGCCACATGGACATTGAATTCCCAAGGTGCCCCCAGGAAGGGTGGGAGGAGTTCAGTGCAAAGGGACAAACAAAGGCACCTGCCTCACTAATTGATTTGTTTTTAGTTTTTATTTTTTTAATTTTTTTTGGTACCAGGGATCGAACTCAGGTTCTTGCGCCTGCACAGCAGGCAGCAAAACCACTGAGCTAAATCCCCAGCCCTACTAATTGATTTGTTTTTAGCAGGTGACTACTTTTTGTAGTTTGTGTGTGCCTGGTTGAGTGAATTTCTAGATTATTATCTGACGTAGTTTTATTATTAAATACATAAATTGCCCCCAGGCCTCTCAGTCTGTGACCTTTGGTCTTTCAGGGACCCCCTGGCGCCAGGAGCAGACTGAGGACCTGCAGCGGGTGCTCAGGGACCTTGACAGGGAAATCCCGCTGGTCCTTGTCAGTGGCAACCATGACCTGGGCAATGTCCCCACAGCAGAGACCATCGAGGAGTTCTCCCGGACGTGGGGAGACGACTACTTCAGCTTCTGGGTCGGGGGTGTCTTGTTCCTGGTGCTCAACTCCCAATTCTGGTACAATGCTTCCCAGTGCCCGGCTCTGAAGCAGGCCCAGGACCACTGGCTGGACCAGCAGCTGAGCATCGCAGGACAACGGAAGTGCCGGCATGCCATCATCTTCCAGCATATCCCGCTGTTCGTGCACAGCATCGATGAGGAGGACGGCTACTTCAACCTCACCAAGGCTGTGCGCAAGGAACTAGCAGACAAGTTCACTGGTGCAGGTAGGCCTCAGGCATGGGGTTCTGGAGCAGGCCCTTCGCCAGCCTCTCTGCAACCTAGCAAAGAGGGAAGAGGACCAGCTTTGGATAGAACTGGGCTCTGGTCCAAGTTCTACCCCTCACCAGCTGTGTGGCTTTGGATAAGCTTCCTAATCCTTTAGAGCCTCAGTTTCCTCACTGGTAAATCAGTAGCTCTCTTAATAGGATGGTTGTGAGGAGTAAAATACAGACATTTAGGACAGACCTTAGCCACACGAGCCTGTAAATCTGTGGTAGCTGCTCCCAGTTGAGGATGGGGGTGCCCAACATGGGGGCCACAGGTCAGGTCTGAATGTGGTTGCATGTGCCTCAGGACATGGCACAAGGCAGGGATGTCTTTCTCCTCATTTCTCTGGGAAACAGGAACTGGCTCAGGGACAGCTGGTTCTAAAGAGCCAAGCTTCCCACCAGCAGAAGTCAAGTGTGACCCAGGAAGTCATGGAATGTGACTTTAATGGACGGGTCCTGGGCCTTGTTAATTTGCTTCTAGTGAGATGGATTGAGTTCCGTTCTTGACTCAGAAGAGAGAAATGTATGTAGCCTGATCTCATCATGCTGTAGACTTTTGGTCAATTATACATAAAAAAATGGAGACAGCCTGTTTGTGACAGTGAGACTAAGCTTCCAGTGGTGCACCCTCTCACCTCAGCCCACACCTCATCTTTCCTCGTGAGAGCCCTTGAGTTACAGGATCTCGGCAGGCTTCCAACTTTGACAGCTGGTCTTAATTCCTCCTTTCAGGTCTTTCTAGAGCTTACTTGTATAAAACACTTCAAAAATACAAGTATCTTCTTTTATTTGTTACGTGGGAAGGGGAAAGCATTTGCACCAGGAGTAAATCATTTATTTTTTTTTAAATCCTGTTCCCCTTGTTTTCATCCTTGAGTATTAAATGGGTTTCACGTACTTGTGAAAGGTACAATAGGCCCTTCTGTGTTTCTGAGACATTTTACAAAAGGCTCCCGTAATTGGAGACTTTTTCCAACTATTCTACAGAGACAAAGTTGGAAAACTTCTGTTAAAGGCCTTTGAAATTTTATGCCATGCTTCAGTTGGTGCAGAAAACCATCCTGATTCCAAGGAAGTAAAGTGTCAAAGTGGAATCATCTCCACCATGGAGGCTGTTCTGTGACAGAGAATAAAGCCAGGAGAATATTTAATGCCCCTGATGCAATTCTTTTCATAGAAAATGGCAAGTGATACAGATGCCGATCCCTGGTTGCTCTTCATTTTCCACTCTTGTTAACCAGTTCTTGAGCAGCATCTGCTCTGGGTTTCCCATCTAAGGGCAGAGCACATGTTGCCCGCTACCATCCCAGGTATGAGGAAGACTCCACATACCCAGAGACCCAGAATGAGGCATTGCATCACACTGGAGTGCAGCAACTCTGCAGGCTCAGGGTCCAGGGTGTCCCCACACCCAAAGCCTCCGAGGGGTCACCCATGTGACTCCAGTACAATTCATAGTGCCAGTTGATTGATCAGAGCAGGACAGAGTCCTCCCCCTGCCGCATCCATGCAGCAGCCTCTTCCCATGAGCAGAGCTGTGCGAGAAGCCAAATTATAATCAGGCTGTTGCTTGCTAAACAAGAGGCAGAGTAGGGGGTTAGTCTCCTTTTTCCACTGGGAATGGCATCAGGCCCCAGTGTCCTGAGGGCTCCAAGTCCAGTAGGGGCCTCCTTGCCTGCAGAGTCTCTGATATGTTATATCAGCTTAATTCTACTCTTTTTTTTCTATCCAGCCCAACCTCTTCTTTCAGTCACCGCTGTCTCACCTGGGTCCTAGTGGCATCTCTCAGTCCAGAATGCTGCTTGCTCTACTCTTGCCCATTCTCCTCCAGCAACCCAGGGGGACCACAAGAGGGTCCTGACCTCCCCAGCCCAGGACGAGACCCAGTTCCTCTCCATTCCAGAAGTTGCCGTTTTTCCCTCTGGCCTCCTCCATATCGTATCGCCTGGCCAAGCCCACTCACCCTTGACCTCCTCTGTGTAATGTTCCCCTCGCCTCAAGCTTCCTCAGCTTTCCTTGATCCCAGCACTTGGCAAATGGATTTTCAAGTATTGATGTGTGCAAATCCCTCAATAGACTCTCAGCTCCTTGACGGCAAGGAAATTGCTCCCCCACCCCCACCCCGCCTCTGCACTCAGGAGGCCTAGCTCAGCTCTTAGGCTCATAGTGAAGCTTCATCTGTGTTTGTGGGATGAATGAAGGAGCAGGAGTCTTTGATTCACATTTGTGTGCTCAGTGGCCAGCTGACCCAGTGCACTAGTTGTCCAGCACTCGCCCTCTGCCTGACACACACAGAGTGAGTCCAGGCTCCCATAGAGCTGCGGGCACAGTCTTTCCACTGTATGTTCCAGACCATCGGCACTCCCTCCCATCCCGTCCCATGGCGTCCCTGGTGTTCGGTCCCAAGGAAAGCTACCAGGGCATCCCTCTGCCCTGATCTACCTGCCAGCCTTCCAGGGTCACTCAGCAGTCAGTTTCTGCCTCCCTGAGTGCCCCCTCCGCAGTTTCCCCAGGTATCACCTGAGGCCACTGATCTTAGGATCTTCACCTACATCTGCTTAATCAAGGAAAACCAGAGAGATGGGAGCCTTCCTACAGTCAGTTTGGGTGGCTTATCAAACCAATCCCTTTGCTTAATAACCTTCAGACACAGAATAAACCTGGGCCTACCTCCAACAGATGCAGTTCAGAATCTTTCAGGTCACTGAGTGACCTACTGGGTTGGGAGGCACAAGTAGGCAGGCTCCATGCAGATATTTACATACTCAGTTCAAGGACACAGGCAATGTGGGCTCACAATACTGGGCTCACAATACAGTTTGAACTCATCTGCAAACCCAGAAGTTCAAGTGATATTTTGTAAAATTTGTTAATTTAAAGACCTGAATAACATTGGAGGTGATGATGGCAGGTGGTATTTAATGTTGCCTCCAGGTTTTTTTCCCCCCATGGCAATCTTATTCCCCAGTACTATTTCAGTCTCATTTATCTCCTCGTGCTAAAATGCCAGTACTCAAAAATATGTCAGAAGCTCATCAGACTATCAGGGTAGCTTTTAATTATGATAATTGTGTTGTTATAAAATATCCTTTTAAAGAACACATCCCTCCCCATACCACCATGGAAGTAAAACCCTACTTCCAGCAAGTTTAATGAATAATTCTGAATCATTGTGTGGGATGAATAAATGATTTAATAATGAGCATCAACAATCATCTCCCATCGTTGCATTAATTTTTTTAAATGGGATGAAGTAAATGAGGAGGAAGGGATGTCACTATATAATAGGCCACCTTGTATGTAGGAATGCGCTCTGTGATTCAAAACCCAAGAGCTTCCAAGCTCAGGTTTCCCTAGAAACGAACACATCCTGTTTCTACTTTTGAAGCTCAATAAAAAGCCTTATTTGTATGATACAAAAACGTCAATAACTGGTACAAATAAACAGATATGAGGGCAGGACAGATACACAGATGTGAAGCGCCACCTGTTATTTTCTGTCTTCTTTTGCTCTGCCTGAGGATAATCATTTTCATCACATCCAAGGGATGTAGAAATTGGTTTTCCTCTTAATTCACTCGACACCTAGTTGGAATTGCAAAGACAGATAGTAGATAATGAAATCGTGGTCAAAGCTGGACATTGTTTCCATCCCTCATGCCTCTTTCAGCAGAAGGTTAGTATGTGACTCTGTGGATTGCAATTTAAAAACTCAATCTTAAAAAACAGGAGTCTGGTGCTTTAACTGGCCGTGTTTCCCTGATGTCTGGATACCTCATCTCTTTTCTTTTCTCAAAATAGAGATTAGAACTGTATATTAAAGAGCCCGGAGCAAATTTGGCAATTATAAAAAATTCCAGTAAGTTGATCTTTCCTGCAAAAGTTAATGGGCAATTTCACAGAATTAGAGTTTCATCTCTAATATTTATGTTTTTAAAGTAACAGCAGAAAGAAATCTTAGCCCATGGTTATGGTTTTAAAATTTCAAAGCTTTAAAGAATATAGAGGTCAGGTTCCCACGGTATACTTTATAGGAAGAATAAAACATCAAATTCGACTCTGATGCCTTACTATGTTGTATTGAAATTGTTTATATCCTGATTCCTCTAGGAAATATAGCCTAGCTGTGTTCACCACTATATGCCCAGCCCCCAAGCTGAGACTGTCACTTAGTAGTCCCTCAATAAGTAAATATTGGTTAAACAGAATTAAATTAGGCTTGATTTGGATCTACTTGCTGGCAGAATCACAGGTAACATCCGAATCACCTATGGATTAGTGTTGACCATCTGACTTACAGATAGAAAATGTATCGCCTGGGTCAGGAGACCACACACTTCCCTGAAAAGGATCAGTTAGTAAATATTTGGGACTTTTCGGCCTTACAGTCTCTGTAGCAAATACAGCAAAATCGTCTTGGCCCCTGGCATATACAGAAAAGTAGACTGTGTTTTGAGTCCAAGATTTGTTCAGGGTAGATAAGGAATGAATACTTAATTTTATGCAAAGGGACTCTAGTTTAAAAGAGCAGGATGAACTAGATGAAACTAGATGAAACGGAACTAGATGAAAAATTCTTATGGAAATTAATGATAGAATCTATTTCTTAAAGCACATGCCTCTCCATTTAATGTGTTAGTTAAAAAAAAAAAAAACTTTGACTGCATAATTTCCTAGGATTTTCTAAATCTAGCAAATGTGTCCACAAGACAACCGCAATCATCCTACAATGCCTTCCATTTAAAATAGTTTTTAGCCAGGCATGGTGGCACACACCTGTAATCCCAGGAGGCTGGCGGGAGGATCACCCTGAGTTCAAGGCCAGCCTGAGCTGCATAGTGAATTCAAGGCCAGCCTGAACTACATAGCAAGACCCTGTCTCAAAACAATCGATCAGACATTCAGTCAGTCAGTCAAAGGCAATTTTTTAAAAAGAATCTTGATGGTTATTTTTTAAACCAGCTTTCTAATGACAACTCAGTTTTTTGTTTTTTGGGTTTTGTTTTTTTTTTTGGTACTGGGGATCAAACTCAGGACCTTGCAATTTCAAGGCAGGTGGCAGCACCACTGAGCTAAATCCCCGGCCCAACAAATCAGTCTTTGTTTAAGCATCCATAGAATCCAGAGTTTCTGGCAGTGTATCAAGTTAAGGAATTTTATGCTCTTTATTTTCTAGGATTTGACCAAGAATTCATTTTCTCAGGTTTCATCTGTTTTACGTCTTGATCCATTCACCATAAAACATCACGCTTGAGTCATTTGATGGTTGTGTCTCATTGACTATAAACTTAGATAGCAGACCCACTGCCGGAGCTACATCTGGTGTGAAGCAATGGATTATATTTCTCACTTTAGAGGTATCCTTAACAGTTGGGCTAATTAAAGTTAAAATCAAGTCCTGATGGTAAATATTTATAAATTGAGAATCTGGCATGTGTGAATGTGCGCTGCTGATTCTCAAAGTTAAGTCAGCATTTATTCATTCAGTAAATAGCGCAGGCCCCATGCTAGGCACTAAGGCCACAGGAGTGACAAAGCAGGTAAAGTTTCCTTCTCTGGGGTTGGGGATCACTTTGGAAATAAAAATTCTAAATCCCATTGCAACATTTTAAAAAGGAACCTCCAGTACCTTGAAAACAGCAGAGTCTCAGTTGATAAAGTCAAAATGTTACATCTTCAAAGTTTGAGTCCTGTTTTAAAAATACCAATTAGTATCACCTTGAAATTAGCAATGAGAATCCTTTGTAAAATCCCAGTATTTCTAGTGTCTTATTCTATTTTTTGTCACTATAGCTGAGTACCACAGGCCGAGTAATTTATAAGGAATGAAGGCTTATTTGGCTCACAGTTTTAAAGACTGAGAAGTTCAAGATCAGACCGAGGCAGTCTCAGTATGATGAGGTCCTTGCTAGTGAGGATTTTCTTCAGTCTCAAGAGGGCATCACACACACAGATGCCCTAGCATGGGGTTCTCCGCCTCCTGTTTATAAAGCTATGGTCCCGTTGGATCCAGCCCCACCCTCATGGCCTCATTTAACCTTAAATTACTTCCTAATACCTCTAGGTGCCATAGCTGAATTAAGGTCCTACCTACAAATAGCATCATTGGATTAAGTTTCCATCCTTTTATTCCTCACAGTGGGGATGAAACTTAGACATGAATTTTGGTGGGGACAGGGAACCCCTAGCACCTATCTTAGCAAAACACTCTCATTTCCTCTATGGTTAGGTTGTTAGTTTATTGAACTTGCCTTCATTCAAAGGCACCCCTTCCCCACTTCCAGCAGGACAAATACAAATCTAGAACGCTGCTGTTGAAAATAAGCTAAAAATTGCTTAAATGTCATTGCCTTTTTATTTTACTTAAAAAAAAAATCTATGTGTAGTATTAATTGATTTTGAAACTGGAAGAATAGCATGCTCATTTAGGTAACACTCCCTGAGGGCCACACAGGCTCCTGACACCCCTTGTCTTGGCCTTGAAGATGCTCTATGCATGTGGTACAGGTGAGGAGCCATGTATATTAGGTGTAAGGAGAAAGCCTTCCAACTCAGTCCATTTTAATTCCATAGGCATGGAAGTGAAAGAAAATCATCTTTCTCAAACATCGTCCACATGTGTGGCACTGTCCTGGGGAGTTGGAACCCCAGGTGAAGACCGTTCCCTGCAGTAGCGTCCAGGTGGAAGGAGCTGGCCTGGGGCTGTTGTGACGCTGCCTCAGCCAAGTGCACCTCCCGTGGGGCTTCCTGGCGATGCTTCTGTCTCCCTCTGGGGGCTACAATTTCCATCCTGACTTCTCTGTCATACCTTGGAAGGCACCTAAAAGAGAATTTCTCCCCCTAAAAATGCAGGAGATTGACAAGCTTCTTGAGAGCCTTGGTTAATATTCGACTTTGTTCTTGTTCACCTTTTTGCCACCCACTGCTCTCACAACCTGCACAGACAACCCCATTGAGTGTTGGTGTCCCTCCATTTTAGGGACACGCACACCCGGGTCCTCCAGGGCAAGATTTCATTCAGGTCAGGAAGCCCTGCGCACAGTGATAACATCACCAAGTCTCTTGACACTATGGCCTGGTTCCAGCAGGTGCTCAGAAATGGTAATTATTGCTGTTAATATTTTCCTTCTGGCCATCATCAATATTGTGATTATTACTGAAAAATATTTTAAATGACTTAATGTTCAATAAATTGACACTTAAGGAACACATTTTCTTTTTGGTACCTCTGTCCCACTGCTGATTGTTATTGGAATCGGAACCTCACTTTTCTCTGACAGTGCTGTTTCCACCTCTCCTTTGCCACTGCACTGGAGTCCCCTGTCCCTGCCATGGCTCCACAGTGTCCCCAGTGGATCCTGAAATTCATAGGTAACCAGCTTACTTGAGGCTCACTTATTCCCTGTGTCATGTAAAACACCGTGAACATTATACTAAAATGATAGTAAATACCACCTGATAAATACCACATGACAAGCACTGTTGCTCTGATTTTATAGACAAAGAGCACAGTGGGTGGAACCCACTGGCTTACCCCACGGGGCTCAGTCTGGCTTTTAGGCCTGCATATTAATGGTGTTGCTGTTTGACTAATAATAGTATTTCTTTTTCTTTTGTGGTACTAGGGATTGAACCCAAGTCCTTCACGCTGGGCTGTATCACAGACTCATTTTATTTTATTTATTTTTTTGAGACAAGGTCTCACTAAGTGGCTCAGGTGGGACACAGTCTTGAGATCTTCCTGTCTCTGCCTCCAGAGTGCTAGGATTACAAGTGTGGGCTACCATGTCCTGGCTCCAATAGCATGTTATTGTCAAGCTTGGCTTGAGTGCTGATAGCAGGAAGGAGGGCGCTAGCTTACCTGGGTGGGTACCTGCTCTCCCTCCAGGGCCTCTCCTTACCTCCCTTCTCCAGCAGCTTCTGGGGAGGAGCTGATCCAGCCAGCAAGGGAGGCTTAGCACCTGAATGTCCAAGCGATCTCTGCCAAGGGAGGCTCCAGGGAGCTGATCAAGACCTGGACCACAGGGCATGGAATTCCCCAGTGGCCTCAGCAAGCAGCAGCTGTTTCAGAGTAGGTCTCTCACCTCCTCTGTCCACCTTGAGCAGGGGGGTTGTGCCTTCCACAGACAAAGATGCTGTTTCTGGTCTTTCTTGAAATAGGGAGGGACCTATAAAGGGCCGTGCAAACTGTGGCCAGCTCTCTAGGGTTTTAAGTCCACATGGGCCCAATAGCTCAGGACTGTGGTTCCCAGAAAAAGCCTGGGGCTGTAATGCCAGAAAACAGTGATTTTTAAAAATAATAAAGGGTTTTTTTTCCTTTTGGTACTGGAAATGGAACTCAGGACCTTGCCTTTGCCAGGCAGGCGCAGTGCCACTGAGCTACATCCCCAGCTCCATAAAGGTTGATTTGAGACATTACCTTGAGAAAAGAAAAACCGTATCAGTCTGTTCACTTCACCTTGTCCTTAAAAATGTCAGCTGGTACTGTAAGTATGCATCAACTCATTCTGAACAGAGAAATGATTGTGTTGACTTGGAGTCCGACTGAAGTTGTCTGACCAGATTGTTTGACAACATTCTGCGCTGTGCTTGTGACATTTGCAAGTTTCTTTTGTGTTCCAAAGGGTTTATCCTGAATTCATTAGTGACCTGATTATTGGCTTCTTAGGAGTGTGTTTGTGAGCCTTACTCACCAGTGACCGGCCCCTGTCACTTTCAGCTGTATGAAATCCTACATTGTTAGTGTGGTTTGTGGTTTCATGGGATAAAGTTCATTATGTCTGGCTTCACAAGTAGGAAGACTTTGAGTAGGGCCTTGGCTTATAACCTTAGCACTTCCTGTTATTAAGAAATGCTTTCTTTTCATTTGGCAGAGATTATGTCATCTGAGCATTTTGGAAGGACATTTAAGATTATGTCATACAAAGCATTATCTCATGTCGTTAAAAATGTTCCCTAAACCACTACTGTGTGGTACAGAGACCTACCAGGTTTCTTTAACTCTTTTGTCATTATTGGACATTGAGGCCATTTCCTCTTGTTCTCTGATTAAAAACAGAAACAACAAAACTACTGCCATGAACTTCTTTGTGCATAAATAAGCCCAAATCTTCAAAAGTGCTTGCACATTTCTATGGAATGAATGCCTGAAGTTATTTTAAGGCCACATAACTGACTGTTGTCTTTGTTGAAGAGATTCAGCATTCTGCTTGGAGCTCTTGACCTTGGGTCAGGCATTTTGCTTATTTTTGTGTTCATCTTTTTTATTTTTCAATGTTTATTTTAATGTTCTCTCCATTTGGCAGCTAGGGGGCTAGAGATGAATAAGTACTGGCCTTACCTTCAAGAGGCTCAGGGCCTAGGAGGGAAGTCAGGAAAGGAACAGAGAGTTGGCACCAATGTGGAGTTGTAGATTAAGGACTTCATGACTCTTTAGAGATCTTTTTTAATATTTGGATTTCTCTCTCCATGAACCATATCTGCAAATCTGCAAGTTGTTTGCTGACTACCTTTTAACAGTAGTGTGTGGTTCCTCCTGAAGTCTGCAGTGCTGGCACCTGTGACCTTGGGTGACTGTGATACCAGTGACATCTTTTTTTTTTTTTTGGTACCGAGGATCCAACTTGGGACCTTGTGCTTGCGAGGCAGGCGGCAGAACAACTGAGCTACATCCCTGGCCCAGCCCTTGACATCTTATTATTTCATGCCTTCTTCCTTTCTTCTTTCATTCATTTTATCTCTTCTTTGTCTTAATTTATGGTAACCACTGGCTGTATTACCCTCAGGACTGTGCCTTCCTGAAACCATGTGACTGTGTCTTCACAAAGTAGGTCCCTCCAATGTCTGCTCTTGGGGCAACTAAAATTCATTTACTTCCATAGCATATTCCCAGGCAAAGACTGTTTTCAAGAGAAAGAAAATCTTTTTTGCGTGTGATTACTCTGTCAACACAGTGAAGTGTTGTGCTTGGGTGACCATTTCTGGTCTTTGGGCCAGGGCTGGGGAGTGGTCCTCCTCAGCCTTGCTGGGCTCAGTTCTGACCCCCTGGCCAAATGTCTGGCCAGGCCTCCAGGTAAAGCTAAACGCATCTGGTACAATAGGACTTTGTCTGTGATTGTAATATTTCTTTTGTAAAAGCAGTGAAAGTACATCTTAAAACATGTCATGTGAGTGGTGGAGTATGAATATTATGTTATTTGTTTTACTCATCTGTATCTTTTATATTTTTTGAAAAATAAAAAAATACTAAAATTTCCTATCATGGGCTGGCAAACTGTTTCTGCAAAGAGCCAGATAATGAAGATCTTAGGCATTATGGGCCAAAAGGCAACTTTGAGGATATTACACAGGTGTTTAGGTAAACCTGCGTGTGGCTGTGTAGAAATATAGCAGACATTCATAGCTCACAGGCTGCACAAGAAAACAGTCAGCTAGAGCTTGATGACCCCTGGTCTGTTCCTTAAGATCAGTCGCCGTTGATGCTTTATTTAGGGATATTGGTTACCAAGCCATCAATTCTCTTCCAAAAATTAAGTGCATAGCATATGCCATGCTTAGTCTCTTCTAGCCAGAAGGGAAAGGCCACCATCTAAATCAGAGGGGAAGAGATTTTCTTTCTTTGTTTTCAGTTGACATGTTGGGATATTTCGATAATTCACACTCTGCCTCCATCATGTTAGTTGTTTCTCACCTCCAGATTGCCTCCACATTGTCCAGATGTGGCCTGAGATGACTGAGGCCCTTGCCCTCTCAGTTCCTCCCTGCCCTGATGAAGTCCTGCCTGGCTCTGCCTTTGGATCAGTGCCTGGTCCTGCTGAATGCAGGTGCTTGGGAAAGTGCTTTCACAGGTGGTGGAAATGCAGGGTGTCAATCAATCAAAGTCATTGACAAACAGTATTTCCTAGAGTCTTACTGATACTTACCCTAACTGGGAAACTTCCCGGGCCCTCTTGAATAACATGTGAACACTATTAGTTTATAAGTTTCCAAAGTCTGACTTACATAGTGTTCAAAAATGGACTATTGGAGGCCCGGGGATGTAGCTCAGTGGCACCATGCCTGCCTGGCAAGTGCAAGGTCCTGAGTTCAGTCCCCAGTACTGGAAAAAAAAAATGGATTATTGGTGGCCCCAAAAGGAGAGTTACTATTCTGTCAAGTATAGGGTTCCATTGTTCCTTTGGGCTGTAGAAAACAGGAAACTCCTTTTGCCTGGCTCAGAATGAGACAGTTTTTTCCGTCACATAAACAGAAGGCCATGGGTGGTCTGTGTGACCCAAGTCTCACTGGGCTTCCGTCCTACATCCCCTGGCATGGCTCTTTGCCAAGACTGGATGGTCTAGCTGGTGCCACAGTTCTGAACATGCCATGAAGACTTGACAACCTCCAGCAACAGAAAGGGGACTTGTTAACATGTTCACGAAAGGGGCTGAAATTCGTATGTCTCAGTGCCAGGTGGCTTTGGACCACCTGCATGCATCCCCTTTGGGCAGACAAGTTGCCTGATGGAACAGTCATGCACCACCAGTGGTTCAAGTCAGCAGGAATGTGTTAAAGGAAATTAAGAGCCCCCAGCAATGTACTCCCACACCTCTGTACCCAGTCCTGAGTCCCAAGGCCCTTCCTATCCCTTTGGTGGCCATAGAAGGACAATTGGCATAGCTGCCTTGACTTTGCTTCAAGGGATGAAGTCTGCTACCTTCAGAGCAGGACTCTTCTCAGAACAAAATCAGAGAAAAAAGAAGGGCGTGGATACTGGGAGGCTATCAGCAGTGGCTTCCATGGCTAGAAAGGAAAATGGCCCATACCTCAGCCGTGGCTTTGGGTCTATCCTAGAGTGGAATAGTGAGCCTGTACCAGGATTCCATCCCATCACCTCTAAAACTCCCAGCAGCCCTGGGAGGGAACTGTTGTCAGCCCCTCTTGGAATGTGAGGAAACAGATGTTCAGGAAGCTGGTCATTTGGCATTTAAGTAACAGATGGAATTTAAAATCATCGCGCATTCCACTATCTCTGACTTTCATCCTCTTGTTCGTAACATCAAGCCTCCTTTTATAAGGAGCCCAGCAGTTCTTTTGTAAAATCAGAGAATACTAGAATTCTGCTGTCTCCATGATCATGTTGGGAAAGGGGGAGACTGGGTCCCCTCCACGAGGCCTCCTGAAGTGTTGTTCATGTGTTGTTCACCCGCTGTCCACTGTCTGTCTGTCCATTTGTCTATGCATCTGTTCATTTATCCTTTAGCCATCCAGGGAGCCTTGCAGCCCTGCTCTGTGTTGTTCATCCTAGGACTGAGGGTGCGGTTGAATAGACTTGGTCTCTACCCTTGAGGACCTCATAGACCAGTAGGGCACATGAGAGTGGAAACCAGAAATCACAGGACAGAAGTAGAGAAATGGGCAGGGACCGGGAGGAGGGAGGATCGGCTCCATCTAACTGGACCAATGCTGTGTTCCCAGCAGAGGAAAGGAATGAGCGGAGCTTGAAGGGTGAAGAAGAGTTCATCAAGGAGACAAGGGCAAAAAGAAACATTTGTGACACAAGGCACAGCATGGGCAGAGGTCAGAGTCACAGAACAGCCTGGAAACACACTGGAGCTGGCAGTGAAGTCTCTTAGTGACTGGAGTAGGCTCGGGTGGAGGTGTCCGTGGTGGCAGGGGACAAGGGCCGGAAAGACAGCCTTGTTCAGTCCACCATGATACATTTCTCTCCTTTGTCTGCCCTAATAGTATTGATTTTGTTTAAAACACCAGCATGGTGAGCTCAAAATACTCCCTCCACCCTCCTCCGACAAAGTATGGCCTTGTGACTCCGTTCTGGATTTAGCAAATGGGGCTTCCAGAAAGGCTTATTGTTGGTCCTTTCCTCTTAATTCCTGCTTGGAACTTTAGCACAATGCCTAGAAGCCCTGCAGTCATCTTGCAGTCTTGAGGGCAGCACAGCAGGAGCCTGGATCTTTAATGAAGTCCTTGAGCAGCTGCAGGCGTCCTGGATTGCCTGCCTCTTTTCTTTGTGTGGGGTTAAATCATAGATAAACACAAGTTCATACCCCCTACTTGGTTAAGCCACTATGTCCGCTGACCGCTAAATGTCATCGTGACACATCTGGGAGCAGAGAAGACGGGAGACTGGAAGGCGCAGGACAGGAGACCAGGCAACCACTAAGACCACACTAAGGAGGGAGAGGAAAGCAGAATGAGCAGGTTCGCACAACTCCCAGGGAAGAACAGACCAGGAGGTCTCTCCTGCCCCTGGGTTGGGTCACTGTACATGATGGTCATTAAACCCCCAGAGGAGGGGCCAGGCACTGGGCGGAAAGAAGTGAGCTGTGTCTGCAGTGTCCGCAGGGATCTCAAGAAGAGAGGTCCTCAAAGCTGCAGAATGGAGTTTGCACTGGAAATGACTGAGTTGTTGGCAAATGGGTGTGGCTGAGGTGCCAGTCAGTGAGAGGGGAGGGTATGGACAGAGACCGGGGAAGGGCCCCCGTCAAGGGCTCCCAGAAGAAGACCCACCCAACAGGGCAGAGCAGGACCGGGAGAGCGAGGACTGAGGTCCCCGGTCGGGAAAGCTGGCCAGTCTGCTCACGTGTCCTTTAGTGGGTCATTGCCTGACAGAAGTTTTCTTTCACTGGTTTTGAAACAGAAATGGACTTGATCAAGGTGCTTGTGTTTTGGTGACTGCAGCACTGCCCTCTCAGACTTCCAAGACTCCAGGCAAAGGCAAGGCACCTTTCTCCCTAGGGGACTTCAGTATTCTGCAAAAATATCCCCTTCTGTGGCTCCCTGCCACCTCCGTCTACCTCCTTCAAGTATTTCTGGATGGAGTTCCAATTTGATACATGAACATTCCGTCAGTCAAAACAGTCTTTTTAATGAGCCTCTTGTCCTGACAGCTGTGTTTAAGATAGGGCAGGGAAGCGGGTAATGGAAATCTAGAAAATTGTCCGTTCTGGATTGAAACCTTAATGTGTGTGCACTCCACACTCCATCTCACACGCCAGCCTGCCATCTTCTTTTAAAAATAAAAAGGAAATTATGAATAGCAAGAAAGATGTAATTTGTGCAATTGGGGAAAAAAAATCTTCTGATCGGATTCTTGGAGAAAGAAGAGAGGAAAGTGTAATTGTTGAGTGCCTCCCGAGTACGTGACATGCAGCTTCCTGCTGTGGGCCCCTGGGCACGTTGCTGGTTTCTGCTTCATCTTCCCAGTGCCCCTGGGGTGGTGCCGTCCAAATGAGGAAACTGAGTCCCAGAGACCTTGAAACACGTGTAGCACCCACACGGCCTGGCAGCGGGGGAGCTGAGCCTCAAGCCCGGGTCCCCTGTCACCTGGCTGCCACCCAGCCTGCTGCTGGTTTTGGTTTTTTTTTCCATTTAGTTTATTGGTACATGTTAGGTACACAATACAGTTACATTCATCATGGGGATCTTGTACCTTTACATGATGTGTCTTGGTTCTTATTTCTTCCCCATTCTCTCTGCGCCCTTCACCCCCTCCACCCTTCCCTGTTTACAAAGACTTTGCTTCCTTTTCTTCCTTTTCTGCTATCCAAATATTGCTATTAAAAAACACAGCCCTCTTGCGTATTCCACACAGGTTTTGAATGTGCAGCTCATCAGGAAGGGGGAAAATAAAAAGTCGAGCGCAGCCTTCCATGGAAAAAAGGAATAAGGGGCAGTGAGGCACGGGCTTCGGGACTGTAATTGATCCTGGCATCCAGGGCGGGCTGTGAGCCCACCCTCCGGGCTGTGGAAGCACAGGAGCAGCCTGGCAGCTCCGGGCTCTGGACAGTAATTACCTCCCAGCACCGTTCTTCACCCCAGGGCACAGAGAAGACCTGTGTCCTCCTGTATTACATGAATGTGGCCGGGTGGCGGTGGGAAATGGCATGTTATAAGCAGGGCACCCCATGAGTTGGGGCAGTGGCTCTGACCCGAGCCCTTCCTGTCCAGTCTCCTAGGAGCTCATGCAGCAGAGCCACCTCCCTCCTGGTTGAGCTTCAGAGGCACCTAATGGCTCTTCTTTAGGCTACTCCTCTGCCATAAGAACTCATCCCCTTTCCTGCCTTCTCCTAGTTCCCGTTAAAATATAACTTTGTTGATTAATGTATATATATTTATATACAATACAGTATAACTTTGTTGATTAATATATAGGTGAGACAAGACAAATGCAAGTTACATGGCTGTGCTTTAGGAGCAGAAACTGGAAGGAAATCCCTAAAGAGAAAAGAAATCTGTCCACAGGATGATCTGGCCTTGGGTGAAGGTCATGTCAATAACTGAGCCTGAGTCATTGCTTCCTTTCTTTTTTTCTTTTTCTGTTTTGTTTTGTTTTTATTTTTGGTACCAGGGATCGAACTTGGGTCCTTGCGCTTGTACAGCAGGCAGCGAAACCACTGAGCTAAATCCCTGGCCCTTGTTTTGGTTTTTTGAGACAGGGTCTCACTATGTAGTTCAGGATGGTCTTGAACTCACTCTATAGCCCAGGCTGGCCTCAAATTCAGTGATCCTCCTGCTTCAGCCTCTGAGTGCTGAGATTACAGGCATATACCACCAAGCCCACCTAGGCCATTGCTTCCTATCTCACCAAAACATAGAGAGACAGATAGACAGACAGACACACACACACACACACACCCCAAGAGGAGACTGCGAATCCTAGACAAGCCAGATGTTGGCTGTCATATGGTCCACATATCTGAGCAAATGCCTAAGGTGAGCAGGTGGTTGGATATAAATAGAGTACCCACTGGAGGAGGGGCATGACCTGTGATGGGCCCAGCCCAGCAGCACCTGGTCCTATCACGGTGAAGTCTTCTAGGACTCAGCTTGAAAAGCAGATAGTGCCCCCACCCCAGGTTGCACAGAGGCGGAGCTACTTGGCTCAGGGTCACCTCCATACCCTGAGAGAGTCTTCCCGTGCTAATGATGAGCCTCAGGGGCTGCAAGCAGGACCCCCACTTCCTGCCCTGGCCCCATGGGAGCAGTCTCAGCCTGGGGTCCTAACCCTGGCTCAGAAGCAGCACTCACTCACTCTGTAGGTCCTCAGCACCTGAGATCCCTGGAGAGCAGAAGGCTCGGAAACCACCTGCCCTCCCAGTTACAGAGTTTTTCTTATTAAAATACAGAAGATCATCTGACAGCATAGATTTTACATAACAGAAATACTGTTTTCAGTATTTTAGAGGGTAGTCCCGACACAGAGCTGTATGTTCTGGAAGGAGCAACTAAAAAGTGTTTTGAGAGTGGACACAAACAAGTTGCAAATCTTTATGTAACATGTCCTGCTTTTGTGAAATCATGTGTGACCCACCCTCTGTCCTCCCACTCCCCCTCCCAGCTCTCTGGCAGTGCTATGTTTTGAACCCACACCCTCTCACTGAGCTACACCCCTAGCCTCTATCTGTTTCAAGACAGGATCTTGCTAAATTGCCCAGGCTTCACTCGAACTTGCAATTCTCGTGCCTCAGCCTCAGAATGCTGGGAGTACAGCTGTGTACCACCACCCTCAGCTATCTGTTTCTATAATCTGTGTCTAATACATGTGTTAAAATTGTATCTGAAAAGTACATACTGAGCTAAAATGGAAAGAGGGATTTCAAGAGATTTCCCTCCCCTCTCTTTATTTGATATTCTGTATTTTTATAATATGTGTGTTTATTTTTAGCATTCATGTATTGCTTTTTAAAATATTTTTATTCAGATTTTTTTAACTTACAGAAAGTTTGCAAAAATAAGGGTAGTAAAAAAGAATACCTATATTACCTTTATCCAGATTTATTTGACATTAACATTTTACCCCAGTTGCTTTATTATTTATTTTTGAGTGCTGTTGCATATATATGTACATATATAAAATTTTTTTCTGAGCCGTTTAAGGGTAAAATGCATGCATCCTGTGTGAATTTTCTTATCTCCTTTCTTAGGGAAAAGCTGGCCTACTATATGTATCTGGTTTCTTGTACTTTATTTACTTTAACCATTTTTCTAGGAAATCACTCCATTATCAGTTCATAGAGATTGTCCTCATCCCATTTTACAGCTGCAGCAGGTGCACGTGCCATAGTTTATTCATCTGCTCTCAAGATGTGAACTACTTTTGGAGACTCAAAAAACAGTACATACAGTAGTGGAAAAAGCAAGCTAAAGCTCCAATAGCAGGTCCTTGATGTGTTTCAGGTCGGTGGGGCTGTGGAGCCCTTGGGCTTGTTACTTAACTCCTTTTAGGCTGTTTCCATGTCTCACAGTTAGAATGATGAGGTGTCATGAGGTCCAGCCACCTGTGAGCTGGGATCTTTGGCAGGAGACCCCAAAACAGGGTTGGAGTTGGCACTCGGGAGCAAGACCTGGAGTGAAGCCAAGCAAAGATTGGTCCTTGTCATGTGTGGACTCCAGCCTTGTCACTGTGGGCTCCAGAGCACTCAGAGGTGGTCCCACCCTGAGCAGGGGCTGAGCCCCTCCCTATGTGCAACAGTACATTTGGGAATGTTAAATGTGGTTTGTTTGTTTGTTGGGTTTTTTTGGTACCGGGGATCGAACTCGAGACCTTGCCCTTGCAAAGCAGGTGGTGGAACCACTGAGCTAAATCCCTAGCCCTATATTTGGGAATGTTGAAGAATTTAACATAATAGGTGCCATGAAGCTTGTTCACACTGCCCAGTCCGTGGTAGGTCTTCAGTAAATGGCATCTAATACTGTTGTTGTTGTTGTTGTTGTTATTTCTTTTTTTGGTAGCAGCTTTATTGAGTTATAATTCACATACCATTCAATTCATCTAATGTATACAACTCAGTGATTTTTATTGTATTCACAGAGTTGTACATTCAGCATCACAGTTCCATTGATAGCCTTGTCATTATCTCATAAAGCAACCCTGTACTCTTTCTATTCCCCCATTCCCTCCCCAACCCCTCCCCCTCTCCCCAGCTCCAGAAATCTTGTCTGCATGGACTTGCCTGTTCTGGGCATTTCATTTAAACAGAGCCATGCAACACACTGTTTGTGGGCTGACTTTTTAGTCATTGTCCTGCCTGTCCCGCCCATACAGGGGAGGGAAGCTCCTGAGAAAGAGGCAGCTAAGCCTCAGCCAACCCTCCCAGCAGCTGGAGCACTGGTAGGGCTGCCAACGGTGCCTACCACATTGAGTCATGTGAAAGGGCTTTCCTGAGGGTGAGACAAAGGGATCACCCTGCACAACACCAGAACACCAGGGAGGGTAGCAGATACCCGAAGTCCTAGATCAGTGATGGTGAACCTTTTAGAGGCTGAGTGCTCAAACCACAACCCAAAACGCACTTACTTACCGCAGAGTGCCAACACTGCAATTAAACCTGAATACTGAGGGTTCAGTTTAGAAAAAACAATTCATACATTAACATCTTTTCTCTTAAAAACAGAGCTTTCGGTAATACAAACAGCATTTTATTGAAATATAAAAGTTTGCATTTGGGATGCTTTTGCACAGTGAATGTGATCTTTGCTGTTGTATGCCTGCTGGTAATTTGTCAAACCTTGGCTGGGACAACTTGGCTCACGCACTGGCAGAGAGGGCTCTGCGTGCCTCCTACAGCACACAAGGCCATAGGTTTGCTGTCGCTGTCTTAGATAAACAAAGTCCAATCTTATGTCATCCTAAGCAGTCTCCCTTTTAATCTTTGCAAGGTTCTTCCTTGTGAGGACACCATTGAGTAAACTCTCAGTGACTGAACTCTCACCCATTAGTGGGGGTTTAAACTGGCTGAATTTCTGTGAAGAATAATTTGAATCATATCAAAAATCTAAAATTGGGAATATGGTTACTAAATTTTCCCCAACAAGGAAAGGATGACTGTTTTCATTCCTCGGTCCTACATATATTTGTATTAGGGGTCCTAACCATTGTAAAAGGCAAGGAAAGATGTAAAGATAATTAAAACTGTTCCTATTTGCAGATGTGATTTTTTAAAATTTGGAAAATACCAGAAGTCTATAAAACAGTTAGTAGAACTAATAAATGATTTATCAAGGTTTCAGGCTAATAGGCAAAACCCAGTGATATTCTTATATACTATCAGCAAACAATTGTTAATTATAAGAACATTTCAGTCTCCAATAAAATCAAAAAATATAAAATACATAAACTGTTGCTAAATGTAAGAAGGCATACGTAACTGGAAAGATGGACCATGTTCATAGATGGGCCTACTGTTGTTAAAATAGCATTCTCCCCAAATTGATCTATAGATTTCAACAAATCCCAGTCACAATTCCAGCAGCTTTATTTTTTTATAGAAGTTGACATGCTGATGCTAAGCACACATAGTTGCCAAACAGTTAATTTTTTTTTTTAAGTTGCAGTGCTGGGGTCAAGCCCAGGGCCTCACACAAGGTAGGCAAGCACTGAGCCACACTCCCAGCCCTGAAATCACCCTTTAGGTGGAAAGATGTCAACACTCTTAGTTTAGGTAAAGATGTCTCTGACCATAAGACAGATGTTCTTGTCTGCAGAATGATTGACCGATCTTGGGTTCACTAAAGTAGTGTTCTTTCTTGGGCAGATGTCTCATCTGGTTGAAATGACATTCATAGTTTTATAAACTAATCACAAACCACTCTTTTTTGTTTCCTTTATTTTTGAGAGCCACAGAAGCTTCCAGTTTTTGAAGAACTGGGAGATCTTCTCTGAACTTTGAAATGTCTATTTTTAATGGCATGCTTTTCTCCATTCCTGGGGTTAGCCCTGCTCCTCTTTTTATAAATAAACTTTTATTGGATAGCAGCCATGTCCACAAGCTTACATATTTTCTATAGCTGCTACCGAAAAGAAAGAATGAGAGAGAGAGAGAGAGAGAGAGAGAGAGAGAGAGAGAGAGAGAAGAGAGAAGCAGAACTGAGCAACTGAGATGGAGACCCCGTAATTCACAGAGGCTAAAATACACTTGCCCTTTCCAGAAGGTGTTTGTTGTCCCCAGGTAAACGAAGGCGTGATCTTCAGATGTCTTGTGAGAATGTTGGTAAGATCACACTCAAGTGAGCGAGGATCTGGGGACAGAGGGTTTGAACCAGTGAAAGGTGGAAAATGGAAGTGTTCTTGGCAAGCAAGGAGATGTGCACCTGACCTTGGCCCTTGAAGTCATTTCCCTTCCAGATCATCTTAGCCCTCTGCAGCCTCTGGCCTCCCCTTCCCTGCACTCCCCACTGTCCGCCTCCAGCCCGGCTGGTATCAGAACTGGAATCCTGGTGCTGCCACCCACATGAGGACCTTCATCCTGCTCCCTTCCTCAGAGGCGTCCCTCCCGCCTGATACCAGCAGGATTAGCATACTGGAGAGGAACTATGAGTGCTTGGGAGGTGGCCAATCAGTAGGAGCCCTTGTTTGTATGTGGCACCTGCTGCTGCTTCCAAACACATCTCTGCTTCTTGGTTTGCTCCTGATAGTCCCTGGGGCTAGTGGCCCTGTTTTGCCTCCACTGGGCAGCTGTTTGGGATAAGAATACTGACTCTGGGCCCCGAGGATTTAGCTCAGTGGTGCCTCCGCCTGCCTGGAAAGCGCAATGTCTCGATCCCCAGTACCAAAAAAAAAACAAAAAAAAAAAGAATAATGACTCTGGGGTCAGATGCTGGTTCTACATCCTACCCTGCCACTTACAGGCTGAATTAGGCAAAGACTGAATGTCTCTGACTCTGCATTTTCTTATCTGTAAAACCAGGATAGCCAGGGCCTCCTTCATAGAGAAGTGGTAGAGAATAATTGAGTTGAAAATATTGATGTCCCCAGAACACTGTCTGGCAGATAGTGATCCCTCCATCCGTATTATTATTATTATTATTATTATTATTATTATCACTGTCACTACCATAACCACACCCCTCCGTCTGGTCTCTTGTGTAGAGAACTGGGAGAAGTCAGGATGTGTTGAGGTCAAAGCCACCTTCTCCAGGAAGCCTTCGGGGCCTGCATCACCATCACTGTTGGCATTTTGCATCTTTAAGATGGTGAGCTGAGTATGTGCCTCAGAGCCTGATCCAGATCCATGTCCTAGCTGTGTGACCCCAGACAGGTCACATAACCTCTCTTTCATCTGTGTACCATGGATAATTTCTTCCTTGAGAGGTCCTCATTAATCTTGAGTGAGACAGTAGATGTGCAAAGTGTTCAGTGCGTATTTGTTAAGTAAAACACCGGTAAGTCCTGTTGTCACTTTCTGCATCTTGCTATGAATAGCTCTTTCCGTTACCATTTGTGGACCTTGAGCTCTTAACCACTGGGCATAGTTGATGTTGGTGCCGCACTGTGCTTCACCCACCCCCAGCACTGAGGGGGGTTTTGCATGTGTTTATTGTTTTCAGTTGGTTGAGAAACTGCCCCCTACCTGCCCTGGCCAACCCTTCCTGCCTCCACATCCCCAGGAGTCCTGGTCCACCAGCACTTAGGCTCCAGGACAGGGGCAAGCCAGGGAAGTTCTCATGAGAGTGATTATACAGGGATGTAGAATTCCCAAATTGGCAATTCAAAAATAGTGAAGAGCCCCTCTGAGTGGGTCCATGAATATGATTTCATGTGGGCACCTGCACCTCTCATACCCATCTGAGAAACCCCTCTCTGCCTCTGCCCTGTGGCCATTGCTGGCTGTTGGTCATAATTTCTGTCCACAGTACACGCACCTGCCCGCTGAGGAACCTTCATTTCCCCATGGGTTTGTTCACACCTGTTTTCTGTAAGGTCACACCCCACCTTCCTTTTTCTTCTCTTTCCCTCCCTCCTTCCCTGTCTCCTCCCCTCCTTCTTTCTTTCCTTCCCTCCTTCCCTTTCTCTTTCTGAGTCACATTTTTTCTTTCTCACTGAGGCAGAATAAATTGAGTATGACTGATGATTTAAGACACAATTTTCACTTTTATACCTGCCAATGTAAAGATGCATAGCATTTTTGTAAATATATAGTCATGGGGAATAAAAATAAAATCTGTCCCCTTAGTACTTGTTTACACTTTGCAGATGTAAGTCAGTAACACAATAGCATTCAGGATGTCAGTTTTTCATATCAGAAGTATAGTGGATTGCATCCTGATTTCCTGATTGATTTGAAACAAGCTTCCAATATTAGAATATTAAATTATACAGAGATTGTATCCCAGTCCTCTGATTGATTTGAAATGAATTTGAATCAAGGCAGCTTTAAAAATAGCTTTTTTGCATCTTCATGACTTGATACTGTGGAGAAATAAATATGAATCTAATACCACAGAAGCCATCCCCAGGGGATGCAGCGGCTGTCTTTGCTGGGAATCCTTCTTCTGGCAGTGATTTAAAAAGATGTTTGTCATCTCTTTATAGCAGTTCATAATTCAAAAACAATCCATCTGTAATATTCAATTAAGGAACCATAGAGGTGTGTCAGCCACAGATGACCGATGAACAGCCAGAATGGAAATTCTGTGCAAGTCCTATAGACTCTACTAATCATCATTCCACTTTCAGGGAAGCCACGATTCGTTAGTACATTCCTTACCTCCATCTGGTTGTGAATTGATTGCTGTCCTATCAGAAGGTAAAAGAAAGCCAAGGTGGGTAGAACTTCTTAGAAGTCCACCCAGCCTGTGTGCCTGACAAGGACAAGACTGTAATTCACAGAGCTTGAATGTCCAGGGCTCAGATTCCACACTAGGTCTGGGCCCCTCCAGCAGGAGGTATTTGGCTTTGCCCTGATGATGAGTTATTAATTCATCCCTGTTCCCATCCACACCTCTCTGCCGCCTGAGAGAGGCATTGTGATTCATTTTATAGATTATGAAAGGCAGATCGCAAGGTCCCAAGGGCAGAAGCATGCCCAGATCCCAAAACAACAGAACTTGAGTCTCCAATGCCAAGTACATGAGTCTGGGCCCTGCCTGCCCTGTTTCCTAGCTGTGTACTTTTGTGTTGTTCTGTTTCTCTGGGGCTCCATTTTCTCCTCTGTATAATGAAGATGACATGAATCACTAGGGCTTAGATTCATTGGGAGGATTGAGTGGGATGAAGGATGGAAAGGACTTCACATCTTCCATGGCACAATAAATCATTGCCCCTCTTTGTCCTGCCACATCCATGTCCCACTCTGCCACCATACTGACCCTTACTTGAGTGAGACATGAGCATGTTTGGGTTCAAAACTCCTGAGCTTTCCATGGGGCTAGAAACAGAGTCAAACTCTAACAACCAAATATTCACTAGGTATGTTAGCCTTCCCATTGTTGGGACACCACAGTTTAAAGGAGGAGAGGTTTAATTTGGCTCACAGTTTTAGTGAGTTCAGTCCATGGTTGGCTGGCTCCAAGGCAGAAATAGCATGGTAGAATGGCATAGTGCCTCCACTATGCTCACCACATGACGGCCAGGAAGCAGATAGAGAATGGAGTTCTGGGGACAAGAATATACCCTTCCAGGTTGTATCTCTAGTGACCCACCTCTTCTAACCTGGTCTCACTTCCAAACAGCACATTCAGCTTTGAGCTCTTCAGTGGACTAATCCACTGATAAATATAGCACCCCCACAATCTAATCACCTTCTAAAAGCCCCACCTCTGAACATATGAGAATTTGGGGGACATTATCTAAACTACAACACCAGACTGAATCTGGTTCCAACCCAAGCAGTGGCTCCTTCGTTTCCCACTCAGCGTCTCATCCCTCATGTTCCAACCAGAAACATTTCTGAGCGTCAAGCACACCAACAGAGTGAGGAAAATGGAGTTACTCAGTTTTCCTGCTTTTCAGACAAAGTTAGCCTCCTGCCTTATTATTGCTTTATTATTGTACGATGGTCATTTATTGATTTCTCATTGTAACATGAAGTCTTTTACTGGAGGGCAGAAGATTTTGAACACAACTTATTCGGTCATTGGCAATTTATTTCTAAACCTCTATAGGCATCTTTACTACTCTTAAGAATCCTCATGTGGTCAGATTTTCTGTGTCTTCAGACTACATAATAAATTAGTAGCCGAAGAGTAAGAGAGAGGGATATGTGGGTTACAGAGCAGCCTGGCTGTACAAGGACCAGTGAGCTCTACTTTGAAGGTTCCAGTGGCCACTTGGCCATTTACTACTATTGCTTCCATTTCTGCAAATGCCAGTGAATGTGGCATTAAATTTAAACATAAATGAGTTGTTACAACTGAGTACTGCTAATGCAAGCTCATTTCAAGATTGTTAGACATTCTTTCCAAAACAGTACAGTTTACAACCATGAGTTAGGCATAAAGACAAATTCCATAAACATAATGTAGCATACAAACAGTAATAATAGTGCTAAGTGCTTTCTGTCCAGCCACTCAGAGCTCCCTGAGCTAAGTTTAAGCTCACATGGCCCCCTTTGGGCCTTGGACACCAAGGGCCATGAGGCTCTGAAACCCAGGAAGGCTGGGGAAGAAGCAATGGTTCCCACAGCCCCTCCAGTCTGCAGTCGGGCTGTTCAGTTTCCCATTTTTGGCAAGGACTCACTGGGCAACCAGCCTGTCAGTTCCAGCTGCAGCTTTTGAACTGCACAGCTCAGGCCCTGGTGTGCCATCACCTTGCATCCCTCCTGCCTTTTCCTTGGTCCATCTGGCCACCCCTGCCCAGGTGTTTTGTTCGTGATCACCAGATGAGCTCATGATCATTGTAAGCATTACTCTGGGGTAATAAAGGCAGGGAGTGAAGCCCCCTCACTAAGTACCTCCACAGAGTACAAATGTATGTGAATAATCCTCTTATGCATATATTATCTTTATTTTACAAATACCAGAACCCATTTTGGGGAGTTTTTTGCAGCTTGCTATTCATACTTAATATGTTCATAGTTACTAAGTACGTTCTGAGTACATACTTAATATATTTAGTATCTTATAATGCCAGTGCGTGGAAATCTACCTCTTTTTTTTAATACGTACACAATCATCCCCCCTTACCTGAGGTTACCTATGGTCAGTTACAGTTCAAAAATATTACATGAGAAATTCCAGGAATAAACAATAGTTTGAAATTTTGTCATTCTGAGTAGTCTGATGAAATCTCATCTAGCACCACCCTGGTCCATCCCATCCTGGATATGAACCATGCTGTTGGTCATATCGATGGTGTATATGCACTCACGTGTTAGTCACTTAGTAGCCTTCTTGGTTATTGGGTCAGCTGTCATGGTATCACATACTTCTGTTCAAATAACAGTGATTTTATTTAGTGATGGTCCCAGAGTGCAAGACTGGTGATACAAAGGGGGCACTAAGGAATAAAACATGAAGGACACGTTAATTCCAGTATTATGGGGCAGTGCTTCAGGGTTGGTACTGTCCATGGTTTCAGCCATCCCCTGGGGGTCTTGGAATGTGTCCTCCATGGATAAGAGGGGCCTACTGTACTGCAACCAATCTCTCATAAGTGAACATTACAAATACACAGGCACACATATGTATCTTTTGTCTTCTTTGAGGATTCCTGAAGGGTGACTATCTAGCAAGATGGTTTTGCTGGGTCAAGATGAATACACAGTAAAATACGAGACAGTATTGCCAGATTGCCCCCTTGAAATGAGTTGTATCCATTTGCATTGTAATGAGAAACACGGAAATAGCTGGGTCTCCCCACCCTTGGCTGTTTTAAGTAGGGAAACCTGAGTCACTTTCCCTTGAGTGTCTAGCTGCATACTCAGCTGTCAGGGAGCCACACCTTCCCAGAGTGAGTCTCCAGTTCCTGCTGGTGCACATAGCTATGTTGTCAAAAGCACTGTTTAAAGTCCCCCAAAATCCTCCTAACCCGAGGCAAATGCCCAAACATTTTGAACATATTTCCTTCATGCCTTTTTTTCATTTTTCCCCTGTTGCTCTCCATTTTCCTCCTTTTCTTTCTCCTTTGTCTTTCTTAACCATCATTATCAATCTCTGTCTCACTTTATCCTCATTCCTCAGGATGGAACTGGTGAAAATTTTTGAGACCTTGGAATAGACAAAGGACATTAGGAAAAACTAAGGGTAGGACCAGAGAATTAGCTCAGTGGCACCGCGCCAGCCTTGCAAGCGCAAGGTCCTGAATTTGATCTCCGGTACAAAAAACAAAACAAAGTAAAACTAAGGGTATCTGATTATGGTCATGAATTAATATCAACTATCAATACTGATTCATTCATTGTCATAAAACGTGCCATCAGATATTCATAAAGGGTAATACAGGGTATGAGTATATGTGAATTGTCGTTATTTTCTTTGTAATTTTTCTGTAAATCTAAAACTATTCTAAAATTAGAAGTTTTTCTTTAAACATGGGTGAATCACATCTAGTCAGCATGTCTTCTTAGGCTCCTCTGAGCTGTGATAGTTACCCAGACCTCCTTGTTCCATTGACCCTGACAGTTTTGAAGAGCACTGGTCCGGGGTTTTATAGGGTGCCTCTCTCCTGGGATTTGTGTGATCTTTTTCTCATTACTGGACTGGAGTTATGGGTTTAAAGGAGAAAGACCACAGAAATAAAGTGCTATTTTGTCACAGCCATACTAAGAGTGCACACGTGTCTTAGCACAGGTAATGTCTTCCCAGTTTCTCCACCGTAAGGTTACTCCTTTTCTTTTTTAACCTTTTCTGAGGGGAAGAGCTAGGCTCTACTTCGTAGAGGATGGAGTGTCGACATCAATTGTTCTTCTCTATGAGAGATTTGTCTCTTTTCCCACTTATTTATTTAATAATTTGTATCATTATGGACTTGTGGAGTCCCCTTCAGCTTTGGATTATAATTCAATACTAGTGTATTTTGTTGCTCATAGGTAAAGCCTGGGCTGTGGGGGGCTCTTCCAGCGATTCCTATGTTCCTTTGACACACCCAGCATTGTGGGTTTTGGTTGTGAACACTCCCTTTCTTGAAAGACGCTCAAACTCATCTTGTCTATTTTCTGCCCCAGTTCTGCCCTCAGCCACTTCTCCAAGGATCCATAGCTCCTGTTTTTTAGACAGTGGCTATTAGGAAGCAAGATCTGAGTGTGGGGGTGTGCTCATGAGTATTATGTCCTTGCTTCCAGATGCTCTCTTCAGACAGAGCAAGAAAGTGGGTGTCTGTATGCTAGCCCATGTCTGAACACATCTGTAAATATTCCTGTATACAGCCAACTGCATTGATGTTATGCCAAACCTGAATTTATACTGATATTGCCAACTCTAATCCATTACCACATAAATCATTTTAAGGACCCTCTCCCTCCCACAATTTTTTTTTACATTTTTATTGTGCTATAATCCACATGCCATAAAATTCACCCCCTTAAAGTATAAAATTCAGCGCTTAGTATATTCACAAAATTATGCAGCCATCACCACTGCCTGATTGTGGTCCGTTTTTAACATTTCACAAATAGACCTCATACTCATTAGCAGATATTCCCCATTTGCCTAACCTCTACCAATAGTAATCTACTTTCTGTCTCTATAGATTTGCTTACATAATCTGGACATTTTGTGTAAATGGGATAATATATTTTGTGGCTTTTGGTGTCTGGCTGCCTTTATTTAGCACAGTGTTTTCAAGGTTTATCCACATTGGATCAGGTATCAGTACTTAATTCTTTTTATGGCTCAATATTGTTCTGTTGTATGCATAGATCACATTTGTTTATCCATCAACAGGTGGTGAACATTTAGTTTGTTTCCACTTTTTAGGCTATTTTGAAAACTGCTGCAATAAATACTCATGTATAAGGTTTTGTAAAGATATTTCATTTTCTCTTGAGTATATAAGAGCTGATCAAAAATTTGATGTGGACACAGCTCCCATTGCAGAGGAGGTGAGCTGTGCAGGCACCACCAGCACCCCACCCCACCCCCGTGGAAATGAGAAGACACATAAACAAGCTTGAGAACCAGACTTCCAGATCACCTACAGCAACCTCAAAGGGAAACGAGATGGAACACTCTGATATTCAACAACCTGGACTCCCCGAACTAGCAACAAAAGAGGATCTGGAAAAAATGAAATCAGAAACAATTTCTCACAAAACAGCAGAGATTGTGCCCATAGTGCAAGACATGATTAATAAATCTAGAGAGGGCACAGATTAAAAAATAGAGCTGAGGAACATGATGGAATCCCAACATAGGAAACAAATGGAATCCATAAAACAGATGCAAACAGATTTCCAGGAGATTAAAAA
>NW_004624782.1:5692747-5711700 GCF_000247695.1 Heterocephalus glaber
AAAGGAGCCAAACACCCTCACTGGAGGAAAGATAGCCTCTTTAATAAATGGTGCTGGAAAAATTCCGTTTCAACTGCCAAAGACTAAAACTAGACCCATATTTCTCACCATGCACTAAACTAAAATTGAAATGGATTAAAGGTATAAATATTAAAACAGAAACGCAGAATGGGCTGGAACCGAGGTTATGTAGAACTCTTGAAGACTTTGGTGTAGGAAAAGATTTTATGAACAAAACTTCAGTTGCCCGTGAACTAGCACAAACAGTCAACAAGTGGGATCTCTTCTTACTGAAAAGCTTCTGCATAGCAAAAGAAACCACCAGCAGTGTGAAGAGACAACCCACAATGTGGGAAATATTTTCACCTGCTTTTCCTCTGACAAAGGTCTACTATCTAGAATCTATAAAAAAATTTAAAAAATTCAGACACCCCAAATTCAAATACCCAATTCAAAAAGAGGCACCTGAAGTGAACAGACATTTCTCAGACGAAGAAGTAGAAATAGCAAATAAACATATGAAAAAATGTTCAACATCACTGGTCATTCAAGAGATGCACATCAAAACAATGCTGAGATTCCACATCACCCCAGAAAGAATGGCTGCTATCAAGAAATCAACCAATAACAAATGTTGGCAGGGCTGTCGGGAAAGACAAACATTGCTCCACTGCTGGTGGGAGTGTAGACTAGTGCAACCACCGTGGAAATCAGTATGGAGATACGTCAAAGAACTAGGACTGGAAGTGCCATTTGACCCCGCTATTCCCCTGCTGGGTATCTTCCCCAAAGAATTAAAAGAATCATACCACAGTGATATATGTGCACCCATGTTCATAGTAGCACAGTTTGTAATTGCCAAAACTTGGAAACAGACCAAATCCAGTATCAACTGGATACTGGGTAAAAACATGTGGTTTTTTAATAAAATGGAGTACTACTCAGCCATAAAAAATGAGAAATTGGAGACATTTATTGCTAACAGAATGCACATTAAGGCGATACTCTTAAGTGAAATAAATAAGATACACGTGTAAATACTGAATAGTTTCTCTAGTGTGAGAAACTGAAAGTGTAAATAAGTACTAAAAGGTATAATCGATAATGTGAAATAGGAAGAAAAGGGGCAAAGGGGAAGTGGTAGGGGTAGGGGAAAGGAATGAAGGGAATGGAATTAATATGAAGAAATGAAAAAAAGCAAACAAAGTCTCTGAAAATAGGGAAGGATGGAGGGGTTGAAGGGAGCTCAGGGCAAGTGGGAAAAAATAAGAACTGAGAGGTTATGTAAAGGTGCAAATTTCCAATGATGAATGTCATTATATTTTACACCTAAAATGTACCAATAAAAGAATATATAAAGAAAAAAATTTGATGTATATAAGTAGAAAAATTCCTTGCAGTAAACGATGTATTGCCATTAGTCCCTCTCAAAATACTCCCACTACGCATACTTTGAAGACACTTACACCATAATTCTTGCCACTTTCTGAAGAGTTCTGGAAGTTTTCTTTGATGACCTACTTTATGAGGTGTGATCGGTACAGTGGATGCCACTGCTGAGTACTGTCCACCAAAAAGGCAAACTCATGAGACCATTACAGTGTGTCCTCATCGACCTTTTCATAGATCTGGTACCGAGTAACTTCTGACTCTTTCCCCAAAGTCAAAATGACCATGAAAGGAAAACATTTTGAATCAATTCAGGACATTGAGGCAGCCACAACAGCACAACTAAAGACACTCATAAAAGAAGACTTCCAGAAGTCCTTCAGAAAGTGTCAAGAATGATGGGATAAATGTGTTTGAAGTAAGGAAGAGTTTTCTGAGGGGGATTAGTGGCAGTGTAATAATTTTTTTTTTAATTTTGACAGACACTAGTTTTTGAGCATACTCTCTCTACATAGGCATGAAATTGCTGGGTAGTGGTAACTGTTTAGCATTATGAGGAACTGCCAAAGTGTTTTCCAGAACAGCTATACCATTTATATTCCCACTAGTGCTGTAAGAGGGTTCAGATTTCTCCAAAGCCCTGTGAACAAGTTACTTTCCATCTTTTCTATTATAGGCATCCTGCCCAGTGTGAAGTGGCTCATTGTGCTGCTGATTTGCATTTCCCTAATGATTAATGATCTTGAACATCCTTTCCTGTACTTATTGACCATTTGTTTGTCTTCTTTAGAGAAATGTCTGTTCAGATCCTTTGCCCATTTGTTAATTGGATTGGCTTCCTAGCATTGAGTTAAGAGTTTTTATAGATTGTCTGAGTATTAGACCCTTATCAGATAGACAATTTGCAAATATATTCTCCTATTCTTTGGTTGTCTTTTTATGATTTATAATGTTTTTTGAAGCACATAACTTTTTAATTTGGATGAAGTCCAATTTATCTAGTCTTAGTTTGGTCACCTGTGCATATTTTGAGTAAACATGATGATTATATATTTTTTCATGTGAAGTACCCAGTAATCTAGTACTTTCTTCTTACTTTCAAACATGACAATAACTTTTATACGCCTACATTTTTCATTGAACTTCCAATCTTGACATTGTTGAGATTGCTTCACTTTTAACATAAAAAAATAGTAAATAACAAAAGCAATCAGTAGTTAATTCAATTTATTAAAATATTTTGTCAGTCTTAGCTCATCATTGTGCTTAATATTTCATCTCTTCTGTTGTTCAAATATATTCTTAATAATTCTTTGTAGTGAAAATTTTGGAGTGTCCTTAGTTTTTATATTTCTAAACATGTCTTTATTTTGCCCTCAAATTTAAATGACAATTTAGGTATAAACTTTTAGGGTCCTAGTTATTATCCTGAAGATTTTGAAAGTGTTACTTTGATTCTGTCTTGCTGGGACGCCTGCTCTCTGTCTAATTGTCAATCTTTTGTAATGTTTTCACCACACTCTTTTAAAGGCTCTTCTCTTTCTCTTTGATGTTACCACTTCATTATGTAACAGTGTGGGATAGATTTTGTTTCCTACTTAGTGCTTTTTATCTGAAGACTTTCTTCTTTCTTTTTGAAGAAGTCTCCATTATTCATTCTTCAAATTCTTTTCACTGCTGTTTTCTTCTTTCTTCTTTTCTCCTCTTAAACATCTGCTGATAGTTCATCTATCCTCTGGGCTCTTTGAACCATTTGTTCATACTGCCTGTGTCTGCGTCTCTGTGTTATCTTCAGATTCATTTCCTTGATTCTACCTATAAATTTACCAATTTTTTAAAACTAATGTCCAGTCTAGAATTTATCCCATTTATTGAGAGTGTTTTTAATTCTAAAATTTAATGGGTTTATCTTTTATGAGCACTAATTATCACTGCCTGCTATTCTCATGCAATATATGCCTGTTTTGTTTCATAACATCTTTTTGCAGACATTGATCTTTTATTAAGGACTCTTATATTTTAAATACTTATCAGGGAGTTTTATGTAATTTCAGCCTTTCCATTTTGAGGACGAAATACCCAACACCTGCAATTTAAAGCAGGAGAGGTTTATTTTGGCTTATGGTTTCCAAAGAAGGCATTCCATAGTCATTTGGCTCCAAGGCAGAAATGGCATGGTGGAAGGGCACAGGGGCAGAAAGCTGCTCACCTCATGGCAGCCCGGAAGCAGAGAGACATGACAGTCAGGGACCAGAATGCACCCTATGAGCCATGTTCTCTGTGACCCACCTCCAGCCAGGCCCCACTTCCTTAACAGCACATTTAGCCATGAACTCATGAATGGATTAATCCATTGATGAGTATATAACCCCCAAGATCCAGTCATCTTCCAAAAGCCCCACCTCTAAATATATGAAACTTTTGGTGGGTATTCTAGATCTAAATAGTAACATGGATTAAACATTTGCTCCTGAGGGAAGAATTTATGGGCTGTGTTAGTATGTGAGTTCTTCGTGTGTGATAGAATTTTTTTTATTGCAGGTTCAATTTGAGTTATTTCGTATTTGTTTTTCCCTCACTTTTTCTCTCTTGACTGACTTCTCCTTGCCCAGTACCCTTGGTTACCTCCACCCACACCCCCATGTCTTCATAATAGTAGTTCAGAGTCCCACAATAACATCAAGAAGATGTGTGTCAGTTCCTAAGTGTGAGCCTGTGTCTGTCCTTCCTTATAGATTCTGAGCTTGAAACAAGCCCCACCCCAGTGATATGCCTGAGACACCTTCCACCAATTCATTAGAACCGCTATTAATTGTGCATATGTATATATGTGTGTTCTGAGTGTTGAACATGGGGCCTCATGCATGTTAAGCATATGCTGTACCACTGAGCTACACCCTAGCCCCATGATTATTAGATTTTAAGGAATTTTGTCTCAGGCTTTTTTTTTTTGGTACCAGGGATCGAACTCGGGACCTTGCACTTGCAAAGCAGGCAACGGAACCACTGAGCTAAATCCCCAGCCCTATTTTAAGGAATTTTGTAAAGTGGTTGTTAAATAGATTTTTTTTTTTGGTACCGGGGATCAAACTCAGGACCTTGTACTTGCAAGGCAGGCGGCAGAACCATTGAGCTAAATCCCCAGCAAATAGATGTTATTTTTAAAAATTTAATTATGTAAGTTCTCCATCAAATTACAGTTAGCCTTCAGTCCTTAACCAACAGCAGATCAAAAAATATTTTTCATAAAAATTGCATCTATACTAAACATGTACAGACTCATTTTTTCTTGTCATTATCCCCTAAACAATACAGTAAAACAACTGTTTGCATAGTACTGGGTATAATAAGTATCCTGGAGATTATTTAAAGTACACAGGAGGATGTATGTAGGTTACATGCAAATAATATGCCAGTTTTTATAAGGGACTTGAGCATCTTAGATTTTAGTATCCACTGGGGGTTCCTGGAACCAGTCTCCCGTGGATATAAAAGAATGATGATACTAAATAACAAAGGTAATAAACGCTCAGAATTTCCCACACTCTAATGTTTTCACCTGTGACTATTACCTATGGCTGTGACTATGATGACTATGATCTCTGCTCCCAAGGTTGCTCACAGCTTCTGCACCTGTACAGTGGAAACACTGTGTCAGGGGGCACTACTGAGCATCTCTTCCCATGACTGGTCCAGTGGCATCACACTGGCAACTTGACATGAACCATGTCAGGAGTATTTACACCGTGGAAATCAGTAGACATTGCTAACTGGGTTTTTTTTAATCATTACTATTCATAGTTTGTCAAACATTGACCAGCACACATGTCTTAGTTATTTTCTCAGCACTGAAACACAATGCCCAATACCCACAGTTAAAGGAGGAAAGGTTTATTTTGGCTCACAGTTTATAGAGGTTTCAGTCCATAATCAGGTGGCTCCAAGGCAGGGCGGCAGGGCAGAAGGGCATCACAGAGGAGGGTTGCTTTGGGTGTGACAGACAAGAAGCAGAGACGGATCAAGGGAGGAGAGCAGGATATACAGTCCTTCCAAGGCAGTGACTCACCTCCTCAGACCAGGTTCCACCTGCCAATGTCACTTTTGGCTGTACTGTAATCCACTGATGAGCATCACCCCCCCCTTCATCCAATTGCCTCCCAGAAGCCCCACCTGTGAGTGCATGAGGCTGGCTGGCAGGGGGCGCATCTAGACATAAAGCATAACACCACCCTTGGCCCCGCCCTGGCAGCTGCCGTATCCTTCACCTCCCTCCCATAAACAGAGGCCCCATACATGCCCAGTTCCAACAGAGCCACATGGCCTTCCTCATCTCTTGAGTGTGCTTTAGTTTGCAGTCTGCAGGAGCTTCACTCCAGCAACATTTTGATCCCACTCATAACTTTACTTTTCTCTTTTGTTTCTGCCCCATAGAGCTATTTATTTTGATGTTGCACCTACTTACATCTTTTAGTTTTCTTACATTTTATCTATTAGGGCTGTAAGTTTGGAGTAGCAGAGAGACTTTAAGTGTGAACATACTCTGCTCTCTCAGTTAGAACATCATAAACTTTGTTTATTTATTTGTTCATTTATTTGCAGTATTTTCTCGTCACTGAGACACAATACCTGACACAATGTAAAGGAGGAAAAGTTTATATCAGCTCACAGTTTGCAGAGGTTTCAGTTCTTAGTCACATGGCTTCAAGGCGGAGTGGCATGGCAGAGGAGAAGCAGCTCATGGCATGGTAGTAGAGAACCAGAAATAGTATGAAGGCAGGAGCGGAAAGAGATAAGCCCTTCCAGGTCACGCTTCCAGCCCCAAATGACCCCTCTCTTCAGACCAAACCCTACCTCCTAACAACAAGTCAGCTATATGCCCTCATAGTCCAGTCACCTTCCAAAAGCCCCAGCTATGAGCACATGAGGTTTGGGGGGACATTTTAATCTAAACCATAACAGGATTGAACCCAAGGCCTTATAAATGCTAGGCAAGCTCTCTACCACCAAACTATGCCCATAAACATTACTTTTTTACACATATAGCTTCCACCATGTAGATGTTTATGCAGGCTTCAAAATGCTTTCTTCATTCTCCTTTAACTCTTCCAAAGTCATTTTCTGTATCATTCTTCACTCATCTTGTTTCCTGGTACCTTCTTGTACTAGTTATGACAAATGTGTTAATAATACAGAGTTATCTTTAAAAAGGGTCTAGATGTCACATATGTCACCTACCTTCTTTTTTCATGCACACAAAATAATATGCATTTAAAATAATAATATGGTATTGTTCACAGAATAAAGCATGGGAGCCCTAGGTGACCCCCCCACACCCTAATGTCTTTTTCCCTTCCCTGTAGGTGTCAGAGCTGTGTTCTCAGGCCACTACCATAGGAACGCCGGGGGCACCTACCAAAACCTGGACATGGTGGTGTCTTCTGCCATTGGATGCCAGTTGGGCAAAGACACCCATGGGCTCCGAGTCGTGGTTGTCACTGCTGAGAAAATCATTCATCGGTACTACAGTCTAGATGAGCTAAGCAAGAAGGGAATAGAAGATGATCTAATGGAGCTAATGAAGAAGGAATGATTGCCCTTTGTGATCTGTTCACTTTTCACTTCCAGTTTTTTATTTTGCCAGAAACAGCAGCAGCACACAACCCTTTGTTGAAATGTAAGAGTAGACTGGGCAGTTTTGTGAATTTACATCCTTTTGCATAAATCATATCCTAAATTATATTCACAATAGAACTGCCACACAGAAAGCCTGGAATAATTTTCTAATTATTACAATATTAGACTATCTCTGCATGAATGTTTGCGAAAATTCTAATGGTGCATTTCTCAACTCAGCTCTCAAATTACATTCTTTCTGGCAGCATATGATCAATGTCTACCTATCGACCTCAGTCCCAGCTTGATATCCAAGTGTGATCTTTGATAATTCATTGAACAAACTGCATCTGATTATATTAAATTGTGGTCATGACTCCTAAAATGTTAACAAAACAAAGGTCATCTCCTTTCCTTTTTACCAAAACAAATAGCTGTCTCTCGATCTTACCAGAGCCATGTAGACTTACTTTAACAAAGATCCAAGTAGCTACCATTTGCTGTTAAATTCTGAAGTGTCAGTTATTGCTCATACTGGGAACAGAATACACTTGATACAGCTCAGAATTTGAATTTGCCTTCCTGACAACCACAAAAGTTACCTTTGCACAAAAATTGTCTGTTTATGAAAATCTCACCCAGAAGACTGGAATCAGGCCGTGAGACATGGGGTGGAAAGTCACTCTGCAGCCCAGTTTGTTCATCCCATTCTTCTGGTCCTAGGATCCGTCAACAGCCGGGATTCTTGTGGGGTCAGAATGCCCTTTTGTTTACCAGCCTCAAAACGGCACCAGCTTCAACAAAAAAAGTGGGAATTGATGCAGACTTCTCAACAAAAACAAAGCAGATTCTGGTGGGACCAAAACAGGCTTTCAGGCACACGAACCTGACACCAAAATGCATGAGTACAGTATCCCTTGGGATACTGTTATTTAGAGCTGGCATTGTTTTTATATAATATGCTTTGCTGCATCTCTCAGCAGCTCCTGGCTCTGGTGTGCTTTTATCCATGTAATTTGTTTGCATGCTTTCTTGTTTGTTTCTTTTGTGAGGATTGAACCCAAGGAATCATAACCTATATCCCCAGCCCTTTTATTTGACAAGGTCTTACTAGTTACCCAGGATGTCCTTGGGCTTGCAATTCTCCCACCTCATCCTCCCACGTTGCTGGGATTACAGACTGCACCACCATACCAGCCAATTCATGTAGTCTTTTCACAGATCATCCTGGTGAATGAGTTACCAGGTACTCCAAATTCTGGCAGAAAAATTTTGCATATAATTATTTTGCATATTATTATGTAATAATATTCACTAAGCCTAAACCAACTTTTAAAAACTGACTGGTTACAAATGAACTGCAGAGTCCATTAAGTTAAAAGGCTTTCTTGTTAAAGAGTTTTAGTCAATGTAGCAAAACCATGGGAAATTAAATAGAAAGATAATTGGATATGTAAATTCATAAGGAACAAAAGACAAGGAGTTAATTATACTACAGATTGGTGACACACCATTGTTCATTATATGCAAAATAAATTTAAAAATTTTCAAACTAGAATGCCTTTTTGGTGCTTTGCTGCAATCTTGTTTGGTGTTCATTTTTCTTTACAACAGATTTGGATATAAGAGGTCAAAAGGGCATAACTAATGAGCCACTGGAGATGTGGAAGGTTGTGACCCTGGAACCATGAAGACACGGGCTCTGACTCCACAGTGGGGAACTCTCAAGAGGGAAATGGGCAGAGTTTAATCACAGAGGACTGAAGAAGGTGCTCTCTTTGTCATGTTCAGTGTACAAAATTGGGCAAGAATATGGGGATTATTAAAAGTAATGGGAATGAAACTAAGTAAATCCTTTTCTCACAAAATCCTAGTAAGTCAAAAATTTATTTGAAATACCCCAAAAATATGCTAAGAAAAAGGAATCAGGAAATTCCCACAATTTTTAAAGTAACAAAACAGCTGTGAGAGGTTCAAAACAACAGTTAGAGATTCAGAATAAAGTTGGAAAATTATTCTAAGGACCAGGAAATAGGTTCATGTATCATTCAGATAAAAGATCAGTATTAGTGCATTTACTTATGATCCAAAAAAAAATCAAACATAAGTGCCTTAATACTGTGAAAAACAATAAAAGACGTCATGAGTACATTGCTATGGTTTTGAGTGTTTTGTGTGTCTCAAGTGATTTGGCTCAGAAAGGTGGAGGCATGTGGCCAAGGTCACCCCGTTCCTCAGTGAGAATGCAAGTGTCAGGGTGCAGGAAGTCTCAAGCCCCTGCTTCTGAACACTACCCTGTCTTTCTTGGAACTGCTTTTCAGAGCTGAAAGTTTGGCCCGGCTCAGCTGCGGCAACACAGAAGTGTTCAGCATCTGTGACCACCTTGCCTGGGAGAACGTTCTGTGTTGACTGGAAGCCCTGGGATCTCATCCTGGGATGCACAAAGCCTAGGCAAGGCCCAGGAGCTCCTTCCCTGATCGTAGCCAATCCAGGGTGATGCAGTCTGAAGAAGAAGCAAGTTGTTCTAGACAGAATTTTCACTGGAGACTGAGAAACTGAACTGAACCACAATGGCTCACAAAACACAGCTTTACCTACAGTGGTACATCCATTCTTCACTCCCTGCAGTGGTTTTGACTTGTCCCCAGAAGATGCATAGTCCCCAATTTAGTGATGTGAAAAATGCAGTGAGACCTTTAGAAGGCAGAGCCTAGTGGGAGGCCCTTAGGTCCATTCGATGTATACCCTCGGAAGGGAATAGTGTGGTCCTTCTTGGGGCCCCAGTTGCTTTCTGGTTTCCTGTCTTGTGATAGGATCTCTCCCTCTTCCACATGCTGTGGCCATTACGACACCATCTGCCATGACTCCTTCACCAGAGCCAACATTCTTCCAAGATGATGCCTGTACCATGCTCTTGGGCCCCCAGGACTGTGAGATAAGTAAACTCTTTATTTTATATAAACTACTTGACCTCAAGTATTTCATTATAGTAGATGGAAAACAGACTACTGCACTCCTTGTTTTAGAACTCCAGCCCCAGTGTGTAAGAAACATTGGCTCCTCCACCCAAACAATTAATTGTTTAAAAAAAAAAGTTGCTAAAGGGGGAAGATTCTTTAAAGTAATCTTACATTAGATTGCCAAGGCTCAAAATAGTTGTGAGCGAGGTTAGCATGATGATCATTCAACTGTGTTTACTTTTTACAAAATAAATTTATCTTGAATCTTCAGTCATGTCTCTGGGAAGAACAAGGCCATCAGAACATTTTGTCATATTGTGTGGTTTTCAGCATTATGAGATTATGAGTTATCAACAGAATTGCAAAGTGAACACTAGTTTTAAGTCTGAATAAATGAATAGGACCATGTTGCCTATGTACTTGTAAAAGATACTGAGATGTAGGATGTGTGTACATTATGTATATACACGTAATACAATTTGATATTATAGCTTATATTCTAATGCAAAATCTTTGGAGAAAAGGTAGTAAAAGCATCATTTGTATTTACTTGAACTCTTCATACTTATTCTCTAACACCTCACACAACTCTGCAGTCACAAAAAATTAAGCAGCAATATTGTATTGAACTGGGAGTGGGGAGGAAGGCTGAGGAATACATTGTCAAGGCAAGTTCTATTAAAAGCTTTCCATAATAGACACCAGGGATTTCTTACACAGATAACCTTAGCGGTTTTGATTGCACATGCAAGAAATAGTGCTTGACAGGTAGTATTTTTTATAACTTCGTAAAATACTGTCCTGTGCCATTGGAGAGTTTGTGTGTGTGAATACATGCTTATATTAAAATGGGGAATTCTTTTTTGGAATAATAATGACTTCTGGCATTTTTCTAGAAAATATTTTATTGAGTAAATTCTCTTTTTCTCCCAGTGGATTTTATTTCTTTTTTTTTTTTTAGCATCAGTGACAGTACACACACATACATACATACAAATTGGATTTTGTCTTTAGATTTTATCTGTGCAAAGGATTTTGATTGAATAATTATGTCACCCTTCATTCTGTTCTGACAGCTGTCTTTAGAAAGTAAGCTTTTTCATGTTTGATGTTCTGTATCACACTTAACGTCCTTGCTGTGAGTCCGTTCCCCATGCCCACCTCTCAAGCCTCCTTGCATGCCATCCTTGCTGGCCATTCCAGAGAGCTGCATTTGCACTTGCTGTTTCCTCTGCTAAGCATTGATTTCTTGTCATCATTTTGGTCTCAGCTCACAGATCACACTTCCCCGTATCACACAACCAGAGTTCCTCCTTGTCTCCTGACATTGCATTCCCATTGACATTGACATTCACTCCTGGGTGTTATTTTCATAGGACATCACTAAGAAATGTGCCAGTTTAATGGTCTTTAAATGTAACCTCTACCAGGTTACAGGCATCCACCACTTCATTCCCGATGCCACTGTGTGCCTGAGGACATAGAGTGGCTGCTCACAGAACTCTTGGCAACAGTTGTGGAGTGAGTAAACATATGGCAGTGGAAGTCATATACTGATTATCAATATCAACCCGCAACATCAGGAAGGAAAGGAGACCATATACCTAAGCCATTGGTATAGGCTGAGAATCCGTTATCTGAAATGCTTGCTATCACAAGTGCTTCAGATTTCTGTCGGGAGCAATGCTACATAATTTTGGGTAAAGATCATTTGATTAGGCCTAGTTTTCCTGCCTACAGGCCAGCTATGGCATTTTGAGACAGTTCCATTTTAGCCTCTGGTCACAGCTGAGACCTCAATGATTCAGTGATGGTGTGATGCTCCAGGACAAGATTACACCAGTGGAAGGCATCCTGGGAGGAACAAAATCTTCATCTCCATAGTTCCTCATTGATCTAGGAATTCCACTGCCCCCCAGTCATCTGTTACATTTGTTTCTCCTGATGCACTGAACTCTGTTCCATGTACTGAACTCTCTGTCAGGAGTCATCTGTTACATCTGTTTCTCCTGATGCACTGAATAAAAGGTGTGGTAAGTTGGGGTCTTTCATCTTTGCCGCCCAAAGCAGCATTGATCAGGCCCAAAGCTCAGCTTCTTCTCAAAGTCTCATTTTTCTACCTTTCCTCTATAATAAATTAATTTGCTTTGTGTTGTCGCGGCTCACAGGAGACCAGGACTTACTGCAGAGGTCCTAGTAACGTCCCCTTTCCCTGTTCCCTACAGATTTCCATTTCTTTCAGATTCTGGAATATTTGCTTTACTTGTCGAGTATCACTAATCCAAAAGTCCACACTTTGAAATTTCAGATTTTGGAGCATTTTGACTTTGGGATTTTCAAGTTAGGAATGTGCAACCTGTAGTTCTTTTGGAATGGTCATCAAAGTTAAGTATTATCAACAGGTCAGTAAATAATAGCGACATCACTGTTATCTTTGTGTTTTGGCTGACAGTGAAGAAATTTGGGGGAAATAATATAAGTGTCCTGATATCTAGTAATTCTAAGCTTGCTTCACTGAATGAGTGCCATGTAGTAACCAAGCAAGGTGAGCTAGAGAAGGGGCCAATTTGCACTGAAGGTTGCAGGTAGGGTACTCAGAGGTTGCATCAATGAAGCAGGTTCCCGAGAAAGATAGCAGCACTGCAAAAGACCTAAGGGCAGAACCAGAACCTTAACACGGGGCTCTATGAAACACCTTTGTTTAAGCGAGGGAAGAGAAAGATGGAAGACAGGAAGGAATGAAGAAGGATCTTGGGAAACCTCCCTCCAGAGCACACTAAGGAATTGACTGCAAGTGGAGTTCAGTAGTTTACAGCCCCCTGCAGGTAACTATAAACTCTAAAAAAAACTACTTAGTAATTCAGAGAGTAAACAAAAACTTAGAGAATAATGCTGCAGTGAACATGGGTGTGCAAATGTCTGAGAGACGGTGGCAACTTAAGTGTTCATCCATGGACAAATGGATAAATAATCAGTTGTATACAGAGATACAGAGTGAGGTACATATCCATATGTGTGTTTGCATGTATGTGTAGACACATACATATATATTCATTAAAAACCAAAATGTAGCCTTTAAAATAAAGGCGATCTTGCCATTTGCCACAATCGAGAGAACATTATGCTAAGAGAAGCCAGACACAGAAAGAAAAATATTGCATGATCTCACTTATATATGAAATATAAAAAAATTAAAAGGTCAAATATACAGAGATACAGAATAAAACAGTAGTTGCCAGAGTTGGGGGAGAGATGAGTAGGTCACTGTATACAAAGAAACAAATATATAGAAGAAATAGGTCAAAAGATCTAATGTACAAACAAGACCACAGTTATAGAGTATTGTGTTGAGGGCTTTTGCTAAATGGGCATATTATTGCTGTCTACCACTGGAAGGAAAATAGTAACTATATGAGTTGATGGATATGTTAATTTGTTCCATCATAGTAAGAAAAATGTATATAATGTTGTATACCTTAAATATCACAATATATTTTAAAAGTAAATTTTAAAAGTTAAATTAAAAGTTAAAGAAGTATTAGCATGAAAGTGAGTTGCCCTCCTTCCCCTTCTACTTCTTTGTCCTGAAGGCAAACCACAGTATAGCACATCAAGGACAAATAATGTTGTTAGTAAAAACTTGCCATCACATACCAGATAAACCAGAGGAAGGAGCCGGGGTCACAGGACAGTGAGGAATCCTAGCAGAGAGGGCGCTGAAGATAGAAATCCCCTGATTTTATGTGTGAACTTCACAGGCCTCTGCCTGCCCCAAAGCATGCATAACAGAACAGCAAAAGTTTAAAGAAATGAACTGAGATTGGACCACTGCCCAGGGCAAGCAACAGACACAGTTTGAGTCTAATCAAGTTAATTGCCTGCTACAGCAAAAACCCCAACATCCTTCAGAAGAATATAACAGAATCCAGATTCTATTCAACATAGCTTTCATAGTGTTCTTTAAGATACAGTCCCAAATTGGTTGATATAAAAAAGGAAAGATAATGTAAGTCACTCTTAAAATAAAAGATAACCCCAGAATGTTGAAATAAACATTCTAGGGCAGAAAAGCAGCTATTATAATAGTTCTGAGTTTGTTAAAGTAAAATATAATCAAAATAGAAGAGCTCATCTGAGAAATAGAACATATAAAAAATCAAATAGTAATTTCAAAACTGGAAAAAAATACAATGTCTGAAATTTTAAAATTCACTAGATGGTCTAAATAAAATGAAAAAGAGGAGAGAGTGAATGTGAAGATCAATAGAAATTATCCATTCTAAAAGACAAAACAAAAAGGCTTGGAAAAAACAATTAGGAAAACCTCAGATACCTATGAGATGATGTCAGAAGGTCTCATTTACAGGTAATGAGTCCCAGAAGTGAAAGAGCAGGAAAAAAAAATAAAAGCATTTTAAGAAGTTATAGCCAACAATTTCCCATATAGTTGAATGAAAAAAAATTGTAAGCCACAGATAACTCAGCAAACACAGAAGACATAAACTATAGAACAACATATTAACTGATTTGGACTTTATTAAAGATTTTGCTCTTCAAAAGTATGTGGAGATTCCATCTCACCCTAGTCATAATAGCTGTCATCAAAAATCAAAAACCAGGACCAGGGATTTAGCTCAGTGGTTTCACCGGTGGCCTGCTGTGCAGGCGCAAGGACCCGAGTTCGATCCCTGGTACCAAAAAAAAAAAAATCAAAAACCAATAAAGGAACCCCCTATGATGGTGGGGATGTAAATTAGTACAGTTACTATGGAAATCAGAATGGGGATTTCTCAAAAGACTAAAAATAGAACTACCATAAGACCCAGCAATACCACTCCTCAGTATATAACTGAAGGAATTAAAGTCAGTGTACTGTAAAGACACCTGCATACCCATGTTTAGCGTGACCCACTTCACAATAGCCAAGCTATGGAAACAGCCCAGGTGCCTGCCAACAGGTGAATGGATGAAGAAAATGTATATATATTCAGAATGGTAGATTGAGAATGAAATCATGTCATTTGTAGGAAAATGGATGGAACTGAAGATCATCATGTTAGGTGAAATAAGCCAGATTCAGAAAGACAAATATCATATGTTTACTCTCATATGTGGAATCAAGAAGGGCAAAAGGAATGGAGGGAAGAGATGACATGAAGGTAGGAAGGAGCCCAACACAGAAGAGGAAGGGAATAAGGGAGAGGGGAGAGGAAGGGCAAGGGGGCTCAAGGGGGGGTAGCAAACATCAAAGCATGTTATATACATGTATAAATATGTCAAAACAACCCACTTCTGATGCATTGATAATAAAAATATAATAAATAATAAAAGAGGCACTGATAAAAGTAACAATAGAAAACCCTATTAAGGAAATGTAATAAAATAGCACAATTCAGTAGTCCTAACTGCCTAATTCCTACTAAATTAACTATAAACTTTTAAACAAATGGTTTCTTTCATATATATTTTTTAAATACCAAAAATCTTAATTAAACTCAGTAAATATTTTAAGTAATCTTAATACCTAAGTTTCCTCACTTGAAGATAATAATGTATAAAATATGTAAATTCAACCTAATTATTATGAAGCAGCTTTAAGCTTTATTTTAATTTTTGGATTTATTAAACTCAAGAATCTATTTGGAAATCTGCTTAAGTGTTATGTATGTTATAATTAAAGCTGTAAATATACTCATAAGCACATTTATAAAAATTACAATGGCTTATGTTGAGAATCTTTGATTTTGTTGACCTTAACATTGTAGAAAGAGTAAAAAACTTTTGAATGTTAAAAAAATTTTTATTTTGCTCTTCAAAGATATCATTAAGGAAATGGAAAGCAGGACTGGGGGCATTGCTCAGTGGTTGAGCCTGCTTAACATGTGCGGGGCTTAGGTTCCATCCCAAGCACTGCCAGAGAGAGAAAGGGAAGAAAGGAGCTGGAAAATGGAGGGAAAGAAAGGAAGAAAAATGAAATGCAAGCCATAAGCTGGAGGAGAGGATAAAAGGAAAGAAGGAACGAGGGGAGGGAGGGAGGGAAAAGAAGGGAGGAAGAAAGAAGAAAGGAAGAAAAGAAAGGAAAAAGTGGAAGACAAGTCACAAGCTGGAAGGATATATGTGCAACACATTTATCAGGTAAGGGGCTTACATTCAGAATACATAAATGAATCATAACTCAATGTAAAACATTTAATTTATAAGATGGCAATATGTTTGAATAAACACTTAACAAAAAAACAGACACATGGCAAATAAACATGAAAACTGCTTAGCATCATAGCCAACATGGAAGTGCAAGTTACAGCCATGTCACTGCACACTCACTTGGATAACTAAAGTGAAAAAGAATAGCCATGCCAAATGTGCAAGAATTTGGTGCATCTTTAACTTGTAGCCATTTCTGATGAGAATATTAAAAGCTATAATGGCAGAAATCAGACCTGGTTGCCTGGAAGCAGAGGTAGAAGAAGAGATGCCCTGAGAAGGGGGCACAAGGAGACCTGAGGTGATGCAATAGAAGAGTTTTGGATCTATTCGAAGAGTTTGGGCTGTTTTGCAGGTATATAATCAGCAAAGCTCATTGAAATATACATTTAAAATATGTGCAGCTTAACAGTTTATTTTTACATAAACTAGATGTTCATAAAATTGTTTAAACATATGAAAATAAAAGGAATTTACCCAGACTAGGAGAAGGCACTGTTTTTGAAGGGAGGATCAGTTTTAGCCAGACAGGCTTTCCTTGCTTGAGTTGTATGTGCAGGGATCCAGGGTCTATGGCATCGGACCCTGGTTTGAACCTATGCTCTTGTGCCCTGGGTTCTTGAGTGACTTCTTCACCTTTCTATCTATCTCTTTCCTCTTTAGTAAATAAGAGCACAGATGCTTCTAGCTGAGGTGACAGTATCAGACCAGAAGTGGCTTTACAAGTAGGGGGGTTATTTTACTTCATGTCAGTGATTCTAGGATGTTCTGGAATGTTCCAGCAGCTCCACATGTCCAGTCCCTATGTCAACACCTCCATGGTTGTTCTATCAACAAGATGTCTGCCTTGCTCTAAGCGTCAAAGTCTCATAGAACCATGTTCAGTGACAGGAAGAAAGGAATGATGGAAAAGGCTTTATCTCAAGAGTGTTTTTTCTATCTGAAAGTCTCTCCCAGAAGCCCCAACATACTTTTTCTCAGATCCTCGACCACAACTAGAGATGCCAATGATACAACCCACTACAGTACAATGATACAACCACTACAGGCCACAGTAGTATGAGGACTGAGGACCACTGGTCATGGGTACAAATGGACATGGGAAATAGGATATGTGATGGAACAAGGACCCCAGAAGGGGAAGAATGGGGGTCATGAGCACACACTCAGCCATCAGAAAAGATACTCTCTTTTAGAGACAAGAAGAGAGAAGACATGGTGGGGCTGAGAGATGGCACGGGAGACTTGGGCCAATTATCCATCAGTTGATTGACAGGCACACGTCCACTTCCTGCAGAGTCACCTTTGAGAGGTGCTCTGTGTCTGTGCTTCATGGTGGGGCAGGCAGGACTCTGGATATGTGCAGGAACCACAATCTGTATAGGCCTGGAGATGTCTGGCTTTCACAGCATCTCCCCCTCCTGTGGCTGTGTTTCAGGCATTGAGGAGCGTGAACCCAGGACGGCCTGTTACCAGAACATCTGAAGGTCTGTTCCTCATCTTGCATGCTGTCCTCTCAAGCGTGGATGGTTTAGCCTCACAATGACTTTGAAAGACTTCCTGGATTTTTCCCTTTGAAAACTACTGAACGGGAACTTCATACTCTTAAACCACATATTTGCCTGTCACCAATTTCCTGAAAAGCCATTAAAGCAAAAGTTACTGTACTTGTCACAGAGGCCTGAGCTTTCCTGTTCTGTTCTGTTTGGAGACAAGATGCACGCTGAGAGTGGGAGCGTCATCTTGTTGGTCTCAAAGTCCTCACCCCCTGGCCTCCTTAGGAATATTTGTTGGCACCCTGTTCCTCTACTTCAATCAGCAATCCTCCCACGCCCTGAGCCTTCTCTCCAATTACTCACTCATCCCAAAGATGTTCCCAAGTGGAAATCATGCCCTGCACAGAGAGCTGGTGAACAGAGAGCAGACTCTGGCTTCAAGAGTTGGTTTAACAAATGCTGTCTCTATGTCCTGGGCAGGCTCTGTGTTCCCTTCTGTCCCCGGGAAACCTCATCTGCACCAAGAAGGGTTATTACCATTTTCTGATGACAATTCACATGCAAACTGTTTTTAAGACAAGATGAACTTCTGCTGACAACATAGCATGACAGCATCCAAAGATAATTCACACACACCATTTCCAAAACGTCATTCATGTCCCTTCCAAAAGCACTTCCTCTGTTGACACTATCCTCTGCCTGTGTGCAGAAGCTCAGGTTCTATCTCCCAGCAACCACATCCATCCCTCCCAACTGCCAGGACTGCAATGCCGATAATCCCCTGTGTAGTGAGAGACAGCAGAAGCTCCTCCATCAGGCCCTGGGCCCCAATCCCTCTGGGCTACTTCCAGCTGCCTGCGTTGGTAAGCTTCTTCACCTCTCAGAACTGCACTACTGGCTCCTCCCAGTTCAGAGGAGGAGGCTTCTGGGGCGCCATACCAGCACTCCCAGTGAAGAAGAGAAGGCTTCTGGGCCGACGTAGCACTGCTCCCAGGGCAGAGGTGGTGACCCATGCAGATGCCAGGAGCAACCCCCATCCCATGTCAAAATGAGAAGACACATAAACAAGCCTCAAAACCAGACTACCAGATCCCATACAGCAACCCCAAAGGGAAACTACAGGGAACACATTGATACTCAACAACCTGGACTCCCTAAACTGGCAATGAAAGAGGATCTGGAAAAAATGAAATCAGAAATAATTTCTCACAAAACAGGAGAGATTGGGCCCATAGTGCAAGACATGATTATTAAATCTAGAGAGGACACAGAAAAAAAAAATAGAGGAGCT
>NW_004624782.1:5729108-5747244 GCF_000247695.1 Heterocephalus glaber
TTTTCTCATTTCGACTGGGGGGGGGGCTGTTAGCGCCTGCACGGATTACCTCCTCTGAGCTGGGAGAGGTGTGACAGGGGCCAGGAGCAGCGGTAGGGATGGTGACCCAAAAGCCCTTTCCTGTGGGCCGGGAGCAGTGGGAGGGATGGTGGCCAGGAAGCCCCTTCCTCTGGGCCAGGAGCAGTGGGATGGCAGCTCAGAAGCCCCTACCTCTGGGTCGGGAGCAGCGGGACTCAGTACCTTGGTCTAGTGGTCTGTTGTCCTCTGCATCTTTGTAGTGTGGAACCAGGTGGCTGCCTGTCTGCAGCGGGGTGATTCAGTGTCTTCCGCGCGACTGGGGACCTCGGTAGGGCATGGGCAGACCTGCCTGTCTGCAGCGGGGTGATTCGGCATCTTCCACACAACTCGGGACCTGGGTAGGGCGTGCACAGACCTGCCTGTCTGCAGCAGGCTCCATTGGTGGTCTCTTGCAGGATGGCCACCTTGGTGCAGGAGAACAATGGTCATCACCCATCATACACATGAATGCAGAATTGCATACTGCGGTGTGTGCTCTGCTAATTGAGATCATGGATCTGTGTATAAGTAGAGGTTTAAACTAGATGGAGGTGGGGTCTGGGGACATCTAGAGGATGAGTTAGAAGGAGCAGTGGGAAAGAAAAAGAACATCTCAGGCCATTGGCTCACAATCTTGGCTGCTCATTGGGATTATGTGGGGAGATTCAAACACAATGACCCCAGACTGTCTCCCCAAAGACTAAATGGTCTGGGGTGAAACCTTGGCATCAGGAATTTTTAACACTCCCAAGGTGATTCTAATGTTTTAACCCTGTATTAGGACCACCATTCTAGGCTAGGGGACCAGCTGTGCAAATGTCCGCTGGTCAGAGGGAGTTTGGTATGCTTGAGTAACTAAAAGGCTACAAGGACTCGAGGATATAGAGTCAGCAGAAGGTACATCAACTGAGGTTGAGAAGTGGACAGATGCTGGACCACATGGGCCTTGGCAAACACACTAGGGAGGCTGAGAGAAAGCTGAAGAAGGGTAACATCAGCCAGTTGGCATTTCAAACCCTTCACTCTGGCTTAGGTTGGAGCCCAAGTGCCTGGAGTACTATTTCTGAGTGGTATGAGCATAGTCCTGATGACACCAGGCAATGAGGACTTGGCTTAAGGCAGTGACAGCAGGTGACAGTGACATGGTAGGCAGTCAAGAGTTTTAGGTGACCAGTTTTTCTAATCAAATTTAAATCCTTTATGTCACCAATGGGAAAGTGAAGTCCCATTAGAGATTGGGCGTATTGTCCAAAGTAACTCAATAGTAAGAAAAAGCAGAAGGAAAGAGAAAGGTCCAGGACTGTGGGCTGAATGCTAAGCAAGACCAGAGGAGAGGAGAAAAGGAAATGATGACAAGGTGACTGAGCCAAGCAGAAGCCACATCTGAAACACACACACTCCCAAAGAAGAAGACAAAATGGTTACTGGCAAGTTGAAAAATGGTGTAATTATAAAGCTATCTGAAATGCCAGCCAGGGTCAGCCCTATGACCTGCCCCTCGTGTCTGGCAGGGATGCTGAGGGGGCTGCCAGAGAGCTGTCAGCCTGTGTGACATTCAGCTTGTTGTGGGGAGGGCTCCGTCCGCACTGTGCCTCACCTCCTTTCTGTCATCAGAATCCGTGACTCCTGCCCAGAGCAGCCCAAGCCCTCTGACAGCCCATCCCACCTCTGCAGCCACGTGCAGAAAGGTTATTTCCGGCTTCCCACTTTTAGCCCCATGAAACAGATGGGATCCTTCCTTTTCCGTTGGTAATGAGCCCCTGCCTCTAAAGAAATGACTTTTCAATGTCTTTCTTGAGAGTAGGAGATGTGACTCACATCTCACCAGCATGAAATCATTCGTTTTGGGGCAAATCCTTGTAGATATGGGTAAATACTTTACTGTTAATCTCTCTAATCAATAGTTTCTACATTTGTCAGGAAAGGAGCAGATGGCTCGAGGCTTTAAAAGGAACACAGAGATCAGAAACAAATACTTCCACTACATTAACAGATCATCAACTGGTACTAAATTCTACTGAAGTTTAGAGGAGAATGTATAATTCTAGATGTTAGCACTAGAAAGACCTTCTAAGAAAATCTACTTTAGTGATAGCCAGTAAGGGGCACTCTGCCAGCACCTCCCCTTCACAGCCATACCAGACATTAATAATCTACCACAGCAGCCCTGGCCTGGAATCCTCCTCAAGGTAGGATTCCCAGCATTCATTTTCAATCGTGGTTATCTCTCAAAATCTGCATTATCTTATACAGTAAAATCAAATTTAAAATTTGGCACAAAGGTCACAGAACCCACACCCTAAGTGCACTCTTCAAGTGGCCACTGGATTGGGCAGCGCAGTCCAGAACAGTTCAATCATAGCTGAGAGTTGCATTGTCATCACTGCCCTAGAACTATCTTTCTCTCATGTCACTTATTCTTTTGTCCTCCTGTACTTTTTGCCACATTAACTTGACAAGTCATTTAATAAGGAAATTTTGTTTTACAGTAAAGCCTCTTATCTGCAGGGAATCTGTTCCAAGACCCTCCGTGGATGCCTGAGACTGTGGATGATACCAAACTCTAAGCACAGGTGTGTTTTTGCCTATTCTTATACACAAGGTATGATTGAAATGTATAGTGAATGTTTAAATTTTTAAAAATTTATTACAATAAAACACACATTGTCATTACCCCCCACCCCGCAAAATATTCCCCTTTGCTTTAAACACATTTATCCCATTTTTCTTGCCACTTTCTGAAGCATTTCTGGAAGTCCTCTTTCATGTCTTTACAAGTGAGACCACAAATCTAGGGAATGCTGCTGCTGAGTGCCAACCAATGGAAATACACAAGCTCGTAAAAACATGATGGTGTGTCCTCATCTCCACAGTCACTGGATCTGGCCCAAGGCCACTTCTGGATCTTCGCCAAAGTCAAAATGATTATGAAAGGTAAACATTTTAAATCAATTCAGGACATAGAGGCAGCCACAATAGTGCAACTAAAGACACTCATGGAAGACAGCTCCCCAAAATCCATAGCTCTCAGCAGCCACACCCTGTACGGTCCCCTCCCTTGAATTTGAGTGGGTCTTGTGATGCTCTTCTGCCAAATGAAATACGGCAGGGTGACACCAGGCTAGTTCTGGGGCCATGCCTTAAGAAGAGCTGGCATCTTCCACTTTGGGACTGTTGGGATCCAGGCACTATGTAAAGAAGCCTGAACCATATGGAAAGACCGCAGGAGGAGGGAGAGAGGTTCTTGCTTTATGCTCAAAGTACCAGACACGAGTGAAGCCATCGTGGTCACAACAGCCACAGCCATGGTCTGCACGAGGCTCCAAATGACACCAGACAGCCGCCCAGTTGAGCAGTCTGCACAGAGCTGTGACAGGTAAATAAAGCACCGATGCATTCCCTGAGGAGGAGAGCAAGGCATGGAGAATACCTCAAGTGAAAAGATGAAGTATGCGTTGGTATTAACAGGGAGACCACTCCAGACAAAGGAACCAGTACATACAAAGGTCCTGAGGCAGGAGGAGCAGATAGAGGCCACAAAGGGGAGAGCAACAGGTGGGCGAGGGAGAAGCTGGCAGGGAAGCAGAGCCCAGACCTGCAGAGCCTTCCGGGTCTCATCAGTGATAGACCTGGCACGGGCATGAGGCCCAGTTCTGGGCCACGAGGTGTGAGCAGAAATCCGCTGGGACCTGCGGAAAGACCTTCCTCCCTGGTTAAACAAGATATGTGTCCTTGGAAAACCCTCCCTCTGTTCCTGTTTTGGGGCATTGTAAGGGTGTTTCTGCAACTTTAAAGAGAAAGAGAAATGAAACAAGATAAAAATTGCAGCGAAGCTGCCCAGAGCCTGTGTTGACGGACCCACCCCTGGAACCACCTACCTCTAGGCTGCTCCCTCCGAGAGGTGACAAACGTCCTTGTTGCTTAGGCCACTGCTAGCCAGACATTTTGTTACTTGTAGCCTAAACACTGTTGGCATCAGTTTTCAGAAAAGAATTATCGGGTCTGCCAAGGAGAAATGAGTTATCCAAGGTCACACAGCAGGAATGCCTGCCCACAAAGCCAGTACCCTCAGCTACGCAGCATCTCAATGGGTCAATGCCCCAGAACCTTTCCTCAGGCATGGAGAAGTCTTGGACATCACGAGCCTCATCTATCTGGTCTGTACACAACCCAGCATCTTTCAGCCTGCCAAAGGCCGCCCACTGCCTGCTGTTTGCCACCTAGTATGAGCTTCTACAGAAATGGGCTCTTGTAGCAGTGGTTCATGTATCCTGATGGCCCCTTAGGGCCTGTTTTGCCCACAGCATAGTCAAAATAATGTGCATTTGCAAATATCAGGGCCATTACAGGGCTGCTGCAGTAGCAAAGAAGCAAATGAATATTAAATTGAATGTGATTTTTAAAAAATTTATCTTGCATAGTTTGCCTGGGGAAAAATGGCTTTAATTAGAATAGGTGGAAGTAGAGGTGCAGCATTGTAGAGGGAGACTTTCCATACTTCCAAGGACTTCACAAACAGCAATGTGATCAGCATCTGTTTTCTACTGCCAGAGTTGTGAACATTTGGCCATATCGCTTTCAGCTTAACTGTACTGTGGCTTCCTATTGCTCCTAGGGGCAGGACAGCCAAGTGATTAAGAGTAGAGATTTTAGTGCCAGGCTAGATTTGGGTTCAAGTCCTGACTCAGCTCCTCTTCAGCTATATGACCAGTGATTTCTACTCTCTGAAACTTTTCCCTCCCTAGTAAAATTTTGGCTTATAGGGTAGTTTGTAAGTGTGCTAGTCAGCTTTCCAATACTGTAACAAATACCTAAGATAATCAGCTTATAAGGCTTATTGTGCCTCACGGTTTGGAGGTTTCAGTCCATGGTCATTTGGCCCTGTTGTTTTGGGGCCTGTGGCAAGGTCACACATCATGGTGGGGAGCATGTGGTAGAGTAAAGCCACTCACATCCTGGCAACCAGAAAGTATTGAAAGGAAGAGGAAGAGGTAGGGGTCAAAAGATCCCCTTCTAGGGCACACCCCCAGTGGCCAGAAGACCTCCTCTCTCTTAAAGGTCCCACTACCGCCCAATAGCACCACAGGTTAGAGACCAGGTTTTTAACATGGGCTGTGGGGGACATCTATCCAGACCATAGGAGTAACATGTCAAGGGCAAAAATAGTGATCAGGTAATCAGAGACTGGCACAGAGGGAGAGGTCAGTGACTGTCGTTTCTGTTGCTGGTGTTGATTATTAGAGTTTAGTATGAAGTCCTGGACATCAAATAGGATTTGAGTTCCTAGAGGTAGGGACTATGACATAATTGTTCTTGTCACCTTGACACCCAGGTCACCCACTGTGGTGGCTGTTGTTAACACGAATGGCTTTTTTATTGACTCAGAAGCTTTATGAGTTCCATACTCTGTAATTAGCATAAGTTGAGGGACTCCCAAATACAATGAGGCAAGGAAGAGAAGTTTTCCAAGAGTTGTGAGAGATGCAGATGTGTGTGTGTGTGTGTGTGTGTGCACGCATGCATGTGCATCTGTACACACATGCTTCTTAGAGGATTGTGGAGCAGTGGTCATGGGTCATAGGTTCAGGTGTGGGCATCTCCCAGTTAGATTTCTCCCTTCAATTCCCCAAAATGGGTAAGGATGAGGCAAATTACACCCATTAAGGATTCCTTTAAGTCAGGGCTTCTCAACCTTAGCACCATGAAATTGTAGGTCACATGATCATTGTTGTGGAGGCCTATGGGGTATGTCATAGGATATTTAGCAGTATCACTGGTCTCTACCCACTAGATGCCAGGTCACTAACCTTCCCCCATTGTGACAACCAAACACATCTCTAAACATTACCAACAGTGCCCTGGGGGGTGAATTCATTGCTGGTTGAGGACCCATAGGATTAGAGGTGATGCATATAAAATAAATAGCAGAGCCATGCACATAGTAAGTGTTTGCACTATTGTTATTTATATCCATATTTGTGCTTGGGAGGGGTCAATCTCCTATCAAGGCTGAGGACACAAAGCCAGAGCCAAGCTCTGAGCTGAGCTCCCAGGTGTTCCCAGAGTCTGTGATTTCATCAGTCACCAGGCATCTGCTTGTCATGCCTCAGGCAGCCCTGAGATCATTTCATCTAGACTGTGCTACACATACCAGTCTGTGAAGGGCCCAAGTGGTCAGAAAAGAGGTTTTCTGCATTGACATGAGCACTTGCATCCTATTGCCACATCAGGTGGCTGATGGCTCCACAGAGCCCTAAGGAGCTTTCTCAGCAATGCACAGTGCTCCTCCTCCATCCTGAGGCTGATGGTGAAGCCAAGAAAAGCTCAGCTTCTGACCCACAGCAGATGAGGTATGGAATTTGTTTTGAAGTTGCTTTAGTGCCTCTGACTGTAGTGCAGTTATCTGACCTCTCATTGCCCGTGAACACCATCACTCTGTTTATGAGCTCACTGGGAGCCAGAATGGTGGTTTTCAAAGTCAGAATGGGATGCAGCAGCTGTGCTGTGAGCCCCCCCCCGCCCCGCCTCCATTGACATCTTGAGCTCTATTCGCTCATCCCATGAAATCTGCATTGCAATGCCTAGCCTTTATTTTCCCTTGACATTCCTCCACCTGGTTTTAGACCTATTCCTCTGCATTATTGTTTTCACCACAAGAAATTCTCAGAACAAAACAGGTTTCAACCTTCATGTTAGGGTGAGAAACTCTGCTTACTCTGCCATCATAGAAATTCATAATGCCAATAATTTATTAAAGGCTCAAAGATGGCCCATAGTAATGAAATCTGTCTTAGTCTTTTAAACAACTGTTCCCTAACCTATTCCGCTGCAACCTCTTTCTCACCTAGGAGGCAAAGACTGGCCAGCAGCTCACCTAATCCATTTCCTCTTATTCCAGTGTCTTAGTTACTTTTCTCATTGCTGAGACAAAATACCCAACACCCAAAGTTAAAGAAGAAAAGATTTGTTTCAGCTCAGATTGTAGAGGTTTCAGTCCATAACCAGCTGGCTTCAAGGCGGAGTGGCATGGTAGGGGGCATCAGAAAGGAGAAATAGTCCATGGCAAAGCAGGCAGGAGACAGCAAAGCAGTAAGCAGCAGCAGCAAGCCAGCCTTCCCCCTCTCCCTTTATATTCCATCCAGGCTGTAAGCCTGTTGATAGGTGTCACCTATACCCAGGGTGGAGCTTCCAATAGCCATACCCAGAACTATACTAATCCCAATCAGTGCACTAATTTATTGGACACACCTTTAATCCCAGTATCACACACCCTAGATCCAGGCAGCTCTGAAAAGCCCCACCATGAGTGCAGGAGGCTTTTGGGGGGTCATCTAGACAGAAGCCATAATATCCAGGTACCCAGACAGACAACATTTTCTCATCTGCTTTGCAGTCCAGTCTAGCCATGTGATGAGCCCCAGCAAATGCAATAGGAGACAAAGCGACAGGCATTGCTCTCAGGCCTGGCTCATAAACACATCCCACACATAATCCTTCGTTCACCTTTCCATCCACCAGCTGAGTGGAGCTGGTTCTAAGTAGAGGAAGGTGGACCCACAGCTGAAAGGGGCTATGCTGCTCTATTGCCATGGGAAAGGCTTACGTGGAACTGTCATGTGAGCAGTTGATCCTATAGGATCTTTAAATTACAGCAACTGGTGTTACTCATCCTTACTACTTGTCATGAAATGATGTTTGTTTCCTTTAAAGTTCACATGATGGCTTCTGTTAACTTATATATATATAAAAAAATCTCTTCTGGTTAGATAAGTCCACAAGCAAAACCTCTGTTGGCTTGCTGGGGTCAAGCACCTACTTCTGACCAGCCCCAGTAGGGCAAGGAAAAAGTCATGCATTCAAGGCCTCTAGCTGGTTGGGCCATGCCCCCATGAACTGTCTCACTCCAAGCTGCCAGTCCCCTGAAGGAGCATATGCCAAAAACATACTGACTCTTTTAGGAGTTCATGTATAGTAGATACGTATTATAGTTTCCTAGGGCTGGCGTAATAAGCTACCACAAACCTGGTGACTTGAAATCCAAGAAATTAATTTTCTTACAGTTCTGGAGGCCAGAGGTGCAAAACAAGGTGCCAGCAGGAATGGCTCCTTCTGGATGCCCTGAAGGAGAATCCATTCTAGGCCTTTCACCCATTTTCCTTGGTTTCCTTGGCTTGCACAAGCATCTGTCCAATCCCTGTCTCCATCCACAACCAAGTCTTTGTGTGGCTTTCTTCCAGGTGTCTGTGTCTCTCAACTCTCCCTCCTTTCTCAAGTGACAGCAGTCCTTAGACTTAGGGCCCACTTGCATAGTCCAGGATGCTTTCATCTCGAGATCCTTAATCACATCAGCAAAGACTTTATTTCCAATTAGGATCACATTCATCGGTGCTGGAGGTGAGGGTTTGGACATATCCTCTAGGAAACACTATTTAGCCACATCTTATAGCACCAGCTCTACTCCTTCCAGGCAGTGTTAGGTCATGTCAATTTCATATGGAATACTCACAACTCAAGGAAGGAGAGATTTATTTTAGCTCATGTTTCAGCCCGTCGTTGGTTGGCTCCAAGGCAGGATAGCATGGCAGAGGTGCATTGTGGAGGAGAGCTGAGGAGAGCTCCTCCCCTCATGGTTTCTGGGAAGCAGAGAGAGTGAAGTGTGAAGCTGGGGAAGGAGATTAACCCTTCCAGGCTGGCACTCACTGACCCACCTCTTTGACCAGACCCCATGCCCTATCTGCAAGTTAGCCATAAATGCCATAATCCAATCACCTTTCAAAAGCCCCACCTTTGAGCACATGAGGCTTAGGGGGGACCATCCAGATATAAACCATTGCTTTTATTGTTTATCCCTGTTTTTCTTATTTCCCGAAGTAACATCTCTTGATCTAAATAAGACATTCTGCATCACAAAAATGTAATGGAGAAAGCTTAAGTGTTTGAGGAAACCTTTGATTTCACCTTCTTCAGGAAGATCATTCCTGAAAACCCCTCTAGCACTCTGTTGAAACCTCAGTGTCTGTCTGTTTGTCTGTCTCTCTCTCTCCCCCTCGCCCTTCCCCTCCCATCTCACTTCCTCTCTTTCTTCCTCTCTCTCTCTCTCTCTCTCTCTCTCTCTCTCTCTCTCTCTCTCTCTCTCGCACTGGAGAATGAACTCAAGGAGTGCTGGGCTACATTCCCTTACCTAGGCTGGCGTTGAACTTGTGACCTTCCTACCTCAGCCTCCTGAGTCACTGAGATTACAGGTGTGCACCACCTCACCCAGCAGAAATTTCTCATTTTTATGTAAGACCCTGCAATGGACATGCCCGTCCTGTCCATCCTCTCTGATAATTGCCTGCTCCACCTATGAACACAAGCAAGTTACATGACTCCATCTCCTGGGCCAAGGCTGATTAGTCCAGCAGTAGAATACCCACCCACAGCCCCAATGTGCTGGGGTAGTGGAGAGACTGGAGAAAATACCCAGAGCCATCTTGTGAGAGGTAAAGTTTATTAAGACCCACTGAGAAGTACTAATGGGGAATCGAGGATTAATTACCAGGTAATTAATCACCAGGAAGGGTCCAGAAGTGTGTAGGGGTCCAACATCCCTACTCAGAAGGTCCAAAGTGTGCATACTCTCCAGCACCAGCACAGCTCAGGAAAACCCCTTGGGGTGGGGGTGGGGAGTGTACTCATATTACCCCTCGGGAGCTCTGCTGGTGATGAGCTGGATGAGTAGTGTGTGACTGAAACACACAGTGAATATTTTTATCACAGTAAAAGACACGTTGTTGATAACCCCCCCTAAAATACTCCCCCTCACTTCAAACGCACTTGTCCCATCGTTTTTACCACTTTCTGAAGCAGCTCTGCGAGTCCTCCTTTGTAAGCATCTTTAGTTGCACTTTCATGGCTGCCTCAGTGTCCTGAACTGATTCGAAACATTCACCTTTAATTGTCATTTTACTTTGGAGAAGGGCCGGAACCCACATACTACCGTATCTGGTGAGCAAAATGGATGCGGGCACACCAGCATGTTTTTATGAGCCTGCCTTTCTGTTGAGTGGCATTTGGCAGGAATATTCACCATATTTTTTTTTTATCACATCTAATAAAGACACTCAGGAAAGAGGATTTCCAGAACTGCTTCAGAAAGTGGCAAGAACAAATGGATGAGTCTGTTTGAAGTGAGACCAGAGTATTTTGAAGGAGATTAATGACAATGTGTCTTTTACGGTAATACATTTTTTAAAAATGTAAACATTAAAAAAAGTAAACATTCACTATGTATTTCTATCATACCTAATGTTCACCAGAAAGGACTGGGGGTGTGCAGTGTGAGCTGGCTGGGCTACAGCTCTCCATGGTACTTGGTTCCATGCCAGGATACAGCACGGAGATGGGTTTTATGAATTAGGCTACACAAGCAGTGACATCATTAGCTTGCTTTGTTCCAAGGAAAGCTGGTTTAGCATACAAGAAGAAAGGCAGAGTCCACAGATAGCACTAGTTTGCCAAGTTCCCAGTGTCCTTTAAATAATACTTATCCAAACAGTCCAGCCCGGGCACCTTGTAAGGTCCCCTTTACCTTGCCAAGAGTCTTGGCTACACAAAAGGGGCATTTTAGGGACATGGTGCTCAATGTCCTAGTTTTTCTCAGGAATAATACATAGACACAAATCTCCAACAAGGCCAAGCAGATTCACTTTTCCTTAGAGAAGTCCTGCGTCTGATGGGGCTGGTCTTCTAATGCAGACGTGGGGCGTTAGAGGGCTGTTTTCTGCTTCAAGGCAAATTGAGGGAGAAGAAAGAGGCAGATGCACCAAAAGAAGCCACGATGAGGGATGGAAAGATGGGGCTGGTTTGGATGCAGGAAATATGCTACCTCCTGCGTTTCCTGGGGATGGACCACAGTGATGTCACCTTGATCTCCTTTAATGCATTCTCATGTCAAATCCCCTTCGTTTTAAACCAGGAGCCTCGAAAGAGAGTGTGTTTGCTGCCACTAGAGAACCTCAGCGAATCTCCCTCTCTCTCCATCTATCTGTCAGCCTTTTTTGAATAGCAATCCATGGCTCTGCTCCTCTCTGGACCTTAATTTCCTCAGCTACCTCATAGGGTTATAATAAAATATAAATAAGGAAATACATCTGGGGGCATTAAAGAACGATTAAATATTATATATTACCCCTTTTCTGCTAGACTGTGAATTACATGAGAGCAAAGACCATTTCACTATTCTTTAACATTTTTAATTGTCAGCACACAGCATTTGGCACATACTAACATGCTTGACAAATGTTTGTCAGTGAAATAATTAACAGATATTTGATGAGTTCTTACTATGGATGACCTTTCTTAATGCCTATAACGCCTTGCAATAGTTAGATCTTATTATTAACTCCATCTTATAGACAAGAAAGCAAATGCTCAGAGAAGTTGGATTGGTTATGCAAGGCCACACAGGAAGTGGGAGAAGTAAGTCTTGCAGCCCCCTGCCTCTACCCCAAGCTTACACATTAGAGGCTTTAAGGCTCAGTGGCCACTTCATGAACCTAAGAAGCCTTGACAGTGCTGCAGCTCTGGACAGGGCTGGAGCAGGGAGCTGCCCACTCTGCCTGCCCTACATTTGTTACAGGAAGAATCCTCGTGAGCTGGAGCTGATTTAGAAATTTGTGTATTGGACTCCAGCTTCTCAGTGGAGGGCAGAGGAGGCGCTGCATTCCACATGCTCAGCACACAAACCTCCTCTACAGTGAGGGCTGGTGACAGGTGCATCCCGAGGACCCAAAGACACCTCCCTCTCACCCACTTTAATTAGATGGAGGTGTCAGGATCCATCAGGATCACCTAGAAATACCACGCAGAGCCCAAACACTACCCGCACTCTCCCTGAGTCCCTGCCTTCCTCTGCAGCTAAGGTTTCATTAACGTTTGTTTATTTGTAGCTGGCTTCTCTTAAACAGATAATATGACCACATGGTAAAATTCTCAAACAGCAGAAGAAGATGCACAATAAAAATCAAATCTTTCTTTGATCACAGACTGCTGAGGCCATTTCCCTATAAACCATGACTATTTTTATAGTCGCTAGTTATCCTTGCAGAAATATTTTATGTATCCACAAAGCTATAAATCTAATTTTTAAAAACACAAACACAATTTTTCTCTAGCTAGATCTTGCTCAATATCACTCCATTTAGAACTGCAAACTTACCATGGCTGCCCAGTAGCCCCTTATACTATTTCCTTACCATATGGGTGGATTTATGTTGTGTCTGCCCATTAGTTACTGCATATGGTGCCTGTGTTAGCTTTTCAGGTCATCTGTCTTTGCTTTATGTGCAGTAGATCCATAGGAAACCCATTCCTGGTGGTGAAATTCCTGGGTCAAAGGCTAAGTGTACTTTTGATTTCCATAGGTATCACCATCCAGTGCAGTGTCACCAACTCATCATGTGGAGGAGGATAGCTTCCCTCGTTCCATTTCTTGGTGTGTATGTTATGGTTTAGAACTAAGATGTATCCCCAAAAGTTTCACTTTGGAAGTGAGGCCTGTTTAGAAGGGGCAGGTCACCGGGGGCATGACCTAGAAGTGTGTATTCTTGTCTCCAGCTCCTTCCTTCTCTCTCTGTTGCTGCCTGCCATGATGTGAGCAGCTTTCCTCTGTCAGGCCCTTCCACCATGCTGTTTCTGCCTTCAAGCCGGCTCACTGAAACTGTGAGGCAAATTAAATCTCTCCTCCTTTAAGTTGCAGGTGTTGGATATTTTGCCCCAGTGATAGGAAAATGTCTTAACATAGAAAATTGGAACCAGAAAAGTGGAGTGTACCTGACCATGTGGTTTAAAAGCCTTTGGAATTGGTTTAAAGGAGAACTGTTGGAAAAGTTTGGAGATGCTGGCTAGAGAATCCACAGAATGCTGTAAGCAGTGCTTGATAGGCAATTTTAGTCGGAGCTTATATGACCAAAATCCTGATAGGAATGCAGATGGTAAAGGCCAGGCTCAGGAGGGTTCATTTGGGAACAAGGACTCTAGCATTCGGACTGGAGACTTATGTGTTTTATCCCCTGGCAGAAAATTTGTCTACATTTTGCCCATGTCCTGGTGATGGAAGTTAAAGTTGATGGAATAATTAATTTTAGTGGAAGAAATTTCACAACATTCTGACTGTTGCATGGGTAATTCTGGCTGCTTTTAGCCAGGTTTGTAGTGAAAACTGCTGGGCAATAGCAGAGAAGAAAAATTTGCACAACTTAAATTTTGGCCCAGAAATTTTGTGTAAATTTGATACCAAAGGAGGTGTGTCCGCTAAAGAGATTAACTTCATTAACAAGAACAAAGTATTTTGGACAGAGAGAAAGATGCATTGTGGGCATTTCAGGAATCTGCAAGTTCCCATTCATGGTAGGCTCAATGATGTAAAGCTGCCAACCTTTCATTTGAGAAGAGAGCCCCTGGGATGTGTACTTGAGAAGAAGCTCCTGAGGTATAGGTTCCCCAGGATTTATTTCACCATGCTTAGCAGTCTAGACCTTCACAGGTTGTTGCAACCATGGTCCAGGAGGGTCCAGCTACTGCTTCCACTGACAGAAGACCTCATTGTCATCCATGTGGTGCTGGTTTTAGTAGGATGCAGAATGTAAGAATTGATTAATGTTGTCTCTGCACATTTGTTATTGTACCTATATCTGAGGAAGGCATTGGAGCTCAGGCAAGAAGTCCCAGGGAGGGCAGTGCACAAAGTTGTGGGAATGAAGCCAAAGTTTCAGTGGAGACCCCAGGAAGTTGAAGATGCCAGGAACATGGAACCTTTGTTGAGGAAAGCTCCAGGCTATGAGTGGAGCCAGACCAAGAAAGAGTTCTTGTGGGCAGCAATCAACAAGGCCATAAGTGTGGGGCCACCCATGCACTTTACAATTCACATTTTACCATATGGCCCTACTGCTGGACACAGAGCTACAGGATTTAATGTTTTCCCTGCTGAGTTTCAGTCTTTTTTTTTTTTTTGTCTGATGCCTTTCTATCCTCTTATTGCTCTGTTTTGGAATGAGAATGTTTACCCTGTGCCATTATGGTGGAAGTGTTTAATTTTCTTCTTGATTTTTACAGGGGCTTACAGCTGAGAGTTTTCCTTTAGTCTCAGAGAAGACTTTGGATTTGGAATTTTCAGTAATGCTTGAATTGTTAAGATTTTGGTGATGCATAAAGATGGAATAAATGCATTTTGCACAATGAAATGGGCATGATCCTTTTGGAGGTCATGGTTAGAATATTATGGTTTAGATCTAAAATATCCCCTCAAAGACTCACTTTTAGAGCTGGATCCTGTTCAGAAAGATCAGGTTACTAGGGGTAGGACTTAGAAGGGTATATTCTAGTTTCCAGCTCCTCCCTGCTCTCTCTGCTTCTAGCTACTATGATGTGAGAAGCTTTTATCTTCCAGACCCTTCCACCATGCTGTTTCTGCCTTGGTGCTGGCTCACTGTGGACAGAACCCACTGAAACTGTGAGCCAAATTAAGTTGCAGGTGCCAGGTATTTTGTAATGTCACCAACTCACCATTCCCCCAAAATGTGGAGGACTCTTCAGGCACGGTCCTTCCCTGTTTCCTGTGTGTAGATATATTTTGTCTCTTTGAGATCCTGTGACTGTTCTCTCAGCTCCTTCCATGTGCTCCACCACAAGGCAGATCCTCTCCCACAAGTTATTAACCAGAATTATGAGGCTTTCTTAAAATAATTTTTAAAAAATCATTTGAATACTATCAACAATGCATGCTTATATAGTGACTGAAAAGCACTCCTAAAGGTAAATGGACAAGTTTTCTATTAAATGACAAATGCACAATTCAAAGAATATTTCCTAATTGTGAATCCACACATCAGCATCCCTGAGAACTAGTTAAAAATATACATACTGGGATACTAATCCACTACACTTGAGATCAGGCTGAGGCAAAACTATATCCTTAGCAAGGACACTAAAGAGATGCTACGCACCCACAAAACGCTATTTATTCACTATAATCTCAAATATGATCAAAGAACAAGAAATGGAAAATCCATCAAAGAGTGAACAATGCTAGTGTCTGGGCACAATAATTTTATTGTCAGTGTTTTCTTTGTTTTCCATGTTTTCCTACCCAGAAACTTTGATATTCAGAAAAAAATTGAATGCTTTTTTTAAAAAAAAATCTAAAACCTTCCTTCCTTCCTCTTTCCCTCCCTCTGTCTCTCCCTCTGTCCCTCCTTCCCTCCTTTTTTCCCTTCCTTTATTCCTTTCTATCTTTTAAAATTCAGTCCAGAGTGGAGACTAGCAAGATATGAAGATTGTCGTAATACAGGATCCTGAACTGTGTACTTTTTGTTCTGAGGTGAATCATTAGGGCAATTATCAAAAGTTGAATAAAGTCCTTGGGTGAGGAAGACATGGGATTTCTTTGTATGATTTTGCAATTGTGTTATAATTTGGAAATTTTAAGACTTTATGGAAGCATCTCATCGTCATTTTTTTTCTGTTACTTGAATCCTAAAATGCCATAAAAATGCCTCTTAGCACTTTTTAAAAACAACTCTAATATTGGACCTCTCTGCTATACACATAGATGGAACCCTATGCACCTTTCTCCCTAAAAAAGAATTTAAAATGTTCTATGATTGTATTGATATATTAGTATAAAATCAGTATATTAATATTAAATATTAAAACATTTTGACCTGAAAATTTTTTTGCCTCTGATTTTAAAGGAAACAAAAATATCTTGTGAGCCCTGGTACTGTGCCTGCTGAGCTAGTGACATCAGCCCCAAGTGAACATAACTGCCACAGTGTGATCAGTGGTTATTCTTTCTGTGTTTGTTATTTGTTCTTTAATGAGATCATGCTAAGTATAGTCTCCTACAAATTTCTTTCACACAATACATCATAGCTACTGCTACAGACAAAAGTCAACCGACAAAGAGCTACTTGATTCTTGGTAAGAGCTGCGTAATATTTCCATGCTGGAATTAGCTCAATTCATTCAATCATGCCTTCCACAGCCACACCCATGTGGCCTTGATCCACCCCAGAGGTTGCTCACATACAACCCTGTGGCTTCTGCATCCTCTCTGCCTGATGCTATTCTCTGATTTGGGCCATGATCACAGAGCCAAGTTTAGGGTCAGCCAGAGAGCTAGAGGGCCAATGCTCTAGAGAGACTCTACTGTGAGGCACAAAAGCCAGAAGTAACTACTCCAGCAGCTTCAGTTACCAGGGGGACAATTCAGCCTCAGGGATTGAAAGTTATGCTCTTACAATGGTCCCATGGTCTCCGTCCCCTGCCTGGCTCTTCTCCCATCTGGCCTCACAGTGTCTCCTGGGGCCACCTCCCATATAAACTATTTACACCCAAATCTTGGTCTCAAGATATACCTCATGTGGAATGGGGAGGCAAAGTAAGACACCCTGGGTGCATTAAGATTATTTTTTGGTTTTAAGCTGTATAAAATAACAAAGTACACATTCAAGGAGGTGGGTCTTTGTAGACTGGTTTGTTTTACAGAGATGACATAATTGACACATAATGGTACATATCTAAGGGTACAGTGTGTTATTTCAATGTATGTATACAATGTGTAATGATCAAATCAGGGAAACACACATTCCCAATGCCCCAAATATTTGTCCTTTTTCAGTGTCTAAATATTTCAAAATTCTCTCTCCTAGATAATTTGAGATATGCTACAATGGTTTATAACAAAAATACCTCCCAAAAATCTCATGTGTTCAGGGGTAAGGCTTTCCAAAGGTAATTGGATCATGAGGATTCTAATTCCCTCAATGGATTGATCCATTAATAAGATCATAATTTGATGGCATTATTAGGAGGTAATGGAAACCCAGGAGGTGGGGCCTAGTTGAAGGTGGTGGATCCTGGGGTGTGACTTTGGGGATTATACCTGGTCCTGGCCTCTTCCTCTATGGTTCTTTCCCTCTCTCTTTGCTTCCCGGCTGCCTTGAAGTGAGCAGCTTTCTTCCACCATGATATTTCTGACTCACCACAGGCCTAAAGCAATGGAGCCAGCCAACCATGGACTGAAACCTCCAAAACCCTGACCCAAAATAACCCTTTCCTACTTTAAATGGCTTATGTCGAGTATTTGGGGGGGGTACCAGGGATTGAATTCAGGACCTTATGTTTCCGAGGCAGGCACAGCACCCCTGAGCTAAATCCCCAGCCTATGTTAAGTATTTTTGCACAGCTATGAAAACCTAACACATCTATAGTAAATTATTGTCACTTACAGTCTCCCTACTGGGTTGTGGCACACTATGGCTGATTCCTTCTTTAGCTTCCTTTTAGTGCCCATTATCCAACCTCTCTATCCTCCTCACTCTCCTTCCTTCCTGGCCTCTTGTGACCTCTCTTCTAATCTCTACTTCTGTGTCAACTCTTTTAGCTTTGTGGACTGATGTTATATCTTTTCTTTTTTCTTTTTTTTTTTGGGTACCAGGAATCGAACTTGGGACCTTGCACTTGTGAGGCAAGTGGCAGAACCATTGAGCTAAATCCTCGGCCCTGGACTAATGTTATTTCAAAAACAAACTCTCAGTACTGGAGTTACTGGATCAAAGGGTATGTGCTTTTATTATTATTATTATTATTATTATTATTATTATTATTATTATTATTATTATCTAATGGATACTATCAGATTGTGTCCACAAAAGATCATAGCAATTCCTGGCCCTTTCAACTGTGGGTCTCTCTCACTTCCAAGAAATGGTCCCCTGGAGGAGCAGAGCTGCCCCTAGTTCAGAGAAAGTGAACTTTCTGGGACGCCTTACCACCAAGGAGGTGAACTGAGGGCCGCAGCAGCACACATTGAAATGAGAGGACACATAAACAAGTCTCAAAAACAGACTTCCAGATCACCTAAGGCAACCACGAAGGGAAATGAGATGGAACAATCTGATACTCAACCACCTGGACTCCCTGAACTAACAACAGAAGAGGATATGGGAAAAATGAAATCAGAAATAATTTCTCAGATAACAGCAGAGATTGTGCCCATAGTGCAAGACATGATTAATAAATCTAGAGAGGACACAGA
>NW_004624782.1:5752450-5815607 GCF_000247695.1 Heterocephalus glaber
AAAAATAAAAAATATATCTCAAGGAAACAATGTAAGATATGAACAGAGATTTAAATCCAAAATTTTTGATTCCAACGCTTCTTAAAACAAAACTTGCAAATAATTGCAGTTAAGCAGTGTAGCAAACTGGTAACAAGAAATAGGAGGCAGTCATTTAAAACAATGTTTTTGAAGACAATTTCATCAGCTAAGGCTAAGTAATAAAGGTTAGATAGAAGACTTCATTTGGTTAATGTGAGATCCTGGCTTGGATCCTGGGTTGGATCGGTGAAAGAGCTGGCAAAATTCAGAGGCAGATTGTCGTTTAGTTAATAATAATAATAATAATAATATTGTACCAATATTAATTTCTTGGTTTTAGTTGAGTTTAATTTTTTTTGTTTTGGGTACCGGGGATCGAACTCAGGACCGTGTGCTTGCAAGGCAGGCGGCAGAATTGGTTTTAATATAGGTACTATGGTAATGTAAGAAATTAACATGGGGGAAACTGAGTGGAAGATATATGAGAACTCTCTTTGTGACTTTTATGTAAAGTTACAGTTAGTCGAAAATTAAAACTCCATTAAAAATCAACTTGAGGGTGATGGAAATGCTTGTTGTGGTGATATTTTTGTGGATGTATACAAGTGTCAAGAACGTTATACACATTAAACACATGCAGTTGGTTGTATGTCAGTTACACCCTAATGAGGCGCTTTTTAAAACACCTGTGTTCGGCACGCTCCTAATTATGTCTATGCATAGGAAATAGGAATTGGGTGAGAAAATGTCCGGATGTGAATGGTGGTGATGGCCAGATTGCAGGTGATTCTAATGGTTTTTTTAGGATTTGCTGTACTTGCCAGATCCCTAATAGTGGTTGTGCCAGGCTTGAATAAATAGGGACCCATGATTGCAAATAGGTGATTTGTAAAAATGTGGCTTTGCCCCGTGTCTGCAGACAGCAAGGCCTCAGGTGAGTGTGAGCACAGCTTCCTTCCCTTGCCCATGCAGAGCGTGAGTAAATAACCCTGAAAGAAGAAAACCCCTCCCAGCTGGGGCCCTCGGGGCCCCTGCTGGTTAAGGTCCCAGAAATAGACACACAAAGATGGGATCCTGGCCCAAGGGATCTTAGATTTTCCTGAGTGCCTCGCGGTGGAGTTGACCTTGAGGCTAAAGACAAAGATCCCAGGTCCCAGCAGCTGCTTTCTGGGTGGGGCCTGTGAGTGTTTCTCAGGCACTTGGGGCAAATGAGACTCAGGTGGTGAGGATCAGCTCTGCCCTGGCTGAGGCCCCCAGTGTGGCAGCCCGAGGTTTTGCAGAGTTGGCCCAGGTGTGGACCCTAATAACCTGCCCCGGATTCATGCACCCAAGGCAAGGTTGAGCTTCCCACCTCCAAGCTGCCGTCCTCTCTGGGGTGGTCCACAACCCAGGAGTATGTTTCTGGGAGTCAGAGAGGTGAGTGGTCCCCCTTCCCGTGTCTCCCAACCACGGGAGGACTTCAGACAAAATGTGCTCATGTCCCTGGTGGTCCAGCCTTCGAGCAGGCCCCTGAGGTCTCTCTCAATTCTGGGGCCTCAGGTGGCTGCTGGAATTTAGGGAAGAAGAGACAAGGAGACAGTTGCCTAAGAAAGGCCTGAGTGGAAGGAAGGGACAGAGGCAGAAAGGCTGGCTGGTCCCCAGTGACACTGAGCACTGCAGAGGGGACAGAGGCAAGTGGGGGGTGGTGGCTTTTCCAAAGCTCCACTTCACATTCTGTACACTTGTTCCTGGAGAGAGGACAGGCATGGTGGAAGAGGAGCGATCCCCACCCTCCTTTTCCCGGGCAGGCTGTGACCTAATTAAGATGCAGCTCTGGAGATGGCTGTGTTGGGAACAGGCGCCATTTCCCAGGTAATAATTCAGTCCCAGTGACAGGCATTCCCTGGTCCCAGCTCCCCAGGCTTCTGTGTTTGCACCTGGCTGGCCTGGTGAAAGGGTGCAGGGAGTTCCAGGGAATCCCCGGAAAGTCACCTTGATGAGGAGGTCCTCCCTGCAGACCCACAGGGGACAGCAGCCACCAAAACCTTCTGGGGGACCTGGTGGCCCTGGCCTTCATAAGTATGGGTGGAAGTAGAGGAGCAAGGGCTGGCTGTCCAGCAGGTGGCTGAAGGTGGGCGGCAGTATGGCCATAAAGGACGCTCTCCACGGTGTCCTGGGGCAGCTGACAAGCAGAGGCCATGACAGTACAGCCGGAGGGTGTGAAGGGGGGAGGGTTGGCCTCCGCAGGTGGAAGTGAAGGGTGTCTCCTGGTAGAGGAAGCAGCATTTGCTCCATGAAGTCCAGGCATAGGAGCAGGTGGAAGAGGGCTGGATTCTATTTTGTGTAAGAGCTATGGCTCATAAAGCATGGCCCCAGACCCTCAGCATCAACTGCTGGGAGCTTGGTAGCAATGCACATCCTCAAGCTCCCTAGACTGAGGGTGGGCTCAGCCATGAGGGTGCTAGCAAGCCTGGAAACCCCTGCTCAGAGTTACTTAGCAACTGTGGGCTTCAGACAATCCTGCCTGCCTGTCTAGATGGCAGATCAGAGGTTACACAGCCTGAGGCTTACAGGATTTGGGGGGGGGCCTCTTCTGAGAGCCTGAAGAATCAGGGCAACAAAATGGGTGCCTGGGCTTGGAAAGGGGCCTGGCAGGATGGGAGGGGGCTGAAGGTCGAGCTTCATCAGCCTCGTGGAGAGTTTGCCCCCGGACTGCAGATCTCCCGGTGTGCAGGACACACCATTGGTCCCACGCCTCCATGGCTTGAACCTGCACAAGGAAATCTGATCTGGAATTAAAGCTAGACGGCTGGCTCAATCCCTAGAGTTTTAGAAGGTAGAGCCCGAGGATTCGCATTGCTATGGCAGGGCTAGTGTGGGATTAGCAGGTCCTCCTTCAAGATGAAGACTCTCAAGATGTCAACAGTATTCCAGCACTTAGGAGGCTGAGGCAGGAGGATTGTGAGCTCGAGGTCAGCTGGGCCAACCAATGAAACTCTATAAATAATACATGAATGGATGAATGAAGGCAAGAGCAGAGCATAAACCAATTCCACATCCTTCTGAGGGCAGAGCTCAGTGTGACCACATGGGTCACACACCCACAGAGCTGGCCCTGCTTCAGCTGACCCTGTGGGGTGGCTCTAGGGTAGCTCTAGGATCCGCTGCTTTAGCTGCCAGAACAGAGTAGGACATTATGGGGCGTGGATCAGCACTCCAGTGTGTGCAGTGTACTTTCCTTCCATCCTCCCAAGGACTCTTGTTGCCAGCCAGGCTCGGAGCTGCGGTCTCTGTGCATCCCCTTTATCAGCCCTCGAGATAAGTTGCTATGCTGTTCCCACTTTGTGGATGGGGAAGCTGAGGTTCAGCAATGACAGTGCTGCCAAGAGCCTGCGGGAAGGCCCAACTGGGGCGTCCTCCTGGAGGTGCAGACTGCCTGCCTCACTGAAAATGTGCACTGCAGGCATGTCACCAGCCAGCATCTCCACACCAGTGCTGCCTGGTGACAGAAGCACCTGCCTCTGGCCAGGGCCGAGCACTTCTCCTGTGTCAAGGACTGTCATATCCATCTCTAGGAGGTAGCTAGAGGTAGAAGTCAGTGACCTGTCTGACAGGGGTCCATCTGCCTTCTGAGCTGCTGTTCCCAGGGAGAGCACATGCAGTGAGTGGCAGGCTGCATGGCTGAGTGCTTGCTACCTAGACGGCCCGGACCCCCGCAAGTGTGTGCGTCAACGAACGGCTCAGGCCCCAGCTGTCAGGAGTCCATCTGCTCTCTTCTGTTCAAGCTCAGCTCAGAGTCCAGCTTCTGGGGCAGTGAGGACGTCCCCCTCCTGACCTCTACGGAGCCTCCCATGGTATCCCTTACTCCTCCAGCCCCCGGGGTTCCCATTCCCTGTGGGAGCTGTGACAGGAAGCTGCGATCAGACTGCTGTGTCCTGCTTATGTAATGACAGCCGGTTGCGTTGGAAGTAAGATCTAAACTCCTAGTTGGGTGTGGTAGCACCTACCCATAAATAAATCCCAGCCAGCGGTGGAGGACGCTGAAGCAGGAAGATTGCAAGTTCAAGCCCAGCCTCAGCAACTTAGCCAGACTGTCTCCAAATAAAGGCTGGAGATGTAGGTCAGTGCAAAGGCCCTGGATTCAGTTTCGAGTACCACAGGCACACAAAACCGAATGGCCAGAATCCTCAATTGTGGGGCCCCACCGGTCCAGCTTGGCTCCTCTTCTTAAGCCACACCAGTTGTCTTGCAGCTTTGTACACAGGCCGTGCCCAGCCTCCCCTAGGCCTTGGCCTCAGCACTCCTCTGCCCAGCATGCCTTCACCCTGGATCGTGGAGGTGATAGTTGTTCGGCCGTCAGAGAAGCTTCCAGGCTGCTCTGCGTGAAGTGTTTCTCCACGTCAAGTCAACCCCTTAGAGGGCTCATTAGTACCTGAAATTCCTGCTGGTTACTTTGTTAGCTCGTCTGTAAGCATCCTCCCAAGGCTAAGTGCTGATGCTGGTGCTCCCCTCTTAATAGAGCTGTCCCTGCCACCTAAAGCAATGGTGGGTGCGTAGTAAGTGCTCAGTTAATGTTTCTTCCACGTAGCTGCTGCTCTTCTATTGCTCTGATCACAGACTCTGGCATTTTCTTGGATTTTCCCCATATCCCACCTCTGACCCTTCAGAAATTCACTTGGACAGCCTTTCTAGTGCATCCCAATGTCATTCTCTCCAGCCCTGTCCGGATTCATGCATCCTTCTCCCGGACTCTTCAGGAGTCAAGCTAGGCTCCTCGTTGCTGCCTTTTCTCCTTCAGTCCAGTCTCCACCAAGCCCTGAGAGCGTGATTTTTCCACTTCAGCACTACGGACATTTGGGGCTGGATGGGTCTAGGCGGTGGAGCTGCTTTGTGTGTTGTGGGGGCAACGAGCAGCATCCCTGTTCTTTCCCCACTGGGTGCTACCAGCTGCCCTGCCTCAGTTGTGGCAATAAAAGCATCTCCAGACACTGGCCAGGGCTCCAGGTGGTGTCTTCCTCTGAGCAGACTCTGTTCACTCAGTGACACCCAGAGCCCCGGGCCTCCAGCGTCATCTCCACCTCCATGCCTCCTTGCCATGGGCTCATTGCACCCGTACTTCCTCTGGAATGCGCCCCCTCCCATGCCCCTCATCTCTGCCCTGCCCAGCACATGGTGAGTGCCTGAGGGGTACATGGAGAGGAAGCTAGATTTCTAGTCCCGAGACCAGTCTTAGCTCAGGTATCCGGAACAGTCCCTGCCAGGCAGTGTTGGGTAGATGACCCTGGTCACACCCTGGCTCAGTCATCCATTGCCAGCCTTGCTTTCCTTCAAGGCCAAGCCAGTCATCCAGCTCTTAAAATCTTTGTGCCTTTCCTTTAAGTTTTAACTTTCAGCCATGCGTAGTATTTGGTAGACCTGTCCCCACGGGAATCGGGACGTGTCAGCATCTTGATGGCCTGGTCTCTGCTCACACCGTCCTGTGAGTCCAGCTGCCCTCCCTGTGATGGCCCGGGACCCAGGCTGGCCCCACTTGCTCAGCCCATGGCTCCGAGCAGGAGCTGAGAGTCAATGTTTCAGCTGGGGACCCCTGATCAGCGGAGGGGGAGGGAAGTGACGGCTGAGGGAGGCAACTCATGGAAACTGGTGATGGGCAAACATTCTGAGGGGCCCCTGCCAGAGACTGAGTGCCTGGGAGGCGGGGTTGTGCCTGTCCTGTTCATTCCCCTGCCCGGTGCTTGTCAGTTCCTGGCACACGGTGAATGTCTATCAGTGGAAGAATGACGGTGCACAAGCACTCAGAGTGAACTCGAGCCTGGCACCCTGACTGCTGTTGATCTGCTCTGAGATCATGTTTTCTGAGCAATGCTCATGGTGGTACCCACCCTTGGGGTATTGGAGTCTTGTATAGGAAGTGCTCACGAGTGCTTAGCATGGTACTAATGCGGGCCAGGTGCTCAGGATTGAGCCCCAGCACACTGGGCACCACCTCGGGACAGGAGTGCAGGGAGGGAGACTGCAGGGGTGTGTGGCCAGCAAGCCAGCGGTGGTTCCAGTGACAGCAGATCCACCACCTCCTCGGAGTGGTGTCCCTTGCCCTTCCTAGGCTCAGCGTCCTGCTTATAAGGGAATGTACAGAATGTAAAGTGTCCAGCGCACAGTGGGCTCCGGGAATAGACACTATCCCTTTTATTACCACCTCTCTTACTTCTCCTACCATCATTTACCACGAACAGGGCAGGAACCCGAGGTGCTCCAGGTGATTCAGGGCTGGGTGTGGTCCTCACGGAGCAAGTCGCAGCGGGGTCAAGAGAATGGCGAGAGACTTCACTGGACAAGGACTGGAAGGCACCTATGGAGGGGACAGGTGAGTGCTCAGCAGAGTTGCTGGGCTCCAAGGGCCGTCTTCACCAAGGTCCTGGGTCTAGGTAGGTGGCATTTCGCAGGATCCTGTGGTCATCCAGCTGCACACAGCCTCCAAGGCCCTGAATTGGCCATTGTGACTAGGAACTGGGGCTTGAATTTTACCTTATGTCAAAAATCTCCCGATTTTAAGATCTGATTCTTGGCTCAGTTACTGGAAAGCTTGCAAATTTTTTTGAAATAGCCCTGGTGTGCGAATCTACTTTTCTCCAATGAAGGTTTGCATTTGTCTTAAGATGTGCTGTGAGCATAAAATGCACACCAAATTTCAGAATAGTACTCCACAAAAAGTATTTTGTCAATTATCATAGTGCATCAAAATGGTATACCTTTGACATATTGGACTAAACAGGCATAATGTTAACATTTCACCTGTTTCTCTTTACACTCATCTGGATTTTGGAAAATGGCTTGCATGGGTTTCCTCAGGGCAGCTCGGCTCTGGAAGTCTATCCTGATACCGCTGCTATTTTTAGGTTGGGCTGATTTGGTAGCTAAATGCCTGTCATTCGTTTAAGTTACCCTTTTCTTGATTTTCGGTGAAGTCAGACATTTTCTCCAGTTTTCCGGCTTATAATTCTGAGAATTCTTTATGTCTATTTTTCTATTAAAGACTTGGTTTTTTCATGCTGCTTATAGAAACTCTTTCTATATTAACTGTGTTCCTGGTTGCTTTTTTAGACTTGTCTGCCTTTTGGTTTTTTGCTTGTTATTTGATATAGTAAAATTTAAAGGTTTTTTGTGGTCAGCTCAGCAACAATCTCACATCCAGGAGCCACACTGCTCTACCATTTCCTCCGTATTATTTCATTCGTGCTCTGAGAATGCAGTATGAGTGTCCCAGCTCAGGGAAACTTCTTTCAAAAATGACAGCTTTTTATTTTCAATGAGTTTTGAATTACTCAGTATTGCGTACTTTGCCTTAGGTTGTTTTTGTTGTTTGCGTTTTTGGTACCGGGGTTGGAATTCAGGCCCTTGCGCTTGTGAGGCAGGCAGCGGCACCACTGTGCTAAATCCCGGGCCCCACTTTGTCTTAGTTTTGAAAAGATTGTGAGACTAAAGTTCCTCTGACCATTAACTGTGATCCCAGGGCTGGCTCTCCCTTCCCCTTCTCTGGGGTTTAGTGCTTAACTTTCAAGGCCCTTTCCCATGCATTCCTATTGATGCCTTCAGAAGGATTGTTCTGTTTGGGGAATAAGCGGTATCATGAGGTGTATATCACTCACAGGTTTGCCCTTTTGTCACTGGTGTCTTGGAGCTGCCGCAGTATACTCAGACAAGCGGCCTTTCTTCTAACCCCCGCTCAGTATATCATGCCACAGATACATCAGAGTCTCGCGATTTCCTCACTGGTCGGCATTTGCATTGTTTTGTGGCTTCGCCGTCATACACCGTGCTGGAGCAGGGGCCCTAGTGAGGCTTCTCTCATTCACATGGGTAAATGTTTTTGAGGGGCAGATACTGACAAGTAGGATTGCCCCATCCTATAGCCTGCACGAGTTTTATTGCCAAAATAGTCTATGAAATGGTTGTAGCAATTTGCCACAATCAATGTTTAAAGATGTATGGTCCTATTTAAGGCTTTGGTGATTTAATAGATACAAATATGTCTTCATTAGTATACAGTCCTGATTCCAATGGGGTTAGACTTCTCTTCATATGGTTTTTAGGTATTTTTACTACTTCTGTATGAGTTGCTTATTCATAACATCTCCCCATTTCTTCTTGGTCACTTTGTAAAATCAATATCAAGAGTGTTTTCTCTCCTAAAATGTATATGCGGAATAATTATGTTATATGTTATAGATGCTTTCTGGGTGTTGCTTGTCTTGTAACATTTTCATATTCTATTTTGTCATGCAGAATCTTAAGAATTTGGTATGGTCAAGCTTATTATTCTTTTCATTTATGGATTCTAAAAAATCTTGTTTGTAAAGGTCTTTAATACCCCAGAGCCATAAACATTTGCTCATATTTTATGGTCATAATGCAATAGTTTTGGTTAAAATTTGTATGATAATGACATAAGATTCCAACTTGTTCTAATACACGGTCAATTGTCTGAACACTATTTGTGTAAGTCTTTTTTATGAGTAGGTTTGCACCACATTATAATTATATTTCTCTTGGGGAATCGACACAGACACATATTGCCTCCTGATCTCTTCCTTTCCCAGCCCTCCCACCTCCCCTCATCCACAGCCCCTTCACATCTCCACAAAGCCTTGTTATCTACCACCTCTCTTTTATTTGTAGGAAAATGGATGCACCTTGAGACCATAATGCTAAGTGAAATAAATCAGACACAGAAAGTTAAATATTGTATGCTTTCTCTTATGTGAGAAACTCAAAATGTAAGTAAGTTAAAGAGCAAAATGAAAGGAAGCAACTTTCTTTTCCTGCTCTTGTGAAATGCCTCCTTTAACATGTAAATCTGTATTTCTACCTGGGTTTGCTTTTTCTTTCATCCATTTATTGTATTTCCATGTAACATGTTTTTGGTAACAGTTGGGACATGTTTTTCTTTGATTTTTTTCTTCCTACAATTGTTCTGGCAATGATTTTGAATTTCAGAGTAAGATTATCAAATTCTATGCAGAATGTTATTGGGATTTTTATGGAATAATATGGGAAGAATTGACAGTTTTATAATTTCTCCTCATTCACAAATAACGGTTTATCGTTCCATTTATAAAAATGTCTTGTTATAAAGACTTTACTTTTTCTTTACGTAAAGCTTTAGTTTTATTGCTATTTTAAAAATTTTCCTTGTCAAAAATTAGCATGTATACCCAAAGATAAGAGCAAATGTGCGTGATCACACCCTTGATCCTGAGGACTCTGCATCTATAAGTGTTCTTCTTGGGTCATTACGCCAACAACAGTGACCATTGGCAGGCTTCTCAGGGACCAGGAGGGGAGGGAGTGAACAAGACTCCCATCCTGGTCTTTGCTTCTCAGTCACTGCATTCAAGTGGCAAAGACATCTGAGTGTGTTGGTGGATTAATAAATCACTAGCATTGATTAATCGTCCATCTTTCTCTCTTGGAGAAGGACTAGACTCTCTCTCTCCTTTCTTTCTCCCTTCTCTCTGACTTGCTCTCTTCATCTTATTTGCAACTTAATTATGCAGATTCAAGGCTGAAAGCCTTAACCTCAGGGATTCTGCATCATGGAGAGGAAGGGGAAATGGAGGCAACAGCTCCCTGGGTCTTTTACTTGCTGTGTCGACCAGAGAAGCCTCCCTTGTCAGTTTTATAAATTGAGCTTAGTTATGGAGAACTAAAATCAGTTAAGGTCCTCTGAGCCCTTCAAATATATGTAAGATTGATTTAAGCTCCCATTCCATGGATTTTGGAAATTCAAAATACCTTCATTTTTCATTTTGTGCTTCTGTGAAATTCTTATCTGGGCTGAAGAGCAGTGCTTCACGTACGATTCCTGGCTGCATGGTCTTTGGCACCTTCCTTAACTTCCCAGCCTCCTCTGGAGAATGGGGTTAAAACTTCATTCCTGTTAGAATTATTCTAAGGATTCTAGCTAACAAATGTAAGGCACTGGCCATGTAATAGATAAGATATCTTAAAGATAAATATCATCATTCTTCAGCACAGAACAAGTTCATTGCCTTGCCATACCTCCGTTCCTTCCCTACTTTTCTACAGGAGAGAGCAAGAAAAAGACACTATGCTCCACCTCTGAGATCTAATCCCCACCCCATCCCCATGGCTGGGTGTCAATAAATTCCTCATCATGCCAAGGTCAGCAAATCCAGCTTGGCACCTGCTGTATAAATAAAGGTGAATTGAAACACAGCCATGCCCACTTGAATAGTTGCAAGGATCTAATAGCCCACAGAACCTAAAATATGTATAAGGTTAAGTCCTTTTTAGTAAGTTTGCTGACCCCTGGATCATAGTGACAGTTTCTTTCCGGGCTGGAGTTCCAGCTGTCGCCAGCCTAACAGAGCTGAGAAGGCCCATTCAGTTAACCAAATCAGCAGCGGATTTGCTCTTGTGGGCGCTGGGCGTGTCTGCTGAGGGGGTGTGCAGGCGGTCACAGAGCTGGGAGCTACACCTGCACCTGGGAAGCCCAGGCCTGCTTGTGTGCACAGCGAAGCGCTTGAGCATCAGGAGGATGTGGACCCAGCCCTGGGTGCTGACTAGCTCTGGCCTTTTCAGCTGTTTGAGCTCCAGTTTCCCCATTTATCAAATGGGCTCGCCCCCCCCCCGCCCCCGTATGACAACTGCAGATTAAATGATTTGTTTCTAAGGGGCAGGTAATCTCCCCCATCACCTCTTCTCCTGATGGCTTACTCAGTGGTGTTCATCCTCCTTAGAATGAGGTGCAGCACCCTGCCCTGAACCGCTCCATCCTGGGGCCAGCTTCGCCGCCTTCATGCCTTCCCCTGTCCGGCCCCACCACGACCAGGTCACAGTCCCCGCCTGGATGTCCCTCCCTTGGACTCCTGTGAACACCAAGCACAGCAGGTGGCCCTGCTCTGTCACCGAGCCTGGGACCACAGAACTAAAGACGCTGCCAAGGACATCCGGGTCCCTTCAGCTCAGACCTCAAGACTGCTGCACTTTCAACTAAAACGGGGCCACCACCGCCATCTCCCCTTCCCCAAGGCACTCGCACAGATGGCGGCATTCTCTCCCTCTCCTCTGTCTCGCTCCTCATCAGTGTGACTTCCTCTGCAGGACCTCTCTCAGCAAACCCCGAGTGAAGATCCTGTTCTGTCAGATGTCGCTGAGGGCCAGGGCAGAGCTTTGCAGTGTAAGGCGTACTGAGCAGCTTGTAGAGACTTGTCCTGGGTAGGACACGGTGGGAGGGTTATGCCAGGACCCCAGAGGAGGCACCGCATGCCTCTGCAGCCCACCTGAGTCCGCACGAGCAGCCTGTGCCAGCCACTCTGGGGTGGGTCCATCCGTGTGTCGTCCTGCCTCAGGACCTGGACCTGGACCAGGCTTCCAGCATCTTCTGCGAGGATGCTGCCTGCCATCCCTAGGTGTCTCCCTCCCATTCCTCACTCTCCTCAGAGGGCCACCGAGGGCTCTGTCGAGGCTGGAACAGGCCCAGCCCCGTCTGCTGCTTGTGGCTCCCTGGACCAGGGGCGTCACCCAGACCCCGTCCTCCCAGCCCCTCTCCCTTGGCCCTTTGGGCCCTGTGTTGTTCCCTAGGGTGCTGCCAGGAGTGCCCACAGCCCAGGAGGCTCAAGACAGAAAGTTCCTCGAATAGTGCCAGAGGCCCAAAGTCTGAGATCAAGGTGTGACCAGGGTTGGCTCCTACTGGAGCCTGGGGGCAGATGTGTTCCTTGCCTCTCGCCCAGCTGCCACTGCCAGCACTGCCTTCTCTGTGTCCCTCATCTTCCTGTAAGTCCAGTATGGCCTCACCTTAGCCAAGTCTGCAAAGACCCTCTTTCCAGAGCAGGGCGCACTCTGAGCGACCAGGTGGGCATGGATTTGGGGAGACAATTCAACCCGTGCAGGCGCCTGAGAATTCTTCACGGGCTCTGTGGTCCGCAGCTTTCTTCCTCCTCTTCCCCCACCAAAACACGCCCATCTTGTTTTCTCAAGACCTTTTGGGGAAGCAAAGCATGGTGCTGCACAGCTGCAATCCAGCATTAGGGAGGCTGGGGCAGGAGGATCACTGTGAGTTCGAGACCAGCCTGAGCTACATAGTGAAACCCTGCTTCAAAGACCTTGGGGGGAAGAAGACCTTTCAGCACAATAGAAAACACGGGGAGGAGGAGTTTGGGGGTCTGGGTTCACCCTAGTGCTACCTCTACTAACTGAGTGGCCTTGGAGGGTCACTTGTTATCTGGACGTGAGGGCTGGGCGAAGTCTGGCTGAGGTTCTCCTGAACAAGTTGGGCTAAGGCACTACGGCAGGGAAGTGATGCAGTTAATAAACGTGCTCATCGCAAAGAGTGACCTGGTGTGGGTCTGGGGTTCGGGGCAGGTGTGTATGGAACAAACATCTTTGCTCACTTTTACACCACGTGTAACGTTAGGACTATTACCCTGTCACCCTATTACGTATGCTTGGCTTCGTGTGACCAAGTCACTGCATGTCAAGGAGAAGAGTGAACATCGGACTACTTTGAATCTTCTAGTGAAAGAGTGAGTGTGTGTGTGTGAGTGTGTGTGTTTTGTGGTGCTGGAAATTGAATGCAGGGCCTTGCATGTGCCAGGCAAGTGCTCTACCATTGAGTTACGTTCCCAGCCCTTTTCATTTATTATTTTGAGTCAGGGTCCTGCTCGACTTCCCAGATTGGCCTCAAACTTGTGGTCTTCCTGCCTCAGCCTTTGGAGTAGCTGGGATTACGGCATGCACTGCCACCACGCCCAGCACAAGTGCTTTTTGTCCTTTTTTGTGGCACTGAAGACTGCACCCAAAGCCTCTGCACTGAGCTACATCCCCAACCCATTTTTTATTTTGTTTTCAGACAGGATCTTGCTGAGTCACCAAGTTACCCAGACTAAGGTTGAGCTCACAGTCTTCCTGCCTCAGCCTCTCAACTAGCTGAGATATAGGCATGTGCCACCATGCCCGGAGTGCGTGTACTCTTCCTTGTACACAGGGTACGTTCGTCACATTAGGCAGAGATTTTTGTCTTGCTGTTGAAGGAGGTGCTTACGGGTGGACAAGGGCTGGGCTTGTGATGGTTAATTTTATGGTCATCTCGAGGGTGTCTCTGGGTGAGGTCAACACTGACACCTGTGGCCTTTGAGTGAGCAGACCGTCCTCCCTCCTGTCAGTTGAAGGCCTACGTAGACCAGAAGGACCAGGCTCCCTGGCAAGAGGAGCTTCTCCAGGTTTTATCCAGACAGTCGCCAACCCCCAGCCCCAGGCAAATTTTTGTGGTTTTGTTTTTTGGGGGGGGTACCAGAGATGGAACTCAGGACCTTGTGCTTGCAAGACAGGCATGGTGCCACTGAGCTAAATCCCCAGCCCCCAAGGCAAACTTTTTATCCAAACAGAGCTCTTATTTGAGATGTAAACGCCAAGCTCCATGGGTAAGAACGGGCAATTGTTTTGGAGTAGAAGGCAAAAGTCTGATTACTTTTATTACCTCGACCTCAGATGGGACTCCTGGACTTCCACAAAGCTGCCATGTGTGGCTGGCCAGGTTGCACACAGCCCCAGGATTCCCTTTCTTGGGGAAAGTGGGAGATAAAAATATGACCTCTGCCTCATGCCCCAAGCCTGTGTACATGAGGGTAGGGTTACATCTGCCCAGGGGAAGGAACTTCTTATGTGCACACAGGCATGGCACATGGTAACCTCACCCCTGGAAACACGCAGCTATAGCTCGCTTAATCTGTTGGACCAAGGGGAAGGTTGTTTTCACATATCTCCCGTGAAACCTCCTAGAAAGCAGGCCTGCATCACATTTGTGCGGGCTGGAATCTGGCAGCACTGTGGTTCTCATTTTTTTGCCACGCATAGCAAGGTCTGCACATTGACCTAATGTGCTTCAAATAAAAGGCGTCATTTATATTTTCTGGTGCCCAGGAGAGATGACAGTGTTACTCATGGATGTCCTGGACTTTGAGATTCTCATAAATTTCTTCTAGAGCAGCTTGGAAAACTTTGTCCTGGAAGTCTTGCCAGGGAGGGGAAGGTGAGGAATACGACCAATTCCAGAGAGGCCCCTCATGACCTGAACTTGGCCCGGGCTCCAGGCAGGAATTGGGCTTCCAGCCACAGTGGCCAGGCAACTCCCTTTCCTCAGACCAGCGCAACACGTGGCTCAGGAAAGCTGGATTTCAGGCATCTCCTGATGCAGCTTTAACTCTACGTCTTCACAAATGAAACAGATGCAGTGAATTAGTGTGCAGGGCTCCCAGGTCAGGCCGGCCATGAGACTGTTCTTCTGTACACGGAAGTGACCAGGATCACAGAGAGCACCCACGAGCACCAGTCGGGTATGCTTTAGGCACATACTCTAGGACAGTGCCCGGTATGCAGCAGGTGCTCTGTAACCCCCGACTGCTGTGATGCTGATGAGCAGCAGATGGCCCACTGTGGTCTCTGCAGGAAGTTGGGCTCAGGACAACTTGAAACTTGGGACTGGCAGCAACATTTTTTTCAATTTAAGTTTCCTACTGAAACCTTTTATTCTGTTTTTGTGGATGCTCAGGAGAAACAGCTTTCCCATAATTCACTGTGGCTTGAACTCAATGACACCAACTTGTATTGGGGCCAATTTTACCCCAAGTCAAACTGCATTTTTCTCAGGTCTATTCAGTTGATACATAGCACTTCACTGGTGACTTTTTTCATATGATCTTTAACAAGAATTGATAAGTTGCATTGATTGTGCCACAAGAGATGAGAGACTCATTCATGATAATTCAGATGGGCGCCCCTGAAGAGGTTTGTCAGTTTCCTGTCCTGTTCTAGTCAGATTGTTGTGAAAACCTTGGAGAAAGATTGAAACTCCCCACCAATCTGAGACTGTATGTGAGTTTTAATAACATTAACTGGAAAAAACAACCCCAACATGGCACCCAGTACACCTCCACAGATAAAGTCATTAACCAAGTGAGCACTGAGGGTTGTTGCAGTAGGCAGATGCTCCTTTATGGGACCTCAAAGCCCCCCAAAAAAGAACATTGCTGAGTTCATTGTGGAAAAGAATGGGCACCAAGCCTCAATAATACTTTCTAATTTCAGGGCATTACAGTGCCCTGAAGGCCTGATAAGTGTTTGTAAATTTGTCATGATGCTTATGCTCTTAAAGCAGTGTCTGAACTCTTTCCAATGGAGTGAAAATGGCTTCTGTTGGCCCTGTAAGTATTGCAGCTGCACCATGGGTGGCAAACTCTGGAGCACTGACGTGTTTATGGAGAAGGCAAGACAAATCCTCATACAGACCAAACCTAAGTCCCAGGGTAGTTGTTTTCTGCATTAATGGGGGAAGGATTCCACGATACAAGTTTTGAAATCCGTCCCTCCTCAACTGAAGTACTGCATCCCGGGTTTTGATTCCATAAAGCTGCTGCCGACAGAGGACCTTCTGAACTGGAAATGTGATTGCTATATTGCTGAAAGCTGCGCAGCAGCCACAAATAATGCTTCATTTCACCAACACTGGTAATGGGAGGTGATATGTCTTGTTTTGAAGACATTAGGATTGGTGGCCTCTTTTCATGAGCGTCTGAATCCATTATGTTGCTTCTGATCTCTTTTGTTCATGAAGGATTTTTCATAGAGGTTTCAGTCCATAATCAGCGGGCTCTGAGGCTGGGATGGCAAACAAGCATCACAGAGGAGAAACAACATGGTGCACACAAGGCACTCAAAGGTAACGAGAACTTATTTTATTTTATTTTAAAATCCTTTTACAATTGAGATAAGACCTGAGGACTTTTGTGTTCATAAGTTTTAAGTACAGTTCAGTGGCAAATGCCTAAATCTGTTTAATCTAAGCCTCATTGTGGGACAGAACATGAGCATCTCCAGAGAAACTTTGGCCATACCTGCACCCAATTAGCTACCATAGTTTGGACCTCTCCAATGTGGGGGTTTGCTTCATGGTATAGAATCACATGGCATGTGTCTTAGCATGTAGTCTTCTTCCCACCACGTGTTTCTGAGGTCCATCCTTGTGGTTATGCCTCTCTGTCCTTTTGACTGCAGAATAGTGTTCCATTGTATGGACATACCATCTCATTACCCATTGTTGGACATTTGGGTAGTTCTCAGGTTTGAGATATTAGGAATAAAGTTACTGGAACATGGCTGTGCAAGGCTTTATTAAAAACATTTTCATGTATTTTGAGTGGTCTCTGAGTCAGAGGAATGGTTTATGCTTAACTTTGAGAACTTTAGACTAGTGGTACCATTTTACACAGTTTTCTATGAGATGACTCCACATCCTCACCAACTTATGACATTGAGTCTTTAATTTTAGCCTTTCTGGGTGTGGAGTGGTATCGCATTTATTTTATTTTTCTTGTGCTGAGGATTGAACCCAGGGTATTTCCACTGAGCTACATCCCAGCCTTTTAAATTTTTTTTTCATTTTGAGATAGGGTACAGTTAAGTCACTAAATTGCCCAGTCTGGGCTCAGAACTTCAGCTCCTCTTGCCTCAGCTTCCCAGTGGAAAGGAGACTACTAGAGACTGGAAAGGATGTGGTGGGAGGCAGGCAAGGGTAGAAAAAGAGTAGATGGATATGGTCACTGCATGGTGTAGATGTATAGAAATATCACAGTGAATCCCATAAATATGAGTGATTAATGTGTTGGTATTCTTATAATGAAAAAATAAAAATCAATGACATTTTCCTAGCAACTAACTATATGGAGTGATTTATACATGTTTATTGGATATTCCTTTATCTTCTCTGTTTGGGGTCTTCAGGTCCTTTGCTTCTATTTCCTGGTCTCATTGAAGTAAGACTTGTTTCTATATTATGGATACAAATGCTTTGTCAGATATATGTTGTTTGATTTTTTTCCCAGTCAGTAGCTTACCTTTTTATGTCCTTAGTGGTGTCTTTTGGCACACGCAAGCTTTTATTTTGATGTATATCTTAACACCTTACAATTTTTAATTTTTTGTGTGTGTTTTGTCTAAGAAATCCTTGCCTATCCCCCAGTAGGGTATATGTCCATGTTTCCTACAAGCTTTATAGTCTGAGCAGTTGTGTTGGGTCCTGGATACATCTCATCTTAGTATTATATATGACATCATTGAGTCAAAGTGTACTTTTTGGGTACATGGATGTCTGGTTTCTCCTGGACTATTTATTGAAAAGATTTTTCATTCCTCATTCAACAGTTTTGATACTTCTTTAAAAATTAATTGATTTTTAAAAAGTGAGTATGCTTAAAGCTCTCTGTTCTATTCCATTGATATATTTTTCTCTCTTTATGTCAAAATCATACTGGTTTTCCAAAATTATCTTGTCTATTGAATGTTCTTTGCAGTTCCATATAAACTTTACATTCAACTTACCAATTTCTAAAAATTCTGCTGAAATTTTGATTGATACTGCATTAAACTTGTTGGTAAATTGCGGAAGAATGAACATATTTACAATGTTGACTCTTCAATCCATAGATGTTTTGTATATATTTATAGTAATGTTTATAGTTTTCTTTGTGGAGGATTTTTACATTTAGTACAAAATTATGGTAAAATATGTAACACATGATTCATCATCTTAATTATTTCTAAGTGTACAGCTCAGCAATATTAAATGCATTCATAATGTTATGTAACCATTACCACAATCTGCTCCATAACTCTTCATCTCATAAAACTGAAACTCGGGCAGGGGATTTAGCTCAGTGGTTCCACAGCCTGCCTAGCAAGCAAGCACAAGGTCCTGAGTTTGATCCCTGCTACAAAAAACCCCAAAAATCTGAAACTCTGTGCTCATTAAACAACCCTCCATCCCACAGCCCCTAGAAACTATATATTCTACTTCATCTTTATGATGTTGAACCCTAAATACCACGTACAAGTGATCACCCAGTATTTGCCTCTCTGTGGTTGGCTTGTTTCTCCTTACCATAATGTCCTCAGGTTCACTCAGGTTGCAGCATGCATCAGGATTTCCCTCCTTTTTAAGCCGAGTGTCTGAGTTACTTTTCTCATTGTGGAGTCAAAATACCTGACATCCAAAGTTAAAGGAGGGAAGGTTTATTTTGGTTCACAGTTTGTAGAGGTTTCAGTCCGTAGTTGGCTGGCTCTAAGGCAGGGTGGGATAGCAGAGGAAAATGGCAGAGAAGAAAAAGTTCATGGCAGGCAGACGGCAGCAAAGCAGCGAAGTAGCACAGTATCGAGAAAGCAGCAAGCAATGAGAGCGGCCCTCTTTCTGTCCCGTATATTCTATTGAGGCTCCATACCCTTAGGGTGTGTAGGTGTGAACCTAGGATGGCCCTTCTCATTATCCACACTATGCCAAACCAATCCATGGACTGATTTAGTATCACACACCCTTAATCCCAGCATGACACACTCTAGATCCAGCCACCTCTGAAAAGTCCCACCTATGACCCCATGAGGCTTAGGGAGGCATCTAGACAAAAGCCATAACACATGACACTTTGTGTTTACCCATGTGTCCGCGTGTGGATCCTTGGGTTGCTTCCACATTTTTAGCTATTGTGAATAATGCTGCTATGAACATGAGTGTGCGAATATTTTTGATACCCTGCTTTCAATTCTTTTGGAGAAATATCCAGAAGCAGAATTGCTACTTTATATGGTAATGTATTTTTATTTTTTATATTTTGAGAAGCCACCATACTATTTTCTGCAGCAGCTGCACATTTCACATTCCTGCTGATGGTGCACAAGGGGTTTGGGTGCTCTGTGGCCTCTCCAAGGGTAGGTTATTTTTGTTTTTGACAGTGGCCGTCTTAGTAGATGTGAGGTGGTGTCTCATTGTAGTTTGGATTTTCATGTCTCTCATGATTGGCCTGTTGTATGTCCTCATTGGAGAAATGTCTATTCAGGTCCTTTGCCCATTTTTGAATCAGCTTGTTGAGTTTTCAGTTCTTTATATATTCTGGATATGAATCTCTTCTCAGATATGATTTGCAGGTATTTTCTGATTCCATGGGCTGCTGTGTTGATCAGCTGGTATGCCTTTGGTACAAAAAATTCTTGATTTTCAAGAAGTTCTATCTTTTTTTGTGTTACCTCTGCTTTTGGTGTTATATACAAGAAATCCCTGCCAAATGTAGTGTCACAGGGTGTTTACCCTTTGTTTTCCTCTAAGAGAGCCTTAGTGTTTTAGGTCTTACATTTAGGTCTTGAATCCATTTTGAGTTGGTTTTTGTGTATCTTGTGAGGAAGAGTCCAAATTGATGCCTTTGTATGTGAACATCCAGTTTTCCCAGGAACCTTTATTGTTAATTTTTTTTTTTTTTTGTACCAGGGATTGAACTCGGGACCTTGCACTTGCGAGGCAGGCAGCAGAACCATTGAGCTAAATCCCCAGCAAGTATTTTTGCCTGATTTTTTTTTTTTTTATGGTATCGGGCATCGAACTCGGGACCTTGCACTTGCGAGGCAGGCAGTGGAACCACTGAGCTAAATCCCTGGCCCTTGCCTGATGGTTTTTGTTGTTAATTTTTTTTCCCCAGGAACCTTTATTGAAAATAAACTTGGGCCCTTGTTAAAAACCATTTGACCTTATATGTGAGGATGATTTCTGGGCACTCTCTTCTGTTAATTTGGTCTATATTTCTGTCTTTACGTTGATACCACTCAATATAGAGGTTTTATGTATCAAGAATTTGGGTTTTCAGCTATTAATTTTGGTCTAACAGAAATAAGTTGACTTCTGTATGTTGACCTCACATTCTGCAACATGGCTAAACTCACTTATTTGTTGAAGTAGATCTTTTTTGGGGGGTAGATTCTTAGGATTTGCTCTGTTTAACTTATAAGTAGCGCTACTTTTAGGTCTTCCTAAGCCTTGCATCTTTTCTTTTTCTTTCTTTCTTTTTTAATAACTGGAACCCTAACATTTTACCCTAATAAAAGTAGACATAAGCAGCCAGGCAGACATTTTACCTTGTTGGCAGTCTTCTGGGAAAGATTCTTTCACATTTAAGCATAATGTTATGGGTAGGGTGTGTCTGTCAGTCTGTGCCAGTCTTTCTTTCTTTCTTTCTTTCTTTCGGTGGATACACTTTATCAAATTTTCTGGGAACTTTAATCACATTTGACATTTGAAGTTTTTCTGCATCCACTGAGATGATCATATGGTTTTTCACCTTTATTCTCTTACCATGGTGAATTGTACTTTTCAGATGTTAACACAGTATCACATTCCTGATAGAAATTTTACATGGTTACTTGATTTGACTTTTGAATATTTTAAAGATGTTTACATACATATTCATGAGAGATATTGGTCTTTAGTTTTCTTTTAATCTCTTTGCTTGGTTTTCTATGAGAGTTATGCTGGTTAGGAAGAATTCTTTCCTCTTTTTTTGAAAGACTTTGAATAACATTTGTATTTTGTATGCCTTAAATATTCGATGAAATTCACTCTGAGCCTGCATCTTGTGAGATGCTTTTAGGTTATAGATTTTATTATTTTAATAGATACAGAAATATCTGAGACCTGAAGATGTAGCTCAGTGTTAGATGCTTGCCTCCCATTTCTGGGTTTGATCCCCAGGACTGAAAAATAGCAAAAAGAGCTTTACAGATATTCTATTTCTTCTTGGACAGTTTTGCTCATTGGTTTCATTCAAGGGTTTTATTGAGATACAGTATATACTTAACACAAGCTGTCAAATTTATTGAAAGTTCACCCTCCATGTTGATAACTTGTTTTGGTTTCTTTATATCTTTATGTAGTTAGTGGTGTTTCCTTCCTTTTACTAACTTTGTGCTTGATGTAGTCTTTTTCTAACTTTAAGGTACTTAAGTCATTGACTTTACACACGCACTCTCTCCCTCTCTCTCCCTCTCTCCCTGCAGCTCCCCCAGCTCTGTACTGAGCTGTACTGCCAGCCTAATGCATGTTTTGTTTGTTTGTTTGTTTTTGGTATTGAGGATTGAACTCGGTTCCTTGTGCTTGCGCAGCAGGCGGCGAAACCACTGAGCTAAATCCTCGGCCCTTAATGCACGGTTTAAAAACAAGATGAAAGCATGTTTCAGATGAGTCTTAGACGTTAACTGAGATTTTTGGTATTGGCAAAATATTTTTCAAAAATGAAAAATATTTACTAGGGCTGGGGATTTAGCCCAGTGGTTCCATCGCCTGCCTCGCAAGCGCAAGGACCTGAGTTCGATCTCCGGTACCAAAAAAAAAAAAATTTACTACGGAGGCAGCACAGACACTGCACAATCAGAACATGTACAGCTTGTAAGCAAGTACCTGGGTTTTTCTCTCACATGCGCACTGAGGTTACTTCAGCATTTTGGCTGTTAAGAATAATACTGGCTTTTCATCTATTGGAGTGATAGGAAATTCTTCTTCCAATAAATTCATCCATTAAGAAAAGAGTTACTTTAAGAAAATCAGTAAGTACTCTTTGGCTGTAGCAAAACTTTGTCAGGTGGTGCAGAGATGCCTGAATTTGGACAATGGTGAATCACTGAAGAATTTTAAAAACAGGCTTGAGATAAAACTCCTATAACATCAAAATCAATCCATTTTAAATGTGTGGTTGAGCAATTCGTAGAATATTCCGTTCATAGTGTATTCGTAGTATATTCAGGGCACAGCCATGACCACTGTCTGATTCTAAGAGTCCCATACTCCTGGGGAGTCCTTCAATTCCTCCTTCCTCCTCCTTGGCAACCACCGATCTAGTTTGGCTCTGAATGTGCCAATCATGGCTGCCTCTGATGAACAGGCTCAGAGGATGCCTGGCTTTGGTTCCAGCTTCTCACACTCAGCACTGTGTTCAAGGTTCATCTGTACCACAGCGTGTATCAATGTTCATTCCTTTTTGAGATAAAATTCACATGCTATGAAATGTGCAGTTCTGTAATTAGCTATGGTTGTACAACCATCACAATATATTTTCAACATTTTCCTCACCCAAAAGAGAAGCCCACAATCATTGTTAGACCCCCTCTCATCCCTCTACTCCTGATGACCACTCATCTCTCTATCTTATTTGATACAAATGAAATCATGACAAGTGACCTTTCCTGTCTGGCTTCTTCACTCCCACGTCTTCAAGGTCCTTGTGTATTGGAGAGGAAATGATGCTTTGGTGTGTGGTGAGAGGTATCCACCATGTGGATGGACCACAGTCCATGTATCCGTTCACCAGCTGATAAACATTAAGGTCGTTTCTACTCTTCGGCTGTTATGAATAGTGCTGCTATGTCATTCATGTACAAGTGTGTGTATGAATGCGTTTTCCACACAATGTAGACTAGGTGTGGCTTGGTGGGTTCTTCAGCAACTTCCTTTACCCTTCCGAGGTGCCACCAGACTGTTTTCCAACTATTCTGGCGGGTATCTTATTGTGACTTCCTTTTTAATCCACACATAATCATATATGTTTTGGGGGGCACAGTGTGGCATTGTGCTAGTAATAAATCAGGATAATTAGTTTATCCACCAGCTCCAATATTAATTGTTTCTTTGTGCTGGGCACATTTACTATCTTCTCTTCTGGCTGTTTTGAAATATTGAGGCTTTGCTTCGCATTTCCCTAGGGACTGACAGTGTCGGCATCGCTGGCCATTTGCTGTCTTTGGAGAAATGTCCGCTGATGGGTTTCACTTCAGGGTTTGTGTGGTGGGCAGTGAGAGCTCATGCTAGGTGGCAATGACACCAGAGGCAGGAGACTCGGTCCTCAACACCCTGCCTGGCGCACAGTAGCTTTTCAATTAAACACCACCTTCTTCCCTTTCGTCTTCATTGATCTCAGTTGTCCAAATAATTTCATCTTCTAGGAATCATAATTTGCCTTCTTGAAAGGCATATTCATGTTCATACCTAAATTTAGCAACTGTGGTGGAGCCGCATAGAATAAGGCCTTTTGCTCCAGGGACACTCTTGCGTGTCTCACCTTAACCTTATCCAGACTGAATGTCTGCAAGGCCTTGGCATACTGAGTACTAAGTACTGAGTACTAATTCACAACCCCTGGGCTGATTTTCTCTGGCTTTTCAGTGCCTGTGTGACATAATTTGAGCTGTAAATAAGAGATATCGAGTAACTGCCACTGAGTAAGAGACACAGAGCTGCCTATGAAATCGTCAAAGGCCCAGGTTCTTGTTGTCTCCTTGCTCTGGCATCATAAGGCCTTTCCCTCATCCACGGGGCCAAGATGACACCCCCAGTGGCCACATTTCATCCAGTGGGAAAGAGAAAAGGGGAGAAGGGCAGGCACCGTACTTCTTAAAGGCACAGCTCATAAATTACACTTATTTCTACGGACATGATGATGTCTCTTTACTGCGAAGAAGCTAGGAAGGAATCTATGATCTCAGGGACGTCTGTCCCACAAACAATGGGTATATGTCATGGGAGGAAGGAGAATGGATAGTAGGACAGTGGAAGTCTCTCTGCCTACATTAGTCAGCTTTGCATTACTATAACAAAATGCTTGAGGCAGCTAACTTTGTAAGAGAAGTAACTTGTGTACCCCGTTTTGGGGGTAGCAATTACATGACACAGGCTCTGGTGGGGACTCCAGGTAGATGGTAGTATGAGGACAAAGGATCTCATACTGACCCAGAAACCACAGGGAAAGATACTGGCTTCTCACTGGCCCTCCCAAGGACACACCCCCAGTGACCTAAGCACCTCCCACTAGGCCCCACCTCTCTGGGGGCCATGCTTCCGATCACAGTGGACCTTTGGGAACACTCAAACCAAACTCAAGCCATAGAACTGCTACAGTGGCTTCCAGAAGTACATGAGTGGCCACTGGAAAAAGCTTCAGCATCCACAAGCAGCCTGCTATGTGTTTCCTTAGCTGAGCTACCCAGCCCATCCAAGGGCAATAGCCTTCAACAGAAAGCTCTAGAAGGAGGTGGCAGAAGGGCCAAGGACACACAGATGGAAAGGAAATAGTCCCAGCTACCTTTTGCCCTGCATTCGCACTCTTGTTCCAAAGGCCTCCACATTGATGAAGGTGGCTGGCCACAGCTGTGGGGTTGGTGGCCCTCCTGTTATGAAGCTTCTCACTGCTGAGAAGCTCCTGTTCATTGCCAAGACTCCTTGTACACAGGCAGCTGAGAGAAATCTTACAAGCTCACCTAGTACAACAGTTGCCAAGATGGAGGCCATGGGTCCCCTGGGACACATACGGCAGTTCATCGGTAAGATATATAAATCTAAATAAAAGCTCTACTTTTGAAAATCTCATTATTTTAAAATTTCCCTTTGGGCATGTTTTGTAATGCAAACAGCAGAGAAGAATACACTTCATTTCTAAACTTAATGCTGAACTGCAGGTTTGCTGAGGATTTTTGCTGGCAAGGACAGGTGATGAAGGTTTGGGGCACTGCACCGAGGAGGTGATGGCACAGCCTGGCCCCTTTCAGAGCCCCCCTCTGCCAGTCTCCCCCAAAAACTCTTGGGCCAGAGTTACGGAGGGAGCTCTGTCTCCCACACCAAAGCTAAAGTGGTACCGGTACTGATTTGCTGGTAACTTTTTAGTTTAAGGAGTCAAGAGGGGAAATAAAACTGCCTGTTCAAACCACGTTATGCAGCAGCTTCCTCTAGCCTGGGACATAGGGTTTATATGTGAGTATTGCCACAGTTTTCTTCCTGGAACATGTGGGACCTCTGTCTCTGCATTTCCATTTCACCCCAGGTTTCTCTGTTTGAGGACAATGGCGAGCTGTCTTGAAACTCAGACTTCACTTCCTGTTCAGCAGCAAGACACCTGACAGTGAGCCATTCACAAGTCAAGTGGGCAGAGGAGGTGTCTGCCTTTCATGGGCTTCTGTGCAGCTGCCCGGCCTTTCTCACGTACACGCTCCTGCCTCTGTTGCTTCACAGTCAATACAGGGGTGCTGTGGCTTGGGTGTGGCCTGTGCAACCCCAGGGATCCCCTGAGATGAAAAGCTTGTTCCCTGGGGCAGGAGAATGTGCTGGAGGCCCTTAGGTCTCTGGGGCGTGAGGCAGCTCGCTGTGACCCCTCCATCTCCTGAGAGGACCTTGCGACAGGAGTGAGCCTGACCCCACACGTCCCCTCTCCACTCCTGGTGCATGATGTTGCCACCTGCTTGTTCCTGCTCTCACCAGCATGAAGTGACACAGCAGAGGACTGAGCCCCTAACACTGTGGGCTAAATAACCCTATCTCCATATAAAGTTAGCTGCCTTGAGTATCTCATTATAACAATGCAAAGCTGACAAATACCAAGAGCAAATAAAATTGTTGGGCACAGTGGTAAATCTCTGTTACAATTTTCCCTCTTATTGAGTCTGGTATTTGGCTCTCTGTCCATCCAACCAATGTGGGCTGAGCCCCTGCTCAAGGGCTAGGAATCTAGGATGGCAAGAGACAGAAATCACTGCCTCGAGGGAGTGAACAGCCTGGGCTAGGGAGAGAAGGGAGCAAGTAAGTAAGGTGCGCGGTGTGTCTGACGGACTACAACACAGAGACAGAGGTCGGGAGGTGGGCAGGAGCCCCTCATCGGAAGGTTGCGTACAGTTAGTTGTAAATGGGGGGGCGGCATGGGGATAGCAACGTTCTAGCAAAGGCTTTAGGAGTTTGGAGGACAAGCCATAGCGACACATGGGCAAGCTTTCTGGAGCTCAGGACCACGAACATTTTAAACCGGATAATTTTTTTTTTGTACCGAGGATTGAACTCGGGACCTTGGGCTTGCAAGGCAGGTGCTGGAACCACTGAGCTAAGTCCCCAGCCCATAAATCAGATAATTCTTAATCGTGGGAAGGCTGCCTGGTGCCTTATAGAGTGTTGAGCAGCATCCTGACGTCTACCAACTCCCCCAGGAGTGATAAAGCCATCACCAGCTGGACATGGAGGTGCATGCCAGCAATTTCAGCACTCTGGGAGGCTGAGGCAGGAGGATCACAAGGTTTCAAGTCCAAACTGAGCAACTTAGTGACTTTGCAAGACCTTGTCTCAGAAAAATAAAGGGGCTAGGAATGTATCTTAATGAGAAGACCCAGGGTTCAATCCCCAGTACTACCAAGAAACCAAAAAGCCAATTAGCAAATGTCTGCTGAGGAACAAAATTACTCTCTAACTGACAGCCACTTCTCTAAGACAGGAGCGTTTAAGGTAGCAGGTGCAAAGGCCCTGAGAGAAGAGAGACAAGGAAGCCACTAAAGACAGAAGAGGAGTGGGGGGAATTCAGGAAGGTGGAGGGGCAGCAACTGCAGACCACCAGGGTGCCGTGGTTGGGCTGCTATGAGTGGTTTGTGTTGCCCTGTGCTTTAATTTCTGTTGGGTAAACACCCCGGAGAGCTCCCAGGCTCTGAGTGCTTTCCACAGGGTGACTAGCCAATGGCCTGTCCTCTCTCATAAAGTGTCTCTTTGGATCTTTCACCCATTGCCATTGGGCCATCTGTCTTGCTGTTGTGTAGGAGTTCCTCATACTCTGGACCTGAGTTATTCCTTGGAATCCTGTACTGCAGGTTATCTCTGCTCTCTAGAGCAGTAACGGTTGTTATTTGTATTAGTTTCTACTGCTGCATAAAACTACCATGGACAGGATGACTTAAGCAGACCCTGTGTGTCAGCTTGTTTCTGTAAACCAGAAGTCAGGCCGCACACAGCTAAGCTGTCTGTTCAAGGTGTCACAAAACAGGATGTTGGAGCTAGTGGGTGGCATTCTCACCAGGAGGAGCAGGGAAAAGTCCTCCAGGCTCATTCTCATCTCAGGCAGAATGCAGTGCCGTGCACAGGGAAGGGATGAGGTCCATTTCCTCCCTGGCTGTCACATGGGGCTCCTCGAAGCCACCTGCTCTCCTTTGCACACAGCCCCTCCATGAGCAAAGCCGGTGCCGAGACAGCAACTCCTTCTTGCACTTTGCGTTCCTAGCTTCCTGCCTCCTCTGTCTAGACCCGCATCGAAGGTCAGGCCCTGCTGACAACCCTTCTGGTTAGCTCAGTCTTCATTACGTCTGCCAAACCCACCAGGCGCCATGTAAAAGCCTAACCACGTCTAGTCACAGGGATGGCTCGCTCTGGACACCAGGGACTTCTTGGTGTTCTCCCTAGCACGCTGGGCAGCCTGATCACAGTGACACTTGAGTGAGCCCTCGGGTCAGGGTGGTCCCAGCAGAAGATACAGCCAGTGCAAAAGCCCTGAGCTGGGAGTATTATGCCCAGGGAAGCTGGCACGGCCAAGGGAATAGGGTGGGACAAGCTTGGGAGATGAGGTCAGGAGCCCACTAGGAGCCGCCTGGTTGGTACCTTATAGGCCACTGTTAAAGGTTTTTGTTTTTCCTTTGAGAGAAATGGAGAGCACAGTATGTTGGTCAGCTTTCCTGTTGCTGGGAGGAAATGCCTGACTCGACTTGAGAAGATATTTAATTTGGCTCATGGCATTAGGGGCTTCAGTTGATGGTCCCCTGGCTCCAAAGCAGGAACATCATGGCAGAAGCGTGGTGGAGCAAAGCTGCTCAGGTCACAGCAGCCAAGACAGCAGGGCCCAAGGAAAGGCAGCTAGAGAGGAAGGCACTCTGGACACAATTTAAATCCCAAGGTCGCTCCCTCGTGCCCACCCACACACAGCCAGGAGTGAGCCTTCCTAATCCTCTTGGCAGCTCTCAAGCCAATCAAGTTGACAATCAAGATTAATCAAGATTAGCCTTCGCAGGGAGCCATGGGGGGATTTAAGAAAGAGTGACATGTTCTGATGGAATTTTTTTAGGCTATTGGGTTGAAAATCATCAGCAGGGGGCAAAGATAGAAGCAGGGATCAGCTACAAGGTTAGTGCCATAATCCAGGAGAGACGAACAGGTGATAGGAGGTGGCAGCCGGGCAGACAGGGAGGCTGGAGGGACCCTGAGAACTGCTGGCAATTGGGGGTGAGAGCTGTGCCAGAAAGGAAGACTGAGCCACCCTTCCTGTGCTCCTAGCTGCTGATAGTGGTTACTTACTCGGGACCCAAGAGGGGAGCGCAGGGAGAGCGAGTTTGAGGGGCCCATCTGCAGCGGTGCAGACAAGGGTGCAGAGGGGTCCCCAAGCTGGAGGAAGGGCGTGAGAGGCCGGGTTTGGGAGCACCGTGAACCCCAGATGGAGATCTGAGGCGGATCTCAGAATGGGTTACTGACACACATGCCAGCGTGCTCGATCTCAGAAGGGTGCTGAGCAAAGTAAGCCCGACGTGTTGGGCACCTGCCATCCGGCAAGTGAGTGGTCTGTGGTGAGGGAGGCAGGAAGTAGATCCTGGTGGGCTGGGTGGGATCCGAAAGGGGCAGGGCCACTCTGTGGGAGGAAGAGATAGTCTTTATTCTCTTTTGTGCCCCAGTCACACTGGTGTTGGGCACACATGTAAGACATACGCACGTTCCTATGATAGAACTTATGTCTGCACTTATCTATTTACATCACTTGTATGTATCTGTTGAGTATATAAGTATGGATCACTGGGGTACTGTGGGGAGAGAAGTTTGGCTGGAATGGAGACCAGCTAGAAGGCTGTTGGGGTGCCCCGTGAGGGCTGGTGGTGACGAGAGCACACCGTAACTGGGTTTGGATAGTCTGCCTGTCTCTTCCCAGGGATACTGTAAAAAATGACTGTGAACTTGATAGCTTAAAATAACAAGTTCACTCTCCAGCAATTCCAGGGACCAGAAACCTGCAATCAGGGTGTGGGTGGAGCCTGCTCCTCGGCACACCTGGGAAGGATCCTTCTGGCCTCCCAGCTTCCCAGGCTGCTGGCAATCTTAGCCTTCCTCGGCACGGCCCGTGTTCCTGTCTTCACACGGCCTTCTGTGTGTGTGTCTGTGTCCTCTCCTAAGGACAGCAGTCACTGGACTCAGGGCCCATTGGAACCTAGTGTGAGCTCAACTGTCGCGTAGGCGAAGACCTTATGCTGAGGGAGCACACGTGCTGAAGCTCGGGGTGCACCTGAATGACGGGAACACTAATGAGCCTGCTCCAGGCAGGCTTTGGCAGCAGAGCAGTCAGGGCTGGCTGATGCCCTGGCTGTAGTGGGAAGGAGAGGATGGAAGGAGGGAAGTTGGGTGTGGACAAAGCTTGGGCCTGAACGGCCAGGTGGAGGCTGCAGGAGGAGCCAGTTCAGGGGATTCCTCAGGGGTTCTGGCTGGGCCACCCTGGGTTTGAGAACTGTGTAGACCCCTACACGGGAGAGTCCAGGGGTCAGTACATTGAAGACTCAGGAGTGTCTGGGCGGCATTTGAAGGAATGCATAAGATTCTCTAGGGAAAATGTAGACAGGTGGGGGCCCCATGCCTGACCTTGAGCCTTTGACCTTGAGAGGCCTTAAACAGGAAGACAGCACCAGTGGCATCTGTGATTCTCCAAACACAGAGAGGGGGGAAGGTTACAGGAGCAATGAGCAAAGGAAGAAAACAAGGTGCTTTTGTGATCTTGCTGTAGCACTGCAGAAATGAATCAAACTTATTTTCCATGTTTTCGTGGCCCTTGACAGAGGCAGTTACTCAAAACTGCCTAATTCCTTTCAAGCTGGAGAAGCAAATGCTGGTGTTTCTCAAAGAATGAAAAAGCTGTTGTGATATTCAGCACACCAACACTTCCAGCCTGGGGAGACCGGATTTGGGCCCCTTCTTTCTAGCCCTGGTCAGGTTCCCACCAATAGAGCTTTCCCAGAGAGCCCCACTGTGGTGACACAGGACTTGGGGTTCTCAGGAAGATCTCTGCTTCCATGAACCCCTGGCCTCAATGATAGCGTATAGGATATCCCTTGGATGAGGGGAAACTGAGGTCTGGTGCATCAAAGGTGCTTTTGTGGCCGACATGTCCCCAGTGCATGGTTCAAGGCCTGGGTCAGGGTCTGCAGCCAGCTAAGCAGCTGTCTAAAGACAGATGTGGCTGCGCAGACTGACCTGTCACCCCCATCCACCGAGCACCTGCCCGGGCCAGAGGAGAGCTGGGAGGTGGCAGGAAGTGAAACGCAAGTCCCAGCCTTTGCTCTTGGGGCCTGCACGGTTCAGGGCCGAGGGCTCGGTTGGCATCCTTGTGGGCAGCTGTTCAGAGAAGCATCTTGGATGACAGTTGGATGCTCGTGCTTTTCACCAGGAGAGAGGGACGAGAGACCAAAGGCAGCTAGTCATTGTTCTCTGGGCAGATAGCTCCCGAATGTCTCCCGTGTCCAATGGCAAATAAACCGGCGAGGCCCTGGCTCCAGAGCAGGGCACCCAAGCTTTCAGCATGCTGGGCTGCACAGGGGGAGAAGGAATTGTCTTGGACTGAGTATAAAATATATAGTTAATGTACATAAGTAACACAACTATTTAGACTTATTTCATGAAATCAAACAAGCCCACATTTAATAAATAGGACACTCACACATGCGCGTAATAGTGAGAGATGCCTGTACTCCCGGGCGTGTGGGTTGAAGCCCTGTTATCAGTAACGGCTGCGTTTCAGTGCAAGTCTCAGCAGCGCGTGTGAGTGTGACCCACGTGTGGCCCACATGTGACGAGTGATCCTCGTGCCTTGTGCCGCACTGTGTGTGGGGGCAGCCTCTGAGGTGGAGTTAGCGCTGTCCCCATGCCCGCCCCTACATGGCGCCCCGCGGTTGCCATGCAAAATAGAGGTAAAAATCACATCATAATAACGATAAAGGTTTACAATCTTGTAGGATTGAATCACTAGTTGTCTAGAGCTGCGTGTGGGTCACAGGTCAGGCCACACCTGCTCGAAAGTCCAGCAGTGGCAGCTACCATGAAATCAACTTAAAGATCATGTTGCCGTGTTTATGAGGCCCTGATGGGGAGGGAATGGTGGTGGACCAGGAAGCTGGGGAGGCGTCTCTGGGAAGAGACTTTGAAACTGAACCCAAAGGACAAGAGAGACAGAGAAGGCAGGGGCGTGGGTGTGTACAAAGGGCCTGGGGCAGGTAAAGTATGCTTAAGTCCTAGGAAAACAGAAGGGTGGGTTCAAGATTCAAGGGGCACAGGGGAAAGAAGGGCTCCAGGTGTATTGGAAAAGCAGGTTTGGGCCAGAGGCTGAAAAGGGAGGGCAGAAGGGGCAGGTGGAAGTGGGAGGGGACCCTACTCCCCCTGAAATGGCACGGGGGTTCTGGAAGGTACTTCTGACCTGGCACTGTGGCCTCTGCCGCTGTGGTTCTGTGTGGCCCCACACTGGGACAAGGTAGCCCTGGAGCTTGTGGGAAAGGCATCTCCAGGAGCAGAAGCAGGGCGGCGCGCAGGGACCCGGCCTGAGCAGGCCCTCTGGGTGTGGTGACGGTGCTCAGGTGCCAGCTGCGGAGAATGTGACTGCGGGACCGGGAGATGCCGTCACAAAGACCCTCTGCAGGGGCCTGGGCTGGGCCCAGGCCGAGCCGGACAGTGTGGGCGTTCTGGGTGGGGAAGGCACCTCCTTAGCTGCAGGTCAGGTCAGCTGGTCAGGCCATGGCTGGGATTCACAAGCTCTAAGACCTGTACAAACTGGACTTCACTGATCCATCCGTCTGCTTTCCCCAGAACTCCCTGATCACATAAAGACAACACGAAGTGATAAGCACTGTTGCTTAAGAAAAAGAGGAGAAGGAGACAGAACAGGCTGTGTGTATGGCAAGGGGAGGGTGAATGTAGAAGTCGGGACATTAGCAGAGTATCGCGTGGACCGAGAGTGAATTCGGGCGTTCTTTCTAGAAAATATGCGTCTCCAGCCAGCTGCCGCTTCGCCACATTCCCAGTCCCTGGGGGAGGCAGGGAGGAGGCTGGGGTGTGGCAGCCTGAACCCAGAGCAGACACGGCCCCCTCCAGCACTTCCTTTTCCTGCTTAAATTTGCTCTGCAATGGCGTGTGGCTTTGGGCAGTTCCTCCACTGCTCTGGAGCTCAGTCTTTCTAGGGTTGCTGTAAATCATTTACTTCGCACTGCACGTCAGAGTCCAGCTGCCCCTTTCTCAGAGGAGCGAAGGGCGGCCCAGGGAGGCGTGGCCAGAGGCCTTGCCGCCAGCAGGTGGAGTCAGAATTTGACCCTGTCCGTGTCCAACCCTGGCATCTACCATCTCTCCAAATGCCAGGGGAGGAGGCGAAACACAGAGCTGTGTAAGTTAGGACTCGCAGTCAAATAGGTGAAATATGCTCTTTGTCCCTTGGCAATGGTTCGGGTCTGGGATGGCCCCCACGAGCTCCACTATAGGAACCTGGTCCCCATGCAGCCGTGTCCAGAGCCGGGGATTCTGGTGACAGGGACAAGGAGCTCTGCCCTCAGGCGTGGATCCATCTGCGGACCAGTGTGGGTGGCTCTGTGGGCGAAGCTGGCTCCTCCTTGCCCCTGTCCCCCTGCCCCTGCCCCTCCCTGGCCACCTCGAGGTGAGCGGCTTCCTCCAGCTCCCCGCCCCCCCGCCCCCACGCCTCGCCACAGGCCCGACACATCAGGGCCAAGCGGAGCTTCTGGAACCACTGGGTGGTGTTTCTCTTGGGCACTTGTCACCGTGGTGGAAGGCAGCTCACACACACCTGCCTAGCCAGTATCTACTGGGTGCCTATAGGTGGCACCGGGACCCCTGGGCTGGGACTGAGGAGGAAACAACATGCAAAGTGGGGCCTCTGCCCTCTGAGCTCATGTCCCAGGGACACAGTCACCCTGCGCACAGAGGCCAGGTCAGAAGGCCGGGCCCTCTGGGGAAGCGCAAGCCTGAGGCCAGGTAGGCGCCAGGTGCAGGGCGGGTGACCGACTTGGGGCCTCCGGAAAGGAGCTGTGGGTGACAGAGGAGGTGGGGTGGGGACAAGGTGGGGCCATTTCTGAAGCTCCCCGGGAGACTCCAGCACGTGGGCAGGTGCGGTACTGTACAGGGGTGGTGAGGTCCTTTATCTCCACCCTTTAGGTCCCACAGAAACATTACCCAGGGCAGGGATGGGCTCATATTTGCTTTTCTGGAAAGGCTTTGTCTTCCACAGGGACCGGTGACCAGGATGGGGAGACCTCAGCAGGGCTGTGTCACGGTGGTGGCAAGAGCGAGGTCACCCTGGGTGTCCCACGGAGGATGGACCAGGACCGGGCGGTGGGGCCGTGGAACGGAGGGCGCGTGGGAGGGTGGGGGCAGTGGGGTGGGAGGGCGCTGGCCATGGTCACGCCTGAGAGGGCGTGCTGTCCCCAGGGGCTGGGGGCCAGGGGAGGGTCCCAAGAGACAGGTGTGGTGCCCGCTCCCTGCAGCCGAAGGGGAGGACATGCAGCACTCAGGACTCTACAGAGGTGGCCACGCGGGGCGGGGGACCCCTGTGGCCCAGCCGTCCCATACAGGAGCCTCCAATTATTCGGCTCCCAAGCCCTGGAAATGTGATTGGTCCAGATCGAGATGTGTGTAATGTGTGAAATATGCCCCAGAGTCTGCCGTAATACCCAAAGAGTGTAAATGTCTTGTTTTAAAACATGGATTGCATGGTGAAGTAGTATCGTGACTGTGTCAGGTTAAATGAAATGAGTGCTTACAATTAATTTCCCGATGTTTTACATTTTTAATGAGGTCATGAGGAAGTTCTAAGGGACACATGAGGCTCACGTGGTTTCTGTTGTGGAGCACTGGAGGAGATGGCACTTCGGGGAGTGGGGCACAAGACCAGATGGCCAGGACCCGGCCTGAGGCCCTGCAGCTCTGAGAGGCCAGGGACCGGGGGAGACTCACCAGGGGAAGTGCAGGCAGGAGTAGTGAAGCGCAGCCCTGGGGACACTTCCTCCTCACTGTGTGCCAGCGTGGGTGCAGGCAGAGGAGTTAGGTGTGGCTGGCGCTGGGATCGGGTGGCCCTAGCGAGGCTGGAGGAGGGTTGGGGACTGCTGGATGACTGGACAGGGGCCCTGGAACCACTGCTGGAAGAGCGAACTGGCAGGAGGGAGAAGGAAGGAGGGCAGTCTCTGAAGAAGACTGGAGATGCCAGGGATGCAGGGTTGTTGCCATGGGAACACTGGAAGGCGCCTCGGGGACTCCAGAGGTAGCAGCGATGGCGCTGCTGCTGGGTCAGGAAGGGGCAGGAGGACAGCTAGGGACATGGGGGAGGCCAGAGAACAGGTGCTGGGCACCGTGAATGAGAAGCATTTGCAGGCCAACAGGAAGGCCACCCTGAGGCAGAGATGGGTGTGGTGGATACGAGCTGGAGGAGGAACCATCCGCCTGCCTGGGTCTGTCAGCGTCCCCAGGCGGGAGGGGCAAGAGGAAGGGGTGGGGGAGGCACAGTCGCTCAGAGATCCCTGCCCTCCCCCGTATGCCCCACCTCCCAGCACCGGTGCACCAGGGAATAAGTTTCTAGCATATAAACTTTGGGGGACACATTTCCATCTTAGCCCATGTTTTGTTTTGTTTTTGGTACTGGGGACTGAACTCGGGACCTTGTGCTTGGGAGGCAGGAGGCGGAACCACTGAGCTAAATCCCGGCCCTCAGCCCATGTTTTTAAGGTGGGGTGGTATGAAATAGGGAAACACAACCTGGGTATCTTAGTGACTTAATGAAACCCTGTCTCAAAATAAAAAGGGCTGGGGATGTAACTGTGCAAAGGCCCTGGGTTCAGTCCTTACTAGGGGCTGGGCCACAGACAGAGGCAGAAAATGGGCTTGGGGGGTGGCCTCTAGCCGGGAGGTCTGCCAGGGTGCCTGGAAATGGCTGGGACACCGAGCGAGGCCACCGAGGAGGGTTGAGGACATGAGGGAGTTTGTGCAATACAGACTGCACACTGGAACATGGAGGGAGGGAGATGGGGATTGGCCGGGGTGAGGCCAGGGAGACCCAGGCCATACGTGGTGGTCCTCCGACCTCAGGCTGAGCGGCCTGCAGGCCGCACTCGCTCGCTGGCTCGCTGACTCGCTCGGAGCTGACTGCTTGAGGCTCTGCTGGGCGGGAGGCTGTGGGGCCCTGCTGCAGCGTTCACCCTCTCCTGGGCCCCGGTGGGAGCGCGTCCTACGTCTGGCTCGTTCTAATCCTGATGACAATTTTCTCCTATTCTTTGGTGATCATAATTAGGTTAAAATGTAGGTGACCTTGAGTGGGGGATTAGCTCAGTGGTGCTGCCGCCTGCCTTGCAAGCGCAAGGACCCAAGTTCGATCTGATCCCCGGTACCAAAAAAAAAATGTAGGTGACCTTGCCCAATTTTAAGCTAAGCTATGTGGGGGGCAGGGCAGTACAGCCTCTCTCATCCTGGTCTCAGGTTAATGTCACTCTGGCAGAGGACCCCTCAGTCCATAGTTCTCCAGTCCCCCACTGGAGAAATCCAGCCATGTCTGGAAAGTTCTGGTTGTAAACAAGGGGTGCTGCAGTGTAGGGGGTGAGGGCAGGAACCCTGCTGAGCACCCTGCCTTGCACACGGTGCCCCAGCATGAACACCCAGCCTCCACGTCGGTGGTGCCAGGGCTGAGATGCCAGCCCGGCCTGTGGGAGTGGACCCTGAGGCCTCTGGTTGTTCCCCACTGCCTGTTTATCCCGTTTATTCTGGATGGCTGACTTAAGATAACCCTGCCTGTCTGCCTCACCTTGAACGTAAGTCTAAGACATGGGGACTCTCTGTCTTGTTCCCTATCCTGTGCCCAGCGCCTGGCATACAGCAGGCGCCCAGTAATGATGTTTCTTAAATAGGTGGTGAGTGGCTAGGAACCTGTCCGGAAAGGTGGTTTGACTGTATGGAATCTGGAATGCACACACCCAATTTATCCAGATTTGCCTAATGATACAACTCCAAATGAGATTTCGTTTCATTTAATTCAAACAAAATTGCTATGAGTCAAACTGAGTCCTGCTGCCCAAGGTGCTGTGTGAGAAGGGGACTGAGCTTTCCAGAAGCGTCCTTAGACTGTGTATGTTAAAAGTTCACCTAAACGCCCAGCTGCTGCAGAACCAAGGCAAAGAAAGCCCACACTGAGCATCTAACTTATAAAATGGCGCCATTTTATTTTGTCACTGTAAAGAGGTTTGTCTCAACCAGATTGTAACAAAATTACCACAGCTTATTCCAAAAGAAAAGTTTAATACAAGAGATTTTAGAAAATTAAACATATTTGCTTAAAAATTCTATCGTGTAAACCCTAACAGAAGAGGGTAGTCAGGAGTCTACGTGGCCAGTTGCACCCGCAGCCGGCCAGGTCCTGCCCACCTGCCACCCGGGCTCCAGTGCAGCCGCCCTGCTCCTCCCAGTGACTCGCTGCCCCGCATGGCCCCCAATGCTGCTCCAAGCGGTCAGGTCACACCAGCGAGGCACAGCAGGCTGCCCGGCCAAGGCTTTGTTTCCAAGATGCTAAGGGCCAGTCTCCTTCCCCGGGCCCCTTCCTCGAATGTTCAGCAACTTCTGGTGACAAACATGCCACCCGCCATCCTGTGTTCTGCAGTGGGCACCTGTGTCCTCACTGACGGGGAAGGGACCTGCCCAGTGACTGAGTGGTTGCTGACAAGTCGGGAGAGGGAAGCAGGGGCCTGCGGGCAGCCAGTGGCTCCCCCGGCAGGACAGGGACACATGGGGTAAGAGAAGGGACCCAGCATCTTCCGGTGGGGACTCATCCACAGGGCGGCTCAGCCCTCTTCAGGGAAACCCGCATCCTTTTCCGACTTCTGTAAAACCTCTGGGTGTAAGGAAGCCCTCTGAACTTGGCTGTCAGACTTAGGAACAAAAGTAAGGCTCCGTGATGAATCAGAAGTGACCGCGATCCGGCCCGCGACACTCCGTGGCGCAAGGTGCAAAGAGCTGGCCTGGCGCGTTGCAGCCGGGGGAACCGTGGGGGGAACTGTAGGTGCAGGCTGTGCTACTGAACCCAATCCTCTCACTCCAGGCGCTGGAGCTTTATGTCAGAAATACAATCAAGACCATGTGTTCGGGAGACAGTAAAATGAACTTTTTGGCACAGAAATGTTACATAAAATATACAGTGCTACAGTTGTGCAAAGTCAGCACGGAAGCCAATCTGAACAGCAAATATTTCACATTAGTTTTAATAACATGATGCACAACATTTTGGAAAACGTTCCTTACACAGACCTTGTCTGTAAGGAGGCGCCTGCCTGCCCCCAGAACGGAGCATGAGTCGTAGGTCGGAGCCTCCCGAGGGGAGGCAGAGGTGGCCCGTGTCTGGCACCGCCTGGAGTGATGCACTAAGCAGGACAGTTACTGCCGCTGGGGCTGGGGCTCGGCCCAAGGTCGCCCCTTCCGGGACACATCCTCGTCAGTCTGACAGGCTGGGCCCGGGACTTCCTTGGGCCGGTGCTGGGGGCCAAAGATCCAGCCCCTTCTCGGAGGCCGGAGGGTGGGGGAGAGCCAGGTCAGGCTGATGACAAAGGGAGGACACTGGTGGTGACAGGGAGGTGTGCCTGGCCTCTGTGACAGGCTGGCTGGGGTCTCCCAGCGGCACAGGTGGATGGAGCAGTGGGGCAGGGCCAAGGCCTAGAATGCCCCAACTGTGTCCCAGGTCCTCAGGTGAGCAGTGTCCCATGTAGAACTGAGCGACAATGTAGTGGCCACAAGGTTGCCCAGGCTGCGGAGCAGTCCAGAGCAGCACTGTGTGTGTGTGTGTCTGTTCCGTTTCCTCACTCTGGGCCTCGAACCTGGGACCTCATGGCTGGACTCCTCTGCCTGAGCGGACAGATGGAAGCAGCTTTCGACTGCCCGCTCTTCACAGGCAAATCCACCCAACCTGCCACTGTGTCACAAGCTCCACAGGAGTCACCCGCACATTGGGCAGAGGCCAGGTACTTGTGAGATAAAGTGACAGGGGACAGACAACCCACCGCCGGAGGGTGATGCTAGGCTTTCCAGACTGCAAGCAGCTGGAGCATTCCCAGATGGCCCCGGGGAATGTGCTTTCCTATTGCGCCTGGCAGGACAGCTGAGCAAGTTTTCTATGAATAATTAAGCTTTACCAAGTTAGGAGGCGGAGTCAATTGTAGCTCTGGGTATCTCTGGGCTGTGGTTTTTTGCTTTAATTCCATTTGCACAGTGCCAACAAGGTTTCCCGGTGGGGTGGCTGGAGAGGGCAGGGTACAGAGAGTAGGGAAACGGCTTCAGCGCAGAGCCCTTGTTCCGAGGCCAGTGCTGGCCAGTCCTCCCGTTGGCAGCCGTGGCCCACTTTACAGCCGCCCCAAGGCAGGAGACACAGTGGAGTGGGCAGCCTCCAACAGGCCCTCGCTTGGTCCTTGTGCATTCTCAGACACAAGGCACAGCAGCCCGACCAGTGCTTGAGGCTCAAACTCAAAGGCCAACCATTCGGGCAGTAAGGAGAGGAACGTGTTGCTCCGGAAGCTGGAGGTCACTCAGGTAGGGCCCCTGCTCTGCAGCTGGCTGAGGGACAGCAGCCTCACTCTGGTCCATCTGGCCCAAGGTGGCCTCGCCCCTGCTTCCCTGTGGGATTATGTGGCAGTGACCTGAGCTTTCCCTAACTGCCCGAATACAGGGGACCAGGAAGCACCATCTTCCAGGTGATTCACCAAGATGTCAGCCAGTGAGCTGGAGCAGTTGCAGCACAAACCTCCATCTGCCACAGGCAAAGACGAACCCTATTTATTTCACAGTCCATTCTGCAAATTCTCCCAGCTGCACTGAGCCTTGGAGGCGGCTCTTAACTGGGTAGGAATGGTTCCATGATTCTGGAGGTTAAAGCACGCCCTGTGAAACCATCTGATCAGGTGGGTTCGAGGAGCTGCATGTATGTGGGTCCTTGTCCTTGCTTGCTGAGGTCCCTGGACTATGACATCCTGCCCGCGGCAGGGGGAAAAGAATGGCCAGTCTCAGGGAGACAGGGCTCTCCGCCCACTGGGAGCTTGGCTGTAGACCGACACACGCTGAACCTGACTTGAGGCCATAACCGGCCATAACCTTGGCCGTCAGAGACAGAGCCCTGGAACCTTCTGCAGTGGTTCCCCAAGTCAAGTGTCTCAGCACCTAAGGCCAAGGACGCTGATGTTCAGAGGCCAGGGTTCCTACCTGCCTCCTGGGCCCCTGACAAGCCGTGCTCGGGCTTCCTACACAGACAGTGCCAAGGAGGAAGGGGAAGTTTTCCAAGAATCAGAGAGAAATGTCACCAAAGGATCCTTCGCAAGGCCATAGGGAATGTCTGCTGGAGGAAAGAAACCAGTGAGGGCCACAGTGGTAATGCTACTGGGTGCCTGCCGACCTCGGCACAGCGTAACATGGAAAGGAGCAAGGTCCCTCCATTTGTCCATGGGTCATGGAGAGAGAGGCAAATACTGTACATTCAAAAGAAGAGCAAAAGAGACTAACAGTCGTTCTAATCCCCTTGCAGGAAAGAGTCACAGAGTGATTTTGGAAGGAATCTTCGGGCCATGTGAGACATCAGAGTTGTGCATCTCATCCAGGGGATTCCCCATCTGCCCTGGCCCTGAGCTGCAGCAAGGGGACAGACAGCTCTTGCTGCCATGGGAGAGGAGTGGCCACATGTCCCAGTCTGTGCAGTGAGGAGCCATCCTGCTCTACGGACAGGGACCTGGTGCTCTGAGACCAAGCAGTTTAATCAGGGTGGCATGTGGCCGGCAGGAAGGGGTGCTCTCGGATTCACCAGGTGGATGTGGTCCCCACGCCAAGGCCAGGCTGACAGAGCAGCCAGGGTGCAGGATTCTACTGAGGTCAGAGGTCACCGCTCTGGGGCTCCACGTTGCGTGTCTCCCTGGTGGGGCCTCGGGACAGCTTGGGGAAGCGGGAAGCCACTTTGGGCTGGCTGTTCTTGTTCAGAGACTCTCCAGGAGGGGTGATGTCCCTGTAAGACAGGAGAATTGGGGTTAGGCTGGGGGTCCAGATGCTGATGACTAGAGGAGGCCCTGTCCTTGCCACCCCTTGCTTTGCTGAGCCACGGGGTTTGCCTGTCTCTTTAGCTGCAGCTTTGCAAGCCAGGGTGACAGGTACCATCAGATTTTGTGGATCAGGCAACACCCAGGATGAGGAGGCACATGCCATAAAAGATATTTACAGGGTGGGGAGGCTGGTCAGCGCCAACGTCTCCATGCGGTGGCTTCTGAGATAAGACATGAATCCACTAAGGGAGTGTCTCACTGGAGTCTGCAGGAAGCGGCGACGCTGAGCTGCAGAGTCAGTGTGGGGATGCAGAAGTCCGAGCAAAGCTCGTGTGCTGTTGCAGCCTGTGATGGGAGGAGCCCTGGCACTGATTACTATTGACTTGGTTACTCCCTTACCTACGCCATCTCCCTCGGCCTCATGAGCCGTTGTGCCAGAGGTGGCGGTGGTTTCATCCTCTCAGAGGTGGAAACTGAGGCTCACAACACAGCTGGGCCCAGGGCACCCAGTAGGCAGCCCAGGTCCTGTTTGGATTGCTCTGACTCCAGCCCCGGCACCTGCTCTCGCCTTGTCAAAGTAGAGCTTCTCACCCTGGATGCCTTTTAGAACCACCTGGAGAAGTTTTAAAAGTACCGCTGCTCAGGCCCAGGCCCGAAAGATTCATGCCATAACTGGCCAGGGCTTGGCCTCTAAGTAGGCCGACTGGGCAGAAAACTGCACGTTTGAAGAGCAGCGAAGGTGAAAACAATTCCATTTATCTCTAAGGCTGTAATGGTGGCTTTCGGTGGGTGGGCAAATTGGTCAAACACTTGATAATGTTTGAACTTTCCGAGAAATGGCTTGAATCATTCCTGGCAAATAGGCAAGAGTCACTTCGTGTAGGTTGGCAAATGTGGGAGCTGCGTGCCTTTGCTCATGCCAGGCCACCCCACCCCAACGTGGAGAGAGGTAGGTAGGTGATAATGCTCCCTTCCCTCCCAGGAGATGCTTGGATCGAAAGTGCTGCCTTTTTGCCTGGAGCGTGCCAGCCGCAAGGGCTTTTGCTGGCAGTATCTTTCCATTGAAATATGACTACAGTTCTGAGCTTTCTTCGCAGAGTTCCTTCCCCTCAGAGTCTATTATGAGAAGACTATTCACACAGCTCCATCGTCTTTAATAGGTAAGGAAAAACGACAGGAGCGATTCCTTCCCCCATCTTCCTTATCTTAGCTCTTCAGCCTCGATGTACTGTTGCAAATGCATTATTGTTTCATTATTTTCTGGAATTGGTAATGCAGAAAGTGGTGCAGAATAAAAAAGTGTGCAGAAATAGATGTATAAAAAGTGAGTCTCACCAGCCCTGCCCTCTGGCAGCCACAGTTATCATCTTTAATGTACAGTACCTCTCTGGAGTTCTCTATGCATCCAGAGGTATATATGTATACACAGCTGTGTGAGGATATATATATGTATGGTTTGCTATTTCTAAAAGTGGAAAATTATTCACTATGCTGCATCATGGGGGGATTTTTTACAGCCCTCCATATAGACCAGCCTTAGCATGCTGGTAGGAGGGTTGACCAACTTTTTTTTTAATGAAGTATCAGGTCGTAAACCTTTCAGGCTTCAAGGGCCCCCAGTCACTGCTCCAGAATAGGAAAGAAGCTGTGGGTGCTGCACAGATGAGCAGGAGCCGATGACATCCCAGAAGCAGGTGCGAGGCAGGTGTGGTCCACGCAACTTGGCTGGCCTGGATTCTAGGCCTTAGGTGTTCATCAGTTTGTCCGGCTGCCCAGAGCACAGGCGCATTGCATGGCCTTCCTCCTGCACCAGCCTGACTGCAGACAAGTCAGCCACCCCGTGTCCCCCTCAGGCTAAATGCTGGGATGGATCTTGTTTGGAGACACTGCTGACCCTGTGTGTGGCACCTAGGACATCAAAAGGCTGTGCCCTGGGTCTGCTTTAGGCAGCTCTGCCCTCCTTCCTAAGATGCGTGCGGAGGTGGAGCACCACGAGGCTGGAGAAGGCACACTGTGGGCCAGGCGCAGCTTAGGGTTGGCCCTGGGTCTGACCCTGTCTCTATCCAACTCCAAGGTATGTGAGGGTCCAGACACTGCTTCAAAGCACCCTGAGGGGCGGAGGGAAAGGGCTAAGTGAAAGGTCATAATCCTACCCCAAGATTTGCCATCTGCTAGGGTCCTGAGGAAAAAATTTTTTTTTCCAGTATGGAGGGTTGAACCCAGGGCCTTCGCACGGAGCTATATCCTCAGCATTTCTTGTGGATAGGGTCTCACTAAGTTGCCCAGGCTGAGCTCAAACTTGTGATCTTCCTGAATCAGCAATTACAGGTATGTGCCACCACACCTGACCAGAACTACACCAGTGAACATAAAGCCAAGTGCCACAGTGACCAGCCTGCTGTGTGTGCCTACACTTCCAAGTGTCCCCACCCTTCTCTCTTGCCCCTCACTGTTATGCCTGCCCTGGTGCCCTGACTTCTCTCCCCTTCTGAGCAGCCTGCTCTGACCTCTTTCCTGAGCTAGTATAGTGAGAATCACCTGCCAACCACCCTCTGCCCCTAGCAGATAAAAACCACCTGGAGAGCAAGGGACTCACCTGTTGTGTCCCTGTGGTTTCTCCAAGTACCTGGCCAGAGGTGCTTAAAAAATGCTGCCTGCGAATGTTGGCATTTTCAGGATCCAAACCATGGGCCCTGGCTGGAGAGCTGAGGATCTGAGACAGGGATGGACACAGCAGTGCCCCTGGTCCATCTCAGACTGCGAGCCTCCTGTCCAGTTGAATGGCAAGGGGGTGGGACATCCCCTCCCATAGGCAGGACACCCTGCTGTGCTCTGGTATGGACCCTGACTACCTTGGGTTCCTGCTGAGCTGGGACCAAATGGGACCAAGTCACTCCTTTCCTTATGGGGCTTGGCATAGCACACTGGCCTGGCGACTCATGTGCCTATGGGGAAGCCACCTTCATCCAGAGAGCCATGAAAGGCACCAGGCAGGGGGCCTTGTTCTCAAGGCCCACAGGCCAGAGGAGATACAAACTATAACCAGCTGCCCCCAAATTCCAGTGCTGTCCTTAGGTGTGGGATTTCCAGGGAGGATCTTAAGGACGGCAGCAGCATGACCAAGGGCAGGAACCCAGTGGTTACTGGTTTCCTATTGATGCTGAGTACAAGCAACCACAAACGCAGTGCTTGCAACAGCATGGCTGCCTCTCTTACAGCTGCAGAGGCCACAGGTCCACCATACATCTCACAGTGCTGAAACTGAGGGTGGTGACAGAAGGCCGTGCAGACCTGAGATGGACTCTAGAGCTCAACGCACTGTCAGTGCCACGAGTCCCTCTTCCTATGGGGTAACCAACAACAGCACTGAAGGCCCGGCTGCCTAGATATGGGGTCAGGCTCACCCAGGAGATGGTGGAGTGGTAAGAGAGAGGCTACTGTCTGCTCAGCACCTCCCCTGGGGCCCATTTCCACACATCCCCACAGCCACACATGCCATGAGCACGGTGCAGGGCAAGGGTCTCTGTTCTTCACAAAGAAATACTTGATTCCCGTGAAAGCCTCAGTATTTTCCCCTTGCATAAACATATGTACATGTATCACACAAATGGAGCCTACCTACCATACAAGTTTATATTTTGTGTGTGTGTTTTTTTTTTTTTTGGTACCGGGGATCGAACTCGGGACCTTGTACTTTCGAGGCAGGCGCCGGAACCACCGAGCTAAATCCCTGGCCCTACAAGTTTATATTTTGGCTCTTAGTAAACTAGTTCCTAAATACCCAAGCCCAGACAAGAAAACTCAGGTGGTCAGTGGCTTCCCTGTGTCCTAAGCATTAGTCAGGAGGGCGGCTGGCCTCAGCTGCAGACCTTCTGGGCCTGAGTTCTAGGTCTACGATCTTAATTTCTCTGGATATCAACTTTTGCTCCCATAAAATGGGGACACCCTTCCCCTCCCAGGATTCTGCAGAGGATGGAGAGAAAGCAGTGACTGCCTGGCACCTAGCTGAGATCTGCAGGTATGTGACAAGGATACAATGCCTGACCAAGCCGGGGCTCCTGGCTTGAGGTTCTGCTCTTGATAGAGCAGCCTCCTCGGGTGAGGGCAAGAAAGCTCAGCGCCCGCCCTCTGGAACTGTGTGGACAGATCCGAGTGCAGCAGCTGCCACAACCAGCCCCAGTAAGTGCGATGTCACATGGGGCCACCTGTTCGCCTGTCGCTCAGTCTCCGCCCAGAGTGAACCAAGGCACAGCTTCCAGTCTGCCTCACCCAGAGCCTGGTGGACTTCCTAGGTCAGGCATGGAGGAAATGGGTGTCCCTGACCCTTCGTCCTGCTAGAGGACAGGCTGCAGCCTCGTGCTGCCCAGGAGCCCCCAGAAGAGGAGTGGCAGGTCCAGCCCCAGTGGATGGGTGACACTGTCAGAGATGCTTTCTAGACCAGGGGATAGAGAAGGTGTCTGCAGGTTTCCCTGTGGTCTCAAAGGGGCTGCCAGTGAATGGCAGCTACAGTCACCACAGATACTCACAGGCCAGGTTCATCCTCAGACCCCACCCTGTTCTGGCAAGGGATGCTTGGGGTGCAGGGCTGAGAAGCTTGCTGATGTCACCTCCAGGCAACCTGGTCCAGGCAGTGCCATTTCCTTCCCTTTAATAACTGACATTTCTGCTCTTCCAGACCCTCACCCCAACAACAACTGCACGTCCCCAGCTCATCCTTCTCCCATGCACGTCCAAGAGACTGCATCATCCTTACTTTGAGAGTACAGCAGGAGCTGATCCCTGCCTACCCCTCCTAGCCTGCTGCCACCACCCTCCCCACCCGGGCTCCACCCTGCATCCTCCACAGGGGAACCTCGGTTCACTGAGCAGAGCCAGAGGCCTGGCCTGGTTGGCCCCCATCTTCACCTTAGCTTCTTGCCCTCTCAGCCTCAGGGCCTTTCCACTTGCTGTTTCCTCTGCCTGGGTCGATCCCTCAGCTCCCCATACTGGGTCAGCTTATCCTCATGGCCTTCCGAGAGTTTTCTCCACCTGATCAATATGCATCCGCTAGTCTGCTTCAGGTCTGTCTCCCCACCAGAATGTCCACGAGCAAAGAGATCTTGTACGAATTGTATCTAAAATGGTTCCCAGCATGCAGCAGGCACACAGTAAGCACTGGACAGATGGATGGTTAGATGGACAGACAGGGATCTCCCCTGTCACCGCCTCTGCTCCAGTCCCCCAGTGACCTTGGGCCGTTCCCTGGGCCTGGGCTGAACCAGCTGTGCTCATCTCAGCAACATGGACAGATCCCGGGAGAACCAAGCAGCCCAGCTTACCTTGCAGTGTTTAGACTAATCTTAATCCTTTTATTTTCATGTATTTTGAAAGCAGTCCTAATGGTTTATATATAAAATTTCCTTTAATAAACGTACTTGCACAGGAGGGAGCTGGTTAAGTGTCTCTGTAATTTTCTCATCATGTTTTCTTAGTTTTCTAGTCAAAACAAGTTTTAATCGCAGCAGTTCTATACGTATTAGGGAATAAAGATTTTCCCTCTTGTTCTTGGTAATTGTTAATAATTATCAATCGATCAATCTAGTATTTATATTCCACTTGTATTAGCTACCTGGGGATGAACAAAGGATGGACAAGGGCAATTATTCCAGTGCCGAGTACCGAGTACCCCAAGGTACCTGGGGCTCGGGCTGCCCTCAGGGCTCAGCCCCTTCTCAGAAGTAATGCAAGGAGGTCTGGAGAAGGCCTCTGGGGGTGGCTGCAACTCTGGAAGCTGACCAGGCGCCTCAGCCAGCAGGCCAGGCGGGCTCCGTGGAAGACTCCGCCCCCTTGCGGTGCCGCTCAGCATCTGAGCAGGGGACTGGACCCAGGACAGTGTGTGCCCCATGGAGAGTGTACCACTGGGCAAAGGGTGCCTCTCAGTGACTATCTGAAGGCCTCGCTGCAGCTCCTCCTGTACTCTGACCTCCTCTCCTAACTCCCGCTACCCCACCAACAGCCCTGCAGGCCTCATGGACTCCGTATCTAGGCGACTCCTGCTCACTCTGGGCCGAGGACCTCTGACATCCTGAAGCACTGGCCTGCGACCCTTGTAGCACTGACAGGCCCGAAACCTTTTCCTGAGTAAGAGGTTTATGGCTCACACACTCTGATGGGGGCTCTGCTGACGACCTTCCCTGTACCTGGGCCTTTACAGTCTTACAGCCATTATGGCTGCCTAGCCATGTGACCTCTCCAGGCCTTTCTGGGCCAAGTTAGTGAACAAGAGATGGTGATGATACATCTAATGACCGGATTGCTGGGCCACATGCCCCCACTGGGGGCTGTCAAAGCAGGCTGTGCATGGCTGTTTCACCAAGGATTTCTTTCTGGATAAACCCGGCTCAATGCAGTAGCTAAGGGTTTGGGATTTGGAATCCTGGCTCTGCCATTCACCAGCCATGTGAATGCAAATCACTTCCCTTCTCTGGGCCCAGTTTTCCTGCCCCTGTGGAGAAGACAAGGAGGGGAATAAAGCAGTGCTCTACGGGGCTGCTAGGAGAAATCAGTGGTGCCACATGAGCCTGTTGACCCCGGTCTGATGAGCGTCCCTGATCAATGGATCCCATGGGACAAATGAGTCCATTGATGGGCTGTCCGGGGAGAATGTTCCTACACCACACATTCCCCACAGGAAAATTCCACCAAGGCCTCCAATAAGGAGCAGCCGCTCCAGAATCTGAGCACCCACAGAAGGGAAGGACTGAGTTCAGTTCCCTGAGATGACAGATCCCTCGGGTTTTACCGGCTGAGCATGTGACCCTGCTCAGTCTCCCGGGTTTAGGCAGAGCTCCTAGACATGACACCAAAAACAGCAGTATTGAAAGGATTGATAAATTTGATTTCATCAAAAGTTTTCTTATACAAAAGGCACTGTTAAGAAAATGAAAGACAGGCTAAAGACTTTTAGAAAACATTTGCAAATTACATACCCGGCGAAAGACGTAACCAGCAGATGTAAAGAACGCCTAAACTCAATCATAAAACAACACTGTAATTTTTTAAAATAGACAAGGCTTGAGCAGACATGTCAGAAGAGGACAGAAGAAAAGGAAGCGTAGGCTGTCAGGGAAATGCAATGAGACCAAGAAGAGAAACCCCTGTGCTCCGTTTGAGTGGCCACAACAAAACATCCTGACAATACCAAATGCTGAGAGGGTGCAGAACAGCTGGACTCTCAGTCAAGGCCTGTAGGAGGCCGTAGGGCAGGGACACTCGGGACACATCTCGGCAGTGTTTCATACGCACCATACGACCCAGCCATCTCACTCTTAAGTATCCCAGAGAAGTGAAAACTTTTAAAAATGTGTCTATTATCTCTATGAAAAACGGGCAGTAACTGAAAAGCACACTGGTGTCTTCTGTGAATGCACAAACTATGGTATATCCACATACAGACTACTCAGTCAGAAACAGGAACCAGCTACTGATATTCCTGACAGGATGGATGCCTATCACAGGTACTGTGCTGAGGGAAAGACCTCAGCCCAAGGGGTTACTTACTGTGCTGACTCCACTTATGAGGCACTCTCTAAGACGAGGCCAGAGGGATGCAGAAAAGCATGAAGGGTGGGCCGGGGTGGGAGTATAAAGGGAAAGCTCACAGTGATGACACCGGTCTGCATCTATCCTGATTGTGATAGTGGGCACCCCTATCTATACATGTGTTCAAATTCAGGGACCCAAGAAACAACAAAAAAGTCAAGTTTTCCATAAACTTTAGAAACATGTGTTTTTAAAGTGATGGCAAACAGGCCTCTGGACACTGCCTGCAGGCTGGGCCTCTGAGCTCCACTGCTGATTTGTGGACAATGAGGCTGTGATTACTGCTCTTCCCCGTCTCTCACTACTCATGGAGGCAGCGTTGCCCTGGAGTCCACAGCTCCCTTCCTCCCCGCACCTAGGACAGGCCACTGAGCTGTGGAGTCCACAGATGGTCAGTCTCTCTCTACACACACACGCACACACGCACGCACACACACACGCGCGCGCGCACACACACACACAGAGTCTTCTGTTGCAACGTGACTTTGCTGCCCCCTCCTACTCTGACCGGTTTGTGTCCTGTGAGTTCTCTGGGCAGTGGCATCTTAAGCAAAGGGACACAGAACTTGGAACCCTTGTGACCGGGTTCTCCCTGTGCTCTGCTCTATGTGCCCGGCTACGAAGGCTCCATGAGGAGGAGAGACCTGAGGCCAGGCCAGCCACACTATTCTCAGTTAAGGCCACCGTGGTGTGGTGTCTAGCTGGCCGACTCAGACGTGGAAGGGAACTGAGCCACACCAGCTGAGCCCCCAGCCCGTCACCTGATGCGACAGCAGTTCTTACTGCAGGCCACCAAACATCATGGCTCTCTCGTACAGATCATCAACCCGGCAGCAGATAACCGATAGCCCAGCACTGTAAGTAACTGCTCTCAGTTCTCACTCCTAGGAAGAAGTTGTCACCAACCAGGGGCTTCAGTGGAACAAGAGGATTCAGGCTGCAAAGGCCAGCTGACTTCTATGTGTGGTCGCTGCATCTCTCTGATATTACATTTTATTAATGTTTTTTTAAACTAGCCCCAAATGGGATAGAGGTTATTGTACCCAAAATAACTTTATCTGCTTCCCTTCTGCAAACTGAATTTTCAGATGCTCCAATGTTTAAAAATAAAAGACATGAAATAGGGCAAGCAATTGTAATAATATCTAAGCTGCCAACTCACATCGTTTTGGGACTGAAGTGAGAGTTTGAACAAAAAAGATGTGACTGCAGTCAAAATAGCTTCCACTGGAGAGGCACCTATGAGGTCTTTGCTCCTAGCCTCATTTTACAGATGGGGATTCAGAGGCAGATAGAAGTCAAGGGCATAAGACTTGAAAGGAATAGGACCTAGAATTTGCCTGACTCGGACATGCTCTTTCTAATATGGACCAAGCTGCTCTCTGAATGCTAGAGGAAATGAACAACAGTGCTTTGGCATGTGTGTTACAATGAAGTCTGATCATGTGCCACACTGCCTGGTTTACCAAGGGAAAAGGGAGGTCCTTTACTGGGGGGATCTGCCAGTCTGCAGCCTGGTCTCTGGGCTCAGTGGGTGAGGGCTCAGCCTGCTACCACTAGGCTAGAAGATCACAGCCTCCACTTCCAGATGAACTTGACTCACACCCCAAAAGAAAGGGAGTGACCACGGCCTGGAGACACACACAAAAATTCATTTGGTCTCTTAAACGTCCACGGTGAACACGCTTGGCCTGTGTTCCTAAGTCTGCCCTGCATCTCGGGAACCCAGACAGAGGTTAGCTGTGCACACGCCCGCTACAACGAAAGGAGTTCTCATCACGGAAGCCGTAGCTGAACTAGCAAGTGCTCACCCTGTGTCTGCTGGGAAGTGCACCAACTCCCGACACAGGGTCTGTTAGCAGTCCCATTTTACAGATGAGAAAACCAAGACCAAACCTGCAAATGGCCTAATCCAAGATCACTGAGAGCAAATGCACAGCCTGGAAGGGAGCCTGGGCCCATGGGACCCAGTCCCTCTCTGCTGATGCTCTTCTGCCTGCACCCTTATCGTGGACGCCCTGCAACAGCATGGCTTGCTTCCCATTGCATTAGCAATTTCTCGACCCGCCTTCCCTGAACAAGCTGGTGAGAAAAACACCTACAACTCTGTCAGAGCCAGTTCTCATGTGCGAACAAGAGAAGCACAAACAGGGACTCCTGCTCTTACCCTGCAGACCGTAGCCTGTCTTATCTCCCGAGTGACACTTGCTAAGCTAGTGGGCTGTATGCTCAGGGGAGTATCTGGGGCTAAAGCTGGGCTTCCCTTCACCCTTCTTTCTGGACCAGCTCAAACACCATGTGCACATTAGACAATGAGGGACATGAGGGACACAAGGGGCAGTGGCTCATAAGCACATGGCTAGGGGAGGCTGGGCTGAAAATGGGTGCTGAACAGGTGTCTAAGACCCCTTTCCTTCAGTGGAAAAACTTCCTCAGAGGTTCTGCAACCTTCCCAGTCCTGGTTTCCAGCGTTCTCTGCAAATCTGTCCTTTGGGAAAGGCCGTAAGATGTTTAGGGTGCTGTTATTGCTTTCCCTTGAGGCCGAGGGGACAGGGCATAGAGGTTTCTGAGCCACAGCAACAGCTGTGCTCCCCACCCTCCCCACCCCAGCCGGGACACTACTGCTTGGCCACTTCATTCCCTGTGGTTCATTCTGCTCAACTGAATGGCGAACAGTCACACCAGCCTCAGGGGAAGGAAGAGCTTCATGACAGGTAGCCCTACCACCTGGCATCTGGCTGGCCTAAGGAAACATCCGGTTATTTTCCCCATCTCCTTCTTGGGCACAGAAACCCAAGGTCTACAGCTGCTTTTCCAAGACACAATGAGCCAGCTGCTGAGCCAGGGCAGGGCTCTGTGATCACGGCACCAGGTTCATGGTGCTCCACATCAGAACAAAAAGGCCCATAGCATAAAACCAGGGCAGCCAGTCCTTCAGGCTCAGACAGCTGCCAAGGGCGCAGTCTGGGCCGCTCAGAGAAGCCGTGCCTGTCCACAGGCAGGTGTGCCCACTGGAGGCGCCTCCGCTTCTCCTCTGCTGCCCTTGATGATTTGTGGCATTCTCCCCTCTAACAAGGGTGACAGGGAAGCCGCCACAATTGTGCTGCACCACCTGTTCCATGGGTCCTGTGCCAACTAGGCAGCAGAGGAGGAGGACAGCTTGCTGTTCTTAATGCTCTGCGACTAGGTGTCAACTGTGCAGCGCTTTCACGCCCAGGAGGCTTCTTGGGGAGACGCTGCTCTCCTTGCTATCCTGACACAGTTTTCTCCCGGCCTCCCCATCTCCCTCTCCCACTCCCTTGCTGGCTCTGTGCCCTGCTCTGTCCCTGGCTCACATCCTTGGCTGTCACCTCTTCCAGTGCTCCTCCCTTTCTCCGGGCATTTTCACCTCTATCACCTCACTGATTCATACAAATCAGCCATTCTCACGTGAGTACCTGGAACTTCTAAAGACTTCCCAAATTCCTGAAAGAGGGCTCTTTGGGATTTGCAATGGTGAAGTCAGAATTCCGGAGGGATTCCCCCAATCAGAAGATATTTTTCAAGTATTCCTAATATGCTTTACTCACTGTTATAGAAACATAAGATGATCTGTGTACAAAATAAAAAATAACAGGTTCAGCAGGCTTTACAAAAAGCTAGCCCAGAGCAAATATTCAAGTGCTGGAAAACACCAGGGAACAGAGCTAGGTGCCGGTGGAACGATCACGTGCCACATGAAACTTCCGGTGAGGCTCACAGCACAAGAATCATGTCTGCAGAACTGGTTCGTTCCTGTAGTACCACCCTCACAGTCTCCTATGCACACAAATGTGCTAATATTTATTGCATTTGCGTGACTGCAGCAGACAGAACCGCGAGCACACACTTTGATCTTGTCACCAGCTCAAACCGATGCTGACTAGTTACATGTGACCATTCTCTCCCAGGCTTCAGTCATTCCTGCCAGCCTCGACCTTCACCTCCCTCCCTGCTGTGCTGCACTTCCTACTGGATTTCATCAAACCAGGAACACTGGCATTATTCCTGATGCATTGCAGGGGAATTACAATACTTATTCCCAATTTCACGACTGATTTTACCGAAGATCTCAAATTCAGAAAAATGCATGTTTCCTGAGAAACTCCAGGAATTACCACCCGACACCAGTTCAGAGGATGCAATCCTAGGGGACATTCAGGCTTCCTCTTCCCTTCCTCTCCTTGCCTGGCCCCAGGCTGACCTCCAGGAGCTCACAGAGAACAGTTTTCTTAATCCACCATCTTCTCTTTGCCCTGTGCCCCCTTAACTTTCATCCACTCAGAAACATGGCTCAACCTCTGGTGCCTTCATCACCACTGCCTCAATGGCTGCCTAGTCACCTACTCAACTGTCACCTGCTCCTCTCCCCCAAATGACAATGCTGACCCACTACCTTGCTGTGAGGATGACAGAGCCAAGGGCGTGCACATCTGGCTCTGTAGGTGTTCCGCTAACAGGCGGAGGCCCCACCCTATGTCTTAGAGATCTACTCTCGGCACTGGGGCCAGTGTGATTTTCTGAAAGCTCAGATGGAGCTCAAACCTACAAGGGCTCCTGTATCCAAAGACCATGACAGACACTCCTTGGGACCTCCCTCTGGAGGCCAGCCTGCATCCCCACATGGCCCAGTCACAGGGGGATGGCCCTGTTCTCCTGCACTTTGCAGCAGTTCTGCACATCTGGGAAGAATGGCTGCCCTTTTGTGCCTGTCAAAATCCTGGAGATCAAATTGGTGTAAGAGGGTGGGAATTCCTCATATCAGCCCACATTAAAGAAGCACATGCCTTCCACCACAGTGGCTTCTAGAAATCAGTCCTGTAGAGCTACCTGCCAAACACACCTCCACTGAGAAGTCCCAGCAATACCATTTGAGGAAGGATGACCACAAACCTCTTGAATGTTTAGGTTAAGCCACGGTGAAATGAATCATGAGATAGCCATGACAGAGGGTACTTACTATGCAGTTTTTAGAAGGAGTGAACCAACTTCACTGAACTGAAATAGGGTACCACAGTGCAGTGTGTAGTTTAGTTTGGCTTTGCCTTAACATTCTGCAAAGTTAGCTGAGGACTGACGGGTGGGTGTGCACGCTAGGTGTAACATCTCCTTCCTCATCCCTGTCTTTATGCGGCACTGTGAGTTTTTCCCGTACACAAGTCCCTCCCTTCTGCACAAGGCCCAAGACCCCTTTCTGCTGGCTGAATCAATTGTACACCGACTATGTTTACTACATGTAAGGTGCTGTTCCCGAGGCGTGACACCTGTGCACTCATGGAGCCCTCAGGGGATGGCTGCCACTATCCCCACTGTGCAGGCGAAGGCACAGGAGCCCAGGAGGGAGCAAATGACTAGCTTACACTCAGAGAGCTGGCTGGTGACAGAGTGGGGGCGTAACTGTGGGCAGTCTGACCTGACTAGGCACTCTGCAATTTTTTACTGCACACATGAAGGAATGAAATTTCTGCCTTGTAACTGTGGCCCGTGGGGGCAGAGCCCAGGTCCACTCACCGTTGTAACACCCTCCTGACCTCCCTGCTTAGCCCAAAGCCTCTCTCCAGTGTAAAGGCCGACCTGAAGATGGAGGCTGCCTCCGGCCTCAGACCAAACCCTGGCTGGAGTGGGCCTATCTGCAGCTGCAGCCTGGTAGGATGCCGAGAGTAAACAGAAGCACGGTACTCTCTCACCAGACAACCAGTCCCCAGTTACTTTCAGAGCACGAACATCCCCAGCCTGGTCAAGCCAGAAACCCCTCCTACCTGGACCCCACAAAAGCCCCTGCCTTGCCCTCTCCAGTTCTACACCCACAGTGAAGTTCTCAGACATGACCAGGCCACGTCACAGCCCTGCTCCACATGGCCTATAGCTTCCCAGCCCACCCAGAACAGATGCTAAAGTCACTGCCCTGGCCTCTCGGGCCCTACTGATCCAGCCCCAGTGACCTCCCCAGTTTCATTCCCCGCATTCCTCGGTTCTGGCCACACTGGCCTCTCACACGCCGCACTTGCTCTTGTCTCTGGGTCTTCACACTTCCGACTCCTCTCCCTGAATACCCTTCCCCAGACTCTCCGGACCCCTTCCCTTGGAAAGGTCTTTCCGAGCAAGTCACGGGCAACCCCACCCGAGGGTCCACCTGGCCTCTCACCCTGCATTGGTTTTCTCTAAAGACCTTACGTTTGGCAGAATATGATGTGTTTATCATTTTTCATTTCCCCCCACTTCGTGAAGGTTTTTTTTTTTTTAATTTTCTGTTTGAGTTCTTAGGTGCTCAATAAACAGTGAATGAAAAAGATGTTTGCTGAGCACAGGCTTCTGAGAGGTTTTCCCTGTTCCCACTGGCAGTGTTTGTCTCTAGAGTCCTTCTAGATGCCCCCACATTTTCTGGAGCTCAGTGAGGCTACACCACTGCCTCTTCCCTCCTCCTCCCTGAGGAACTGCTCTCCAATCCTCACCAGGGAAAAAGAGTGAGCAGGAAAGCAGGCATAATTACTGTGATTTGACAGATGCCTGGGGTCAGGGAGGCTATCTGGCTGAGTGGCTGTCCCCTTGTCATTTTCAAAAGGAATGATTCATTATGATCTCCATGGGCGGGAACCCTTCAGACCCAGAGGACCTGCACCCTAGGGACTGGACTTTTGCTCTATCTCTTAACAGCAGCCCCAGAAATAGCCAGGCCAGGCAGCTGGAGGTGATTAAGTGGCAATTTTACATGTCATCTCTTCAAGCGAGGACAGGGCTGTGGGTCCCCCAGAGAAGGGGCCTTTGGGTAATGAGCTTTCCAAGAATGAGGCTGTTTCCTGCAGGGGGTCCTGCAGGGGACCCAGATGGTGGAGCTGCCATCCTGGCACAAGCCAACCCGAGCCAGGACGTGGCTGTTCCCTTCAGTCACCCCAGCACAGGCCCTGAATCATCTTCTCTACATTGGGGGGGTGCTGGGCTGGCAAGGCAGGGTGGAAAGGCTGCCTTTCAGAATGATTCCACTTGTAACAGCCACTGTTCATGAGTATCTGCTGTGTACTGAACGTGCCTGCATCCCAGGGCAGCACAGTGGATTCGTGCAACTTTCTCCTGGAATGTCTAGGTAAACCACCAATTTTTCCTAAATTCCACGGTTTGTTGTTGTTTTGCCTCTAAACGTGGGTGGATGGATGAAGAGTGAGACAGAAAGATGTCTACAGGGTCTTTGTAAAGATTTGCTCCTCCACTGGTTCTCCTTAAGGAATAGCAGCTGGTATACAACTGTCACTGTGCTAAACATTCTTAAGCAGATGATCACATTTAATTCCCCAGCAAAGTATACACACAGATGTGAAGACTGAGGGGGTGATTCTCCTCCTTAGTTGAAGAGCTGGGGACTGTTACTGACCCCCAAGCCCTTATGCTTTCCAGTTGGCTGCAGGGTCCCAGACCCGTCTGCCTTCGAGGCCAGGCAGCTGATGTGAACTGGCAAAGAGGGGCAAGGGAGATGCGGGAGGGAGTGGCTAGACAGGTGCCCAGCTGGGGACACTTCTCCACTGCAGGTCACTCAGGTGTAGGCTCATTTTCAAGCACTGCCCGGCCCGGGACAGCTGGCCAGCTCCTGCTGTCTTTTCTGGCACCTGAACAAGGCTGAGGACCATGGCACCCAAAAGCGATGTGAGTTAGAAGTCCCCTGGAGAGACTGTCATTCCTTTTAGCAGTGAAAGCTCTCATTTGGGGTCTTGTGACCCCTGGCTGTGTACAGGTCAGGACATTTCAGCCTCTGCCAAGCTTAACTGGCCACTGGGAGAACATGGCGGCTTACATTTCAGCAGTGAATGTATTTAGCAACTTTAAATGTAGCAGCAGATGGGGGCAGGGTGGGGATGGGGAAAGCATGGACCACATTTTCTGCTGAAAATCCACTTGGGAATTTGTGCTGTGACCTACATTACTCCGTCTTCCACCCCCAACTTTCTCCCTTCAAGGAATGTGATGATTTCCCAAGAATGGAATATTCTGCAGAAAACCATTTTAATAATGTGCTAAATGACAGCACAGTAAAGCATGGAAGCCTTCACTGATTTGCAGTCCAGCTCCCAGGACCTGAATTCTTGGAGTCCAGCCTCCCCTTATTAATGTCATCCGACTCTTCCCTTGGGCTCTGCTCACATCTGCAGTGTAGTGTTCCCCAGGGTCCACCCTTTCCCCCGGTGCATGAGAATGCAAACAGCAGGGGGCTCCCTCAAAAAGGATTTTGAGGGCTTGCCATTCATTTTCCTGTTTGGGAGACTGTTATGACTTGTGTCTAGATGTCCTCACAGAGCCTCATGAGGTCACAGGTGGGGCTCTTCGGAGGTGGCTGGACCTAGGTGTGTGATGCTGGGATTAAGGGTGCCCCACCTCGGGTATGGGTGGCACCAATCAAAAGGCACATAGCCTGAATGGGATAAAAGGGAGAGGCAGGCTTGCTGCTGTTGCTTCTACAGCTGCCTTCAGCTTGCCATAAACTTGCCCTTCTGTGATGACCCTCTGCCTTGAAGCCAGCTAACTGTGGACTGAAACCTCTACAAACTGTGAGATACAATAAACCTTTCCTCCTTTAACTTTGGGTGTCAGGTATTCTGTCTCAGAAACAAGAAAAGTAACTAAGACAGGAGCACATTCTGGTACACTATGGGCCACACTGATACAGGGTCCAAAGAGGAAAGGAAATGCCCCACTCCCCACTATCCTTCTAACTCAGAGCTGCTGCTTGAATTAGAAAGAAAGGCAACAGGAGGGTAAGCGATTGGGAGAGAAAAATTCAACATGCTGATTCCTCAAGGCTCAGATTTGTGCAGATGGCAGACTGATTAGAAGTCACGATGCCCCTTGCAGAACACAGTGAAATACTGACACGGCATAAAATGCCACAGTATGTGCAAAAGCAGGTCCTGTCTAATATTGGACTCCAGGCTGCACAAGACTGCAAGTCTTAAGGCATATTTATGAGGAGAAACACAAGCAAATTCTAGCTGCCAGCTCTGATCTCCCACTAGGGTCCCACAATGGGAACAGGACCACCAGCATTAGAGGTTAATAGTGGACTTACTGACAGGGCAGACAGACAGGAGCACACATGGAAAGCTAATGCCACGTGGGAATGTTCTCGAATCCAGAACCTAGATAGGAGGCCCGACAAGCAGTGGCTATGAGCCAGGACTGACAGGCAAGTGTCCAAGGGCCAGGCAGGTACCTAAAGTGACTGATACCACTTACATATTAGAAAACCAGCCAAAGAGGCTCTGCACATGTCTGAGTTTGGGTGAGGGTCACCACTGACTGTATCTCAGTGTAGCAGAGAGGGCCGATGGGAGTCATCAAGTTTTCTGATTGTTCAAGAGAAGTTTGGCATCTGGACGTTTTTATATAATGCTTTCTAATTTTTTTGATGTTGGCAATTACTTCAATTAAGAAATACAAATGAGTAAGAAAACCTCAGTGTCCTGGCCACATAAAACAAATGGGAGGATTAGGCCTAATCCACAGACTGAGGGTTTCCCAACTATGCCCCCAAATCTGGGCCCAGGTCCCACACAGCCAGGCTTGCTGTGTGCTGGGTAGATACCCTGGGATTGGGCAAGTGACTTCTGCATTTCATTTTTCTCATAAAATATTACATGATTTTGAAGTATTATGAAACCTCATGAAATTACCATTTTAATGACAACTTTATACAATTGTAGTTAATAGAATGGAGACACAGCGCGCACCTCAAAGGCTCTCAGGAAGATGAGCTGAGACAAAGCAGATGAAACATTAGGGTTGGAGCCCTCAGAAACCGCTCCACAAATGGCAGTACTGCCTTCGGAAAAAGCCTACTGAGCTTCAGTGACCAGTGCACAGGTCCTTTAGGATCTTAAAGCAGTATTTGAATGGACCAAGGAAAATTTGTCAATATTTAGAAGAATAACTATGCTTTGCCGGACTTACTTCCTTAGCCAAGAAGTTTTTTTTTTTTTTTTTTGGTACTGGGGATTGAACTCGGGTCCTTGTGCTTGCACAGCAGGCAGTGAAACCACTGAGCTAAATCCCCGGCCCAAGAGGTTTTTAAAAATAGAGATCTCTGCAGCTAGGCTCGGTAGTGGAGAAGCCAGTCCGGCTCTGTCCCGCAGGCACACAGACAGGAAACCGTTACATGGAGAGTCACAACATGGTGAGGCCTGGCTACAGCCCCTCTCTCCCTACCCCAAAACGAGACAACCTCCAAATTTCAACCTGTAAGCCCATCCTGTTCAAAAGAGAAAAGGAGGAGGGGTAGCTTACTTTGTGATTGTGAGGAAGGCCAAGGGAATAAAGCTGTTTCATTTCAACTGCGTCTAGAACAATGTTTAGTGGAAATTCTGCTCATATTTGTCATTTGCCACAATCTCCCACAGAAAGTCCTTTTAAGTCCATGAAATTGAACTTTATGTTCCTCGTGTTATTAGCACAAAAGGTCTCTCCTCTCCTACCCAGCACTGATGAGTGGCAACCAGCGCAGCTGAGAACGTGTGTCACACCAGATGACACACATGTAGCTGGGACAGTCGGGCAGGCTGGTGCTTGGCCAACACTGAACTGGAACTGCTGGACTCCCCACGCCAGGCAGCGGGGGTGGGGGGGGGACGCCGATTCCCAGATGGGTAGTGCCCCATCAGACTCATTCTGAGGACCAGCCGTCGGAGGGACAACTCACTATGTAGTTTCATCAGAGAACCGAGCAAAATGCCTGTGTCTCAGAGGTTAATTCACTGAACACATCCTGGGGTGTCTACCCGTGAGAAGGGAGTGACAGCTCCTCACATGTACCAGGGTGACTGCTCTGAAACACTGAGACAAGAGTCCTTACATCCCAAATACCCGGATAAAAGTTCCACATGGTCTTTCTACACAGGAACCAGACGGGTCTCTCATCTCTGCAGCACAATACGATTATGTCTTCTCACAAAATCCTGAAACAATGAGGAAACAAGGATTTTGGCTGCAATAAGAGGACCTAAGCTGATGAGAGGCCTCCACCAATGTCTAATTGCAAGTTCAACTGGGAAATGCTGGGCGCATCTCACAGAAAGAAGGTGATCTTTAGGCTACAACGGCATCTGTGGAGCAATACAGAGTACCACTCCTCTGTGTCATTTAAAGAACCAGTGAAAGGAGATTTCTGTTATTCCAGTAAACCACAGACCCAGAGCAGCGCTTCTCAGTGATGAGTCCAGCTATGGTTTAGGTCTAAAATCTCCCCCAGACGGTTCATGTTTTCAGGGGTCGGACTTTGGGAAGGTGACTGGGTCATGGAGGTACTGTATCCATCAATGGATTAATCTGCTGATGAGCTCATGACAATGTGCAGCTAGGAGACAGAGTCCAGGTGGAGGAGGGTCTCTCTGTCTCTGTCCCTGTCTGTCTGTGTGTCTATCTGCCCCTCCCTTTCTCTTCTCGCTCTCCCTCTGCTTCCCTTTCCCTCCCGCTCCTCCACACCAGGCCAAGGCCAAGCAGAGGTTTGTTATTGTGGTTCTCCTAATTCCAGGGATGTTAATGTCTCAGGCTAGGTACAGGGCAGACTGATTGGTGATAAGGTGGTAACATCAAAGTGACCACTACCTGTCCCAAGGGACTGCCCAAACAGATGTCTCTCAGTGACAGGACCAAAGAACGTGGGTGGATGAAGTTAGCACAGGATGGCCCAACATGGTACAGGGCAAGGGTGAAGTAATCTGCCATACACCTTCATGAGCAAAGAGCTAGTTTCAGAAAATGATAGCACCTGCCATGTTCATAGACAATCTGGAACTAAAATAATTTTTTAAGGGTATAACATGTAAACTTACTTCATTTTTTTTTTTTTTTTACTTTTATAAGAGATAAAAGGGCAAGGGAAGGGCTGGGGATTTAGCTCAGTGGTTCCACCATCTGCCTTGCAAGCGCAAGGTCCTGAGTTCAAATGCTGATACCAAAAAAAAAAAAAAAAAAACGGCAAGGGAATTTGGACCTCATTTTAAGCATGCTCATATTTAGCACTATTAATATGGAAATGATGTGAATCAACAGCACTGGGAGTCAGAGTTTTTCTTTTTTTTTTTTTTTTGGTACCGGGGATCGAACTTGGGTCCTTGCGCTTGCGCAGCAGGCAGCGAAACCACTGAGCTAAATCCCCAGCAAAACAGCATATGTAGGGTTCGGTACTGTCTTTCTCTTTTTTTTGGTACTGGGGATCAAACTCAGGACCTTGTGCTTGTGAGGCAGGTGGCGGAACCACTGAGCTAAATCCTCGGGCCAGGAGTCAGAGTTTTCCCTTGGGCCCATCATCCAAGCCTGAGGAACACTGATAGACCATTTTCGTTTTGGGATACCTGGGAGCTGAACAGAAAATGATTCTTTAAGATCCATAAAAATATGTGAAACCATGGAGCCCTGAACTAACCCTCAAACCTCACTTGCGGACTTTAGGGATCGCCAGGCACTGAGGCTGAGCTTCTATGCCAGCACATCTAACAGCTCAGGGATAGCCGAGTCCACAGTGCCAGGGACACTGCAGAGAGCCACTTCCCCTAAATCCCAGAGACCCAAAAAGCAATGCTTGGAGGTCCCAAGTACCGTGCCCACATGACAGTACTCACACGAAGAAGGGCACCAGCTGCACCAGAGTCTCCTTCTTGGGGCTGGCAGTGAACTCGGGCACCATCTGAATGACTTTGTTCATGACACTGCGCAGGTAACTCTGGAGCTGCTTTCTCCGTTCCTCCACGAACTTGGCATCCTGGGAACACAGAGGGAACGTGCGTTCTCAGTGATTTCCCCACTCGTCTGGGAAGGAACCCACAGGATGTGCAGTAACCACTCGGCTCCATCCAGACAGCATCACCACACCGACCAGTCTCCACAGCTTCACACACACTACTGACTCAACAAAAGGAAAGATGCTCGTGAGGCTACTATTATCAGTAAGTGGGGGAAAAGACGGTCTAAAACCCATGTGCAGCAAACTCCCATGAATGGATGAATGAATGAGCAGGCGAGGCTGTTAATTCTCAGTACCAGCATGGTGTTGAGGACCAAGGACAGAAGAATGAACATAAAGGGTCACTGTTGTGTTTCTCTCAGGCCAGTGAGGAAGAAAGAAATAAATCCAGTGGCCACACAGGTAAACATATAATTATTAATCATACTGTCACCTCCAGAGCATGTGCTTAATTTTGTCTTCATAGTTTTTTAAATTATAAGTCAGTAATCACTGATTAAGAAAGATTTTATTAACAAGCAGACAACTGCCACCCTATCTTGAGAAACCGGGGCATGTGATGGTCGCATGGTCCCCTGCAGGGCTGACCCTGGCTGGGGCTGAGGGGGCAGTGCGCAGGCTCCACCACTCAGCACGAAGAGCTCAGTACTGCAGACCCCTCCCTCACTCCCAGGTCCCCTCCCGCCATGTGGGCCTGGCCTTTGTAGGCATGGCTGGCTGCAGGGGCCTGTGCCCTGTGCTGTCACAGTGTGCTTACACCTGTATGATAATCTGTTCCCGCCTTGCAAACCTCACCCAGCAATTCGAGTGAGTCCAGCTTGCACGCCTCTGCTCTGGGTCCAGCTCATGACAGAATCCTGGACAGCAAAGGCACTGGCAGAGAGTTTCTCTGAGAAGGTGGTGTTCCTTCTGGGCTGAAGACCAAGTGGGCAAATCAAGGAAGAGCAGATGCAGGAGCAGGGCTACTACCATCTCTCAAGAAGACGAGGAGAGGCACTGTGAATAGGAGCCCCTATGAATGGCCAGAGCTCCTCTCTGCTTCCCTGTGCTGGCAAAGAGCTGGTCCCAGGCAGGGGCTCCGTGATGAATTTTCTAGTGCTTGGACAGTGCTCGCTTAGTGCCCTGGCCTCTGATGGAGTGACTCCAGAAAGCCCAGCCAAGACCTCAGCATGGCAGGACGTTCTTTCTGAAGTGGCACCTCCGGCTGGTAAGGAGCCCCCGGGCATGCCCACCAGCCGCCCCCGGAGCTGCTTGGGCAGAGGCGCACAGGCAGAGCGCCCAGGACTGAGCCCAGCTCTGTCCGGCAGGCCATGCCCACTTGCGACCAGGAGCCAGTGAGGACCCCCTGGGAACGCCCACCAGCCGCCCTCAGAGCCGCGTGGGCACCTGCAACAACAGAGGGCCCCCCCCCCCACCTCTGGCCTCTTGGCTGTGCAGCTACCTGGTTCCACACTACAGAGGCACAGGGGGACATAAAGGCCATTGTCCCGAGCTGCAGAAGTGAACAACAGAGAAAGGGCCTCTCTCAGGCTTCTTGATGAAAACTGAAGCCCACTGGAAAAATGAAGAGAATCTCTGCAGTAAAGGCATGCCAGACCACTGTGATTGGTAAGTTGGAGGGATCACCACCTCCCACCGGAACCTGGACTATCTTCAGGGGAAAGGCAGCTGGAACTTGCAATAGAACCTTGCACAGTTCAACCCTGCAGGAGGACAGGGAGTTCAACTTAGGACTTGGAGCGAGAAATCTGCCTGAATCTCACGGCTCTGTGACTGGCTTAATGAGACTCACTGACTTATAACTGCACACTGCTGCCTACATTGTCTATTGTAACAGAAGAGACATACCCTGAAGGAGTCTTCACTTTTCTCTTTTATTTGTTATTTTCAAAATTGACACTATTATTTTGCTCTTATTTTTAATTTTTTTCTTTTTCTACTCTTTTAAAATTTTTATTTTTTTCTTTTCTCCACCCCCCCCGCTGTTCCACATTGTTCTTCATCTCCCTTTGTGTTCCTGTTCTGGCACTAATTCATATTTCTTCTTTATTCTTCTTTTCTTCTCTTTCCTTCTCTCACCTGTGTCCTCTGGCCTCACTGCTAACCTTCCTCTATCCTTCTACCTACCTATCCCTCCCCTCCCCAACTCCTTCTAACTCCCCATTCCGAAGGGTAAAATTGCTATACTGACAAGTTTATTCACGAGTTTGTCAATTATTTATTGATTTTAATTTAATTCACACAGTTAAAGGTGATAGATTAATAACTACCACAAATTGTCATTTTCTAAGAGGTACTTGATGCTATTGTGTTGCTGACTGTATCACTTGGGCTAAGGTGCTGTGATTGATCTAATCAGTGGTCCTTCCTGGTATAATGAAAATGAGACAGCCTCAGAGCCATTAGAGACTCAAAACCTAAAGACCAGCTGTATCTGGAAGACGCCTCTGAGAAGCACTCATTCCATAAGGGTTCTAAATATATCAACAAAGGTACTTACAATAAACAACTTCAAAGTATCAACCCGGGAACTAAACCAAGGACAGTACCAAAAACAAAAAGGAGAAGACAAAATTTAAGTAAGGCACAAATTCAGACTTCCACTCCACGAAAGGCAAATTCTGGGGCAACAGGGTGGAAGAGTCCGATAACCAACCACCTGGATACCCTGAACTGATAGCACAGGAAGTAACAAAACAGATGAATGAGGCTCTAGAAAAATTCAAAACAGAAATAATCTCCCAGATAACTAACAGAAATTGTTGGGCAGAGTGAAAGATATGATTAAAGGCTCTAGAACAGAAACAGATAAAAAAAACAGATGAGCTCAGAAATATGCTGGAAGCCAGGAATGCCCAGCATAAGAAAAAAATGAAAACTATGATCGCCCAACATAAGAAAGAAATGGAATCCACGAAACAGATTCAAAGAGATATTCAGGAGATTAAAAACTCCATTGAAAGCATGCAGAGCAGATTAAGGGAATCTGAAGATAGAATATCAGATACAGAAGACAGGATCATGGTTAAGGACCATGAAAACAGAGATTTCTAAAAAATAGTAAGGGACCACAAGAAATCAGTCCAGCAGCTTCTAGAT
>NW_004624782.1:5822005-5840783 GCF_000247695.1 Heterocephalus glaber
GTTCAACATCACTGGTCATTCAAGAGATGCAGATGAAAACAACACTGAGATTCCACCTCACCCCACAAAGAATGGCTGCTATCAAGAAATCAACCAATAATAAATGCTGGCGGGGGTGTGGGGAAAGAGGAACCCTGCTCCATTGTTGGTGGGAGAGTAGACTGGTGGGACCACTGTGGAAATCAGTACGGAGAGACCTCAAAGAACTAGGGCTGGAGGTCCCATTTGATCCAGCTATTCCCCTGCTCAGTATCTTCCCCAAAGAATTAAAAGAATCATACCATAGTGATATATGTGCACCCATGTTTATAGCAGCACAGTTTGTAATAACTAAAATTTGGAAGCAGCCCAAATGCCCATCAACTGGAGTCTGGATCAAGAAAATGTGGTTTTTTAATAGAATGGAGTACTACTCAGCCATAAAAAATGAGAAATTAGACACATTTATAGCCAAATGGATGCACATTGAGGTGACACTCTTAAGTGAAATAGGACACACATGTGCAAATACCTAATAGTTTCTCTAGTGTGAGAAACTGAATGTGTAAATAAGGACTAAAATGTATAATAATGTGAAATAGGAAGAAAAGGGGCAAAGGGAAAGAGGAAGTGGGAGGGTTAGAGGATAGGAAAGAAGGGAATGGAATTAATATGAGAAATGGAAAAAAATGGAAACAAAGTCTTTGTAAATAGGGAGGGGTGTAGGGGTTGAAGGGAGGGCAGGGGAAGGGGGAAAAATAAGAACCAAGACAGATTATGTAAAGGTGCAAATTTCCAATGATGAATGTCATTATATTGTATACCTAAAATGTACTGATAAAACAAAATTAAAAAAAAATAAAGTGGCACCTCTAAGCCAGGGTGGGCAGTTAGCACAAAGACACAGAATGCTCAGTGAAACTGGAACTTCAGACAAACAGCAAATATGTTTTCAGCAAAAATGCATCTCCTCTAGAGACACCTGCCTGTGCAGTACCAGGACACACTTATACTAAGGGATTCTTGGCTGTTTATCTCAAATGCAAATTTCACCGGGCATCCTTTATTTTCCCTGGCAAGCCTGCTCTGAGTACCAGGTGCAAGGAAGACTGAGGGAACATCTGCTGTCAGCAAGGGCCCCTGGGGGCTACTCCAGTCACCCCCTGAGGAACTGCCCCATAGGGATTTGCCTCCAGAAACTACCATGGGCCACTCCACTGTCACTGCCAGTGCAGTCCCAGGCCAGTGGCTAAAATCTTGTGCAGCTTGTCAGGATGTGGGCTAGGTGGAAACAAGTGAAGACATCTGGCCAAGAGAGTGGAGGGTCCCCCAGCCCAACCTAGAACACTGGGGTTCTATGCACTGGGTCTGAAGGCCAGGTTCTGCTCCTTGATCTCCACCATTAAGCAATTAGATGTTCTTCCTCGGGAAAGTGGGTTAATGTGCCAGGTTAGTGTTAAATGGAGCTAATTAGGCCTAGTTCTTAATCTGCATAAGCTATTCTTAAGGACAGCTGAAGAGGCTCTGCTGCAGCAAGACATGGGAGGAGCTCATCACCCTTGAAATGACTGTGGAGATTTTCCTTCATGTATTATTTTTGGGGGGGGGAGTGGATGTGCAAAATACTCTGAGCAACCAGAAGAGATGAGAGATGTTCCCTGTGCTGAGCCTCAGTGGCTGGCTGAGCTACAGAGCCCAGAGAAGGTGAACACCCATACTACAGCCAGATGATTCCACATGAGTCTAATCTTCCCACTGTCATACTACATTAGTGTCTCCTCCTGCCCGGGTCCCACACGCAACAGCAACTTAGCAGACATGGAGGTCACCCCCTGGAGGGATCCCCAAGTGCTCTTCCTCACAATGGCCACCCTGGAAGCCTACACCAGATCTGCTTGGGATCATCCAGGATGGCAGCAATCTCAGTTCCACAACCCAGAAATTGTTACCTGAGCTATTCGGAGTGAGCAACAGCATCTTCATTGATGCTCAGCACCCTATGCCCCATGCCCTCCCCGTTCTGCATCTGTACAATATGCCTGAGGCTCAGGTGGGAGGAATCTGCTCCAGGCTCAGTGGCAGGGGAACAGGGAGTCATGTTTTCCACTAGGGAACAGTCACAGCTCCCTCAACCGGAAGGCTCCTTCAGCCCACAGAAGGGAAATCTACAGCTTCCTCTAAAGCAGGTGCCATCTCCCGTGTGGACAGAAGGACACCTGGAGGGACACCGTTCCCTTGGCCACCTCTGACAAATTCGTGGAAGGCTATGTTCTTTCCTCTGTGTGTGTTTTTCAGTATGAAAAATTTAAATATGCCAAAAACAGATATATGAATCTAAATAACTCTTTCTCTAATAAAGCTAGCCACTTTCCATACTTGCTTCATTATTTTTGCCTTTTTGCAAAGGTAATTCAAAGGGTTCATATCAACAATGGCATTTCATTCTTAAATACTTTAGTGTGCATTTCTAAATACTTAGAACATTTGCCTATTAACAACAGTACCATTATCTCTAATAAAATTAATACTAACTGGTTGATGTTATCTAATAGCAAGTCTATATTTATAAATGTCGGAGTTTTCAAAAGAGGTTCGTGCTTCTGGTATTTTTACAGAAGGGCAGCAGCACACCCCAAGAAGCTGGTAACTCATCAGCAGGTTGACGTGACACTGCTCAGAAGAGAGCCCCAAGATCAGTCCAGTTCACACTACATGTGACCATAGGGTAGGTTTTGTATGGACACAGTGATGTCTGAAAAGCATTAAAACCTATATATCTGGATTCCTTTTAAGGTGTGCAGGAGTTGAGCAGCAGAGGCCCTCACTACTGGCTGGAAGCACAGTGCCACTATCCCTCCCAGGCTGCCCTCCCCACCGCCCCGGGCTTCATGGACCTATGAGTTTTCAGCCCCTCACTGACACCATGTACACAGACAGTATGACTGGCTGGGGCCCAACAAACATCCAAGAGGCCATACTGTGTCCAATTCACATCGCAAGGTGACATTCCCTGAGGTTGTCAGAGAGACTGCAGCATCATCCCAGTTCTAGGGGCATGGGTTTCTCATCTGGAAAGGGGAATAAAGTAGGGCCCCGCATTTGTGACTACACAGGCTAAGCAGCTGGTCACCAGCAGGGCCTGCAGACTCTGGGAGAGGTGCTGATGATTCATGATTGTTCAGCTGGGATCCTATTCCTTAAGGACTGTATCTGTGTAGAATTGGGTAGGATAGGCGGGGACAAGTGCAGGGATGTTATAATCCCCAGGCACTCAGGCAGCTTGCAGGAAGAAGTGACCAGGTTCGCGGGAGGGATGGAAAGGGTTTTGCTCAGAGGATGCTGCTGCCTCCACTGGCTCTTGGAACAAAGGTGCACATCCATTAGGCAATCCAAGAAGGTACCCTGACAGTCAGGGAAGGGCACGCCAAGTAGAAGGGATAGCAAATGCAAAAACCTCACAAGCAGAAGGTCGACGTGCTGCAGCAGCAGAGGGAAAGGGCTGTGTGGCCAGCCTTCTTGGTTTCATGGCTTAAGATCGGAGGATCAGCAGGAGTTCCCTCGCACACAGCCTTGCAGACCACAGAAGGAAGCCCAAAAGGGGAGTAGGAAGCCAGAGGCACTCAGCAGGGCGGCAATGGGGGAAGGAGCCGCAGTAGCTTTGGCAGAGAGATCTTTTGATGTTTCTCCATGAACTCTGTCCACTTCTCAGGACACCTAAGGTCATCCAGATCCTCTTTGGCCCAGCCTGTTCATTTTTCTTCAGACCACTCACCACGACCTGGAATGTTGTCACTCTTTCATCCGGTGCTTCTTACTCCTTACCTCTCCTACTAAGTACACTGCAAATTCTACAGAGGCGTGGATCTTACCTGTCTGGTTCACTCCTTTAGCACCAAAGCCTAATATAGTGCCTGAGGATGGCAAAAGCCTTGATAAAACAAACACTTCTAGATAAATGTGGAGGGTGGATTCAGAAGAGGCAAGACGGGTCACCAGGGAGAATGATTTGGAGGCTGCTGCCAAGGCCCAGGCAAGAGACAACAAAGGCCCCAGTGAAGGAGCGGGATGGAGAGAGCAGGGCTGGCCTGGAAACCAGCTCCCAGGTCCCAGTGCCTCTGGGCAAGGAGGCAGAGGGCAGAGGACCAGGTCAGAAGTGAAGCGGTCCCTCAGAGGCCTGTCTGTCACAGGGCGCACCCCAGAGATAACGTTACGGAGGGGCCTACCCTCCGCAGGGCCAGCCCGTAAAGGGGCCTGAGGTTTTTTGTGAGCTTTCGGGTTGGGCTCCTGGCGTGGCAGCCAAACGTGGACCAGAAGTGAGGGGATGTAGGCCCAGGAGGTGGAATCTGCCCGACTCCTCTGGGGGCCGCTCAATGAGTCCTTGCCATAGTGGCCCTGCTGTCACTGGTGTTCCTATGGTACCACCATTGTCAACTGTAAGAACTATTAATAGGGAACACTGAGGCGGGGGCACCGCTTTAAAAAAAAAAACACTCAGGACTTTTTAAAAGGGAGTATTTTTTCCCTGCAGAAAAGGTTAATTTTATTTTAAACTGCAAGAAAATAAAGATACCATCAAATTGAGAATAGCTATTCTATAGCCAACGCAAAGTTGTGAACAAAGCCCTGGCCCTGTAATTTCCCACACTGTCCCTAGCAATGGGTGTCACCATGGATACCCCATTTTCCAGCAGGCCCTTCTCCAAGGCCTGTCCTGTGTGTGAGAGGCTGGAAAGACACAGGAGACTGGACTTCCAGAGCTCCTTTCTGTTTCTAAGAAAATCATGGCATTTTGTAAAATAAATAGAAGGTCTAGTCCATCTTGGGCAGCAAGCAGCTCAGGCCTGTTGAGAGACAGTGGCTCTAGAGCCAGTTGACCTTACAGCTTGTCAGTGGCTACAGAACTACAAAACTTTGATTAGCTCACAGAGGTCATAGGATTGAAGTCTTCTGGCTACAAGACAGCATTCTGTGTCCGCTGTGATGAGACTGGCTCACCAACCTCATTCCTGCTTCCTGAGCAGAGGAAGACCAAGTGTCCCAGCGTGCCTTGCAACTACTTGGATGCCACAGCCAGGTTCTGACCAATGTCAGGCAATGGGAATGGGGTGAGCTGCGCCCAGGCCTACCCACAATCCTTCTCTTTCTGTTTTCTTTCCCCTCCTCTGGGAGTATGCAGGCCACACGTGGAGATGGCAGGACCATACAAAGAAAGGAAAGCCACCAAGCCACCTGATCTGTACTAGACCATGACGTGAGTAAGGAATTAACTCATGCAGTAAGTCACTGAGTTTCAGATTTATGCCACACGCTGGTTCCTGACACTTATGTCATCTATGCTGGTTCCAACCTGGTTCACCCAATGACTCTTTGCTGCACACCTGCCCAGGTCCAAGGCACCGTGCCTTGGAAGAATGTGCCCTAGTAAAAGGTGTGTCCCTGACCTCAAGCAGCCCCGTTCTAAAACGACAGATACACGGCAGATACAGGAGCTGATGATAACTGGGGTGAAGAAGGCCTTGGCCTGGCTGATGAGGAAGGGAAGGCACCAAAGGAGGTGACTCCAAGTGGGAGGCCTGAAGAACGAGAAGAAGGAAGTAGACAGGCCTGTAAGGAGACTGCTGTGGCCTTCCAGGGAGGAGATGCTCATGGAATGGCCTAGACTGGAAACTGGAGAGGCAAAGTGAAATGGAAGAAATAATCTGAGTCTATTTTAGACCTAACATCCCGGGTAGACTTGCTGATGGGTGAGAACCATTCATCTGATCACTGAACTCTGCAGTGACTCACCTATTAGCTCATTCATTCGTAGACTTTCTCTGGTGGCCTGTTGTGAGCTAAGCTCTGTAAATAAAAAATAAGATCCGGGTTCCGCCTTTGAGGAGCTTACAGTCAGCTGGGGAACACAGAAAAATCAATCATTACAAAACAGTGTGATGGTGCCATGTTTGCTAAAAGTATATACCCGGTCTGCTGTGGGAGAACATGGGGGCGGGGTATAGCACACAGGGGATTGCATCCTAGACTCATCATCCTGGTATTAGGAGTAGGAACAGTGGGGGTGGCAGCAACAGGAGGAGCAGTTGCTACAACAAACATTTAGCAGGTATTTCCTCTACCAGGCAGTGGGCTAAGTATCCCGATGCATTATGCACCACTTTATTTCATTCTCAGCAGCAAGCTGAGGTAGTGGCTGTTCAGTATTCCCACTTCGGTGGGAGGAAAATGAGACTCAGAGAAATTAAGGACCATGAGCTCAGATACACAACTACTTATGAGTAAGGGTGGAACAGGAGTTGGTTTAGGAACCCAGATATCCAAATCTTTACCTACTCTGCCCCAAGGCAGGGAGAGAAAAACGTTTCAAGCAAGGAAACCAAAGACAGCATTGTAAACACCATGGTATGGGAGGAACCATAGGATTCAGGAGAGAGCGGAATTGGGGTGCAAGTTGGAAGTGGAAAGTTGGGGCAGTCCTGGGGAGCCAAGTTGCACAATCTGGACTCCACCCTCGGGGCGACAGGTGTTTTTAAGCAAGACAGTGACAATCGGCCTTCCCTTCAATGACACTGAAAATTCTTAAGCTTCTTGTTTTATCTTTTTTCCCTTTAGACAGGGTCTCTCTATGTAGTTCAGGATGACCTTGAAGTTACTATGTTAGCCCAGGCTGGCCTCAAGCTTTCGGCTGCCTGCCTGCCTTAGCCTCCCAAGTGCTGTGAATACAGGGATGTGCCACCACTCCTGGCACTGATGCTTCTGTTTTTAGAAGCCACTCCAGTTGGTTCCTGGAGTAATGAAAACCTGCCTTCCCTCTTTCAAGCATTAGCCAGCTGGGAGGTGAGGCTGCAGGTAATCTGAACTGCAGGCCCAGTTCTGCCATCCTGAGATGCAGAGAATGAGCTGAAATCCACTGCAGAGACAGGCAAACCCATGTGCTTTGCTTTATTACAGGGTTAATGCCAGGGTTCACAACACCACGGCCTGAGCAATTGTTTATAGAAAGACCATTTAGAATTGCTAATTGGAAACTGAGGAGAGAAATTCCTGTTATTGCCCCTTTAAAAACTCCCCATGAAGACATCTGAGCAGTAACAGCTGGCCATGATGGGCCCTCTGTAGCTGCCTTCCAAACACCGTCCTGCTCCTTTTATAAGTTTCTGATCAGGTATTTTTGGCAAAGCTGCATGAGGCAGCCTCACCTGAAACCCTCAGGGAAAACAATGGAACTGCAAACGCAGTGGAGGAAACTGCCTTAATTTTTGCAAAGGGACTGGACTCCACATGCTCGTGCAGGGGGCTCGAGCATGTTCACACCCAGAGAGCCAGCCGGGTGAGTGACCTGGTAGGGTGATCTAAATAAGCCCTTGTACTTGGTTCACTGAGCTTCTTTCTAGGTGATCATCAGCTGTAACACACCAGGCACGGGGCATGCCAATGATGCGGGCTCTATTCAGAGCAGTTTGGCTAGGGGCGGGCAGGGTGTGTCTCCGAGGCATCGTGGGTGAGACTTTTCTTTCATAAGCTTCTACAGAGGCCCATTAATTTAGAAGAAAAGTCTCTGCTCCTCTTGAACAGACAAGGAAAGCCTCCTTAAGATCAGAATTACTGAGTCCATTTGACATCTGAGGAAACTGAGGCATGGAGGGAAGAAGTACCTAGCCTAAGGGTAAAGTGGTTGACCCAGGATTCAGACCCAGGCGGTCAGGTGCTGCCTGCAAATTCTTTGGGACGAGAAAGGGGAGCCACATGGGGTCTGAGGCTGAACCCAAGCTGACCCTACTTAAAAAATCCCCGGCTTTCCAATGTGAATGTGAACACTGAGTGGGCAGCAGGTGGTTTAGGTCCTTGGAGCGGATCATATCCAAGACCTCCCTTTCATTCTGTGCAGAGGAACCTTCAGTGGCTCCCTGGGCCTTCAGGATCAATCTCAAGTTTCTTGGCCCTGCACTCAAGGCCTTCATCTCCGCTCCCATTGCCTCTCTAGCCTCACTCTGCAATGCTGACCTAGACTCAGTCTTGTATCCACTGTGAGCACTCCCTGGCGTGGCTGGGGAAAGCCAGCTGCTTGCTGTACCAGGGAGCCCAGAACCTGCTGTGATTTGGCCTCGTGTGCTTATACACACCTGGTTCTCCCCACCCCCTAAAGCCCACCAGGGTCTTACTTGTCTGCAGCACCTGGCAGAGCGTTGAGTCACACAGACACTTCTGTGACTATTTCAGCCGTTACCTGAGCGGCTCATGAGCAGCCAGCCCATCTCTGCTCATCTCCACACCATCCAGTGGTTTCCCGGTCCATCCGGAACAGAACCCCAGTCCTCACCTGACACCAAGGCCACCCACCGCCTGGTTGCTCCCATGCTCTTTGACCCATGTCCTTCCACCTGCTTGCTCTCTCACTCCTGATCCACCCAGACCTCCGTGAACATGCCAAGCACACGGCTGTGTCCAGACCTCTACACTTGCTAATGCTTCTATCTGTTACACTCTTCCTCCACACAGCTCACGAATCACATCCACTCACCCTCTTCACATCACTGCTCAAATGTCCCTCCTCTGAGAGATTTTCCTGTCCACTCTGTCTGAAAGAGCACAGCCATTGCTCTCTATCCTTTTATTTTTCTGCGTAGTAATGACAGCATCTATCTCTAGTACCTGGTGACAGCACCTGGCATCCACTAGGTGCTGCTAAGTATTTATAAACAAATTCTCCGATTACCACTTTACCTGCTTATGTTGGGACCCTCTAAGAGCAGGACCACTCCACTCCCATTTGACAGACAGGTAAAGCGAGGCATATTTGCCTAATCTTGTATAACCAGTGAGTCAGAGATCCGTAACTGAACCCAGGCCTATCTCAGTTCTCCCGCTGGAGACCACATGCACTGACTCCCCTCTCCTCTCCTGATGCTCTGGACTCCTAGGGAAGCCACAGGCTACCCAGTCTGCTCTCAGTCCTATGAGGCTCTGGGTTACCCATAAGAGCAGGTTCCTGTGCCCCAGGGTGGGGACAGTCAGGGAAGGGGGTGGCGAGGAAGGGAACATATGGAAAGGGATGCTGCCACATGCAAATTTTATCCACTTCGTTCTTGCCTTGGAAGTATTCCTTACCCAACTACCATGGATTCCTTTGGGCTTAAGCCAGAGGTTGACCTTTTCTTCAACCTGCCTTTTTCATGGACATGTTTTGCAGACCTGTTGTTTCTAGGAAGAGACTCGTCTTACTCTCACCCCCACTGTTGTCCTCCGCAAGACAGGGCGGGTGTAAGTTCCAGAGAGAGGCAGTGGCAAACCCTATGAGCTAAGAGGCATGAAATCTGGTATGCAGACATTTCGAGGGATGAGCTGAAACCAGAAAATAACCTTCTCTTTTAGCCTAGGATGGAAATGCTTTTCTTGCTCAGTTCTCTAAGGCTGCTTTGTAGTATGGTACAGCTTAGGAAATAAGGAATCTAGTTGCCGCTCCCACCCGCCCCCCTCCAACCCACTCTGTGGATGTCCTTGGGAAGGTCAGGTCCCCTCTGCGCCTCAGTTTCCTCATTTGTACAGGGAGTGGGAGTGGGCAAGCCAAGCACTCTTCCTGCTTCCTTCCTAGGCAGACGCCACAGAACTCTTGATTGAGGCCAGCAATCTCTCTCTCCATCAAAGTTTCGAGACTACTTAAAGCAAAAGCGAATCCCTCAAGTATTGTCAGCACATGTTATTCTTGCTGGTTTAGGTGCAGTAATGGTGAACCTTTTATAGCTTTCACTGATACAAAAAGTTTGCTGCAGCACGCGTGCCACAGGTTCACCACCGCTGGTTTAGGCTTCTCAGCGGCACAGCAGACACATCATCCCAGCCCCGGATGGAAGCTGTCAGGGCAAATGCACAGTGGCCTGGTCTTACCCAACAGCAGGGTTACAGACAACCAGACTCCTGTGGGGCTGCAGGTCTTCCTGCCATCCTGACCTCTGCAGCAGGAACCTCCGGCACTGCGCCTCCTGCTCAATCTTAGTGCTGCTTTTTAAATTATTTGGGTCCAGGAGCCATGGCCCTTCTCCCAGGAGTTTCTTTGATAACCTTAAGGAACTTGATTATTTTTCTCCCTTTACTTTTCTCCCTATCTTTATCCCTTTCTCCTACTGTTAAGTCAAAAACTGCTACTGTTGATTTGTGAATGGAGAAAATGTAAGGCCAGGGTAGAGGAATCACAATCAGACAGTGACTAACAGCATGGAGCTCACAGGAAGCACAGGCCCTGGGCTCAGCCTTCGTGGATCCCGGTGAAGAGAAGCTATTATTACTATCCCTTTTTCACGGATGAGGACACAGGTTCCTGATGGTACACACTACGTCAAAGGTCAACAACCAGCAAGCAGTAGTGCTGGGATCTTTGCCCAGCCTAACACTAGCATCTTTGCTCCTCGTCACCTGGCAATATTTTCAATGGTATTTACTTATGGGAGGGAGAAAAATGAAAATTTCTCAAAGGCAGAGAGTGGAGCACACCACAGCTGGAACCTCAGATAATCCACAGACAACTCTGCACCCTCAGCAGTTTCATCCCTGTGGTCTGGCAGGGAGTTGGGGTAAAGGCTAGGATCTAAGAGTTTTGTTACCTTCCTAAGGCCATACAAAGGCTCAGTCCTCATACCCATGTTTCCACTATGCTGTATCACTGCCTCTATTTTGTGTAGATAGTGACAGGGCAGGGGGAGGAGCAACAAAGAAAAATCATGAACCTGGCTTTCCGGCAGGGAGCACAAGCTCCCAAGAAACTAAAACATCCTCCCAGCAGACAGGTAAAGAATAGGAAAGTAACATCTAGCACTGTGGGGTCCCTGTGACATGTGGTGCTTGGTGTCCCCTGTACTCTCCTGTTGCTAACCCACAGCTCAGACTCACAAGAGAGCTCCATCATCACCGTGACTCCCAGGTGGGCAATCAGAGGTGCAGGCTGATGAAACCCATGCAGACCCCTGGATCTGGTCCTTAAAGAGCTGGGGTTGGATCCTCAGTCCCCTGGCCCGACCACAAGCACATGCTAAGGTCCCTAGGGAAAGGACAAAGGGACTTCTGAAGACTCACCTGCCTCACAATAGTATCCTCAATTATGACTTCTCATGCACCCCACACAAAGACTATGACTATGTCTGTAGCTCCAGGAGGGAATGCCCAGAAAAGGGCTTGAACACTATGAAATGGCTTCTACATGGGCTAAGTGTCAGACATGAAAATAAATCCTGCGCCTCCCTTTTCTGCAGTAAAGATCTACCTACATCAAACCTGAGCTACAAACATAGGAGAGAAAGCACATCTGTCTAAATATAATGTTGAGTGAAATAAACCAGACACACAAGCTTAAATACCATGCATGTTATATCTCATTTGAGTGAGGCAAAGTACAAAGAGAATAATAAAGGATGGATAGAGGGGACAAGGAGATGGATCTCTTGCAACAGGGAAGTGGTCCAAGGGAAATGGTGTGAGGGATAAGGAGAAGGGGAAGGGAAAGAAGTAGAATAAAGGTCTGTCATGTAAAGGAACCTAATAACTCAATTAATATAAACATTATATGCCATAACATGAGCTAAGATTAATAATATCAATAAGAATGAAAAATGGGATAGGGGAATTGGAGGAGGGAGGGAGGGAAGGGAAGGGGAAGGGGATTAAAAAAAAGAAACAAGCTGTGGTCTGTGCATGTAACCACTCCCCAAGATGATTATAAACTGCATGAACTGCAAACATGTCCTTATAAAATATTAAAATTTTAAAAAGAGAAGTACAGTAGATATACTCTCCCCTGCCCTCCCCCCAGCTTCCCATAACCAGAACAATATCCTATGTTGCGAGCTTACTATGTGCCAAGCCTAGGGGACAAGCTCATCTACACAACCCCAGCAGACTCCTGCAACACGCTGAGGAAGTAGATCCATCTTAGAGATGAAGGAACTGAGGCTCTCAGAGATGAAGGAACTGAGGCTCTCAGAGATGAAAAGCCTTCTCCAAGGCTACCCAGCTGCCATGATCGAGCCTGTCCTCCCTCTTAGGACCAATGCAGTCACAACAGCAGGAGACTTACAACTTTGCTAAAAACAGAAATGAAAAACGAACAGCCCTACAGTCCACACAGGGTGAACCAAATGCTACAGTTATAAAAACTTTCCTTTGGGCACAGCTGTAAATATCTGTGGTTGGATGAGTCAAGAGGACCTGGTCTGCCAGGGGATGGGTTACAGAGGCTTCATGGCAATGTCTTCTGGACAGTGGCCTGTTCTCCACAAGCGGGAGTCAGCCTGCCATGTCTCTTCTACCCTCCATGGAGCCTGGCACAAGGTGGCCCTCGGTGGACACATGAATGATTCCCATGGCAGGAAAGCAGCAAGCTCCAATGCTGGGAGCAATGCTACATAATTTTAGGGAAAAATCATTCGATTAGGCCTAGTTCTCCTGCCTACAGGCCAGCTATGGCATTTCGAGACATAATCCCATTTTGGCCCTGGTCCCAATGAGATCTCAATGATCCTGTGATGCTGTGATGCTCCAGGACAAGATTACACCCGCTGAAGACATCCTGGGAGGAACAAAATCTTCATCTACTCAGTTCCTCATTGCTCTTGGATTGTTACACTTTGTTTATCCCGATGTACTGAACTCTCTGCAACTCATCTGTTACATCTGTTTCTCCTGATGCACTGAATAAAAGGTGCGGAAAACTGGGGGCTTTCATCTTTGCCACCCAGCGCAGCACTGATCAGACCCAAAGCTCAGCTTCTTCTCAAAGTCTCATTTTTTTCTATGTTTCCTGTATAATAAGTTAATTCGCCTTGTGCTGTCATGGCTCACAGGAGACCAAGACTTACTGCAGAGGTTCTAGTAACGTCCCCTTTCTCTGTTCCCTACACTCCAATGTAGCTAAAGCCTATTTTTCTGTTACTGACTTTGTGGCTGAGGGAGATTGGGGGTGGACTGCAGGGGAGGTGGGGAGAGGGAAGGCTGGTTCATGCACTAAATGAGAATGACTCAGAAGATGCTGTCCATGCACAGATGCGTCTCTTTTCCAGGACTGGCAAACGCCAGTGTCAGGAGAGTCAGGGGGTAACCCAGGCAACTGAAGTGGCTGCTGTGGACTGGGACAGCTGGAAAGGGACAGCCAGGACTTGATTCTCGTCATGCAGCTCTGTGGGACGGTGGGGACACTACTGCCAGAGAGCTGAGATTTTAACGTGAAAGCTCACATTTTAAAATGTTGGAAATCAATTATAAACAAATTTAACAACTACGTGGATCAAGCAAAACACAGGCCAGGTAAACCGCTAATTTAGACCTGTGACCTTATCAGGTGCCTCTCAACTTAAACAGACTCCACAAATTCACAGCAACTAGGGCTAACAAAGAAACTGAACCAGTTAATCCACCTCTCTAGACCTTAATTTTTCTGCCTGTGCAAAGGAGATGTTTGCAATGTCCTTCTCAGAAGATTACTGTGTGACCAAGCCAGACACTGCTTTTAAAGCAAAAACAAGAAGGTCTGCTCTCAGCATATAATAGATAATATACAATGAATTTCCTTTTTAGAGGAAAGCCTAATTCAGGATCCTTATGCCTTTTTAGCAGTTCATCCATATTTTGTCAAATTAAATAACCTGATAACTTCATTCAGGGTGTCTAATCTAGGGAATTCTCAAGCTGAACCACAGGAGTCGTACAAAAGGAGACTTACTGCAGCAGTGATTGAAGCTGTGGGGAACCAGGAGTCACTTGGTGACACATCTAGGGGAAAGAATCGGTGAAATGTGGTGAGGCACACCCAAATATGTGACAGTCAGAGAAGCCAAGGGCAGGTTTGCACAGACACAGTGCAGAGCATGAGCATGCTGGAAAAGTGAAAGAATGAGGACTGTACGTTACAACAATGCGATCTCTTCTCGAAGGGAACACTTTCACAGATACAGACCCACTGTAGCAGCTGCTGGTGTCAGGAGAACACGAGGCTGATGGGGGGGGAAGAAATAACCAGCACTGGGGTTAGAGTGACTGGAGGGACAGGGGCAGGGGCTGGGGGACAGTAGTGACTCACTTTTTTGTAAGTAAGGTCCAAAGAGAAAACAAAATAGACAGAAGTTTCTCGTCTACACCTGTCTGCTATAGAGATCTCCCTCCATGGGAACCAAACACCCAAGAAAAATCTTGGATTCTAGCACATTTTGCCTGGAAAAAGTTCCTATGTCCAAGAATTCCAGAGGCTGAGCCTGAGCTGTAGAACGCCAACTGCTGATGTGGAGTATGTCCCAGCCTTCCCAGTGGTCTCATGGGCCTGTTCCTCTCCTGGCCCCAGATCGGCACAGTGATGGCCAGGCTAACAGATGGCACACACACTGTTGCTCCCTCATTAAGGACAAGCAAGTTCCCTCCCAGGGTCCTGAGCCATTTCACAGTCTGCTGACAGTGTGATGGTCATACAGGTCTGGTTTCCAGATTCCCAGAGGTTCTAATAGCAGTGGCAATGGCCTCATGTGGGACCATCTCTGTCTTAACTGAGCTGCTACAATCAGTATAAATTCTTCACTCCCAAGTCCACGGGCTGAAATGTTTGGGTGGGCAAACAGAACAATAGACACAAACTATTAACACTGGCCAGTGTGTGCTGAATGGAAGCACTTGGGAACATGACCTCTAACCCCAACCACATTACATGGGTGAGGCTCAAAGAAGTTAAGTGTTATGGCCAATATCACCAAGCTAAGGAGTGGCAGAGGCAGAGCTGGAACTGATGCCAAGCCCAACTTCCTTCTGCCCTGCTTAGCCATCACGTCCCCAAGGGTTCCTTCAGGGTTAGATATGACTGGGGAGTAACAGGCGGGCTTCAAAACCAGCCAAGAAAGAGAAAGTGGCCAGATAGCTACACTGGCTCCTACAGCAAGTAGAAGGAAAAGAGAGCAGCAGTGAAGTAAACTCCCCAAAGCTGTTCCCATCCCACAGCAGCTGAGGATGGATGGCAAGCTCCTCCAAGGCCTGGGAACCAGACGGGCAGGGTGAAGATGGCAACAGCAAGACAGATGGGTAGGAATCCCGCTGAAGCAGAATGTTCAGCCAGTCACTTCCACAAGGGAATCAGAGCGCACAGTGCCAGCCCCTCTCACTTTGTAAGGGCAACTGCAAACCTGATTGTTAGGTGAAAATTTCTTAATTCTCAAATCACCTAGTAGTTAAGTAAAATGATTGAAATCATGGCTCAGATCAAAAAATAATACATCTGCAGGCCTTTCAGAAGAAACAGAGGAAATCAATAGGTCATCAAAACAGAACTCTGCAAGACCAGTTCTACCCCACTGGTCTAGCTCACCAAACTGCGCCAATGAAGGGAGTATGCTATGCTGCCAAAGGCTAGGTGCATATCCACAGGATCAATCCAAGCAGCAGGGAAGGCATGGGACCAGCTCACCCTCCAGAGCAGCTTGGGGCCATGTGCCTAGACTTCAGCGTGAGTGTAACGGTACAGACTGAACATCCACCATACCCACTGGAGACCAGACATGTAGAACACGCCTTCTACCAAATATTCAAATATGTTCTTCTCAAGGAGATGGTGGGATCTTCCTTTTACAGATAAGGACACTGAGACACAGAGCTGAATTAGCTTGTCCATGGTCATACTAGCTAGTGTTGGAGCTAAAATTTGAACACAGGTCCAGTCAACTTCCAAGCCCAGCTACTCTGCTGTCATATATTGTCTCTCTGTTGATACAGAGGCGTTTACAAAAATTCCGTTCAATTAACCCTTAACTGAGCCTCTGGCTCCATGAGGAGGACTGGAAAGATGAAAGAGGTAGGGCACAGACACCCTACCTTTTAGGAGCATTGAGTTTAATGCAATGCAAACCAAATAGATGAGATGAAGTAGGGAAGATAAAGGGATTATTTTAAAGTTGTACTTGGGAACATTACTTTCCCTGGACAGGATCTGGAGTTTTTCCATATGGAAGAAAGTAAAAATAAAGTCAGAATCAAGTAAGGACCCACTGTAGCTACAGTCAACATATGTTCCAACTTAGGGTCTTAGCCTCTTTATCTGCAAGACAAGAATGGAAGCTGTTGTTGCTCATTTATTCACCCAATGTGCTGGGGCACAGCAATGAGCAAAGCAACGGGATAGAAAGCTGTACTCACAAAATACCCAAGTGTTTGCTCCATTTGCCATGGACTCCTGCAGTACACGGGAATGGCTGGAGTAGTTCTGGCTGGTGGATGGTGAGCATGGACCCAGTTCCAGGTAGGGGTGACCCGGGCTGGTGTCTCTCTCTACAGGGGTTGCTGTGGAGATGGGGGTTTTATTTCCCCTCCTCCTGCTTCTCTCAATGCTCCCTCAAAGCATATTCCACTCATCTACTCTTTAGCCTCCAGGGACCTGTGATGGCTGATCTGGGACTGTGAACCCCAGTGTATAGATGGGGCCCATGAAGCACAGGAACTCAGCCCAGCTCCTGGACCTCAGAGACCCTGAGAACAAAAGGGCCTTCAGAGGTTTTCAAAGGGTTCCCCAGAAATGTCTCCACCCACAAGCAAAGAATATCCCAAGGCCTAGGAACTGGCAAAGCGTGGCCTATGGGCCAAATCCAGCTGTTATCTGTCTTCTTAGACACAATCTTATCGGAACACAGCCACCCTTCTTCATTCTGTATTGTCTACTGCTACTTTAATGTTATAACAGAATTCAGTTGCAACTGAGACCATATAGCCTGCAAAGCTGGAAATCTTTACCATCTGACCTTTCATGGAGGAGTTTGCTGACCCACTCTGGGGTGGCGAAGGCTCAGGATAGAAAGATTGTGGATGGGTGCTTAAGCCACTCACTGACCACAAGCAGTTGAACACGAATGTCCTCAAGAAACAGACTGAGAGTTTGGGGTTTAACCAGCTCTGTGTACAGTTATGTGCATGGAGAATAGAACTAGGTGGAGAAGCCCACTCCCCTCCAGTCAGTAGGACCATAGATAGAGCCAGTGCACAGATGCCAGGGACTCCCAGAGGCAGCACAGACCCTCTTTTCCTTATTACAATTAGCAGCTCATGTCTAACAAGGGCCCGCTTAGTGGCAGGTTTGGTGCGAAATGTTCGGATATGAGGGACGAAACCTGGGCTGGCAGTCAGACCATCTGCCTTTGAGGCCTGGCTCTACCACCCACCTCCTTGGCCTCGGGCCTTTTAAAATTCTTTCTGCTTTATCATCTCTAAAGGAAGGGTAATAACAGTAGTTGTGGTGCTGGACACAAAGGAAGCACTTGGTTTTTGTGAGCCGCTATCATAGTCATCGGCAGGCTACCTAATTCTCACAGTAGCCCATGGGTTCAACATAGCGATGATCATTACTAGTGGATAAGCGTACAAGATGTGGATTCACTCTTCAGGTCACAGCTTTGCCAAACACATAAATGCAAAACTGAGTAAGTATTAGAAGGTAGTAAGATTTGTGTTACATTAGAGACAAGTCCTCAGGTATGAAAAGGTTCCAGCTGGACCAGGTAAGTGGGTTGGGAAGGATGTGTAGATAGGACAAGCACTCAGGCAGGAAGATCCCACCTCCTCGGCTAAGTTCTCTTCATATCATTTGCTGACCAGAGTCAGTTCCTAGGCCTATTTTTTCTTAAGCCTTTGATGTGCTACCTATGATGAGCATAAGATTCCAAGAAATCCCCTCTAGATAAGATGACACAGTCAATGGTGATTATTATTATCTCTCATTTCTTTCTCTTTGGGGTGATCAAATAGACAATGGCCTCTTCAGCCCCAATTTTATTGCCTTCATGCCACTTTAGATGACTTTAGCTTATATTTTAGCATTGCTTGGAATGGAACCCACCACCTCATGCATGCTAGGCAAATGGTCTACCACTAAACTACACTGCCAGCTCCACTAGAAACCTTCATGAAATTTTGATTATAAGAATTTACAACCGATAATTTTTCTCCTTTCTAACCTTTGCCTGTCCAGCACCCCCCACCCAAGGCTCCATCAGAAGCACTGATCAAATACCTCCCTTGCCCATTTTTAGTCTCTGTCACTGATGGAAAGGAAACCAGAGAGAGGCAAGCAACAGTCAGGTCCAGTACCTTGGGCACAGAAGTTAAGCCAACAATAGGCACATGACCTGCTTGACGATGGGCATATAGAATTTGAACTCTGAAGAACTACAACTCATCTATTTTTGAGCGCAGAGGAGGAGGCTTCGGGGCTGCCGTACCACCGCTCCCAGAGCAGAGGAGGAGGCTTCCGGGCCCTCATACTGCCGCTCCCAGTGCAGAGCAGGAGGCTTCTGGGCCACTGTTATCACCGCTCCCAGCACAGAGGAGGTGAGTCGTGCGGGCACCAACAGCACTCACACCTCTGAAATGATAAGACATATAAACAAGTCTCAAAGCCAGACTTTCAGATCACCTAAGGTAAACCCAAAGGGAATGAGATGGAACAATCTGATACTCAAAAACCTGGACTCCCTGAACTGGACATAAAAGAGGATCTGGGAAAAATGAAATCAGAAATAATTTATCAGACAACAGCAGAGATTGGGCTCACAGTGCAAGACATGATTAATAAAACTAGAGAGGAGCTCAGGAACATGATGAAATCCCAACATAGGAAACAAATGGAATCCGTAAAACAGATGCAAACAGATTTCCAGGAGATTAAAAACTCCATTGAAAGTCTATGCAGCAGAATGAGCCAATGTGAGGATAGAATTTCAGACATAGAAGATAAGATTGCAATTAGTGACCAGGAAAAGAAAACTTGCTTCAAAATTGTAAGGGACCACGAGAAATC
>NW_004624782.1:5845323-5868390 GCF_000247695.1 Heterocephalus glaber
AGATAATGTGAAATAGGAAGAAAAGGGGCAAAGGGGAAGGGGAAGTGGGAGGGGTAGGGGAAAGGAAAGAAGGGAATGGAATTAATTTGAGAAAATGAACAACTAGAAACAAAGTCTTGGTCAATAGGGAGGGATGCAGAGGTTGAAGGGAGGGCAGGGAAGGGGGAAAAATAAGAACCAAGAGAGATCATGTAAAGATGAAAATTTCCAATGATGAATGTCATTATATTTTATGCCGAAAATGTACCAATAAAATAAAATTTTTTTAAAAAACATCTTTTTTTGTTTTGGTACTGGGGATCAAACTCGGGACCTTGTACTTGCAAGGCAGGCAGCAGCACCACTGAGCTAAATCCCCAGCCCTAGCAAAACATCTTTAAAAGAAATTAAAGACCTAAATAAATGGCAAAACCTCTTATTTGTGGATGGGAGGATTTTAATACTAATACTCCCCAAACTGATTTGCAGCTTCAATATAATTTCTTACCAAAATCTTAGTTGCTTTTTAAAAAAATTTTTTGCAGAACAGACAAGCTGGTTCAAAAATCATATAGAAAAAAAAATCATATAGAAATTTAAGGGACCCACAGTAGACAAGGTAGTCTTGAAAAACAAAGCTGGAGGACTCACATTTCCCAATTCTAAATCTCCAAAGCCACAGTAATCAAGATAGTATGGAACAGGTAGAAGGATAAATATTTAGATACATGAAAAAGAAGTGAAAGTCTAGAAATAAACTCTCAGAACTGATTTTTCCATAAAGTTGCTAGTGATGAGTCCATCAACGTGAGAAAGAATGTTCTTTTAAACAAATGGTGCTGGGACAAGTATATTTCCATATGCAAAATAATGAAGTTGAGATGTCTTCCTTATTCCATTACAAAAGTACCTCCAAATGATTCACAGAATTAAAGAGCTAAAACCATAAAACTACTGGAAGTACACAATCAGAAATCTCTGTACCAGTGGGTTTGGCAAAGCTTCCTTATATATGACATCAAAAAACACAAGCAACAGAAAGAAAAAAGATCCACCAGAAGTCATCAATTTTAAAAAGTTTTGTCCTATAAAGTACCTCATCAAGAAAGTAAAAAGAGAACTCAGAGAGAAAATACCTGCAAATCATGTATCTGGGAAGGGATATATATCTAGGGGATATAAAACTATTATTACAATTGAATAAGAAAATCCCAAATACAGTGTAACCCAATTTAAAAACAGACAAAGGATCTCAGCAGAAATTTCTCCAAAGAAGATGTACAAATAGCCAGTGAGCACATGAAAAATGTTCAATGTCATTAGTCATTGGTGAGGCACAAATCAATACAAGATACAACATTACACCCATTAGAGTGGCTATAATGAGGATGATAGTTAATAATAAGCATTGGTAAGAATGTGGAAAAATTATACATGCATACATAATCATATGGTGCTGAAATGAAGCAGTCAGTTCAGGAAACAGTTTGATAGTTCTTCAAAATGCTAAACACAGCGTAAACTACAGTCTGAAAACTTGTGTACTCCTAAAATTCATATGTTGAAATCCTAACCCTAGAGGTGACAGTATTAGGAAGTAGGGTTTTGGGAGGTCAGTCACAAGGTTGAAGGCCTCATGGATCGATTACTGCTCTTATAAAAAAGAGGCCCCAGGAAGCTAGCACCTTTCACAACATAGGGACACAGCTAGGAGGCATCACCTATGACCAGGAAACAGGACCTCACCAGATATCCAATCTGCTGGCAACTTATCTTGGACTTTCCACCCTCCAGAAGTGTGAGGTACAAATTCCTATTATTTATAAGCTGCCAGCTTATGATTAAATGGACTAAGATATGATATGACCCAGCTATTCTACTCTTAGACAGAATGGAATGAAATGAAATGAAAGAATAAAATGCAATGACAAAGAAAGGAAAACATAGATCTGCCAAAAAATGTTAACAACAGGATTATTCATAAAAGCCAAAATATGGAAACAACTCAGTATCTATCAACTAATGACTGGATGGGCAAAATGTGATATATTTATACAATGCGATATTTGACAATAAAAAGGAACAAAATGCTATAAATGCTACAACACAGGTAAACCTTGAAAACATTATTCTTCTATGAATCACAATAAGATACCTAGTATATGATTTCATGTATAAGAAATTTTCAGACCAGGCAAATATAGACACAAAGAGATTAGTGGTTGGCCAGGGCTGAGTGCTGAAGAAAAATGGGGATTCTGAGTTCTAATGGGTACAGAGCTTCTTTTGTAGGGTGATATAAATGTTCTAAAACTGACCATGAAGATGGCTGCACAAGTCTGTGAATATACTAAGAACTACTGATTTGTACATTTCAGATGGTTAACTTGCATGATATGTGAGCAATAGCCCACAGAGCTATTAAAAAGAAAAAGGTAGGAAAGGAAAGGAAAGGGAACAGGTAAACAAGACCAACAGACCAATGAAATCCAATCCCAGGATCTTCTGGAACTGCTGGAGAGGCTCCTTTCTGCTGTGTATCATGCACATGAAATCCTTTCCTGTCTCTGGCCATCTGGAAGGACGTTTACTCACTTCCTCACTGAAGTTTGATTCTTCCTGGCCACCCTCCACTCACTGTGCAGGTCATGGGCACTCCTTCTCTGGACTACCATCTGGGAGCCCTCTCCTGTCCCCAGTGCCCTGACCTCCCGGTGAGTGGGTGGGCTTGCCTCAGATGTCTCCTCCTGCTCCTGCTCCTGCTCCTAGCAGTCTCCCAGCAACCACACGGAGCCTCCTGCCAGTCCCAGACACTCTCCCACCTGGACTGCACCTGGGGCAGGGCTCTCTGACTCAGCTGCTTCCAAAGAAACATGAGCTATGCTATTTCCAACAAGTTTCCCCACCCGATTAATTATTTATCTAGCACCTGCTTCACAAAAAAGAACTCAGCAGGAAAGAAATGGGGAGAAGAGACTGAAAAAGCAAGGCAGCCCAAAACAGCAGTGGTGGGTGGGAGACCCAGCAGGGCAGGGAGCAAGGCTGGGTGGGAGCCAAATGACCTTGAGCCCTTGGGAGAGGACACTGGCTGGGACCTGTGTGGGGCTGTGGTGGATTCCATCAGTTGCTTTTCATTTCATGAATCAAGGTACATAGGAGTAGAGAGAAAAGCACTTGTTTTTAAACGCAGTGACCAAAATTGTGATGTAGAATATAAGAGCTTCTTTTCTGATGCATTAAATAACGTGATCTAGCAGCATTTCTAATCACTATAGAAATTTCAGAGTAGTGATGAAATTTGGCCATTTTTGGAGACAATGTGCGGCAACTGTAATGTGATGTGAAAAAGATGTGTTACTGATTTCTACTCCTGTTATTAGGGTCAACTAGGTTTCACATCTGAAGTTTGCGGTTTTGGCAGAGGACTGTGAAGGTACAAATGCAATTCTTTTTCACGGGTCATCTGGATTTTATCCTCAGACCTCATGATAAGAAGTCCTGGGCTAGACAATCAGGCTGGGCCTCTGAACAGGCTGCTCGGAGACTGTTCCCCATATGTAAAGTGGGGCCAGGAAGCTGATACAGGGAGCTGATGAGAGTGGGGAGGAATGGGTGGCATTAGAAGGATACACTGGCCAGGAGGCCCAGGAACTCCCACAGGCCACCTTGGCTTGGCCGCCACCACCACCACCACCTGCAGTTTCCAAGTTCTCACTGCTGGCCAGGTCATGCTCCGAGCCAGTCACCTGCATGACCTCACTAAGGCCCTGAAATGAAGTCAGGAGGCAAAGGCCGTTGTCTTTATCTGTGAGGACACCAAAGCACAGCAAGGTCACGTGCAGGTCGACACTGGTGTCGGGTTTCAGCCACATACACTAAGCCCAGAACCCATGCCCTTCACGACCACTTCTCCTACCTTCAGAGTCCCAAGGGAGGTAAAGGCAAAGTAAGCTGGAGCCTGGGTTTCTAAAGCTCACCTGTCTATATGAAACATGTCACCCGAGCAGTTCAGGGGATGTCCTGCATCCGGACACACAGCAGACCCTAAGTTTTCACCAAGAAGTAGAATCTTCCCATCTCAAAGACAGGAAAGGCCTTGTCAATGAAGAAGAGCATCACCCGAACCCAAAAGCTAGTGTGGAGCTGGTACAAGCCTGCACCTGCCCTTTGCTGGCCCTGCCCAGAAAACTGTTTCCTGGTGGCTTCCTACAAGACACTCTCCATATGTCAGTGCAAGAGTCCTTGCCCGGGCCCTGTGACTGACTCGGGTCCTCTCTACCACAGCTCCACGCTTCATTCCTGCACGGCAGTCTGGGACCATGCTGAAGCACACTTATTTGTCTCACGTCCTTCTGTCTCTCCTGGACTGAACATTCCACAAGGGCAGGGACCACGTCTGTCTTTTCACCGCCGTCTTAAATACAATGGTTAAATGAATAGGAATAAGCAGCACATGGGAGAGGACATGGGGAAACTCAGCCCTGTCTGCTTCTGGGCAGCTTCCTATTTCTGCCTGAAGGGGAAACAGGACTCAGGCACATCCCAATGTGCTAAATGAACATGTAATGACTCTGTACACAACAGGTGTGGCCGTGGGCCCAGCAATCTGACAACTGAGCAGTAATCTTCCCTGGAAGACAAGGTGAGCTGGCAGGGAGGAGATAGGAAATAGCCCTGTTGGAAGAGTCCAATAAGAAAGTCACCACAACAATGGCATGGATTGGTGCTTCTCAAAGTCTCCTGTGCACACCTCTCAGGGAGGCCATCAGCCTGAGGCTCTGATTCAGGGCTCTGGATGGGGTATGGAACCCTGCCGGTTGAATAAGCTCCCTCGTGTGGCTGAAGCTGCTGGTCCAGGAACCCCACCATAAGTGGCCAGATCTTCAGAAAGAGCAGATATGAGGCAGTTTTAAAATCAGTCTTTGAAACTTTATGAACAAAACCTCAATAGCACGGGAACTAGCAGAAAGAATCAACAACTGGGATTTCATCTTATTAAAAAGCTTCTGCACTGCAAGAGAAACCACCAACAGAGCTAACAGACAACCTACAATGTGGGAAAAAAATTTTAGCAGCTATAACTCAGACAAAGGTCTACTACATAGAATATATAAAGAATTGAAAAAAATCAGACCCCCCAAATTCAAAGACCCAATTCAAAAATGGGCATCTGAAATGAACAGACATTTCTCAGACAAAGAAGTAAAAGCAGCAAATAAACATGAAAAAAATGTTCAATATCACTGGTCATTCGAGAGATGCAGATGAAAACAACACTGAGATTCCACCTCACCCCAGAAAGAGTGGCTGCTATCAAGAAATCAACCAATAACAAATGCTGGTGGGGGTGTGGAGAGAAAGGAACCCTTCTCCATTGTTGGTGGGAGTGCAGACTGGTGGGACCACTGCGGAAACCAGGATGGAGAGACCTCAAAGAACTAGGGCTGGAGGTCCCATTTGACCCAGCTATTCCCCTGCTAGGTATTTTCCCAAAAGAATTAAAAGAATCATACCACAGAGATATATGTGCACCTATGTTTATAGCAGCACAGTTTGTAATAGCTAAAGCTTGGAAACAGCCCAAGTGCCCATCAACTGGAAACTGGATAAAGATGTGGGTTTTTTGATAAAATGGAGTACTACTCAGCCATAAAGAATGAGAAACTAGAGTCATTTATAGCTAAATGGATGCATATTGAGGCCATACTCTTAAGTGAAACAAATAGGACACACATGTGTAAATACCTAATAGTTTCTCTAGTGTGAGAAACAGAAAGTGTAAATAAGGACTAAAAGGGTTAATAACTAATAATTGATACTTTGAAATAGGAAAAGGTCCAAAGGGGTAGGGGTGGTGGGAGGAGTTGGGGAAAGGAAAGAGTGGAAAGGAAAAATTATGAGAAAAGAAAAAAACTGGAAACATAGTCTACGTAAATAGGGAAGGGCGGAGGGGTGAAGGGCACACAGATAATGGGGAAAAAATAAGAACCAAGATACATCATGTACAGGCACAAGCACCCAATGATAAATGTAAATGTATTGTATACCTAAAATGGACCAATAAAAGAATTTAAGCAAAAGAAAAAAATCACTCTTTGAGGTTCTAGTCAGTATCATTCATCTCAAGTCACAGCTTAGCTGGAAGGCTTAGCTGGTGAGGCTCCAAAGGAGAAGCAGGCTCATGTCACAAGTCCTAGCTTTGGCTCTGTGAATGCCTACCTCACTGTTTAACCTCAAGCAAGGTACTTCCTCCTCTACAAGGTCCTGCCACTGGACCACAGTCTGGCAGACATCTGTCTGTGTTATACAAGGGCCTTTCAAAAATAGAGCAGAAGGCTTTGTCATAGAGGTTCTAGTCCACTTGGTCTGGGGTACAGTTTGATCACTGGATCTGTTTATACCCCAGTGATTCAGGTACACACCCGGGGGGGGGGGGAGAACACAGAGGGCTCCTGTGGAATGGCGCTGTCCCTGGTGCTGACCAGTGGCACGCAATGCGATCTAAATAGCATTATTTAGGGAGAATCCTGGGGAGGTAGTCATTTACTATGGTACTTCGTTTGAGAAATGAGAAAAGATGCAGCTATCACTTACCCTGTGTGAGTGCAGGCATTATCAGTACACCCATCAGTCACTCGGAGCTTAACAGTGAAGCCTAACCCACTGGAAAAGGCAAACTGGTATGTTTATTTCCAGAATCAAAGCACTGGTAGCATCTGCCACAGCTCCCAAAGCAATGGGGAAAGGGCATAATTTACAACCCTCTAGACTAACCTGAACACTAATAGTGTTACTGAGAGAAATGCCCCAAATAGCAAAACTTATTGTTTATATTTTGCTCCAGTTTGAGGCATGCCTGTGAAAAATCCTAGCTTGTGCTTTCTGCTGGGATTTCCTGCTGTAGGAGAGAGGAATAAGCAGAGGGCAAGGGGAGAAGATAAAAGGTGGAAATGAGGATTAAGGAAGATGCCAGGTCTGCTTGGCTGGCTCATCTTTCCAGCTCCTCCAAAAGATTTATGCAACTGTCCAAAATGAGCTATGGATTCATTACCAGCACACAGAGCCACTTCTGATACCCAGTAGCAGGAGGTCAAGTCCAAATGATAGTTCACTGCTAGCTTCTGAAACCCTGCCCCTCTCAATTTTTACCCTTGTCTTTCAAAGGGAGCTGAATAATTTCACTCTGGTTGACAACAGTGGACATAAAGAATTTTTACTTGTAAGGCTAAGAGATTCTATGCTTTGCTGTATCTAACTTAACACTTTCTATGATCTGAGTCACTTTCTACAGCTCTAGATTAAATCCCCTTCAGTTATTTTATGTAACTCAGAAATTACTAGGGATTATCTATGTGTTTTTAATATGTACATTATCTGCTCCCTCCAAATTGTAAGTTTTTGTGAATACAGACATTTAGTTTAGTTCTCTGCTGTAGTCTTTATGGCTTGAACATAGTAGATGCTCAAGAAAGAGTTCCTGAGTGACAGAATGAATGAGGGTTGTCTGTGGCCCTCAGTGTAGTTCCCAGGTGAGGCTTTCGCACTAAGGACTAGTTATCCACTACACCATTTTCCCAGTGAGGATTTTCTAAAATCAACAAAAAAAGCAAACCCCTTTAAAGCGCCACTTACTTTTTTTTTGCCTGGCTCCCTGCCTCATCTGACCTGTGTACCCACTGCTTGGACCCATGCTGTTTGCTCAATGGGCATCAGGGGCCTGAGGAGGCAGAGCTGTCCCAGGGCTTCTGCTTCCAGAGGAGCTGTTTCTTGTCCCTGGAATTTCCCCACCTCACCCCACAGCTGCACCCTGCTCACCCCTCAAGCCCCAGCACAGGCAGCGCCTCTGTCTGCCGCTTCCCCAATCATCCCTTTCTCTTGTTCACTACCCACGTCCTTTCCTCCTGGTGACAGTGCTGCACCCTTCCCCTGGAATCAACTTTCTCTCACTCTAGGACCTCCCCACCCAGGACTGTGCACGGGACTTAGCCAGGCACGGTCCTGGGATAGGCACAGGGCTCTGGCTGGGCCTGAGGGAGCTCGGCACGGAGACGGAAATTCCTGAGAAGGCAACTTTTTCCTTCTGCCTGAGGAGTTCCGCTGATGGAAAGCCTAGAAGTAGGAGGTCACTCCCATCATGAGAGTCTGTGTGAAAACAGTCAACTCAGAGAAAAGCAGACAGAAAAAGAAGCCAGCAGACAGATAATAAGTAAGAGTCAGTGAGAAAAAGATACAGACTGGCCAAGACACACATGTCTGATGGTATCACTGAGCTCCTGGATCCAGCCATCCCTGATGTCAGAACCTAAACCTCATAGGTACACAAGCCAATATATTCTTTTTAAATTAAAAAGTTTGACTTTGTGTCTCTTGTGGTGGAAAGTACCTTAGATGATGCACTTTACCCTAACCTCTCACATGTCCAGATTTAACCTTCCCTACTGCACTTACTGAGGTCATGAACTCCCTGAGGGCAGGAAATATGTCTTACTCATCTCCGTCGCCACAAGACTGATGCATCACAGATATCCATTAAGTACCTGGGAAATAAAAGAATGATTTCTCTTGACTCTGTCTTACTTGAAGGGCCTTTCTACCAAGAACTCTCAGATCCCACAGAGCCTCCATACCCAGACACTTGCTCTTCAGACCTCTGGTGCCACAGATCCTGGAATTAACAGGAAGGGGCAGGTGGAAGCTGTTGAGAAAGAACAAGACCCTGAGCCTCACTACTACTGTGCTATCGGCCCATCTGGACTTAATTCAGGGCCCTGGCCCCTCCTCACACAATGAGGGTGAAACCCCCACCCCGCCCCCCACCTGTGCAAACCTATCAGGTTTCCATGCTCACACTTTCCCCTTGCCTGGAATGCCCATTCATTCTCTGGCTCCTTCCTGCTTCAAACCTCAGATGAAAAAATCATCTCCTCCAAGAAATCCTGCCCTGAACTCCCCAGGGTGACAAAATTCAAAAGTCATCAAGCCTCAGCAAGTAAGAGAAGCAGGGTAAAGGTGACCTGGGGAGCAGAACAACGGCTGCCTCAAGAAAATGTGCAATGAAGAGGAGAAGCAGGCCCACTGGCTGGGGGCTGGGCACTCCATCATCATCCTCACCAGCACCAGGGACATGAACCATGTCTCAGGAGAAGGTGGGTCACCAGCTGACACTTCTGGACGAGGACAATTATAGGACCTTCGTACTTCAGAGTGCAGTCACCTATGCACGAGTCTGACCTTTCTGCAAGACCTGTTCTTGCCAGTCAGATTCCACATCTGCCTGTTTCCTAATTCCCCTCAGTCCTCTATGCCCTTTCCTGGGTCTCCCTGCAGTGCTGGCCCCACCCAGCCACCACTCACCTGAGAGCGACAGCCCTAAAATACAAAGTAGATCTGGTTACCTTCCTGTTTCAAATATTTCAGTGGCTCTCTCTCCCAGTACATACAGATACCATGTTTAAACAAATGAATAACTGTACAGCCCTGCTAATGCTATAAAGGGAACAAACAAGGGGCTAAAGGAAAGCTCAAAGGAAGATTACTAACTCTGGTTGGGGAAGTGTTCTCTTAGAAGGTAGATCTCAAACCCTAAGACCTGACAGATGAGAAATACTCAGCCACAGGAAGGGTAGGGAAAAAGGTGTTCTAAGAGAAATTGCATGTGCAAAGGTCCCAAGGCAAGAAAAGGCTTGCAGCTTCAAGATTTAAGAGGAAGACATACATTGTCACATGAGGTGTGGATAATAATCTCTTGGCCACCAGGATACTTAGATTGAATGTCAGCATGCAAAGTCCTTGGCACTGCACCTGGCATGTAGTTAGCACTCAATAACTAGGCACTAATCTTCTTAAGATGGCACCACTGATGTGAAAAAGGGCTTATTTATTTCCTGCTAATAGAAAAAAGGCTGCCAAGTTCATAGGGGAGAGCTAAAAGCCAGTATCAAAGGCTCCTTTGTGGCACAAAACAACTTCATTTTTACTGGCTTATGGGGATCAGGCACTTAACTCAAAAAAGCTTCAAAACTCATTACAAAAAAGAACTTTATTTTTACTCAGAAGGCAAAAGAACTGAGAACTTAAAGTGATGAGAATGTTCCAAGGGGCTGGATAACCGGAACCTACTTGTGAACTGGCAGAGACTGGTTCCCCAGAAGCACCTGAATTGCACCCTGCACTTCCAGGACACTCAGTTTTCTGGATCCCATTTTGAGAGAGGAGCTGGGGAGCAGATTTACCCTGGGTTTACTCTAATGCCACATTAAAGGATGCAATTTGGGGCTCAATGTTCCTTCATACAAACCACAAATTCAGCTTCAGCTGACGTGAGACATCATGCTGGTCTGTGTGTGTGAAGTTTCATGAGAAGCTGCTGCTCTCCCAGAAAATCAGTCCAGTGAGGGAAGCAGACATGTAAACAAGAGTGTTCACTACAGCACCATGGGGGCTCAGCAGGAAATGGAGACAGACACAGGAGGCACAATGAGAAAGGGAGGTAGCGAATTCCACGGTGGAAGGATCCTGAGCTACAGCTTCAACCAGGAGTCAAGAGTTAGTTCTGTCCTTGCAAAGGAACATAAAGACAAAGGGTGATATCCAGAAAACATAAAGAGACCCTAGAAACCAGTAAGAAAAATACTTCAGTAGAAAAGTGACCAAAGGATACACAAAGGCACGAAAGGAAAAAAATCAGAATGGTTAGAAATCATGAACTTTATCAGTAGCTGGGGAATTAAAAACATAACCAGATACTACTCTGTACCTATTGTATTGGCAAAATACACATAAGTCTTAGGTCTAATGGTGGCAAGTGTTGCCAACGATGTGACAGTGACAATTCTCATCCACCTGGTTGGAAGTGAACAATTGGTGCCTCCACCTTGGAGATCAATTTGCCTACAAGTTGAAGCCATGCATGCTCCATCATACAGCAACCTTGTTCAGACACCTAACCTACGGACACCAAGTCTCATATGTGTAAGACATATGCCCGAGGATGGGCACCCACGATATTGCCTAAACAGGGAAACCCGTATATAGTTTGTCCACCAAAGAGGAAATAAAGAAACGCAACACTGGACAGTCATACTACAGAACACGGGTCCGGGTCTGGGTTAAAGTCAATTAGGGTGCCACTTGTCCAAATGGATAAGTCTCAAAAAAGGTATCACTGGTGAACACTGCAAGTTGTGCAAGGGTATACAAATGACGATATTATTGAGGAGTAGTAAAAAGAACACTCATGGGGCCAGGGGTGGAGCTCAGTGGTTTCGCTGCCTGCTGCGCAAGCACAAGGACCCGAGTTCGATCCCCGGCACCAAAACAAAAAAAAGAAAACTCATGATCACATTTAATACAAGTATAAGCAGGACAGAAGAACAGCAAGTCCACAGTGGTTCCCCCTGGGAAGGAGGGTACAGTGAGGATTCAGCTCTATTGTACAATGCTTAATTTCTAAACATTAACATTTATGAAATCCAGACAGTGATATGTTCCTGTTTGTTATGGTTTTCTGTGGACTCTGGAGCACACTAGAAAAATTTTGTAATAAATTTTTTAAGAACTTGGAAGCAAATATGACAAATATGAATAGCTGTTAATTCTAGGTGGTGGGAATATGGGTGCTTGTTATCTTATTCTGTGAATTCTTCCTTTTCCTAAAGACGCTCTCACTGTGGGATCACTCTGGGGAACCCTTTGGCAGCGTCTCCTACAGTGGATCGCAGCCCGCCTTGTGGCCAGCAAGTGCATTCCCAAGTACAGACCACGGAAATCAGGGTTTATACCCAGCAGAAGATGTATAAAGAATCTAAATACAGCCCGGTTTGTAATTAAGCCAAACCACATGACATCCAAACACCCACCAACAGTAAAAGGTACTGAAATTGTAGTCATTATTCATACGATGTAATGCAACACATCAACAAAACGGAGCCAACAACTGCCACTTGCAAAAGCATGGACAGATCTCACAGATACAATGCTGGGAGAAAGCAGCCAGGCGTGAAGGATTGCATGCTCTATGATTCTCTTTCTGTGAGGTCTTAAAACAGGCAAACTACTCTGTAGCATTAGAAACCGACATGGTGGCTCCTATAAAGAGAGTAACAAAACAGGGCTGCTGCAAATCAGTGGCCCAAGTCTGCGTCTAGTTCTGTTTCTATGGGTGTGTTTATTGTGTGAAAATCCATGAACTACCTCTTAAGATTGGAGGCATGTCATACCTCAGTTTAAAACACAAATATAACAATAAAACTCCCACTACTGAACAAGGTGAGAAATAAAGAGGCAAAGGATGAGAAGGGAAGAAGGAAGAATGAAACATGTGTATGTCAGAGTTATCACGAAGTACAAAATAATGGAAACTGACTTGGTGAGGCTTTCCTGAGACCTAGTTCCAAAGCCAGCATTTGAGGCCTCAAGACATTCCAGATCCTGTGTGTCAAACAGCTAGGGTCTCATTGGATCCTCACAAGGACCTGTGCCATTGGCACTGGACTGCCACATGACAGCTGAGGGTCACAGAGGATGGGTGACTAGCCCAAGGTCAGCCAGTCAGTGTGTGTTCCAGGGGTAGGAGCTGAACCAAGCTCGGTGAGATTCCACAGCCCAAACTTGGAGCTTCTGGACTGTGTGGCTTCTAAAAATACACACAGCCCCTAAGAGAAACTACACAGAAGGACAGCAGGATACAGACTCTGAGCTTCAGAAAGGTGGTATCAAGGAAATAGCTAAAATGGCGGCAATCTGAGACTGAAAATATTCTTCACCAGCATGCTGAAAATGAACAAAGATTGCAATACCCAGCTCTCAAATATTAATTGGAGCACTGGTGGGGAAGGTAGTAATTATTCTCAATTACTCAAGAAGAGAGTAAGAGCTGAGAAGTACCCTTCTATATTGAGATTTTAATCAGTTGTCCAAAAATGTGAGGAAAATCAGCAGATACCCCAAGTTAAGTATATTCAGGAGGCCTGTAGAGCTGGAAGGAGAGATTAAATAATGATACATAAGCAATTTAAAAGCCCCAGAAATATTGTGGACAACATTTAATGCCCAGCAGAGAGTCAATTGTCTTATAATTCATGTCAATTACAAAACCAGTGGGTTGGACACAGAAATAAGGCTCTCGAATTCAGCCCGAGATGAGTAAAGTGGGGAGATATGGCCAGTCCTGGTCGCTTCACTGGGAAGGCAAGCCCCAGATGTGTCCAACAACCCCTCTGTCACCAGGCGTAGCAAATACTGGGTAAAGACTGATGAACCTCCTGCAAAGTTCAGTCCTGTCAACATCCAGCGGGCACTGTGGATAGAGCCACATGAGAACCACATTTCTGTTTCCACGAATTATTATCCACAACATCATACGGTAAGACAAGTTGGTAATCAACAACAATGGTGACACACACCACTTTCTGTGCAGTTTGAATTCACTTGTTCACCAGACGAGGTGCTCAGCAGCTCTACGGCCCAGGAACTCTGCAAGTTCTAAGAAGACAAAGACTCAGCAAAGCCAGGCTCCATTCTTCAAGTCCATGGAGTCCATGGAGTGCTCAGGGAGGGAGAGAGAACTAAGCCAGACAGTCAGGATGGAGTACAAAATGGAGCTCAGATCGGGGAGACCTCACATTTTGAGTTCAGGAACAACTTCCTGGAGAAGGTGTTAAGGCTATCATGATCTGGAGTCTATGACTCAAGACAACCAGATTCCCTTGGGCCCAACCTCCCTGTCTGCTACACATAAAAGACTTGGGAACAGAGCAGCAAACGCACTTCTAGTTGCTGGCTCTAAATCATTTCTTTATAAATAAGTGTGATTTTTAATTGAGTTTTAATTTTATATTCTTGAGAAGCCCCAACTTATTAAATATGTATACATATACATATTCCAAGTCTGAGCTCATCCATGTCTCTCTCCTGAGATGATTTTTCTGGCAAGATGACTTCAGCAACTGCTCTCCTGGAAAATATCTTAAGAGGCTTTTATTGTATTAAAGAGAAACACAAATGTGTGATGTATAATGAGCCCAACTTCTCTTTTCTTCTCGCTTAATATATTAAGTACCAGGACTATTTACACAGGGCTTGGCAGAGTGTCAAGTGGAACACAAGCTTGAGTTTATGGCTTCATTTGGTTGGAGCTTCTTTTTTCTCCCCAGTTTCTCTCTGGAAAATGTGCAGCTTTGAGCAGAGTGTCAGCTCTGGCATTTCCACACCAAGCAGGGGTCATGTTCATGTCTTTGGCACTGCAGGCACTTGAGGGGGTTTCTGCAGCTCTGTACAGAAGCCTGTGCTAATTGACATTGTGGGTCACCAGCTCATAGATTTGGGTATGGATTTAAGGGCTTCTCCACTAAGAGGCATATGGGTGCAGTGGCTTTAGCAGAGTTTGGCTCAGCTCTGGGCTCTGGCACTTACAAGCTCCTGGGCCTTGGGCAGGATGCTTACTGCCCCTGAATCCCGGTTTCTTCACCTAATGAAACATTTTATAGGGGGCTTGACAAAAATTGCATGATGAGTAAGTGAATATAAACCTCCTGGTGTGCATCACAAGCCTGGCATGGGATAGCTGGTTCCACTCCACACAGAAACACAGGGTGAGAGGCTTCCAGAGGAACCACTCATGCGAGGCTCATCCACCACAGGGGCTCAGAGGCTCATTCTTGTTTCACCAGAAATAAGAATGCACTTACATGTCTGCTGGCTGCACCTCACCACAAGGCCCTGAACTTCATTTAACAAACAAGAACATGGCTCTTACCAGACATGTGCCAAACACTGTTCTAAGCACTTTACAAACCTCACTGCCTCTGATCTCCACAGAAACAACAGAAGTGCCGTGACTATCCCTGGTATATAGAAGGGGAAACAGGCACAGGGATGTCAAATAATTTGCCCCAGGCCTCACAGCTAGTAAAGCCTTAGGAATCTGTGCCTCCTCCCTCTTTCTGGTTCTCAATAGCTCATAGTCTTTAACTTATACAGTTGGCAAAGTCCTACTGAATACATTCATAAATGAATGAGTGTCTCCTCACATGCTTAGGGGGACCAGGAAAGTTTCCTGAGTCTGGGGAGAGACCATCACAATTCACACACGGCCCCAAGTGGGAGTGGGACCTAAGCAGGAGCAAGGCAACCAACCTATTGTCTGCTTTCCACAGTACCCAGGTGGAGGATGGCCTTATGGAGTCAATGTAACTGTCAACCTGCTGTGTGGGGCTGACTCCTCATGCTCATCCTCTTCCAGGGTACTCTGCAGCCATCTGATGAAGGGCTGCACTCTTGGAGGGTGAAGGATGGGACTCTACTCTGTTTCCCTGAGCCAGACATCAGCTTTAACACTGCCCAGCAGGATAGCCTTGGATAAGTTACCTCACTTCCCTGTGTCTCTGTTTTCTCATATGTAAAGCATAGAGGCCTAGCTCTAGCCAAGGCAGGAAGGAGAGGGAGGCAATAGGCAGAATGATGCCAAAAGGTGTCCGTTCCCTAATCTCTGAAACCTAGATGTTACACTGCCTGGCATGGGGCTTTTGCACAGTGATTAAATTAAGGATTCTAGGTATGGAGATGGCCCTGAATTACCTGAATGGGCCCAATCAAATCACACCGCAGAGAAGCAGAGTACCTTCCCAGCTGTGGCTGAGGTGAATACAGAAGAATGGCAGCAGAAACCTAACACTGAAGGTGAAGGTAGGGCCGCAAGCCAAAGAATCCAGGCAGCTTCTAGATAAGGGAAAGACAGGGATTCTCCTCCAGAGCCTCCAAGACAAATGCAGTCTCACCTACACATTTTTTTTTTTTCTTTGGTTTTTGGTACCGGGGATTGAACTCGGATCCTTGCGCTTGTGAGGCAGGTGCTGGAACCACTGAGCTAAATCCCCGGCCCCCCTACACATGATTTTAATTAACCTAATGAGTCCTGTGTGGGACTCTGATCTCCTGAGCTGTAAGGTAAGAAACCTATGTCATTGTAAGCTGCTGGTCTGCAGCTATTTGCATTGGTAGCCATAGGAATCTGATGTAGGGTAGATGGAAGAAATGTGCACTCATGAACTGCTTTTCCACTAGCTCCCTCTTGTCAGATCTGTCACCAGGAGCCCTGCTGGCCTAACATTTACTTCTGCAGGCAGCCAGCTCCGCTGTTTCCTCCTCCATCTCCCTAGGGTGTAGGAAGCTCTTCCTCTAGCTGCCCCTTATTATTCTCCCTACAAAGCTGTTGAGGACAGAGATGGCACCTGTATTCATCTTTGTCTCTGCTACACCTACACACATCCTTGTGCTCTGGACACGATGGCTACATGGAAACGTGGATCAACCTCATCTCCTGCAAGGTATCCCTGGCTCCCAGCCCACTCCTCCCCTGGTGGCCCTGCAGTCCAGGCTGCACTTCAGATACACCCACAAGGAGCCACAGAGGAACTTCCTCAGCTCAATGCACACTGGTCTTTCTGCTGCACACAGCTGCATGTGTTTTTAATGCATAACTTCTCCAACTAGGTGAATTATCTGTGGCTCTGGGGAAAGCAATTTGCCTTGCCTTAGTGCCAAATGAACTCTCAGAGGCGAATCTATTATCCTAGGAAGGAATGACAGTCTCACTTCTCATTTGGTCCCCGAACAGTGGTGGAGACTTTGAGCAACATCATCCAAGATGAGTCTTTCAGCTAAGCCCTCACACTGACAAAGGTCAGGTGGACAGGGACCCTGCTGGGCAACTCTGCAGACCTTTAGCGGGCCACCTTTCCTGCCACCAGAAGCTGCTGGCCTCCTGCCCATCCTGCAACAAGCATCCTGCCAAAAGTGGAGCAAGAACAACTTCTTTAGTCACCTGAAGGATTTTTACTCTCTACTAGGATTCAAAATTTTGGAATTAGGAGCAAGGCCCAGTGAAGTGAAGGAAATAAAAAGGAAGCTTTCCATATATTTCTGCTCATTTATTTATTAACACATTCACAACAGGGCTGTAATTTGTATGTCTTGCTGCCGGGTGGCTCTGAATCACTGGTGGTATATGCATGACTGTCCCACTGGGTGGCATGGGACAACCCCATCTGGTGATACAAGCTGCCCAATGGGACAGTCATGTATGTACCACTGGTGGTTCGAGCTGGTGGGAATGTGTTAATCTAGGCCATGAGAACCTCTGTGTGTCAGGTCCTCTTGTAGGGCCTAGGACAGGGCAGGGAATAGGGCAGACCCCAGGCCTGCTTCTCAGGCCCCCACCTGGTGCAGAGATGCAGCATACCTGAGTGCACAAAGAAATCATTTCAATCAATAATGTGATGTGGGAAGAAAAGTAAGCAGAGATAAGGGTGAGAGAGTGACTCGGCCCTCTCTGAGGAAAGGCCTCTCTCTGAGGATAGAAATCTGAGCCAAGACCTGACAAATCAGAGGAGCTGTCCATGCAGATATCTTGAAGAGCATTCCAGGCAGAGAAGCAGCAGGTGCAAAGGCCTCGAGGTGAGAACAGCGTGGATCTTGATAAAGCAGTTCAACCGTGTGGAGAGGGAGAGGTGGGGCACAGGATAAGGTGAGAAGTGCCATAGTGGTCACTTTACTGACACAATCAGATTTATGTCATACAAACTTCACTCTGGATACGCGGTGCAAAATGGACCACAGGAAGGCCGGAGAGGAAAAGGGCAGCCATGCAGGGCCCACACCGGAGACAGCAGTGGCTTAGGCTGGAACAGTCTAAGCAGGGATGCAGGAAGCAGATGAACTGGGGCGGGGTGTCTTTGGGAAGCAGGGACCACAGGACTGCCAACTTGGGACTGGTGGAGTTGTGCTCTTCCAAGGCCTCCGTCCTGCTCCACTCTGTGGCTCCACAAGGCACTACCACCACTCCACAGCGGGGGTCATGACAGCTGACCCTAAAGGTCCTGCTTCTCCTCCTGGCGCACAGCAGAAGTACATCCTTTGTTCCTTGGCACTAGGGGTGGTCACGTAACTGTGCTGGGGGTTGTCCCATGTTTCTTTTAGGAGAAGCTTCAGGAGTCACTGCCTGAATGGCCTCTTCTCCTTCTTGCCCCTGTTGTCACCATCAGGCAACAAGCGTAAGATGGGTCGTCTGGAAGCCTGGAGCCTACCAAGGCGAGCAGAGCTCCCTGGCAGCCCATGAGAAATATGAAACGGGTGTCAAAATTATAGCTTTGTCAGCTTAAGTCACCATCGCCAAGACCTTGGAATTGTCTCCTCGGCTTCTTCAAGCCTACCCTGATTGGCAGAAGCCCCACATCTGCGATACTTAAGAGTTCAGGAATAATTTTAGTATCCTAGCTATGTCCTGTGGCTTGACTCAGCTACAAGGAATGCCCTTGATCAAGGGTGCACTGACATCCATGTCACGTGGCCTTGATCTGAATCTGAAAGCATGGGGACCTCAACAAAGTGCTCTGCAGCCCCCACGTGCCTACAATTAAACATGTACATGGCACAGTACAGCAACAGGAATTCTTTGGTAAAGACAAATGCTGGGTCCACAAACTGTATGTTGGCCTATTTTTATTTTTACTTTTTTTGAGATAGGATCTTACTATGCAGTTGAGGCTGGCCTTGAACTCTATGCAGTCCAGGCTGGCCTGAAATCTCCGTCTTCCTGCCTTAGCCTCCCAAGTGCTGACATTACAGTTGTGAGTCAACATGCTCAGCTCACAATGCACTACTTTTATCAATAAAATAGGTTCAAGTTGGAGTTAAGATCATATTTTAATTCTAAAACTGACAATCACCAGTGACGGCATTGTTGGGAAATTATACGGAAACTTAGTCTAAAAAGATACTCACCTGACATATGAAAAAAGGTTAAACTACGCTTAACATTTCTTTCAATAATGTTCACCTCTGGATTCTACAGTGATTCAGTTAATGGGTCCAAAGCTCAGAATAACAATGTTTTTAAGATTCAATCAACTCAAAGAGGTCTTGTCTGGTTGTGTGCCTTAACGGTCCAAGCAGACCACTTAGTCATCCTTGAAGCAATCCAATCAAAGAAAAGATTCTGACGTGGCTGATTCTTCTGGGCCAATTTAGCATCAAAGCACTCTAGAAATTTTGCCCTCAGGGTACCAAAGCAGAATGAAAGCTTGGCTTTAAACTGAGATCATCAATGGGCTCTGTTGGTCATTGAAGGTCCGGGATCCTGACCCAGTCCTTTCTTGAAAACTGCAAGAACTACTCAGATCTTTCCTGGGCAGCAGCCAAAGCAGACTAATTGGAAGTGGGTATATCTTAACTGAATGCAGAGGAGAAGAGGAAGCCACATTCAATCACTGCCCAATCAGTCAATGAAAAGTTAAAGAACACCATAGGCTAGAGAGGAGGCTGTTGCTCGTGACCACTTATGAGCTGTCAGTTCTGCCCTTGTCCAGGAAGCAGGACCATAAATCTGATTACAAACTAGCCAGTGCACTTGGACAAGCCAGTCCTCACTGGGTCAGGCCCACCAAGGTGGGTCCCTTAATCTCCAAGCTCATTTATTTGCACATAAACTTATGAGGAGAAGATACTGCTGAACGCTGCTCTAACCTGGAGGTGAGCAGGGCCCTGAGGATTCCTTCCAAGGGGAACTCATGCATAGTCCCTGCTGCTTCCTGCTCTTTCTGAAAGACTTCATTCCAAAAAATTCGCCTACTTATCAAGCCTAGCTTTATCTCCCCAAATCTGACCCTTGCATTCCAGAGCTCTCAGGACTGGTGTTCTTGGTAGACAATTATTTTATACATGTTTTGTTTAACTGCAGGGCTTGTCAAGTTATTAGATGCCTAGGGAGCTTATTCAGGCTACAGGAAAAGCTTTTAGTAACGTATAATGTATGGTAGGCTGAAAAATGGCTCCCGATGACATCCTAAGCCCCAGAACCTTAGAGGACAAAGAGATTTAGCCTATATAATTAAATTAATGTGCTTGGTATGGAGAATATGTTCAACTGTCTTGAGGGGCCTGTTGTGATCACAAGGAGAGAGTCACAATCAGAGAATGAATATGATAATGAGGACAGAAGCAGACATCAGAGTGATGCAAATGCTGCTTGTGAAGACAGAAGAGGGTCACAAGCTGAGAACGAAGAGCAACCAGGAGCTGGTTCTCCTTGGGGCCTTCAGAAGGATATGCTCTGCTGACACCTTGATTTCAGCCCCATCAGACTGATGTTGGTCTTCTGACCTCAAAGATTATAAGATAGCAAATGTGTGTTATGTTAGGCCCCTATGTTTGTAGTAATTTGTTACAGCAGCAATAAGAAACTAATATACAATGCGAGACATTTGACCATCTGCATCCTCTCGATTCAGCCTTGTACTAGGGAAGCCAGGCCAAGTTCACTGAAAGTTTTAGTGAACCCGGCTACAAATGAGAGCATCTTAAAATGATATCATAGTGGTTAGGCAGAATTTTGTTTTATGACATTTTAAAATTTTCTGGATGGGCCCCAGGTTTTGTATGAGCTTATAAGTCATTAGGTTAAATCAGTATATAGTGTTTCATTCTCTTTTCAAAAGAAATATTGTAATCCTTGCTATGAACAAGTATAGAATTTTTAAGTCTTCTACATGTGTGGGTTCAATTCCACTTTCCTGCATCAGAAAGATGGGGGACATTTACTCTGGGCCTGAGATAAAGCTGCTTTAAAAATCATTCATATTGAAATCTTACAGAACTTGAAATATTAAGATTTCTAATGGTTTAATCCACAAAAGGCATTCATAGACTAAAACTCAAAGAACAGAAAACAATATTCCATGCAATAAGAACCCCTAAACAAGCGGGAGCACCTATCTTATATTCATGCAAACTAGACTTCAAGACAAAATTGATAAGAAGCAGCAAAGAAGGTCACTATATATATGTTAAAGGAACAGTTCAACAGGAAGTGACAACAATGATAAATTAGGGGGCCGGGGATGTAGCTCAGTGGCACTGCACCTGCCTGGCAAGTGCAAGGTCCTGAGTTTGATCAGCTGTATCGGAGGGGGGAAAAATATATGCCCTAAATACTGGCACACCCAACATCATAAAACAAACACTACTGGACATAAAAGATGATAAACATCAATACAATTATAGTAAGGGAACTCAATACCCTCAAACAAAAAAACCAAGAAATATCAAAATTGAGCTAAACATTCAAGCAAATGGACTTAACACAGCAATCGATGAACATATAAACACAGCAGCTGGTAATCGTGGTTCCCTCTATGGAATTTCCTAATGCTGGCAGAGAGGCACAGAGACTCTTACTCTGCTTTTCTATGACAAAGGTCCAAGGGGCCTAGAGAGAAGCTAAGATGTCTACCACACACAAAATCTGCCACATGCTTTGTCAGTCCCATAGGATGGTGGCTCTCACAGCCTTGTCCATCAGCACCAGCCAGCAGGCTAGTTAACGGAGACTGCTGGGACTCGGCTCTGGAGCTTGGAAGTCAGCAGGTCTTGGGTGGAGCCAAGAATGTACATTTCTAGCTGTGAATGTAGCTCAGTGGTAGAACACTTGTCTAGCCCCAGGTTTGATCCTCATAAACACACACACGCACGCACACACACAGTTCTACCAAGCTCTCAGGCAATGATAATACTGCTGGCTGGCAGCTGGAAGCCACACTTTGAGAACACAGTTGAGGGATCATCCTCAATGCAACCCATTTTCTTTCATGTCCTGAAAAGGGCCTTGACTCTGCCTTGTCTGACTGCCAAGCTAGTTAATTTACAGTGGTACCTCACTTCACAAACACTTCTGTTTGTGAACAATTTGGTTCACAAACAGAAGTGTTTGGCAAAATTGTGTTTTGTTGGTAAACTCTGCATCAGGGTGATGGATACAACCACAGTCATCTTTTTTGCATGAATACAAATGTGGCCATTTTTCCCAGAATCATTGAATGAATTAAGTCTGTGAACCGAGGTACCATAGGACTGTTAATTGTTGAAGTGCTTCTATCTTTTATGTGACTCTGAGCTGTAGTGCTCAAGCTTGGCTCATCCTAAACCAGCTAGAGAGCTGTTAAACCCTTCAGCCCCCAGGCCTCACTCCAGATTGAGCCAGAATAGGGAGTGAAAAGGAGGGGTGGGAAGTGGTCAGTGGCCTTTAAAGCTTCCCACGTGATGCAAAGTGCAGGGGGACAAAGGAATGCCAACTAGCTAGAGCAGACAATGAGCAGGCACCACACCAGGCCCAGACCCATTTGTCTGCTTCAGCCCTGGCCAGGTTTCTTGCACAGTGACAGACAAATAAGAGGTGCTTAATAAATACTGGTGAGTGAAACTAATCAAGCAGCAAAGGCAGCACCTCCTTCCTCAGGGGCACCAGGATGGACACACAGAAACAAATTACGTCATCATAAATCACTAACCCTCATGATGGCAATGGCCCTATAAGAAACTCCTCTGAGAAAATCCTCCCCCTCAGCCATGTGTCAAGAGGAATATCGTGACAAGTACTGATGAAAACTAGAAAAAAATTGGGGTTCCACAGCAAGGGTCTACAAACTATAACCCATAGGCCAAACTCAGCTGCCATTTATCCTTAAAAATAAAATTTGAAGGCTCACAGTCACACCCATTTATGCCTACATTGTCTATAAGTGCATTCACAGTACACTGGCAGAGCGGAAAACTTTCTGTTGAAATGGGATACAGTAAGGCCTCAATTTACAAATACTCGAGTTGCAAACTTTCACAGATACAAACAGACCTCACATTACAAACGTCTGCAGGTGTGAACAAACTGCAGAAGTAGCTCACGTGTCTGTCGGACACTGTCCCAGTGGTGCTGCTGTGTGTTTCCTGTGCAACGGGACAGTGTACAGTAGTCCAGTGCTCAGTCAGAGCCCAGTCTGTCCAGAAGCAAGAGGAAAAGCAGTGGTGATGTGGAGAATGATAGGTCTCCCACCGCCTCAGCAGCTATCGTGTATAGTAGCTGCCCTCTTCCTATGGTGCCTTGCCCCCTCCCCTGTGTAACCTCATGCCAAGATGGTTGCTCCCACCAAAGAATAAACCCTTCTTCCCAGCATGCCCCTGTTCCCGCCTAGAAAGTAACCTAATACTCGCTCACCTCCTACCACCTAGTGACATCACTGGCTCCTCCATTCCCTAGTCACT
>NW_004624782.1:5886550-5960047 GCF_000247695.1 Heterocephalus glaber
CACATAGGCTCATTCTGCTGCATAGACTTTCAATGGAGTTTTTAATCTCCTGGAAATCTGTTTGCATCTGTTTTATGGATTCCATTTATTTCCTATGTTGGGATTCCATCATGTTCCTGAGCTCCTCTCTAATCATGTCTTAATCATGTCTTGCACTATGAGCACAATCTCTGCTGTTATCTAAGAAATTATTTCTGATTTAATTTTTTCCAGATCCTCTTTTGTTGCCAGTTAGGGAGTCCAGGTTGTTGAGTATCAGAGTGTTTGATCTTGTTTCCCTTTGGGGTTGCTGTAGGTGATCTGGAAGTCTGGTTTTGAGACTTGTTTACCTGTCTTCTCATTTCGATGGGGGTTTGGGGGGGTGCTGCTGGCGCCCATGTGGCTCACCTCCTCTGTGCTTGCGGGGGTGATATGGTGGCCCGGAAGCCTCCTCTTGTGCGCTGGGTGCAGGTCACCTCCTCTGTGCTTGCGGGCTAGCCAGTATTTTAAACAGTACCTCTCATGGACAAGTTAGGGTATTCTTCACTAAAACTGTGTATAGAGAATTCAAACACAAGCTAACAGCACATTAATGTGTCCCAATGTTGTATGTTCCTTCAATCTCCAATTACACTCCCCTCCCTCCAGTTCCTTCTCCTACTCCTACAAATAAATCTCTCAAACGTCTTCTCCACCAGGCTTCTATACTAGTTAGAAAAAATAGTATCAATAAAGTTTGATCTCAACTCTTTCTTTCATTTGTTATCTCTTCTTTCTGATCTACCTTTCACTTTTCTCTTTCCTTTCTCTACTCCCAGCCACCATATCCCAGCCTGTCAGTACTAGTATACCATAGTCTTTATGGATCATTGAAAAAAGGGTAAAATTGTTAAAAACAAAAACAAAACACCAAGTTTAATGTACACGATTGATACATGGTTGGGTCTGCTGGTGTTGATGTAACCAGTAGGAATTTTCTCCTTGCAACACATTGACCCTATTAAGCTGAGCAGGCTGAAAATCTATGTAAGTACCAGAACACAATCAAAGCCAAGGTTACATTACCAGGAAGCAGATACTAACTAAAGAGAGCACCAAACTAGCAACAGAATCTTTCCACTCTAATTCAACCTCAACCTTCAGTACACACACACACACACACACACACACACACACACACAAAATGAGAAAACAAGACAACAGATACTAACTAAAGAGAGCACCAAACTAGCAACAGAATCTTTCCACTCTAATTCAACCTCAACCTTCAGTACACACACACACACACACACACACACACACACACAAAACATGAGAAAACAAGACAACAAAGTGCCTATAAAAATTCTTAACTCTCCAAAGCTGATCCAAGGGGCACTAATGGGAAGGATCAGTAAGACATTCAGTGAGATCAAAGATGATGTAACTAGGGCCTAGGATTTAGCTCAGTGGTGCAGTTGCCTGCCTTGCAAGTGCAAGGTCCTGAGTTCAATCCCCAGTACCAAAAAAAAAAAAAAAAAAAAAAAGATGATGTAACTAAACAGATAATGGACTTGACTGATAAAAGGATCAGAGAACTTAGGATACAAATTAAAGGCCGAGTGAACTAACCAGGACAAGGATATGAATTACCAGGTTAGTTATTAAACAGAAATACAGAATGTAAATTCTTTTGAAAGTATGGGCAATAGAAATGACCAATGTGAAGAGAGAGTGTCACACCTAGAAGACAGGGTTGAAGCAGGAGACTATAAATTCAGACATACCTTAAAAACAACAAGAGATCATGGAATCTGGATCTAATAGCTCCTAGATAACTCAAAAAGTACAAACCTAAGAATAAAATGATTTAAAAAAAATTGTAAGAGTACATAGGGTATAAAAACTCTATAGAAATCATAGGAAAGTTTCCAAGCATATAGAAAGAATTCAACATACAGGTAAATGAGGGATATAGAACCTCAAATAGCCACAATCATAAAAGAACCTCTCCATGTCACATTATAGTTAAAAATCTCAGAAGTCCAACACAAGGACAGAATTTTAAAAGCTGCTAAAGAAAGGAAGCAATTAACTTATAAAAGTAAATGCAAAAGAATTACAGCGCATTTTTCAACACAAACTTTAAAAGACCAAGAGAGCCTTTCATAGTGGAGTGAAGTTTTTTAAGACCTAAAAGAAAACAACTTTCAACCTAGATTAATGGACTTTGCATGATGACACCTTAAGAAATTCATGTACACCAAACTAGCATTATGAAGAGTACTCAGGATATCCTAGCCAGAGATAATAAGGTGAACACAAAGAGCCTAATGGAATGAATATGTAGCAAAAGAGAAAAATAAAGGAATTCACAAAAGAAAAAGAACTTAATAATAGGAATCAGTCAATACCTTTCAGGAATAACTCTCAATGTAAATGGTCCAACTTACCAACTGAAACACACATGTTGGCAGAATGGTTCAAAAAATAAAACCTAACTGTACATCGTATACCAGAGACACATATAGTCCAGAAGGAAGCTCACAGACTAAAAACCAAAGGATGGTAGGGCCAGGGATTTAGCCCAGTGGTTCTGGCGCCTGCCATGCAAGCACAAGGTCCTGAGTTCGATTCCCGGTACCAAAAACAAAAAACCAAAGGATGGAAACAAAATTCCATGCAACAGGGTTATAGTTTGTGTCTAGATGTGTCCCCTCTCCTGTAAAGCCTCAGGCAGTCATAGGTGGGGCTTTTCAGAGGTAGCTGGATCTAGAGTGTGTGACGCTGGGATTGATTCATGGTGCAATACTAGGATCAAGGGCACTAGGATTACGGTGTGAGTGCTACCTGCCCTAAGTAGCCTAGACAAGACATAAGGGATAGAAAGAGCTGTGGTCAGCTCTTGCTTGCTACCTTCTTCCCATCTTGAATTGTTTTTTCCTCTGTGATCCCTTTCTGCCATGCCATCCTGCCTTCAAGCCAGCTGATTATGGACTGAAACCTCTGCAAAATGTGAGCTAAATAAACCTTTCCCCCCTTTAACTTTGGGTGTCAGGATTTTGTCTCAGCAATGAGAAAAGTAACCAAGACAAATGGGAACACAAAAATAAGCAGGAATAGCTATCCTATTTTCAGACAAAGTAGATTTCAAGCCAAAACCAATTAGAAGACACAAAGAAGGTCAATATATTCAACAGGAAGCCAGCAAACAATTCAACAGGAAGAGATTAACAATTGTAAATATATATTTGCTGAACACTAGCACACTCAATATTATTGGATATAAAAGATCAGATAAACATCAGCACAATCATAGTGGGGAACCTCAGTATCCCACTGATATACAAATAAATCACAGGTCATCTACACAAATATCAAAAAAGAAGTATCAGAGTTGAACACCTTCAAAGAAATGGACTTAATAGCTATCTACAGGGTGTTTCACCCAAGAAAACAGAATTCACATTTTTCTCCAAAATAGATCACAGAATAGGCAATAAGGCATGATTAAATACAAAAGACCTGAAATAAATTCATGTATATTATCAAATCACAGCACAAACTAGAAATCAGTTGCAAAAAAAAAAAATAGAAAGTATGCAAACATATAGAGTAAATAATATTCTCTTAAATAATCAGTGGGTCATAGAAGAAATCAAGAGAGAAATTAAAACATGCCTAGAATCAAATGAAAATGCCAGTACAACATCCTAGAACCCATGGGACACAATGAAAGTAGTTCTAAAGTAGTTTGTAGCTGTGAATACCCACATTAGAAAAACAGAGTGATCTCAAATAAGTAACCCAATGATGCACCTCAAGGGCCTAGAAAAACAAGAATAATCTAAATCCACAACTGGTACAAGGAAGGAAATTATAAAGGTCGCAGACGAATTTAACTTAAACTAAACTAAACAGGGGCTGGGGATTTAGCTCAGTGGTTTCGCCACCTGCTGCGCAAGAGCAAGGACCAGAGTTCGTTCCCTGGTACCAAAAATAAATAAACAAATAAAAATAAACAAAACAAACAATGAATCAAAGAGTTGGTTCTTTTAAATGATAAAAATAGATAAACCCTTAGCTAAAAGAAGGAAATAAAAGACCCTCATTAATGCAATCAGAAATGTAAAAGGTGAATCACAATGGATACTGCCAAAATCCAAAGGATTATAAATGACTACTTTGAAAACCTATATTCCAATAAATAGGAGACTCTAGAAAAAGTGAGTATATTCCTAGATGCAATATAAATTACCAAAACTAAATCAAGCAGATTAGGTATAAAACCCTGAACAGTATAACAACAGGCAAGGCAGTAATAAAAAAACCTAACCAACTAAGAAAAGCCCAGGATCCAATGGAGTCATTGCTAAATTTTACATGAACATCAGAAAAAGACTAATGCCAGTACTTCTCAAACTCTTCCACAAAATTAAAAGGGGTAGAACACTGCCAAACTCATTCCTTGAAGACAGCCTTATCCTGATACCAAAACCAGGTAAGTTCTTAACAACAACAACAACAACAACAGAAGGAAGGACAGGAGGAAGGGAGGAGAAAACTCTGGGGCATTTTCTTTAATGAACATAGATACAAAAATCCAAAACAAGATATTTGCAAACAATACAACAAAGCATTAAAAAGATCATACATCATGACCAATTTGGTTTCATGCCAGGGATGCAAGAATGTTTCAACATACATAAATCAATAAACAGTATATCCCATAAACAGAAGGATAAAAAAAAATCACATGATCATCTCAATAAATGTTGAAAAAGCCTTTGACAAAATCCAACCAATCATGATAAAAAAAAAAAACCTTGAAAAAAATTGGTATGGAAAGATCTTACTTTAAAATGATAAAAATCCACTTATGATAAACCCACTGCCAACATCATACTAGATGGGGAAAAACTGAAACCAATCCCTCTAAAATCAGGAACAAGACAGGGGAGTTCACTCTCACCACTCCTGTTCAGTATAGTACTCAAAACCTTAGCAGAGCAATTAGGCAAAGGAGGGAACTAAAAGGGCTTGGAATAGAAAAGAAAGAAGTCAAAATATCCTTATTTGCAGACGACAAGATCCTTTTCAAAATGGACCCAAAAAACTATACCAGAAGACTCTTAGAACTAATACATTTAGCAAAGTGGCAGGACACAAAATAATTACACAAAAATCAACAGAGCTCCCATCCAACCGAGAATGAACCCTCTGAGAAAGAAATCAGGAAAACAATATTTACAACAGTCTTGAAAAACATTAAATACCTTGAAATTAACCTATCCAAGAAAATAAAAGACCTCTGTAGTGAAAACCATACTGCTCTCAAAACAAGCATTGAAGAGGACATTAAAAAGAGAGCCTCGGTTCTTCAATAGGCAGAACTAACACTGTCAAATGGCTATATTATCAAAACATGATATATACATTCAACCCAATCCCCATCACAATACCATCAGCTTTTATCGCAGAACTAGAAAAAATAATTCTGAACTTTAGTATGTATGGAAACAGAAGACACCGGAATAGCCAAAGCAATCCTGGGCAACAAAAGCAAGGCAGAAGGAATTACAATCTCAGACTTCAAGTTATACTACAAAGCTACAGTAATAAAAACTGCATGATATTAGCACAATAACAGACATATTGACCAATAGAATAGAATAAAAGGATGTAGAAACAACCCCAAACACCTGGAGCCAGCTGCTATTTGACAAAAGGGCCAATTATATATGTTGTAGAAAGATAGCTTCTTTAACAAATGCTGCTGTAAAAACTGATCATCTATATGTGAAAGAATGAATCTTGATCCATGTCTCACTCTGTACTGAAGTCAAATCAAAATGGATTAAAGACCATATATAGAAAAACAGAAACACTGGAAGAAATACTGGAAGAAAAAAAATGGCATAACTCTTAAAGACACAGGAATAGACAAAGACTTCCTGAACAGAACCCCAATAGCATAAGAAATAATACCAAGGATCAACAAATGGGATTATATTAAATTAAAAAGCCTTGCATACCAAAGGTTAAATTTTATGTGGCCTCTTTTAACATGAGAGACTCGAAATACAAACAATTTAAAGAGCAAAATAAAAAGCCATGGTAAGAAACAGGGGCTCTGTAGAGATGGGAAGAGGATATGTGGAAGGAGGAAGAGGGGAGGATAAGGTGGGGAGCAGTAGGAGTAAAAATGATCAAGATGTGATATATGTAAACACTATGTATTGCAAACATGTACACAAAAAGACAATACCAGGCCCCCCAAAAAATATATTCGTGGAGCTCCCGCTGACTCCCTCTCACCTTTTACTCATCAATACAATTCACTCACAACGCTGAGCACTCATCCCTGTATTACTTTCACCTGTTTTTAAACTTTCTATAAATAAAGAAAATCATCATATGGTGTGTGCTCTACTGGGTCTGGTTTCTTTCCACAGTAGCGCATTTATGAAATGTGTCTGCATTGTACATAACACTCACTTGTTCCTTATCATTGCTGCATAGTATTTCACTGTGTGAATATGCCACACTTCTTTATCTATCATGCTGGGATAGATAAATTGTTGCCATTTGGGTTTATTATGGATAAGGCAGCTATGAATATTCATGTGCATGGCTTCCATACTCATTTCTTTTGGGATCACAAACCTAAATAAGAAAGGAAAAATCATGAAGCTATTAGAAGAAAACAGCAGACTATCTTCATGAACATGAGAGGTAGCCAAGGATTCCGACTGAGGACTCAAAGGGCTACAAGGGAACCTTCTTGGTGTTAGGAATGTCCTGTTTCTCTGTCTGAGCATTGATTACACAGGAACAGACACAGTAAAAATTAACTGACCCTAAGATATGTGTACCTGATATTTGTATTAACCCTAAATTTAAAAGTAAAAACAAAACAAATCCATGCCTTCCCCATTCTCAGGAGAATGGATTCTCACCCTAACTTTTGGAACTAGGGTGTCTAATCTAGACTATGCACAGGGCCAGGATGGTGCCAAAGGCTCTGTGGGTGAGTGTCCACACAGACGTGACCCGCAGTCGGACATCAGCACTGAAAAGGAGGCCGGAGCAGACTTGGGTTCAAATTCCAGCTCCACTTCTTGCTAACCAATTTATCACAGGCAAGTTAACTCACCTCCCTCTTCAAGTCTCAGTTCTCCATTGGGAAAATGAGAGTGGGGCTGGCAGCTATGTCCTGGGAGTAAGGGGAGAACTCACTGATTAGGCTCAGGCCAACATTCTGTATGTGTATTAACACGTCTAACTGCCAAGTGTTGGATGTTTTAAAGGCTGGTACTCATGCGCTTTCTCTCCTGCTCTCTCCCCCTCTCTCTCTCTTTCACATACACACACAGTGGGGAAATAAAGAAGGGGACAGAGAGACAATGAAGATTTAAAAGCTTATTTTAAGTGGGTGGGAGTCCCAGATCTGGTTTAAGGCCCGCCAAGCATAGGCACAGGCTCTTTTGCTCAAAGCACGTGGATCGCAGGCCAAAGTGCATGTTGAGAGGGTATGGCTGATGGCTAATGCAGAGGAAAGGCCTGGCTTTGCACCCAAGCCAGCCCCTTCCTGGCTGTGACGCTGGGGATGGTACCCCGGGGGGAGACGCATCTTCTTCATCTGTAGTCCGGGGATGAGGCCAGTCTCCCTGGGTGAGGTGATAATCCTCGCCTATGCCTGGTAGGCAGTAAGCAATGCGAGTTGTTAATATGGCAACCCCTGTCACCTTCATCATCCACCACCTTTGTGTACATGAACTTACCTATTACAGAATTAGGGGTAATTATAGGATGTGCAATCATGAAATTAAAGCAGGTAATTACCATGCCTAATTAATTGTCAAATGCTAGGCAGGCGAGGAAACACAAACATAAAGCACAGTCTGTGGGTTGGGCAGCAAAGCAACTCCTTTGCTTGCAGAAAACTCAACAAAGTCAGCAGAGTTCAGTAACATGAGCTTTTTGGGCTGGCTTTCAAGAGTTAAAACAAAACCCGGGAAGTGCTACTTGTACTTCTGACTCACAAGTCAGGTGCTCCTCTGTGCTGGTTCAGGAAGCAGGGACATTTTATAGAGCCCTGTCACACAACCTACAGGGGGGTCCTGGACCAGGGTGCTGTTTAGGAGGAGGAGCTCCTAAGAGGGACTCGATGGATGCTGTAAACCTCTGCAAGGATCAGATCCTACAGAGAAACCCTATGATGCAAATACCTTAGTACTCACAAATGCTCATTTCTACGGCACTGATTTGGACCAAACTGTCAGGCTAACCCTGCTTACTGAACTTACATCAAACACCAGTTCCCTTTCTGGGTTTGTGTAACTTCTGCATGATCCGAAGTCCTACTCCTTGGAACAGAATGCTTCATTTGCATGTTGCATTAGTCAAGGATCAAAGACAGTATTAACTATCACTTTCTGGGACTCATGGATGATGAAGTATAATTTAGAAGTAGTTTTGTTTGCCAGACATTTTACATAAAAATGTCACCAAAGCCCTGTAGTTTTATATGCCTTAAACATCATCGTGGAGTAACTAAGCAACATGCCCACAACCTGGGGGCCAGGCAGAGACCCAGAATGGGGCCTTGAGTTGATGCCCTACCCAAAGCCAAGCTGCATCTTCTCCATCCCAGAGAAAAACAAGCACTGGAAACTCTCCAGAATGATGCCCTTTATGAGGACTGTTAAATGCAAAGACAGTCTGATGACATTAGGATAACAAAGAATTTTTTTAAATGGCTTTTGGTTCCTAATTCATTTTGCTTCCTTAATAGCCAAACGGTGAAATGATTTGTGTTATGGTTCACAGCCTATGTTAATGTATCCTAGCAAAACTTTCCTTTTAATGAAGTGGCTTCATGTGTTATTAACTATAAGTGTCCTCAGTGCTAGAACAAAATGCCTGAATTACTGTATGACCATGCTGATAGAGTGATATTACCGCAGCCAATGCCGAGAATAAGATGAACAACTTAGGCAAAGAAAAATAACTTTTCAGGTCACTGGGTTATGCGAATGAGGCAGACAAGTAAAAGAGGAAATGTGTTATTTACTAAGAATTGCCAGTATAATCCCACAGGATACAGAATCAAGGTTTAGATGTGGCAAAAATCCTGCTCAGTCTCTGCTCTGCCTGGAACAGCAATGCTATCCATATGGCTGACACACAGACATCTTCTGTGGAGAGAACCGTAGGACCCAGCTCTGTCCACCACATCCACCCTAAACTCTATGGTTCCGGTACATTCAACACCAACCCGGATGTTTCTCAAAGTGGCACAGACAGTGGTACTCAAAGACCTGCCCCCCGGAGCTTATTAGTTAGCCCTGGGGTGACCCCTACCTGATGCAAGTTGTGATGTAATCACAACTGGGAACACTTAATGTCAAATAGTGATTAAGAGCTGTAGAAAAGGAACAAGGTTCTTTCAGCTGTATCAGGCCTGGCTGTTTCAGGGGAGGGTTAACTGAGCAGGAATGTTTGATCTGGAACAAAAAGACTGAAGAAAGGATAAAGAAAATATGGTGGGTAATTATATATATATGAATTTTACTCACTGCTCAGCCAAAAGGGGATGTGCCATCTGTGGCAACATGCATGCACCTGGAAGATGCTGTGTTAAGTAAAACAAGCCAGACACAGAAAGACACATACTGTATGATCTTATGTGTAGAACCTAAAAAAGTCCAACTCACAGAAGCAGAGTATGGAAAGGAAATGTCAGAGGCTGGGGTGGGGATGGAGTGGGGATGAGCAAGGGCTGTTGGTCAAAGAGTACTAACTTTCAGTTATAAGGTAAACTTTGGAGATCTAATGTATACACCATAGTTAATAATACTGTATTGTCTCCTTGAAACCCATAAGACAGCAGATTCTAAATGTCCTCCCTCCCAAACACACAAAATGCTATCTATGGGTGGTGGTGGGTATGCTAACTTGATTGCAGTAGTGATTCTACAGTTCATACACTTACAAAATCGTCATTTTGCATCTTTGAATATATACAATTTTATCAAGTAAATGTTTTTAAATTAAAAATTAAATAAAAAATGATGGAGGAAAAACACTCCAGCCTGGTCTCAACAGTGCTGGGGGAACACAAGGTATAGGCCCAGCTGCCATATCTGAGCTTGAAGAGCAAAGTGCAGAAAGCACCTCAACCCCCACTGACCACCAGCAGGCAGCTGTGCCCAGAAACCTGGTGCCCTGACAAAGAATGAGCCACAAGCCGCAGATAGAATCACAAGGGGCAGATCCCTGAGGTCACATGAGACAGCTCCTGGGAAACTCAGAATAGCTGGAGCCATTTTGATGGGAGCTAATTACTGGCAATCAAGCTGCTGGAGGCTCCAATGATCATGTTTGGAGAGAGGAACTATGACTTCACTCTGCAGTCACATGTTGTAGCCTGGGTACTTGAGTCATGCATGTTACACCCTTTCGCCATATTCACTGTGGGAGATGTTCACTTGCTAGACACAGGCTGATCTGTTTGTAGCACTGATGTTATACATCGTTTGAGATTTCACTGAGAAGACAGGAGAGGATTCTGCATCTCTTTTAAGAGATATAACTACCAGCCCAGTCTTCCTGGGATGGGTGAAACGCAGTGGAAGCAGAAACGAGACCTGTATTTATCCTAAAATAATGTAATCTAGGGGCTACTTATGATACATTGATAAGTATGATTCCAATCCCATATATGTTTGTGTGTAATTATATCCCAGAAATACATCCAGGAAACAAATCAAACCATCAACAGTGTTGTTTCTGAATGTTGGTAGATTTTTATGTTCTTCTTTATGGTTTTTCAAGTTTTTGAAATCTCTTTCCTCTTTTCAACACTGACTCTGGTAATAGAAAAATTGAATGATATTTGTCAAGTAAGTGGGCCTCCTGGCCATCACCATGACGACAATGCATGTGTGATTCTCCTTCTTTTCTTCAAATATAATTGCATGGATGTTAAACTATAGAGGTGTTTGAGCAAGTCTGACCACAGCCAGAAATGAAAAGAGCATCTCTGTCGTTTAGGAGCAAAGAAGCAATATCTGAAACAAGTGGGGGATGCAGAATCAACCACAGACCAGGCCTAAGGGAGAGAGAGCTTGTCAGGGACCACATGGTCCCCTCCTGGCAAGAGACCACACTGGGCATCATGTGTGAGGACTGAACCCTGGCCTTGAATGTCCATGACACTGACCTTTGTACTTGCCTAAATTCTTCAATTGGATGAAATCTGAAGAAAACCCTCTTGGAAGATCTGATGTTCTAAATTATTTTCAGCCGCAAACAGAGCTGCTGTGATGGATGGTATGTTACTTTCCACTCTGCAGCTCTCGAGCCAAAAAAGCCTCAATACAGCAGGAAACAGGTTTCAATGACAGCATGTTTCTTTTGCCTTGGAGAAAGGGAGCAAAGGGCCGTGGTGAGAACTCACTCTGATTGCAAAGCACTACGTGAGCAGGAGGTCAGATCTGCCTCTAGCCCCAATCACAGTAAGAGAAGCCAACCAACCCATCTCTGACCATGTGCCACTGGGCTGGCAGAGCTGCATGTTCATATGTATCTGACCTACTCCAGTTCACCCAGTGTTTACTGAGCACCTATGATATGATCAGACTAGGGCTTGTACTGGCCTGGACTGACGGCATGGAGCAGTGATTGTGAGCACAAGCTTGGGACTACAGCTGCCTGGAGTTAGATCTTGATCTCACATTCTTATTAGAGTTGAAACTCTTATTAGCTGCACAAGCGCTTTACTCTCTTTCTCCAAGTCTTGATGTAAAATCATGGCATACTGTACTTTCTAGGAGTGTGTTTAAAATCAACAGCTTTGCTTGGGATGTAAATACTTAAAGATTAGATATTAATCTAAAGCAGCTCACATGCTTGTCAGACAGGCAGATAGACAGACAGAAGCTAGGCCCAGCAGAATGTGTTACAACAGATGGCAGCTTAGGAGGCGTACACATGAGCAGAGGCAACAGGCATACAGTGGGGAGGCCACCAGGGAAGGTTTTCTGGAGGAGGCCATGTGTCTGCCAAGCCCTGGAGCATGAGGAGGACCCGGATGGGGGGCAGGCAGGTGACCAGAGGGCAGGCCAGGCCAAAGCTGGAGGAAGAGTTGTCTGCTGGACTGCGTGGATTCCCTCCCAGATCAAACATTCTTGAGGACACAGAATTAGTAAGAATAAAATGGTTATAGGAACTGGCAGAACACTAAACTCTGAAGACACCAGTGAAATTGCTACCCCAAAAGATGGTTTCAGAGCTTTTGCTTCTCTAGGCAGAGCTCCCACTGTAGGGCACAACTGGGCTGCATTTGGCCTTGGAGGCATTGGCTGAGTGATGAAGTACCAGGCTACCATGTAGCTCTCTTGTGAACCAGTAGGCCAGGGAGGCAATAATTCAGCCAGGATGGCCATTAGCATGTCATCTTCTAATGTGATTAAGGACGACCCTCTGCCTCCCACCACTGCTAATTGCCCTTTAAGGAACTGCAGCTTCTCTTGCTGCACAGAATTCAAGCCAGGCCAGGCTCTGCTCTGTGTGACCATGCGTCTGTTTGAGGGCTTAAGGCACACTGCAGCCAGGTGCTCTGCTCCCAGAGTGAAGCTGTGCACCAGCCTAGTGGTGTCAGTGCCACTGCTCCTTCTCTTCTCAGTTGGGGACTCTGATTATCAGAAAGAAAACTGGTTTCTATGGCTTAGGGGAAATGGAGGCATACTGGAAGAATTCAAAGGCATCTCAGAGATCGAAGAGCAGTCAATGCTTCCAGTTCTCCTAAGGGGCTGGATCTGGAATCAGAAAGCCTCCTAGAAGCAGGGCAGCTGGCTGCAAATCCCCGCACTCGGCTCTCCTTGTGTGCCCACTCCAGTTCTGCACTTTCTCCACCTCTGGAGCTCATGGTACAAATGTGATGTCCCTCCAAGGTCCCACAGAAATTCAGGCTGAACCAGTTTCTGTTGGCCAGTCTTGTACATCCAGGAAAGTATTACCTATAAATATGGCCTCATTGCACGCTCTGAGCCTTGATGTGACATGAAATCAAGGCCCAGCCAATCACATGAGGAAGTTTTACCCAGGCCAGGGCAGTCAGGAGCCTCTGTGTCAGGGGAAAGGCTGAAGGTTTATTATACATGACCAATGAGCTGTAAGCTCAGAGCTGCTGTGATCACCACCACTGAGTGGGGGCAGATGTAGAAAATAAGAGGAAAGTAGAACGGGGCGGGGGCTGGGGGCTGAGTAAAGTAGGAGAACGACTGGGCTCCTAGATCAAACCACAACTGAACTCCCTGATTACATAAGACAGTAAGTTACTGTGGTTAAGCCACTTTAAGATGAGATTTTGTACTTATAATTAAAAGAACTGGGACCAAAAGAGAGTTGGCCTGGGATACTATCTAGGGAATTCTCCCCTGGGTGATTGTCCATTCTGGGCCATCTGGCAATGGTGAGAACCTGCCTCCTTCTCCCTGTACAGTGGGCATACAGGAAGCAGGACAATTCCGAGAAGCAGATGCAGACTGGTAAAGCACTCGTCTAAAGGACGCCTCCTCCTCACTGCCTAGGCCATTCTCCTCTCTGGGTTTAACCGGCCTCTGGCCTATTCACGGAGCAATCTATGGCTCCTCCTTGTATCCCTTCCCAGTGACTCTGAGAACTGGGTTTGGGACAACACTGCGGCCAACACTAGGAATACAAATAATCTCTTCAACACAGAAACCAGACTAGAGGTAGTGTTCTAACAGCAACAACAACAAAAAGCTGATAATAAGTATAGGATCATTGACTAGAACTGGTATTTAATCAAATAGCAAATCAAATTGTGACAACTTTCCAAATAGTGTCTGAAGCAATACTTCCCAGGATTTGGTGGGCATGTCAGGACAAGGGTTGTCTTCTTCTTTTGCAGTCACTTAAGGTGTCATCTGTTTCTCCAGAATGCCTCAGCGTCCTTGACCTGGCATTACAGAGTGTAACCCCCACCAAAAGGCACTTAGGAGGCTTCAGTTAAATAATGCAAGAGGATGGTGTCGAGCTAGGAGCAGATGAGCTACAAAGTCCCGGCACAGGTCCACTCAGGCTTGGGGACAGAGCCCACTGACATCTTCTGTGATGGGCCTGTGGCCTTCTCACGTGCTGTGTAAAGCCCAGGGCGAAGCTGCTCATGTTTTCTGCCCAAAGCAGCCTGAAGAAACACAGATGCCACCCTTTTTCACACAGCTGTGAGACTGTGCTTATGTTCTTTAATCTTCCTCTTTGAAAAGCATCCAATTTAAGAATTTTTGCAGTAATCGTTTCAGAGTAATGAAAAACAAACAGAACAATAGAACACTCAGACATGATGTGCGAACTCCATGCACCTCTCTCTGACGCACTTTTAAAGAGACATATTAGTCATCATGAAGAGCCCTCTTTCATCTCCCCACGAAACCAAACTTTGTCCGCACACACAGCACAATAGTGTAGCACAGTTGATGGCCCAGCATGCTCCTCTCTGCCTCACAATCATGTCCACAAGATGGTACTGTATTTTTTTTTAAAGTTCTTGACATTCAAAATGGGCTGGGAAGAAAATGTTCTCACCTCACAGGCTTCAAAAGCACTAGGTCAGACGTTTCCTGTGGGTCACTTTGTCTTGTCTGCATCTTTTATATGGTGGGTAAGTGAGAGGTAAACAGGGGTTTGCCCAAAGGCCCAGAGCCAGTAGGTAGGTAGTGGAGACACGACTGACACTTGCGGCATTTCCAGCCCCAAATCCCAAATTCCCCCCATACCACTACCACTCTGTCGCCATGCTGCAGAGAAGTTCAGGCCCAGGCCAGGCAGCATGTAGGTCATCCTTCAGACCTACCACATCTTTACATAACACAGTGACTCCGAATAGCTAGGAGTGGGAAGATCCCACTCCAGAGTCGAAGGTCAAAGTGAAGGCTATAAGACTGGCTGCCTTGGTTATGCTTGGGTCTATCACCTGACAGCTGGGTGGCCTTGGTCAAGCTACTTAACCTCTTTGCCTTTGGATCTGGCATCTGTACAATGGGACACGATTAGCATCTGCCTAACAGGGTGGCAGTGATGGCTCAATGACATATCATAGGATTGACCCGTCATACTATCATTAGTGATTCTGCAAGGGTTTGAGATCTTCTTGTTCAATGAGAGATGGACACACAATGTGAGGTGACTCCACAAATGTATGGATACTTGAAAAGGACAAGAAAAGGGAACATGGCCTTGTCTGATATCATAGCTGGGTGCCCACTACAGGGAGTGGCACAACAGCAAAGGAGCCTCAATGTCACAATCAACTGTCAGCTGTGGTCCTGCACTCCTTTGGAGTGGAGACCCAAGGTGCTTTCTATACTGGAGATAAGAAGACGACAGGGCCCTAACTTCCAGAGTTTATGTCTACGGCAGCTCTCAAGCCACTCTTGTCTACCTAAGCATGTTTTCTAGGCCAGCATCTTGGAACTTTCCCACTTTTCCTGGGCCACGACTCCTTGGAAAGGCTCATAAAGCTTGTGGTCTTCTCCGAGAACAAAGATGACACATCCCACCGGACAGATGCACACACCCCTAGCCAGAAACACATATATACACAGGTGCACACACACTTTACCAGGTGCTCACACACATTCCACTACCACACCAGGGACACACATATACGTACACACATGTATACACACACACCCTTTCAGTTACACACTCTTACATATCATCTCCAAGTTTTCTATACAGTTGTTTTGGTGAGGAAACCCAACCCCTCTGGTGAGGGACCCAACTAGCTGGGTCCCAAAGCAGAGTCCGAAGCACCCAGCCCTGGAGACCCCCGGCCACAGCCCCTGGGGCCCGACCCTTACAGGGGCTTGCCTCCACACTCCTTGACTCCTTGCAGCAGCCCTGTGAGCTCAGCTCTACTCTATGGATGGAGACACAGAGCCTCTCCAAGGTGACCTGGGAGATTTGACCTGGGCCCTTTGGGGGCCAGAGGAGTCCACACAAGACCCCACAGCTGCCTGAAAGCACTGAGAGCCCTACTTCCAGGATCCCCTTCATTCCCAGCTTCTGGCCAACAAGATACAGAAGGTAAAGATAAAGGCGTGGCTGAGCCCTGTGGCTGCCAGGAAACGCAGCAGACAATACAGCTTGGCAGGGATCCACCGGCCCAGTACTCTGTGTACCACTGGCTCCCCTTCAGATTCTTCTGGGACCTTCTGATGACTTGATCCAGAGGCCATCAGCGGACAGACCAGCTTTCCCCCAGGAAGGATCTGTCCAAACCACAAATCTGGAGCCTGGTGACCCAAACCAGTGGACAGGGGCCACAAGAATGGCCTGTACTGTCTCCGAAGAGGGGCCTGTGCTGAGGGTTATGGCCAACTGCCTGTGTGATCCTGGGAGGCAACCCCATCCAGCAACATTACTAGAGCTCCAGTTCTTCTCCAACCGCATCCACACCCCACCCTGTCCACAATTCCAAAACCCAAAGCACTGTAAAAACTGAAAGGACTTTAAAGTTTAGTAGGAACTTATTTGGCAGGAAAACGTGACTGCAGCAAAATGAAGGTGTTTATGACCAAGACGCATCTCACTTAGTATCAAAGTTCCTGTTTCTCTGTAGAGACAGTGACATGTGTGATGGATGGTGCTGGCCTAGACCTACTTACTGTTTGACTTACTCCTTTCTAAAATCCAAGAAGAAAAGGGAAACTGTCTATCTTGAACTGTGTTGACCTTCAGAGTTTTGAATAAGGGATTACAGACCTACAATTAAATGACTATAACTGTATATTCTTTTTATCCCAGAGGGCAAAAAACAAGGTTGGCCAAAATTACTACCTGTGTTGGGCCCAGAACAAGAGAATGCCCACTTCTATCACGAAAAGGGTGGACCTTTGTCCTTACTGGCATAGGTCCTTATTCTGAGTATGGATTTATCTTCCCTGCATGCAATCCTTCTGCCAAAGCTACATCTCCGGACTTAAGAATGCCTTGTACACCATCATGGTATTCTACACACCACTGCCTTCTAACTGAAGAACACATTTCAGGGCCAAAGTGAGCCAATGGGCTCATGATCATGGAACTCACTGGTCTTACCACGTTCCTTACCACCCAGAAGGAGCCGGATATATGGAAAGCTGGAATGGCCTTCTGAAGATGCAGTTACAGGACCAACTAGGTGGCAATACCTTGCAGGGCTGGGGCAAGGTTCTTCAAAGGGCTGTATATGCTTTGAATCAGTGTTCACTATATGATACCAGATCTCCCATAGCCAGGATTCATGGGTCCAGGAATCAAGGGATGGAAGTGGGAATGGTACCATTCACCATTATCTCTAGGGATCTACTAGCAAATTTTTGCTTACTGTTCCCACAACCTTATGCTCTGTTGGCCTATAAGTCTTAGTTCCAGAAGGGAGGCGGCTTGTGCCAGGAAGCACAACAATGATTCCATTGAACTAGAAACTAAGACTTCCCTCCTGGTCATTTTGGGCTCCTCATGCCTTTGAGTAAACAAGTGAAAGAGGAGTTGTGGAGTTCACAGGGGCGATTGATCCAAACTATCAAGGAGAATTTGGACTATTAACCACAATGGAGGAAAGGATGAATATGTCTGGAGTGCAGGAGACTCCCTAGGACACTTCCTAGGATTACCATGTTCTGTTATTACGGTCAATGGGAAACTACAACAGCTCAATCTAGGGAGAATGATAAATGGCCCAGAACCTTCAGGAATGAAGGTATGGGTCACCCACCAGGAAAAGAACCAAGACCTGCTGAGGTGCTTGCCAAAGGCCAAGGGAATACAGAATGGACAGGAGAAGTAGTTATAAATACCAGCTATGACCTCATGACCCGTTATAGAAAAAGAACTGTAATTGTTCTCTCTTATTTTGTTAATATGCTTGTGCATATATTCTCATATATTAAGCAAGTATCTTTTATATTCTTCCTTTGTAACACTATGTTGATAGACTTACTATTAGTTCTTAAGTATTGTTAAACCTATGTTTCAGTTATGAAATATTGGGAGTAAACGCCACCAAAAGAGAAACTTTGCCTTCTATTCTGCAGAGAGAATTAGTGTGCTTCCTATTATATGCAAGATATTTTTACTGTATCATGTTACGACATGATTATGAACTTCCTATCGTATCTGAAAACTAAGTATGGTTTAAGGAAACGTGTCTGGTTGTCACATTGACAAGGTGGGGATTGTGACAGTTAACTGTGGTCTCAACTTGAATAAGCAACACCTAGTGGGTTAGTTGAGCACAGTTCTAGGTGTTTCCAGATGATGGACTTACTGAAGAAGGAAGATCCACCCTGTACACGGGTGACACCAAGCAATAGACTTGTAGCCTGGATGGACTGAAAAGGAGAAGTAAGTCTTGCTTTTTGCTTCAGAGGAGCTCCAGTCTTCACTATCACTTTTGGGTGTCCATCTCCACACTTCTAGCACAGACTTTTCAGCCTTCCAGCGCAGACTCTTCGGCTTTTTGCTACAGACTCACAGGAGACTCTGCAGTGAGCGCCAGGCATTTAACATTTGACTGGATCCTCTGGATCTCCAGAATGGACTGGCATTCTTCTACCCTTGACTCTGCAGGTGGCCACTGTAAGCCTACCTTGTAAATCTTTTATGTATCATATAAATAAATATTAAATCTCTGCCTCTAGTGAACCCTAACTGATACATCACCTGAAAGTCTTAAATTGGTCATAAAGAACAGGGAACATCACTTAAGATACAACTTTAGATAGTAATTTGGCTACATAAATGTAAAATGTGCACAGAATTACAAAATATATAAGGGATATATGGGAAATATACCTTTACAAGATTTTTAATCACATAGAAGAGATAAATATTTAAACACCTTGAGAACAATTTTACATCTAAGGCTAAAAAAAAAAAGAGGCCACCAGTAGGTTTTTGTCTCTTATGCTTCTTTGAGGGACAGGTAGGAGGGCTATGCTTTTTATATTCATTCTCCCACCCTCTCCCTTTGGCTACTGTGGTATACTGAATTACTGGCCCCATTCTGCACTCTTTCATGTACTCATGGTGGCTGTCATGTGGCTTTGCAATTCCTATTATAGGCACGGCATGATTTTGAATTTGGCCATGTAACTTGCTTTGGCCAATAGAAAGTTAGTCAGTGTGAGTCAAGCCAAGACTTGGAAAGCATTTGCATGCTACACCAGGTTGGGATTCTTGCACCTCTATGGTCACCATGAGGACAAACTAGTCTGCTAGTCCAAAGACTTACATGCATGGAGAGACCCACACTAACTAGCCTGACACAAATCCAGCCCAGACTAGCTAATCTCCAATAATACACAGATACCTGCACAAGAAAAGTTGCAAGCCACCGAGTCTGGGTTTTGTTATACCACATTATTGTGGCACCAGCTTACTGCTACACTTGGCTAGAGCAGGTGATTTTGGAAAAGGTGAATGTATGCCACGTATCTGCAGAGCCCTTGCTGTCAGCATTTTTCACTATACTGTTTCCTGTGCATCTTAATCCTTACCAAAAAAAAAAACTTTACAAAAAAAATTACACAGATCAGGAAACTAAGGCTCAGACGGGTTACATGATTTGCTCAAACTCACACAGCTGCAGACTAGGAACTCTACCCAAGATTGTGTGACCCTCGGAGTCTGAGCTTTTTGGCTGCCATGTTACACTGTCTTCTCTCCAGCCTCTACTTCCTTGGTCATAAAAGAGGAACAAGGAAACAGAATCTGTTTCTCTACATGGGTTCTGGGCTGAAAGGAGAAATAACAGCTTACATTTATTTCCTGGGTTCTAACCATACATATATACTGAACTACATTAAGCACTAGAAGAAACTAAAGACAGGAGAATACTGATAATCACCACCACCACTTACTGAGTACCAACTGTGTGACAGGTGCAGGAGCTGAGCACCTGACCATAAAGCACAGGTAACACTTACAAAAACCCCAAGAGACAAGGACTATTATCACTCCATTTTGTAGACAAACTGGGGGTCAGAGTCAGATCTGAGAGCAACAGTTCATGTGTTTAATAACCACATTCAACTTGAGACTCTTTAAATGTTTACCATAGTTTTTAAAAAAATGTTTTTGGTAATGAGGATTGAACCCAGAGGCACTTTACCACTAAGCTACATCCCTAGGCCTTTTCAGTTTATTTTATTTTTAAACAAGGTTTCAGGAAATTGCCCAGGCTGGTCTCAAACTTTCAATCTTCCTGTCTCAGCCTCCCGAGTAGCTAAGATTATAGGTATGTGCCACTACATTCAGCTTCAAGCATGCAAACAAACTTCTTTTCCAGACCAAATCTTACCTATAGATCCACTACATTTAAGGGATGATGGAAGAGCTACTCTCATTAAAGCAAAAATGGAAGCAGAGCCCCACCTGTCCAGTCCTACCCAAAGTGGATCTGAGGCACATCAAGTGCCAAGTCATAGCAGCCAACCTGAAAGTTCTCAGACAGGAAGATCAAGCCTGCTTTCCTTGACTGGATGCACAAGGCCCTTCACAGTATCCCCTGGCCTACCTCCTCCGCAGTCTCACCTCTCCCACAAGGTTAGGTCCCCTCCAGATCCACAGTGAGCTGTCCACTGAGACGCCTGAATGCTCCTGGCCTGCTGGTGCTCCTTCCCCTGTAGCCTTTGTTGGGCCCTCTGTGGGCAGTGCCTCCACCTCCTCAGTCTGCCTGGAAAACCTACATATTGCCCAAACCCAGCTCACTCAGCTTCTACTGCCTCAGCAGAACCACACTCCTAGGTAAGACTGGCCCCTCCCTCCTTTGTTCCCATTAGGTTCTACAGAAGCTTTTATCACAACTTTTCCCCAAGTTATCTTGCACATATTACCCTGTTTCTCCCCAGCATTGGGCATGAGTAATTACCATGCATATTTCTTTACAGCTTGCTCTCCTTCTCTCTACTAGAAGGTAATCTCCACAAGCTGTACTCACTGCGCTTGAGGCCCCAGATCAATTAGTGCCTGGCAAATAACAGACGCTTGATAAATACTGGACATTCCTGGAAACACGGCAGTGGGAAGGGAGTGAGTTGCCTCCTTTTGTAGGAAATCTCAGTAGTGGAGACGGCAGTGGGGGTAGAGTGGGGCAGGGACCCAAAGACTCTGAAACTCTCCACTATAGCTGAGCTTCCCCCATCTACCTCCAAGCCTGTGGATTCTGTGCCTTGGCTATGGCCACTGGCCAACTCTGAGCCCACACTGTGTTTTGTTTCCCCTCAGCATGGGGCAGCAGAGGCACCAACTGACCAACTGAATTGTGGACAAGGCCAGCACTCAGGGAGAGAAGGTAAGCTCAGAGGGTCGGCAGATCCAGGGAGAAACAGCGGCCGGGGCCAGCAGTGCTAGCCCCAAGAAAAGATCTCAGCTATTGTACACTGCAAAAACAGTCTGAGGTTTTACTTCCAAAGTGACTCTTTTCACACAGCAGGCTACACTTGGAGAAGAAATCCGGTGCAGTGTCTGCCATATATGATAGGGTTTAATCAGGTGTCAGTTTTGCCCTGCCACAGGGACTGGGTGAGAGTGAGCCACAAGAGGCAATCGTGAAGAGGGTGCAGAGTTGACAAAGACCCCTTGAGAAGCTTAAACTCAGGCTGGGAAGGACACAGGGACGCCGCCCTTCATGATGAGAAGCCAGGCTCTGTGTGTGTGGCTTTTAGAAGAGGCTAGATCTGAGAGTGCCAGCATTGAATCCAGCCGTCTGCTTGAACTCTTATCCCACTGCCTACATCCAGCAGAGATGGGTGGTCTGATTGGTTTTCCCATCTACCACTATGAGCAAGGACATGCCTCAGTTTGGATAGTTGCCAAAGCCTGGAGTGTATAGACAGAGGAGCCCCTGGGGTGGGTGGGGCTAGCAAACCCACCTGCCGGCCAGCTAGGTGGAGAAAACCATGTACTGGATTCCAAGACTGCAGATCCTGAAAACAAACTACTCATTCAAAACTACAAAGGAATTTTTTGGGACTCGTTTCTTTTCTTTTTCTTTCTTTCTTTCTTTCTTTTTTTTTTTTTTGAGTTTGGGTTGTTTTTCCTTTTTCCCCTTTTTTAGCTCTCTGATTTTTCTTCTTTTTATTGTTTGTTCTTTTCTGTTACTTTTATCTAATTCTCTGAATTTCCTTTTACTCCTTAGCAGGATCTTTTATCTCACTGCTTGCTCCTCATCTTTCATTATTTTTTTAAATTTTACTTTTTTATGCTCCCATTCCTTACCCTTTCTATCGTCACTAGTTGTTATGGCTTGTGTCTAGATGTCCCCACAAAGCCTCATGTGGTCACAGGTTTTTCAGGTGTGGCTGGATCTAGGGTGTGTGATTACTAAATGAACCCACTGATTGGTCTGGCATAGTTCTGGGTGTGGATAATGGGAAGGCCCACCCTGGGTGTGAATGCTACTTGCCCTAGTGGGGTGCAGCCTGGATAGAATATAAAGAACAGAAAGAGGGATGGTGCTGTTGCTTGCTGCTCCTTCTTTGCTACTGCACTGCTTTGCTGCCTTCTGCCTATCATGAACTGTTTCTCCTCTGTGATGCCCTTCTGCCATGTGCCATCCCGCTTTAGAGCCAGCTGATTATGGACTGAAACGTCTACAGACTGTGAGACAAATAAGCCTTTCCTCCCTTAACTTTGGGTGTTGAGTATTTTGTCTCAGTAAGGAGAAAAAGTAACTAAGATACTAGTATTAACTAATTAACTTTATTAATCTTTAGATAGTTAACTCTATGTTATTAGTGCTGAATTCTTTTCCGTTGTTAGTGGAGGTATAGTTGTTGTGTTTAATAGATATTTACTATATGTCAATATTTGGTTTGTTTTAGTGCTTATATTATAATTATAGATCTTTTTTCTATGGTTAAGGGTGGTACATTATTGATTCTTATGGTATGTCAATATCTCGTTTGTCTTTGACACTATTATTGTTGCTGATTTTGTTGCTGCCAAGGAGACACAGTTATTGCTATTAATTGGTTTGCTCTGCATGCCAATATCTAGATTGCCTTTTGTCGATAACAACACTGAGGCCCATTCCCAGAGAATTTGGTACTAGACCAATTACACTGCAGCCTCTCCTTCGAAATTAATGGAGGTGGTTGGATTTTGGGTCAGGGGCAAAAGCCTATAATTAGCAAAAAGCACATTAACTAAAGAGGTCTCCATACTAGCAACAGAGTCTCCCATTATAAACCTCTACACACACACACACACCACACACACACACACACACACACACACACACACACACAGAGGGGGGAGGGGAGGGGGAGGGAGAGGGAGTGGGAGTGGGAGTGGGAGAGGGAGAGGGAGAGAAGACAGGATAATAAAATGCTTCCAAAAATTCTCAATCTCCCCAAAGCTGACCCATACTGCATTAAGGGGCAGGAACTAAATAGCTACACAACTGAATTATTTGAAATGATAAAAGAGAAGATAAAAAACCAGATCAATAAAGTGCTTGGTGAGCTCAAAGAAAATTTAACTAAACAGATAATGGACAATAAACAAAACAATAACTACTATTCAGTGAATGAATGAGCACATGAATAAATGAACACCAACAGGACATTTGCTTACAAATCTCTCTCTACTTCTACAAAACAATAAGATTCCTGGAGGGCAAGAACCATGATTGATGCTCCAGGGAATCTTCAGTCCCTCAGGCACTCAGTGGGTACTGGACAGTGGGTAGGTGGATGGAGAGATGAATGGACATTTGGATGGATAGATGATGAATCAGTGGACGGGAGTGAGGGAAAGAAAGCATATAGGCAGGAAGGAAGGAAGGAGAGAAGGTAGGTATGGTAATGGCTCATTCTCTGCAGACAGTCACTGGCATGCAAATGATACGTATCCACCCTTATCGACAGCAAGCAATGGTCTGACACTTTGACAATTAAGACCAAGGTCTGTGTGTGCAGCCTTCTGTGTGGGCCCCTCCTTCAGCCCTCTGAACAAGTGAAGACTTGTTTCATTTCATATACAGTCTCCTTGATAAAGCCACCAAACATTCACAGCAGTAAAAATATGGTAAGTCAGAAAGGTATTGGATGAGACAGAGGGAGAAAGCAGTAGGTATCAGTATCTGGATCTAAAATTCAAGGAGGAAAGAGCCAGGGAAGAGTGCTGGCTAAGGTAGAGGAAAGACAACTTGCCTCTACACTGGCTCTGAGAGTCACAGCCAAGCAGGCAGCCACCGCCATCTAGAGGTCACTTATAGCCACCGCAGACACTGGCCATGCTAGCTTCCCTTGCTTGCTGGGCATGTGGCTGTCCAGGAATGAGGAGAGGTTCTCATTAAAAGGCCTCTTGATAAGGGCAGATCCAGGTCTAGAAGATCCAGTCCAGATGGCCAAGAGATGTGGGTGCTTTAGAAAACTCCAGCAAGACCAAGGTCAGACTGCTTCAGGGCTCTGGCATGGAAAAGGGGATCTCAGAACCCACTGATAGGCTCAGGTCCTCTAGAAGGAAGAAGGAGTCCTTGTCAGGAGGGATGACATCAGCTCTCTTGCCTCTTGTCCATACTACATGCAGCACAGACCGATACTAGGGCATGGCAGCATGAGGGGCGCTTATTTAACATTCTTTTTTTAGGGGTCTTTTTTTCACTTTTCTTTTTTGGTACCGGGAATCGAACCCAGGGCCTCACACTTGCCAGGCAGGCGCTGCGCCACTGAGCTAAATCCCCGGCCCATTATTTAACATTCTTGTGTTAGAGACTCACTGGGGCTGGTCTGTCAAGAGAAACTGAATTCATGTTCTGATGTCTACACGTGAACAGAGGTGGGAGGGGAGGCACACATGGCCCCAGGTACTGCTTCCAAAGATCTTTTCTGCACTGAGGGCCCTGTGCCTTGAGAAAATTTGTGCTTAGAAACTCGTCACAATGAAGGCCACCTCCAAGCTCTGAACTATTGCTCTTACTAATAAATGGCCTCAAAAACAATAAAAGAAATGGCAGCTACAATCAGAACAAGGTGCAATTTAATTTTACAACTCAACTTTAAAAGTATAGACTTGTGAGCTCCTATGGGACCCAAGTGACAGTCCTTGTGCCCACTCGCCAGGCCTGCCAACAGCCTTGCTGCCACTGCCCCAGGGCCATGTGGCTGAGCACTTGGAGAGGCCCAGGGGCCTTGGGAGGAGGCCACCTGTGTCTTAACAGTGTCAGGGCAGGTACCCCTCCTCACGCGGCAGCCCCAGAGAGGGGAAACGATCCATGGCAACTCTCAAACTTGGCTCAGGTGCTCTCCTCAGAAGCCACTGCTTACACTACAACCCATCCTTGTCCCAGGCTGGGTGTGGGACGCTCTAGGGATCTTCTGTCACCCCCACTGGTTACATCTGTTTATTTGTCCGTGGCCTCGGTTTTTCTTTTAATGGTGCCATGGATTGAGTGCAGGGCATTGTGAATGCTGGGCCAGCAAACCACTGAGGCACACTGCCAGCCCCTACCTCTGCCCTTCTGAACTTAGCACGGTCCCTGGCACGTGGCACCACTGGTTTACAGATTGCCTCTACGGAGGACATGGTGCTGAGATCACAGGAAGTGTCCACACATCAGTTTCTCCTTCTCAATGCTACTGCCATTTTGGGTCAGAAAAGTTCTTCCTTGTGGGGCTGTCCAAGGCATTATATGATATTTAACAGCACCCTTGGCCTCTATTCACTAGGTGCCAGTACAAGCTTGTCCCTCCCCCTAGCTATAACAGCTGAAAATGCTTCAGGCATTGCCAAATGTCCCCTGGGGAGCAAATCACCCTTCACTGAGTATCAGTGAAGGACACTGTCTCAAAGGAGACCGGCTAGGGACTGTACTCGGCACCTTACAGTTCTTACCTCTCATTCAAGCTTCACAATAAGCTGTCGGGGTATATACAGCTATCCTACTATATAGCCTCTTCTGAGAGGCTCAGTAACTTGCCCAAGTCCGACACAGGAACTGGCCTTTTCTAGAGAAAATCCACTCTTTGGCTAATGCGGCTTGTCCATGCTCAGACACAGTGCTCCTATATTTTAGGAGTGGAGGACCGGGTGGCACCCAGCAAGGCCAATTGGGTTTTAAACCATCTGTCTTCTGAAGCAGTGCACTCATGGCCCAGTGCATTTTTTTTTTTCCTCAATGCCTGGCACATGGGATATCTTTTGTTGGTTAATAAAACAGAACTGGTCACAGGTCATCATCCTGCACACGGGGCAGCCACCGTACCATTACAGGACTGGTTATAAGAGAGGCCCTCCACTTAGGAGACTCCTAACCCTACAGACTCCTGGCTCCCCACGCCAAGCACTCTGCTGTCAAAGGAAATGAAATCTAAACTTGGCAGAGTTGGCAGGGAAGCTAATTTTCTATTACAGTGCATCTCCATTTTCTTACAGAGCCCTGAAATCGTGTTTATGAACCTAATGTCTACTTTAGAGGAATGTAGTGAAGAGTAATGAGGACATAAATCTCAAGAGTTTGGGGCTATTGAGCAGTGGCCTGTTGAATAAATAAGAATAGCAGGTGGTACTTCTGGAGTTTTTCTATTCAAGGAAAAAAGTGGCTACTTTTGGGGCACCAGACACACTTCCTCCTTTGCTTGTGGAAGGCAGACACTCTGTTTAAGATCATGGTCAAAGCCTTGTTATCTCCAGCACTCACTCCAACTTAACCGTTCAGGGTACTGAAATCCATCTTCTCACGCGGCAATGGGCACAGCAAGTCCAAGCAGTTCCACCTCCTCCTACGATCTGGGTTTGTTTCATTTTTTCTACTCCTGAGTTCATTCAGTCCTTTGTCAACTCTTGCTAGGAGCCCCAAAGGTTTCCCAATCAACCCCACCATGCCCAGTACCACCAGAGAGACTGGCCCAAGTCACCAATCGTACAGCCTCTCTCCCCTCTTCACACTGCTCTGCAGCAGGCTCCTACTCATACTGTGTGCACACCAAATACTCACTTGCTGCTACTTCACACTGGGTATTCATTGCTCTGGGCCCCTGGTTCACAGTGCACCCTTTTCTGGTACTCAGGCTGCTCTCAGGGAAGATGTCTTCCCTTCTCACACTGAGTACTCTGGCTGGGGCCTATGACTGAGGCCTCACCCAGCCAGAACACCACACTCTCTTGGCCAAGCAAGGGGTTCAAGAACGGGCATATGGCCTCCTACGACTTCAGGCCTTTGCTGGGATTAATGGGAGTCCTATTTTTGTCTTACTGACCTGAAGTCAAATTCGTCCTATTTGGAGCTGCCACAGTTGACTTTTGCTTATGAGAAGCAAACTGTCTGAGAACAGAGAACACTGAGAACAGAGCAGAGAACACGGGGACCATCTTTAAGCTCCTGATCAATCTGTGCTTCAAGTTAGTATCCTCCAAGACTTCACTTACAGGGAGCTGTAAATTCCCTTTGGTTTAAGCCAGTTTGGGCCGGGTCTTCGGCCACATCCAAGTGAAGATGTCAGATACAAACCTCCCTCTCACTATGTCATCCACCTGGGCCAACTATTTCAAGCTCTCATGTGCCATGGTCCCTGTCCTTGCCATACCTGTTTTCATGCTCACCCCCACCCCGTCTTCTCTTCCTGGTTAAATCCTACTCAGCCTGGAAAGCTTACCTCAGGGATCTCCTCTTTGGAATACTCTTCTCTGGTCTCTCCTCCTGTTCCCATTTAGGTCCAACTTCTGGGTTCCAAGATGTCCTAGGCTAGTGGTGGTGAACTTATGGGACAAGCGCCACAGTGGGCTATCTGTATCATTGAAAGCTCTAATAGGTTCGCCATCACTGCCCTAGGCTAGTATCTGTCACTGCCTTCCCCTTGTTCCACCTGCTGCTGTCCATGCCTCCCCCATGCACTCAGAATGAGCAACACCTGAGGGTAAGCATCCACGTGTCCTCATCTCTCTATCCCAGGTTCGGGGTAGCAACAGCAGGCAGAACATAGGCCACTCAATGTCTGCTGAAATTGAACTCAATCTTGCTCCCCAAGAAGTCCCCAGTCCCTGGGAAGCAAAGTGGCTCTGTTGGGTTGGATCTAGGGAATGCAGACACCAGAAGAAAATCACCACCATCTAAAAGGCAAAGGAAAATACTTAACAAGAAGTGAGAAAGTAGTATTGAATGCAAGGAGTTAATAGTCAAAGCCCTGCATCGAGGTGGCTAATTGTGTTGGAAAAAAACAGTGAACCCGGCACTTCATGGACAGCCTCGCCTGTGTGCCTGGGCTTAGGCAGCCACTTCCATCATTACAAACAGGGAATAATGTCTCAATAAATGGCATGAAGGGCGACGAAAGGGCCAACCATTTCTAAGCAGCAACAAGGGAAGAAGATTATCTGGAAAATATCTGCTTCTTTTCATCAAGAACCTTGAGTACTTCACCAGATGTTGGGCTGCCCATAAATAAAAGATGTCACAGAAGGCCGGGGATTTAGCTCAGTGGCACGGCGAAAGGTCCTGAGTTCGATCCCCTGTACCGAAGGGCGGGGGGGGGGAGGAGAAAGAGAGATGTTACAGTAAAAAAGCAATTATAAGTCAAGTGAGATCACTGGCTGGTAGCTTTAAATAAAGTTCCTAATTGCCTTGAACGATTTTAATAATCTAGATTTTATATAAAAAAGAGGTTAATCAACAGTTAAAGACACGGAATATATGTCATGGGAATCATATCAAACATGGTCAAATTCTCAGCCAGGACCAGGTGAGGGAGTTCAGGAATGGAAATCGGGGCAGTTCAGTGGAGTCAGGGAAAGTACTAGGGAAGGTGATCAGCTGGGAGCCACAGGCTTTGAAGTGACACAGACCTGAATGTAAGCTTTGGTTTTGTCCCTTATAAGCTGTGTGGTCTCAGTCAGCTTTCTTCTCTGAACCTCAGGGCTCGCCTACAAATAGGGGCTAAGGATGTCATTGTTGCTACTGCCCTCGCAGGGCTGCTGTGAGACATTCAGGGACCAGCACACTCTCAGGAACAACACCCTAACCCTGCCACCCGTGAGTCCCAATCTCTGGCCTTCCTGGGCCAAAGCAAAGGTGGTCTCAGTTACTCTTACCTGATTTGGGAAAGTTTTTATCTCAGGTAGCCATGTGACACATGTGCTCTATGAGCCCTTCCCCAGTCCTTTAATGACAACTGTGCCCATGAAAGGGACACTGCTGTATGTCGAGGGGGCTAGGGGACAGGAGGGCTCTGAACAGCAGGGCTGTTCTGGCTTTCATTCAGTACAATGAAGCACTCTAACTAGTCATAGCACAGAAATGCTCTCAGGAAAGAGCTTTGAAAAACAGCCCACGAGCTGATGATCTTGTCCACGAACCTTCATCTCAACTCCATCCAGGGAGTTTTCAGCGTGCGTCCAATTATATCCTTCAGCCCCCCAGGTCCATGATCCTGTTCTAACAACAAGAGGGAACTGATTTTGCTTTAAGAGTGAGAAGAGCTGGCAGCTGGCTTATACCATCTCCTTCCCATTTGTGAAATCCAACCTTGTCCAAGTGGTTTCTCTACACTTGTTTCCACAGCTAAAAATGAGATCTAAGAAGAGGTGAAAATTAGTCCACGAAGTATTTTTTGAGAGTCTTCGGGGTTCCCAGGACTAGGCTGTATATCAGGAGAGTTTTTATTTTTTATTTTTATAATTCTACCAGCAGCAAATTCCCCCTAATGTACACTTTTGCCCATTTATAGAAAAAGGCAAGGTAGAAAGGTACCTCCAGTTCATGCTGATATCCCCATAGGCCTTCTTCAACTACCTGAGTGCTTTAACAATCAGAGCTGTTGAAGGAATGGTGCTAGTCCATAGCATTTGTTTTAAATATTTATATCCTACTCGAATAAAGAACATAAGTCAGCTTGCAAGAGTTCATTTAATAAAACAGAGAATAATAAATAACAGCCCTTTTACATTGAGCACTGAGTGCATACCAGAGCCAGTTCCGAATGATTCCCACAGGTTAACTCTTTTCATCCTCATAAAAAAGGTACAAAGAGAGGAAATTATCTGTCCAAGGTTACACCACTAGCTAGTGGCTCATGTGCAATGAGACTCAGGCATCAGGCCCCAGAGCTCACACTCTGGGCCTATCACACACACGCCGCTGGTGACTGACCATGGATGATGCTATAAAACTGGTCCAAACAGTGCCAGGGGGACAGGGAAGAGGAGGAGGCTACATCTGGCCAGATGAGAAGCCCTGAGTCTTAGAGGGCTGGTGGGGGTCAGCAAAGGAAAGAGACAGAATCCAGGCAGAGCATCCAAATTCTAAGGCATTAGATGGCATGTATGGAGAACTGTTTGGCTAAAATGAAGACAAACACAGCATTGATGCTTCAGAACTTATTCAGAACATTTTCTATGCTTTGGTTTAGATGGGACTATGACAAATACCTTCTCAATGATCAAATGTCAACAGGGCTGTCATTAGTTGGAAGGTAGGGTAAGATGCTTTTTCCAAGAATGTGGGAAGTTGAGTCTTTAGGAAGTTCAAGTATACAAGCCATGTAAGAGATGTGAGTGGAGCTCAGCAAGCCACCTTCAAAACAGGGCAGTGCTTATGGGGTGTGGTGGCAAGTATGTGTAATCCCAGAACTCTGGGAAGTTGGGGCAGGAGGATGGCAATTTCAAATCCAGCCTGGGCCACTTAGAGATCCTGTGTCAAAATAAAAAATCTAAAAGGGGGCTGGGCTGGGGACACAGCTCAGTGCAAAGGCCCTGGGTCTAATCCTCAGTACAAAAAGAAAGAGTAAGGGGGAAGAAAAGAGAAAAAAAGAAGGAAGGAAGGGGAGGAGAGAGGGGGAAGGAAAGGAGAAAGGAAGAGGAAAAGAAGAAAAAGAAAAAAGAAAAGAAAGGAGGTAATGCCTACATGTAAGACCCAATTGCTGCTGCTCTGATTTAAAAAAAGAAAAAATGAAACTGTCACATAGTTTAACTTAACATTTATCTAAGAAATACTGCTGACCTGACGGTGTGGCCCATTCAGCATTTTCTCAGGTAGACAGAACTTCTACCAATAGCTTCTGAGTAGTTCAGATTCCATTGCCAAGATCTTCCCTATTGCGAGATGCAGCATCCATCTATCTCAGCCTGGTACTGTTCATGTGTATCTCACCTAATTCATATTTGCCTTGATATATAGGACACATGGCAGCCTCCCAGTTAGGACATGACTTCCTGAGATTCTGCCAGTTTCCAACAAGGCCAAGGGTGAGAGGGCTGTGTCTCCTGGTGTCTACTCAGCAACTGCCTGGCAATTAGCATCTGCTGAGGGAATGAATGGATCAGGCACGTACTGACCGCATGAGTACTCATCACACTGAAGGACTTTGGTTCCCATGGCAGTGATGGCAGGAGCTACTTTTTTTGTTTGGCTTTTTATTTTCTTTTCTTCTCAGTATGTTCATTCCATAGCCATAGTATCTTGACTTGCTTTCTGGGTCCTGAGACTTAACCTTTAAGCCAACCAACTACCATTTCCAGAAAGAGAAAACCAAAGATCCTGGAAAAGCCATTGGGAACTCCAGCACCATGAAAACTTGCAGGAAATCCCCTCCAGTTACTCCGAGCTCTTGTTTCCAGAAATGTTCTCCATAAGCTCCTTGCTTCTCTCCTCTGCTTAGCAAGCACATAACGGGGGCCTCTTGGAGCACTGGATTAATCCTAAATTATCCATCCAATTAAAGGAGGTTAAGACATTAAATATGCCATCAAATGATAAAGAGCAATTACTGACTGTGCTGTGGTTTTAAAATGTAAAGCAGAAGAGCTGAAAGGAGGTCCCTTGTCTCAAAACACATGGGACAAGCTACTGTTTCAACTGCATGTTCAGAGGCTGAAGCAGCCAGAAGGAGCGGTGGGAGCAGCAGGGAGTGCGTGCAAACTAGCTGCAGTGCCCTCCCTCCCTTCCCAAACACACTCACGCTGCCCTGCCAGTCCAGACTCCACCTCTCACCTGCAGATCCAGGTAGGAGGCAGGCTTCCCTCCAGTGTCCCAGACTCACAGGGGTTTTATCGGTACCACACTCAATCCAGAGCCTGGCACATAGTGAGTGCCATGCTTAGTGTCAGCCACTGATATGTGATTACTATTTCTGAGGGTTGGGGAGGAAGCTGAGGGTTTTATAAAGGGAAGCTCTGGAAGAACTGTACACTGAGGGCACTTTTGTGCAGGTAAAAAGCTTAGCTTAGGTACCTCGGGAAGAACTATGCATTTATCTACTATTTGAGGTGTCTGTTCATTCACTCATTCATTCATTCAGCCAGCCAGCTAACCAGCTCATAGGTGCTGAGCAACTAGGTATCTGCGCTGGGATGATATGACATCTGTTGGTCTATCCCTGTGCCATGCACTAGTTTATGCCCTCCATGACCTTCAGAACAATCAATGGAAGTAACTGATACCCTGTTCTACTTAGGAGGCTGTGAGAGGTGATGCTGGCCCAGAGCTATACAACTCAAGGAGGAGAATCTGGATGTAACCCACATTCCCCCAACTCACACATCAGCTGCATGGTTCAGCCAGCAAGCTACACCTTCCAGGCACCAGGGCAGAGAGCCAGCAAGTCAGGACCCAGGATCTAGAGAGCACCTGTCTTGTCAGGCCTGCAGTGAGCTACCTGCCCAATGGCCTCCTAGAGCTGCCTGGATACTACCTGATTCATGGAGCAGACACCCTCTGAGACAAACCACAGCAGAATCCCTGAGGCTATCCAGACTGGTCAATGGTAAACTCTCATTACCACTACAGCTCCAGGCGGAGAGCTGTCACATGTTCCTAAGTCCAAGGCTCTTCTCTGCCACACCAGAGCGAGGAGCCCATGCAGGCAGGGCCATACTCGCCAGTGAATGGACGAAGACTGGAGCCTAGCTGAGCTGGGGAGAGGGGTAGCCTCCAGATCAGTTTGAAAGGCCAGCTCTGTTACACTGATGGTTTAACAAAAAAGGACATGCATTTTTCAGGCTTCCTCCAGCACGGGAAAGGGGGTGGCAGTAGACCAGAATGTTGGTTGCTTCTAGCACCGCTAGAGCCTCTGGATCCTGGGACTGTGGATAGGAACAGCCAGAGATGGGGAAGGTATCAGGGTCAGATGGGGAAAGGAATGGAACCAACTGCCCCTCAATGCAAGGGACAGAGACAGTGTCCTAATTGCCAGCCCACCCACCCTCTCACTTTCTTTGCTTGCCTAGCTTAGACGTGGGGCCTGAGACTCAACTCAGGCGACAATGTGCCTAAATAAGACCCATGACCCCTATGCCTGGTACAGACAGTGGCCTCTGTACTCCACTGCCCTGGGGCTCCCCTCACCATAGCTAACACACTGCCTCACAGTGTCTGAAGGATGATCCTCTCCCGTGTCACGGGGACGCAGGGGCTTAGATCCTCTGCTCCATCCCAGCAATGAGCCAGCAGGCGGCGCCTTGTGGGTATTCTGAGGCTAAGTATAATGAATGAAGGAGTGAGTGAATGCAAGAAAACAAAGAAAGAGTGGGAAAGGAATAAAAGAAGAGCAAGAAAAAACAGGAAGAGAAGCAAGGAGAAAGAAATACATCACACTTATTTGGCTATGTTGAAATAACACAGGACTTCCTTAACTTAAAAAAATTCTTCTTTGTAGACATGTTGTCTGTCATCCTCATTCTAAGCTGAGACAAGCCGTCTTTCAAACTCTCAGGTCTGATGCCTTCCTTTCCTACACTGAGAGATGTTAGGCCTGGATTTGATCACTGAAGATACTCTAGCCTACCCCTTAAGTCCAAAGACAAAGAAAGCAAGGCTTGAGGAAGTGAAAGGGCACAGTCAAGGTCACCAGGTAGAACGTGCCCTAGGACAACGGCCACATTCCTGCAGGCCAGAGGCCCAGGACCCTCTAGCATCCTTTCAAGCACAATCTGGACTCCAAGAAGCTCCCTCAGTTATCCTGAGTTCCACGCTGTGCTGGTGTTAGAGCAGTCAAGAGTGTGAACACAGTATGAGCAACAAAGGCGACTTCCTAAAACAGCAGCTGGCAGAGGGGAAAGCAGCCAGGTGTTCACGCTCTACTTCACAGGCGGCAGCACACCTTACACACGGGAATGTCACGCACTCTGCTCACACCAAGCTGTCGCTATTTCCTTGTACTAAAAATGGTGTCCTGTTCCTGTCTTCGTGCCTTCCCCTCTCTCTGAATAGAAACGCCTGTCTGTGAGCTCCATCATAACCCACCACCTTGCGTTGGGAGCTACTGCCTGGGCCCAGGGAGGAGATGCAGCCCACACCTGTGCCAACATGTGCCCCCGGGTGTGAGCCCAGCTTGGCAGCGCTCCTGGGCATCACCAAGAAAAGTTCTACCTTCTTTGGAAAATCAGCCCTGACTAATGTCTGCATCACACATAAAAAGTTCCTGGGGCCACAGGAGCCCCTGAGCAAGTGGACTACAAGGACTACTGTCTCACCCGATCCTAGCAGCCATCCCATGGGCCAGGTGGATCCAAACCAGACCCCACAAGTCACATGACAAAATAAATGCCACCTGATGAATTTTCCCATCAGTCCTCGCTTAGGGTTGGCAGGAGAATGACGGTGGGAGGTAACTATAAGGATGCAAATGCAAGGACCTCAGATTCTGGCAAGCAAATCAAGCAGCAGACAGTGACCCTTAAGCACCACACAAACATCAAGAATGCAAACAGCTGGAATGAGAGAGTCTAAACAGAGTCAGGGCCTGGGCTGTTAAATTTTCCCTGGTTGGTTTCCCTAACAGTTCTGTGCTCTGAATTTGTTTTCATAAAACATGGGGAAAGTAGTTCAGGGCCTCTGTTCTCTACAATTCTTATTATTTTCCTATTAGAAGACTTTCTAAAGGGCGTATTCCAAGTAGTGGACATTAAAGCAGAGTAAGGAGACTCATTATGTAGATTATTATTTCCCTTCAAGACATTTCTTTTCCTTTCTATTCTTTTTTATACTGACAAAGGCTCCCCAGAACTGTGGATACCAAGAGGTAACTAACGTAACTACTTGGGCGTGGGGTGGGGGCCTCTGCTGTAAGGATCCAGAAGGACCAGGGACGGAACACAACTTCCCAAAAGAATGTGGTTTGGTCTACTTGGCAGCAATTACCCCAATAATGCACGTTTCCCCCACCAGGCCCTAAAGTTTTCTATGGTCAAACGTAAAGCTCAGAACACTGATACACCACAGGCAGCTGTTATAGTAACTGTGAACCTGGGAATGGTGAAGTCTGATTCACTCAGCCCAGCTGCCAATAAACTCAAGGACTCATTCCTACTGCAGGCCATGAAGAGAGGCCTTCCCTGACAACCCCACCTAAAGCGGCCCCACTGAGCATGCCCAGCCCTTCCAACATATCAGCCTGTTTCATTTTGATCCCAGAACTGAGTGCTATATAAATGCACAATGCTACTCATTCCCTTGTTTATTCACTAGAATGCACACTCCTCCTCCGGAGCAGCACAGTATCTTATCTGTCTGGCCTCGTTAGTGAATCCCCAGGGCACAGAAGGGGCCCAGCATGCGTCTGCTGATGGCAACCTTGGTTGGCTCGAAATACAAATGAATCGATGAATGAACAAATAAACAAATAAACTTCCAGAAAGAAGGCTGTGAGCTATCGCTGTGTCATGAGCACTACCTGGCCTCATGCTGCCAGCTACGAGTTTGGGAAACAACTCAGAGGATGTTGGGGACAAAAGTAGTTCTCTTGAATGCTTAACACTCTGAAAAAGAAAAAGGTTTTTTGTTTTGTTTTTTCTTTTTGAGACAGGGTCTCACTGTGTATTTCTGGCTGGCCTTGAGCTCACTATGGACCCCAGGCTGGCCTGGAACACCCAGCAATCCTCCTGCCTCAGCCTCCTGAGTCCCAGGATCACAGGTGTGTGCCACCATACCTGGCTAGAAAAAGGGTTTTACTTGACTATTTCTTGACTCTGTTCAACTCAGGGAAAAACTTAAACCTTATGTAACACAGCTAGAATTATTTTCTAAAACTATGTGCAAAAGGTCAACTTTTTTCCTAAGGAAGAGTGAGTCTATTTTACTTCCATACATGGTGTTCCACTGTTCCATCAAAGTTAAATTTTTTTCATTATGCTGCAGAGCTCAGACTCAGAGCATCATGCTTACATTGTGGACTGATAACTTAAACATGAAAAAGAAAGCTCCAGCCCCAGAGGAAACAGCACAAAGAAATCACAATCTAATAATCTACTACTCTCCTCCTCACCATCTCCCATGGCTCAGTTAACTGGGTGATTTTTGGGCCTGCACCAGTTGAGGCCACTGGTCATTTCTCCACTTCCCCTCCCTTTCTTCCCGTGCCCTGCTATTCTCTGACTTATCTCTCTCTGGGGCTACGCGCTCCAGTGGGACCTCTTCCCTCCTTGTCTGCCCGGCTGGGCCCAAAACAGCATGAAGGACTGGCTCAGGCATCGGTTCCTCCAGGAAGCTCCTAAGACCTGCCATCACTACTCACAAACGGAGTGAGATAAACCTCTCTCCCACAGCAGCTTTCATACAGCTCATTTATAACACAGATAGAAATAAGGAGAATGATAAAAGTAGTAACAGTACTCATAACAATCACGGTTACCATGTGTTAAGTATGAACTACAGTATGCTATACAGGAAACATACAAAGTCCTTTCCATATGATATCGTATTGTTAATTTCATTCACTCCTCATAACCACTTTATGAAGTTTATTCCATGATCCCCATTTTACAAATGGAAACTGAGGCTCAGAAATGTTAACTTGCCCAAGGTTACAGATCTCTCAGGGCAGAGCTCAGATGTATGTCTGAATTCAGGGTCTCTGCCAATCATGTTTTCTGTTCCTTACAGCAGAGGAAATATCAACTAATTTAGTGTCCCCTAGAGACTGGGAACTGCAGTCATTATTTAAAATTTCATAATGACCTTGTAAGTTAAGTAACACTGATCTCATGGTACAAATGAAGAAAGTAAGGAACAAGCAGTTAATAAGGTGTCTGTGGTCACAGAGCCTGGAAACAGTAGGGGCAGGGTTGGAATTTGTATCTATTTACTCTAAAAGTCTATGCCCTTTCCACAATATCACTCTGCCATCTCCTCCAACCACAAATCTATTTAGAAAAGGAACTGAAAATACAGAACAGGCCTGAAGGACAGTATGGCTCCCATAACTGCCTATGACACTGAAGAATTAGAAATCACCTAAATGAGCTGGGGTGTGGTGATGCAGGCCTCTAATCTCAGCATACTTGGGGGCTGAAGAAGAAGAATTCCAATTTTGAGCCCAATCTGAGCAACTTAGTGAGACTCTGTCTCAAAATATAAATAAATGAACAAATGAATGGGGATGTAGCTCAGTGCAAAGGACTTGGAATTAATCCCCAGTGCCACGAATGAATGAATGAAAAAAAAAGGAGAGAAAAGGTATTGAATACTATGATAAAATTTTTATGTTATATTAAGAAGCAGAACACAAGATACAGAACTTCACAGAAGTTCATCTAAAGAGAAAAATGCATAGAGAAAAAACTAAGGAGACATGAACTACAATTGTGTCTTTGTGGGGAACCATGAGTCATTTGTTTGCCTTCTTTCTAACTTCCTTTTATTTTCCAAATTTTCTATAATAAGTATGTATGCTTTTAACATTTAAAAAATTTTTCTTTTTCTTTCTTTTAAGAAACTGGCTACCATCTGCTAGGCCTGAGTCCTAGCTTGTTTTCACCCTTGGAGTGGACTCTACTCTGATCAAGGGTAATTCAAACCTTTCAAATATCCAAATAATCTCTGTTGATTTTTTGAGGCAAATAATTGCATTTTATACTAAACTTATTTGCAGCTCAAATACAGCTTAAAACCTTGTTTTGATTACTTGTTTAGGGAAATGCATAAGAATCACACTTGCATGATGGGTGATGAGGCAGGGAATTATGGTTGGGAGGAAAAAACCCTGCATATTCAACAGCGTGTATACACTATAGCTCCTCTGACACGTGCATTTATGCATGCTCCTCCCACTGGAAGCAATTTCCTGTGCCCTTAACAGGCAGAAGGCCCACCTGGCAGATGGAGAGGCTGTGGTGGCTGCTCTTCGGACGACTACTAGCCTGGAAATGATGTGTTTCATCTGAGTCTACCCAGCAGCTGCTCTGGAACTGGCTCTCAGAAGGGCTCTTCTTGCTGTCAAGGTGTCAATTAGCTTCTCTAAGGGTCTCTCTAGTCATGGAATTATCTTTAGGAAGACACCTCTGGGCTTCGTGTCCACAAAGGCCAGCACAGAATCTTGATGGTGAACTTTAGCAAGGCGCCAACAAAGACCCAGGCTTCCCTTGCTGGGACTTCCTCCCCGGTCAGCCTCTCCTAACCCTAGGCCCAGGCTGGTCCCTGGCAGCTTTATTCACAACTGAGCAGCTCTGGGTATGGCCAATGCTTTGGGTCGCTCTTGTGATTAAGCACCAATGATCAACTGAATAGAGAACTACAAAGTCTAGAGCAATTCTCATAGCTAAAATATTCTTGTCGTTTTATTAAATGCTTTATTTTCCCTATTATTATTTGTCAAAAAGAAATGCTTCATTCTGACATGAAGTGAGAAAATACAGACAAAATCTCACCAGGAAAAGTAAGTAATTTGGTTCCTATCAGAGTAGCAAACTGTCATTCCATGTGAGTTTAACAATTTAATTTGCTTCTAACATTTAAAAATAAGAGGTCTTAACATTTAAATGCAGGTTTTCATCAAAACAACAAGAAACAAATCTAGGAACACAGAGCAGAGTCAGGAATCTTGCATGGTGACAATCACTAGCACTGAGAAGCAGCCAACTTGATACCTTTCCCACTTGGGTTCTGGAGATATGTAGGGTTGTTACATTTGGTCAGGATCTTTTTATTTATTTTCCTACCTATGTTAACATAAACATTCAAACTTTTTTAGTTTTTTAAAATCGGGACTAAATTATAAATCCTCTTTAGTTATCTGCTTTTTTTCCTCCATTTTGGCATACATAATAACGACCTTCATGGTCTTTTTTTTTGGGTACCGGGGATCGAACTCGGGACCTTTCTCTTGCAAGGCAGGTGGGGCACCGCTGAGTTACACCCCGGCCCTTCTTGGTCCTTTTTTTTTTTGGTACCGGGGATCGAACTTGGGTCCTTGCGCTTTCGAGGCAGGCGGTGGAACTACTGAGCTAAATCCCCAGCCCTTCCTTCTTGGTTCATTTTAAAGGCTACATAACATTTAACCATCTTCCTTGACTTTGCCAGATGAGAGAGCACTGCTTGTTTTTGGTACGAGGGATCGAACGCAGGTCCTTGCGCTTTCGGGGCAGGCAGTGAACCACTGAGCTAAATCTCCGGGAGAGCACTGCTTGTTGAGGTAAACTACATCATATTCCACCAGACAGTCCAGGTTCCCTCTGCAGGGTCCCTCACCGTGAGAGGACCACGTTTCCTGGGTTGTTAGCATGAGTTCCAAGTGTGTCTTACGGAAGTGGGGGGTATCAACTCTGAGCACAAGCTTTTGCCACCACAGCCATCATCTCTTCTCCCTTCACCACAAGAGCAGCCTGACCCAGCTAAGGGCTGCTTCTCCATTCTAGATCCTGATAGAGGCCACACAGCACAGCCATGGCTGACCTGAGATAAATGTGTAGCAGGGTGGAGAGTAGACATGAAATGAACCTATTATAAACTGCAATGAGGACTGCTCATTACAACACCAAAACCTAGCTTAGGGTAACTGATAGACGAAAGCATTAAAAAAACAAATAACTCAAACACTAAATAAAATAATTTAAAAAGGTATCTGGCTCACGCCTGAAGCCTGGCCCTGAAGATCGTAGCAGGATGTGGCTAGGACAGTGGCTCCAAATGCCTGGTGCTTTTAAGAAGTCCAAGTTGGCCCTGCAGAAAATACATCAAGCTTTATGGCTAACACAGAGATGGTTATTCATGTCAACAGTGTACAAAAAAAGAAAACAATACCAAAAAATGTAGTGTTAAGCAGCAAGATGCTCACAATAGCAAAGGAACTCAGTAACAAACACTGGCAGAGCAAAGAGCAGATCCCCATGCCCATGAAGTTTGGAGACACTCATTTCAGGACATACACTTTCTGGGTAGAAGTGGCCTGGCCTCCTAGGATTAAGCTGGGCTAGTATGTCTGTCTGTCTCTCTTTGTCTCTGTTCCTCTGCTCCGTCTGCCTTTATCTCCAGTCCTTGCCTACTTCCATTTTCTATTCTCCTGTGGTTTTCTTTTTTAACACTGTTCAGTCAAATGGAGTGAACTTCCCAACGGAATCAGTTTGCAGTGGTGCTACCCATGCAACCAAGGTGTCTTAGTTACTTTTCTCCTTGCTGAGACAAAATACCCAACACCCACAGCTGAAGGAGGAAAGGTTTATTTTCGCTCATAGTTTGTAGAGGTTTCAGTCCTCAGTTGGCTGGCTCCAAGGCAGGGCGGCATGGCAGAGGAGCATCACAGGGGAGAAAGAGTTCATAGCAAGGCAGACAAAAGGCAGCAAGTAGCAAGCAACGGCAACAGGAGCTGCCAGCCTTCCTTCTGTCCCTTTATATTCCACCCACTACCCTTTGGGTGGTGCCACCCACAAACAGGAGAGCACTCTTAATTTCGCCATTACAGCCTCAATCCCAGCATCAAAGCCTGGATCCAGCCAGCTCTGAAAAGCCCCACCTATGAGTGCATGAGGTTCTGAGGGACATCTAGGTTCAAGCCACAACACAGGGCTCACGGCCCTTCATCACTGTGGGCAAAGCTAAAAAGACTCAATGCTTTTAAAAATTATATGTTCACACTACGGGTGATAATCCAGAGGCAATGGTCCTCAGGGGCACTCTGACTCTGACATCTGTTGAGCCAATGAGTATTAGGGTTCATCTTCCCTGGGACCTGTCACACCTGGCTTCCATCTCAACACTGTCTTTAATAATCCGTCTTTCTGCCCTTTCCTGATCCCTAATTTTCACTCTAAGCTTCAATAACCCAAGTAGCCCACATCAGTGTGCTGCACCACACTGAGAGGACACTTAGGGTGGAACCTCCAGTGGCATGGCTTAGTCACCTCCGCTTCTGAATTTAGGTAAACGCAATCACTGGGAATGTCTTGGTTTTGTGTCTTCATCTCTACTTATTTTCAATCAATATCATTTATGAGATTCATCCACAACTGTTGCATGTAGTTAAGAGCTATTGTTCTCTCTGTCCAGTGTTCACTGTGTGAATGTACCCCAATTCATTTATCCATTCTTTTGTGGGTGGGCATCCCATGGTTATTCTGCACTTATTTATGTGGTGGATTAATATTAGTTTTCCACTCACCAACCCTAACTCGATGATAAGAGTCTCGTCTACTTTTTCTCTTTATTGAATTCCAATCCTTAAAACAGTGCCTGATCCATGATAAGAGAGAAGGGAAGATACTGGCACAGGGATGCTCAAAGTTTAGACCCCATTCCTAACTACATGGGCTGTTTCAACAGTCAAGTTAAATGACTACCCATTTCTGCTTGCCATTTAATTAAGTCCCTCAACTCTTAAATGAGTCCTGCCTCTTAATTCCAATAAAGATATTCAGATGTTATTAGCAATAGTTTTCAAGTACCAAAAGTCTCTGGCTTTCTCACAGACTGCTTACCAAGATTCTAGCTGCCTGAGGAGGGGCCGTATGACAGGACATCTATCATCTTCATGTTATCAGCACATTTATGAGACAAAATCTTTCCAATTCAATTAAGTTATCACTTCAATTTTCTTTGTAAAATGTGTAAGATAAAAAAATAACACATAAAGGAAACCCTTGTGCAAAATGGAGAACAGAAGCTGATCATGGGGCCTCCCAGGGAAAGACTCAGGCCTTGGGTATGGCCGCAACCCAGAAGTAGCCCTGCGCTCCACTCAGGGTCTTCATTTGACCTCCGATGGAGCCTAACAAGAAGTTACTGCGTCTTCACATGGGTACACACACTGACCTCTAGAAGCTGAAATATATAATGTCATCTTTTTATTTTTTAATTAAAAATTTAAAAACATTTTTTGATACAGGGTCTCACTGTATAGTTCAGGCTGGCCTTAAAATCACCTTGTATGCTAGGCTGGCCTTGAACTCACCGCCATTCTCCTGCCTCAGCTTACCCAGTGCTGCGATAACAGGCATGCACTACCACACCTGGTTTAAATGTCATCATTTAAAAAATGTGTCTTTCCAATCATGCCTTTGAGGCTCTAACTTGGACACAGGCAAACTGAGTTTCCCTGATATACACAGGCGTTTGCCTATTCATTCGTTTAATAAATATTTATGGACAAGTGAGAGTCAAGGTCCTAAGATACAGCAAAAAAAATGGCGATGCTTATGAAAGAATGTGAGGTAATAAACACATAAGCACATACACATTTCAAAATATTTCAGAAAGCAATGAGTGCTCTAAAGAATATAAAAGTAGGATAAGGGGTAGACAAAGTGAAAGAGGTAGGAAGGTGATTCAGATGGGGGTGCTGAGGACAGCCCCTCAGCTCCAAGGCCTGGGCATTAAGAAAGAGCCAGCCCCGGAAATATCTGGGCAAGCAGCATGCCAAGAAGAGGAGACAGAAGCCAAGGTTGTGAGGCCACAGTGAGCTCTCTAGACACGGAAGAGTGTACACTTCAAGTTGTTCTATACCTTGATGCCTGGCATGGGCTGCTCCCTCTTCTCCCAAGACTAAGCTGGCTCCTTCCACCTGTCCCTCTCCCTGCCATGGCCCTAGCCTGATGTGGAGGACCATCTCTGCATCCCTCATAGAGCTCCCCACATAGCACTACCCCCAGGGCCTTGCAATTGCTGATTTCAGAGCTGTCCTCCACCAGGATCGCAACATTAGGGACGACAGGGATCCCAATCTTCTCATCCCCAATATGAAAACAAACCTGACAGCACTGTCTCAGTCTCAGTTTCCTGATAAAGTGCTATGTTAGGTAAGATTTTAGCACTGGGGGAACCTGAGTGAAAGGCACATGGAAATTCTCTGTGTGTGTTTGGGGGAGTGGGGGGGGCAACCCAGGGCCTCGTGCATGCTAGGCAAATGCTGTACTGAATTAACCATCCCCAGCTTCTCTTTACTAATCTTGCAACTTCTTGGAAGTTCCAAATTAAAACATGTTAATGTGGAAGATACTAATAGACAGCTGGAATGATTAAAGGAAAGAATGGAGTGATAACTGGTAATACTCACAATATATCACAGAATCTGAGACACCATCAACTGTGAGACCCGACTTGATGTCAGAGATGCCAAGAAATGAAAGTGAAATGCATGCCTCCAAATCATAATAGCAGCATCTTCTCCTGGGAAGGGAGGGTAGTGAGAAGCTACAAAATTCCCTCCTGAGACCTAGGACTGGGCCTGCTGCACGATTTATGCCTCTGGCAAGGGCACTGGAATTCTGGCACGTGGCTCAGGTGAAGCCTCAGAGCAGAACATGGCATTGAGTCTAGAGAGACTTGAGTTCACACCTTTGCATGATGTGAAGTCAACATCTCGGGGAGCCAGATCCCATGTCCATAAAAGGAGACAGTAATAGTCCGGGCCTCACACTGCTAACTTGAAGATTAAAAAAGATGAGGAGGTAAAACTACTTAGCCTTGGGACCAGATAGAGAACAGATAAGATAAGGATGAAGAGGTAATGAGGGAGCTTGAGCTTTCTGACAAACAATGGTGGCAGCTCTACACATAGGCCCTTGCCCACCCCGGAGGACAGTGACAGCAAGGGAAGAGGCTGCAGCCTGTGCATCACCTCACTGTTTCTTCTCCAGTTGGACAGAAAGATGGGGACAAAGCAGAGAGAAATGCCTATGAAGCACCTATCCGGGACTGTGCCTGGCACTTTTCCTACCGTTTGTCACCTAGTTCTCAAACCAACTCTAGACCCGAGGCAGTCAGGAGGGCCCTTTTACAGATAAGGAAACTGAGGCACAGGAAGGTTAACTCTTTTGCTTTAAGGTCATGGCTATAAATAACAGAGGCAGGCTTTGCACCTCTCTAGGCTCCAGAGTCCAAAGCGTTGAAAACAGAGACAAACAGAAGCCAAGTCAGAAATAACATCTTTGTTCTTCATGAAAAGACGTGGGAGTCCCAGGTGATGGGTGCTAGTCATAAGAGTGGAGAAGAGGATGAGGACTTTCAGCTCTGGAGCCAGGGTGCTGCTGTTTCGCTTTGGCTCAGATGACAGGAGCAGATGCAGAGGTAGGGACTCCGGGAGAGACATGGAGGGAAGGTGAGAATTCAGAGTAGCCAACTACACCCTTTTTGCAAGTCCAGGCAAATATCAAGTCAGCCCAAGAATAAAAACTAAGGTGCCAAAAGAGGTTTGGGGACAAAAGGGGCTTGTAGTTCGCCAGGCTCTGCCAGGCCCTTGACTAAGAATACGTGATAACCAATTGTGACATGTATAAAATTTTCTCTGCACAGTGATAAAAGGATTCCTTGACCATTCTTTATGTAATTTTTCTTAATGCAGACAAAGTGTTCAAGGAAAACACTGGCTGCTGCTTCTTCTTGCAGCTGTAATTAAAACTTTCCCATGTGTTGTTGGAGTTCAGCGAGGTAAAGCACAGAGAGAACCTGGTGCACTGAGGGGCATATGGGAAGAACTCCGCACCATGACAGCCACAGCTACTGCTCTCATTAGCTGCCATCGTCAGCATCACCATCAAACGTCATTATTGTCAACCATCATCACCACCGCCATCAATCACTGTCATCATCACCAGCATCACCGTCGTCGTCAAATATTGTTACCACCATTATTTCACATCCTCTCTTCTCTTGGGAAAATGCGATTAATAAAGGTGACATTTTTCTCTTAAAGAATACAGAACTTAAGACAACTATTGTACATTTCCTCTCATATGTGGAATCTAGAAAAAAAGACTATATGAAAGTAAAAGGAAGACAATTAGCAAAGAGGAAGAGGACCAGGAGGTGAGGGAAGAGAAGGGTAAGGAAGGGCAATGAGGGGGTGGATATGATCAAAGTGTGCTACTGCTGCGCTTTAGCTCTAGAGCGTCGAGGCGAGGCTTTCAGAAGGTGATCAGATCATGGGGCTCTACACTCCACAGCTGAATGTGCTGGGGGGGGCCGTGGCTAAAGAGCTGGGTCACTGGGGGAGTAACCTGGAAGGGTCTGTCTCCCTCCCTGACCCCTCCCTTCTCCCCCCGTTTCCTGGCCACCATCACCGGAGGAACTTTCTGTCATGCCCTGCACCAAGACATTTCTGCCTTGGTGCCAGCTGACTGTGGACCAAACCATGAGCCAAAACAAATCTCTCTTCTTTTAAGTTGTAGGTGTTGGATATTGTGTCTCAATGACAAGGAAAGTAACTAAGACAGATATGTGTGACCAATATGTGTGTGTAGGTATGTATTACAATGTCACAATAAAATTCATTATTCTGTACTATTAATATGGTATGAACTTTAAAAATAACATAGAACTTAAAAGGTGCTAGATCTAGGTCTGAAGATTAGCTCTCCTTGTAAATTCAGAAGAAAATATTTCCCCTCATGAGTTACTGACAAGGAATCAAAGCTATGTATATGAAGGGCTCAATAAGCCAAGTATGGTGGTGTATACGAGTAATACAAGCTATTTGGGAGGCTGAAGCAGAGTCACAAGTTCAAGGCCAGCCGGGGAAACTTAGGGAGACTCTGTCTCAAAATAAAAATAAAAAGGTCTGGAGATGTTGCTTAGTGGTAAAACACAGCTGAGTGGTAAAATACTCAGTGGTAAAACACCTTAGTGGTAAAACACATCTATCTCAAGTATCAAAAAAAAAAAAAAAAAGGAAGGAGGAGGTCAATAAACAACATGCTTCCAATTAACACTGGCTTTGGGCACCTGTTTCTCCTGTCTCTCCTTCTTAAATAGATTAATGCAAAAATGGGCAGTGGGCAGAGAGCAGGGAGACCTGGTAAATGACTCAGTCACCTCATGTAACTTCCTTTAGCTAAAGCACACACTGCAAGGAGCAGGTTGTTTTCCTTTCAGCTTCCTCTGGTAACTGAGGTATTCAAAGCTTGTTTCCCTCCATGTCTTTCCCGGAGTCTCTGCCTCTGTACCTGCTCTTGTCATCTGGACCAAGGCAAACCACCAGCATCCTAGCCCCAGAGCTGAATTCTTCATCCCCATCTCTGCCTGTCCTGTGCTCTAGCAGTCATACTGTCCTTTGGGACTTGCCACCACCCCAATAAACAAACTACACATTTTCCACATCCTCCTTCTCTCTTGGCCTCTGAAAAGCAGCTTCCACACATCTGCCAACCCAAACTGCTGCTTCCAACTCTAGACAGCCGAGCAGTCTGACAGACTCCCATTCTGTCGAGAAGCCTGGTGAGAAGCTGGAATTCAGTCTCTTGGGATGAGGCTGCCCGTGTAGAGCAAGGAGATAAATCTTTCAAGGTTGGACTGGAAATGTTTCTCTCTGTCTGGAAGAAGTGAGGGGGAAAGATCGGAAGCTTAAAGCAACATCCCTACATTGTCTACTTCATTATCAGACTTAACCAAGGCTTAACTCAATGCTCTTGGTATATACAATGCAGTGGCTCAGGGAACACTTAGGGTGATGTGAAGGTCTCCTTACACCAGCACCATTTGAGTTCCAAAGATCAACTGTCAGAAAGCCCAGCAATTATGGCGTGCGTTTAGAGGTTCCCTCAAAGCCTCATGAGGGGCGTGGTCTTGGGGGGGCGGGGGGACATTTTCAAAGGTGGATGGATCTAGAGTATGTGATTGATTCATGGTGCCGGGCCAGAGGGCACTAGGATTAAGAGTGTGAATGCTACTCACCCTAAGTAGTCTGAGTAAGATAAAAGGAGCAGAAAGATGCTGTTAAAGTCTCTTGTCACTTTTGCTGTCTTCTGCTGCCATGAACTGTTGCCCTTCTGCCATGTGCCATTCTGCCTTGAAGCCAGCTTATATGGACTAAAACCTCTACAAACTGTGAGCCAAATAAACCCTTCCCTCTTTAACTTTGGATGTTGGGTATTTTGTCTCAGCAACGAGAGAAAAGTAGCCAAGACACCAGCCAACCTAGAATAGGCACTTATTCACCAACTCATAGGGTTGTTTCTTCAAACCCAGAAGTGAGATGTTATCTTTCCTATGCAGCAGGCCTTGGGAGAGCACTCATCACATAAACACACAGTCTCTACACACTGCCTCCTTCCACCTCGAGTCAGCATTTCAGAGCTTCAGACTCTAGCTTGTCTTCCAGCTTCAATTAAACCTGAACAGCAATGGAGGGAACAACAGGTACTTGTGTCCAAATGCTGAACCTGCTGGCCTAAGGTGAGAACATTCCAGAGTCCTGAGTCCCTGCTGCAAAAGAAGATTGTTCTAAGACTGCTGGGACGCCATGTGTCTGTGAGTACACACTGTTGTTCTACAATGACCCATGCCACACCTACATCCATAACTTCCTAGGTGTACCCAAGGAGGCATAAGCTCACAGCAGTTTCTCTCACTGGGTCCTGTCCACTCACTGAGCAGCCCAGCACTGCAGCAGATACTTTAGAGACAAGCTTTCATGTAATGCTCAGGACCACTCATGGAGGAAGTAGGTCCCTGTTTTAAAGATAACACTGTAATTTCCACAGGATAAGAGAGATTAGTGAACTGAGGTCATCCATCAGTAAGATACGTGGCAGATCCAGAATTTAACATGAACTGTTCAAGTCTCCATCAGAACCACAACCAATGTATCCAAGGATCCTGACAAGTGTGCAGACATGTCACCTGCTCCCCTCCCCATGTCATCTTTGCACTTCTCCACCAACTGGACATGTGCAAACAAAACTAGGTAGACAGGTGGCTGAGTAGACGGACAAACCGACTTGACAGATCCAGCTAACTTAAGAGCCCTGAGCCTCACCTCCCACATCTGCTCTCATCATAATATCCCTCCAGTTCCTCCAATGCACCAAGCTCTCCTATCCCAAGGCTTTGAGCTTGTGTCCCTTCTGCCTGGAATATTCTCTTCTGTCTACTTAGTTAACTCTAAATCTTCTTTCAGGTGTAGCAGATATCCTCAGAGAATCCCTTCCTTAGCCCCAGTTTAACAGGGCTCCCTTCTTAATCTCTAGAACCCTATCTAGTATTTCTTCATAACACACACAGTTTATGACTACAAATTTATTTGTACATTATTTTTGTCTTAATGTGTTTAATTTTTCTTCTCTGAAAAGACTTCAGGCTCCAATGGGCAGAGAGAGATCGCCATCTCCTATGCTCACTGATGTGTCCTCTAGGTCAAACTTCCTAATAGGGGCTAGGCCAGTTACAGACAATGAGGAAAGCCATAAAAATCAATGAAGAAATAGAGATAGGAGTAAATCTAAGCATCAAAGAGGAGGACTCGGGAGCATCTGGGTGGGGAGTAGAGTTTTTTCCTCTGGTACTAGTGATACCGAAAAGTTTTAGATAACTTAATAGACTGAATATTAAGGTAGTTGTAGAAGTAAAATAAGTAATGTCTTCTTTTAAGATTTGCTTTTCCTGCAACTCCTTGTTTAAGGTGAGGATTATCTGACTCTAACCCGTAACTTCATTAACCTAACAAAGTTACCATGCCAGGGTGAATTTACAATGTATATGGCCTATCTTGTGTCTGTGACTTGCAAATAGGAACTGGAATTGTACGTAAACATCAAAGACCACTAGGGATGAGATAATGGCTGAAAAGGATACAAAAAGGAAAATGCTGAACAAAGGGGGCGCGGATACTGACCACACTGGTTTCTGGTTTTCCCGAGAAGAAATTTTATTATTTTATCTGAATTCTGTGTCTCTGTGTATTTCTTTCCGAGATTTCTGCAACACTAGGAATTGAACTCAGGACCTTGAACTTGCCAGGCAGGCACGGTACCACTGAGCTAAATCCCTGGTCCTGGGAGCAGAGTTTGATAATGAATGCAAAGACAAAACTGCTAAGAGGAGTACACGAGGGTGCATGTGGGTGAGAGAACTGGAGCTGAGAGTTCAAAGTCAAGATGGAGAGCTGGGGCCTTGCACTAAAATGTCTCATCCACCTATCTATCCCACCACTCACCCATCTATCTACCCATCTACCTACTCGTCCATCTATCCACCACCCAATGTAAAACAAGCTGGCCTGCTCTTGGCTTTCGGGAACAAACTGACAAGCAGCCATGCTGCAGTGGAGCTGGTCTTCTGTTAGGTGAATAACACCTCTGAGGTTGCAAGTTACAGCCTACATACAGCTGCACACCGGGGTCTAAATCTCAGGGACAGGCTCTGACTGGGGACATAAACACGACAGACATGAGGAGGACTGCATGAGCACCTAGGCCCCTGGCTTTGGAGATCCAACCTGGCATGGAATGTCAGGCTGAGGCTGGCACAGCCCCATTCCAGGCCACCTTTGTTTGGGAACAAATCTTCAGTCTCTAGTCCTGATTCTGTTAGCTGCTAAGAGTCCAGACAGATCCCTCCAAAAAGTGCAAGGCAGCGAGCAATCAGTACTTTCCCTGGTTTGTGTCCTTAGGACAGCCTCCAAGTAGGTTTCTGTGCTGTGACCATGAAATTCATGAAGACAAACAGTGGGTAAGGTTCCTATTCATACAGTGTAGGCCTGGAAAGTCTTAGAGTTGGCAGTTTTCACAAATTTGCAAACCTGGAAAGGGACTTCAGATGTCAATCAGTCCTTCCAACACTGGCCAGAGGTCAATGTAGCTGAGTGGACTTCTAACATCTAAATGATAGGTCACCTACTTTTGGATCTTGTGGTGGGATGTCCAGATCAGTATTGTTAAGACCACCCTGCTACTAAACAGCTATCTGCAGTCAATCTTTCTTATATCAATTAGTCAATAACCAAGATTGTCTCTATCACTTGTAACTATATCCCCAGCATCTAGCCCATCATAGGGTGACTATAGAAGGACAGACAGATGAATAGACAGATAAATAGACAGATGACTCAAAACTTGTTTCTGTCCACCTTCTACTCACTGGTCTCTATTCTGTCCTCTGGAGATTCTGGTAGTATAAGAAAAAAAGCCTAAACTTTGAAGGGGGGGAAAAGTGATGACACTTTTGAACTGTGTGACCATAGGTGAGTTTTTACTAAACATTCTGAAGATCTCTTTCTCCAGCTCTACCATGGAAAGAATGTCTATTGAATCCCTGGATTCTTTTTTTTTTTTTTTTTGGTACTGGGGATTGAACTCGGGACCTTGCACTTGCAAGGCAGGTGGCGGAACCACTGAGCTAAATCCCCGGCCCTGTCTGGGTTCTTTCGATACTGAAATAATACAAATCACTTCAGCATGTCAACCAAGAAATTCTTTTCTTAAGATTTTAGAGATCAGAACACAAAGGAACAAATAATAAATCTCATAAACAAAAAGTTAACCAAGAGTCTGAAACATATATAACAAAAGGCTCACCATCCCATTAATCCCTACAAAATGATCAGAATAATGCAACAGAACAATAGGAAAAGGAGATTAATGAGTTATTCACAAACAACAACAAAACAAGAGAAAATTAAAGGACAGACATTTGATCACCCTCACAAGTAACATGGAAAATGTATATCCACAAATCAACAAAATGTAATTTTCCCCTCTATCAGTTTGGTAAGATATGGAAGACTGATAATACCCAAATGTTGGAAAGGACATGGGACAAGCTGTTACCTTGGTGTGACTGAAAACTGGTTCAGCCTTTTGAGACAGCAGTTTGGCTGGGCCTATTAGAACAAAAAATGTATATTCTTTACTTCAGCATATCCACTTTTACCCATTAATCCTGCAGCAATACCTAGAAGTATGCAAAGAGGTTTGTTTGCACAAGGACAAGTCTGGCAGCTTTGTTTGCCATGAACAAGAAATGAAATACATCTAAATACCCTCCATCCAGAGGAGTTACATAAGTTATGGATCTTTCATACTGGGAAATACTCAGCAGATGCTTAGAAAGAGTAAGGAAGTAGCTGTCTATGAGACAAAGAAGAAAGCTTGTGTTATATCATCCAATTTATATAAAAAAATAAAACTATAGCAGCATCAGTGTGTCCAGGGGAGCAGTAGTTTTCCACCAAAGCAGTTCTGCCTCCTGGGTGGCATTTGGCAATGCTTGCAAACATCCTGGGTTGACACAATTAGGGAGAGGGTCTACCAGCTAGGACCTGGATGCTGTTCAATGACCCACAATGCACAAGAGACCCACCAAACAAAAAGTTATCTGGTCCTAAATGTCAACTGTGCTGTAGGTGAGCTACCATGGTGCAGAGATGTGTAACTGTCATCAAATGGCTCCTTCCAGCACAGAGGCATGATTTGGCCAGTGTGATTCCATCTCCACTCCTGCTGTAAGAATTCCTTCATTCTACCACCAAGCCGTAGCGTTAGGAGGTGTGCCCTGGAAGCGCCACACCCACCAAGACACAGCAAGGAGTAGATGCAGGTAGGGCCCAGACCATACTGACTCAGTGAGACTCAATCCCATGATGCTGTTGGCTATAGGAGGAAAAAGAAGCCTTCCCCACTGAGGGCAGCTGAGCCAGGGGTGTCAGACTAGAGCTGCCCACCAACATCTGCCTCTGCAGCCCACTCTGAACACAGCCAACTGAAAGACAACTCTATATGAAGATGGGGGGGCTGAGTCCTGATGACATTGAGCCCCTGAAATTCATGCTGTGCCCTTGGTCTTTTCGGTGAGGTAAACCCATGAATTTCGATGTGAGATGGGTTTCCTTCTCTTGCCACCAAGAGAGTGCCAGCATGGATCAGGAGTCAGTGTCTTGGAACAACCTGAGCGCAGTTCATCTCCCACTGTCCCCATGTGAGGAGCCTGGCCCTGGATGGGAGCAAGGTCACATTACAGGAGCAGGAGGGTACTGTGGAGCAGACGGCTATATCCAGAGAACCCCGTCATCAGTGTGTCCAGGAATGTTCAGAGTCTACTGTGACCACTGGCCCTCAGACCAAGCTGCAGCTCCCCCATTAAATCTGCCCACAGGGCACAAGCACAAGGACCAATGGCTAAAGGATGGCTGCACTGCTCACTACAAGGCGGAGTTGCTCAACTGTGCATGGCAGGGATTGTGGATCAGGTCATTACTTGTTTTAGGGTGAGGTCTCGTGCACTGAGGGTGAAGCAGCGCCCCTGGCCGCATGCTCTGGATGCCAGGAGAACTTCTTTCCCTTATGCTCCTGTGCCCCAGCCCGGGGAGGGAGATGACAGACAAGTTTAGGCAGGTATGTGATTACTCTCTTGGAGAAGTGGACATCTGAGCTGACCGGCAGAGGGGGCCTAGTTTCAGGACTAAAATTGATATCAAGCACTTGAAGAAAATCCCCAAATACAGAGGCCAGAAACTGGTGCAAATGATCATGCCCAGAAACTCTAAGACCACAACCAGACGAAACAGCCTCTCTCCTTACCTAGTCCACTCCTGAAACAACTTTCTGGCAACAACAACAACAACAACGACAACAACAAAAACAACAAATTCTTGTGGTCAGTACAAACACCCTACATCTGATTTGGGTTGTGGCTTGAGATCCATCTTCTTTCTTGATCAGCTTAATTTAGGAGATATGGCGCAATGACAGCCATTGATGAAAGTGATATTCAAAGTTATCCTTGTCAAGTTAAAAATATCATTGACCAATTAACACTGATTTCAAAGCTGTGTTAGAGCAGTAATTGGTCATTAAAAAGCTGTAGGTGACTATTAACAGCAGTGACTAGGTAACCAGGCGGGGATCCGTTAACTTACAGGCAGGCGGGCTTGGAGCTGTAACAATTGCACGTGGCTCGGGCTTCTAGGAAGAAGAGTGCCCCACACACTCTACCTAATCTCTTCTTCTTCCCCTTCCCAAGAACTCCGAGAAGAAAGTCCACAGGTAAACAGGGACAACGACGGCTACCACTAAGCCACGCAATTGGTGAAGGGAGGGAGAGTGTACCACCCAGAATCCTGCAGAACAGCCCAGCGGGGAGTTAAGCACTTCCTCTCGGTGCGAAGGATTGAAGGTGGGCAAAGAGGAGGAAGGGAGGAAGAAGGGTGGGAAGCCAACATGTGGGGAGGAGGGGGTACAGAGAGACAAGACAGAGTGTGGGAGAAAGGAAGGGAGGAGAAGAGGAGGGGAAAATCAAGTAAGAGAAAAGAGGCAGAAAGAGGAGGAAAAAAAAGGAACAGAAGAAAAAGAGGAGGTTGAGAGCAAAACAGAAGGAAAGGGGGAGGGGACAGGTAAGGAAGAGCAGGGCAGGAGAGGGAGGGAGGGAGGGAGGGAGGGAGGGAGCGAGTGAAAAGTGAGGGCCCCATGTCTGATATCCTGGCCCATCTCTGGCTTCTCCCGAAGTCCTCGTGGCCAGGCACCTGGAAAGGGGAGTTCTTTTAGGGTAACTTGCACGATCAGCATGCCCTCAGGCTGACCCCACGCCGCAGTGCTCCACGGTGGAGCCGAGGCCTGGGCTGCATTAAACATGGGGAGATGCAAACTTCGACACATGCCAAGATATGGATGGTGTGTGGCACAGAATGGGAAACGCCATGACTGTGGGGCGTGGGACAGGGGTGCCGAGAAAGGCTCTGCTCAAGGCGGCCATGGCCTGCCAGCTCCAGGAGGGAGGGGAGAGGGCCCACGCCCCTCAACGCCACCACGTCCCACTAAGCACTGTACCTGGCAAGTAGCAAGGGCTTGGCGGGTGTTCGCTGAATGAGTAAGCAACTGGGCTGTAACTCCAAGCTCCTGGGCTTTAGGTGCTTCTGTGCCCGATGGGTTTGAGGGGATGTTAAGAAAAGTGGAGAGGACCGGGCTTTTTAAGCAGGAGAAAGCCCTGGTAGACTTCCTGGGGCAGAATCCGGGAGAACAACACGCTTGTCCATTCTGCTGTCTGATCTCCCCACAGGCTCCTGGAGAGCAGCAGCTTCAGTATTACAGACCAGAGGACAAGCCAACCACAGCTCTACCTTCCACATTCGTTCCAGCACTGCATCAGCTGAGCGGGGTCCATTCCAAGCCATTTGCCCAGCAGGCAACAGGTGTTAGGACGAGGAGGCAGCTCCAGCCTCACTCCTGGAGGGAGCCTGGTGCCCACCATCTGCATTCCTCAGACGAGCTGCACAGGAAGACCATCTGTCCTTCCTTTGGCTTGAGACCTACTTCTCGATGCGCAGAAGACTTCATCCACCCTAACCACCTCTATTCACCCAGCCTTGTTTCAGCCCCCAATATGTGAGGTCCTGTAGCAGGAGGGCAAGCACCTTGCTCTTCCTGCCTGACACCAGGCAGGTGGGAGGTCTGACAGTGGCAAATGCTGGGCCTTGAATTGCACAGCACCCAGAGATGCAAACAGCAACCTTCCCACCAAGAGCCCCTTGTGGCTGGATTAGTTACTCTAGGAAGTTTTTAAATGTTTATATTCCGTTTGGGCAGGGCTGGGAGAGAAGAAACAGCCTGCCCTTCCCATGTAATCGCAAGGCCTCATTCAAACACGTTACATGGTCTTCTGCAAAGGGAAGAGAACACAGAACAGGAATAACTGTCCACTATGTTCTAATCACAGCTCCGGGATGGTCCTGCTGCGAAGGCGAGGGGGCCCATCTTGCCTTTACAGGGGTCCTGCCTGCTCTCTGGTCTTTAGGACAGTGTGGAGCCTCTATGTGCAGAAAGGATCCCCCACCAGCACACACTGGCAGGCTCACTGACAGCCCAGGCTCCTGGTGCTACTCCCATAGCACGCAAGGCTGGCTAGAATGTCTGCCCAAGCTGGGCATCTCCCTCATACATGCTTCATTCTTTCAAAAAGCAATAGCCAGGCAGAAAAGTAGGGTTGTTTTTTTTTCTGGTACTGGGGACTGAACTCAGGACCTTGTTCTTGCTAGGCAGGCATGGCACCATTGAGCTACCTCCCCAGCAGGAAAGTGTTTTTTTAGGCAGAGGAGCAGAAAAGGGCCAGCCAGTTGTGACAGAGGAAACTGGAAAAGAGTCTGGTGGAAGAGAACACAGATTAGTGTCACAGCAAGCTATTTTTGGGGGGGTTTTGCTTCTTTATTGGTGCAGGGGACTATAGGATACGTTACCACCTTGAGAAGGCTCCATTTAAGTTGTGACTCACACACTATGATAAAAAGAAAATGACTCCAAACACACCTCCTACTTTTTATGCAAGCATTTAGAACACCAGACGCTGCCATTGAAGAGCAGTAAGCAAACACAGGGTCTCTGAAACTCAAGGCTGAAGGAGGAATCTTGGGCAGTGATCCCTGGTACCTGGGTGTCCAGCACTTTCACTGGTCCACATGCTGTTCACATAATGCACAGGGAAACAGTAGGGACAAGGATGTCCCTGTAATACAAAGAGAAACCATGAACATCTCATTCACTGCTTCCAAGGGGCCACTGTCCCTTCCTCCTCCAGTTCGTTGGCCGCATCATGGAGGAATGGGAAGAGCCAGAGCAGGGAACCCACAGCAGTGAGCTGGGCTGGCTTCTCCAGAGCTGGTGGTGGGGCGGGGTGTGCGCTCCACTCCAGCTAGGGCAGGGAGCAATGACGCTGGACCCTGGGAACCCCCAAAACCATCTCAGGCCACAAGGGGTGACCTGGACCAGACACAGGGAAGGATGGCTCCAGCCAGAGCTCCAAGCACTCACGTATACATTTCTAGGGACACCTGAAGACAGTGGTTCTGCCTGCCACCCTGCAGTCAGTTCTCCCTCAGGTCCTCCTCTCATATGCTCACTTCTCTCCAGTGTCTCTCCTTCTCTGCTTCCTTCCCCTCGATGCCCTTCCTGATGTCCTCTGTCACCTTCCACTCCACCTGCTCACCCCTCCTCACATTCAGGCCTCTCAGCGACCACTGCCCCTTGGTCACCAATGACTAAGTAGGCGCCCTGCTGCCCACTCCACTCCATGGTCCTCCCCATAATCCACTGCCTGCTGCCTGCCTTGGTACTGTCATTTTTGAGTGTGATAATTGTCGCCGCTAAGGTGTCCTGCCGGCAATTAGGAGACATGACCATCACACCAGCTAGAGTGACTTGGCTGCATCCTTGACTGTTTTTCAGTCCCTCCTGAAGACATTTCCCTTGCTTATAATTATGACGTACAGCACACCTTTTCCATTAGCATTTAGCTGCTTCATTCACAGACATGCCTTATGCAGGCTCTATCCTTCCTTCTCAACCCAACCAAGTGGCAACTGTTCAGCAAGTGGCAACTGTGACCACAAAACAGAAAATAAACAAAACAGCAGCTGCCAACCTCCATGATGAGCCCAAGTTAGGGTCACGTCCTAACCTGCCCAGTCACACTGGTCAGCACTCCAAATGACCTTGGAGTGCTGGCTCATGGCTGGGCACGGAGGGAGTTAGGAAAAAGCCAGGGATCAGGCAGCTCTGAGATGCCACAGCAAGATGAAGAGAAAGAAGTCCATATTCAGCTCTGTGCCACAGCTGGTGTGCTCTTGTGCAAGTCACTGCTTTGGGTTTCCTCAAATAAAAAACAAACATAAAAACAGGATTAAACCGAATATCGAAGTTACCACTTCCACCTGTAGACTGTTTAAAAAGTCCAAGCCTTTATGTTTTTCCAGCTTTCCAACATGAAATTACAGCACAGAATAAACATCAAAACACAGGCACTCACCCACATGTGTGTATAGAGGCAAGCTCTAAATTTTCCTCAAACTCTATACCCCATGACTTTATACCTTTAAGACCAAAAAAGCCTCCACATTTCATGGATTTCTCACATTCCTGGGGACCTACCAATTACGAACTCTAGACTTCAACTCTTCTCTACTGTGAGAATATTACTTTGTCACCAATACCAGCCGCCCATGGCAGCTTTGACAATGACTAATGGGTCAATAAAACAGTGGGCAGAATCCCATGGCAGATTATGGAAATGGGCTCATTTCTCTGAAACAAATATTCATGGCCTGCAGGGGATAAGCTCCACAGGAGGGGCAAAGAGTGCAGAGAAGCAAGCTCCAGAGGGTGACCCAAAGAAAGTCACTCAACCCATGGAGTCACACTGCTTCACTTGCAACATGAGGACAAGGACTAGCTCAAGAGTCACAGAAAGAGGAGAGGTCAATGGAAATCAAGGTACCAACAGAGGCTGCCAGGAGCTACAAGTGTTAGCTGTCACCCCGGCAAGGCCTCCTGGGCACCTCTCACAGATGCTGCCCTTGCCTTCCAGATGACTGAATGGGGGGCCTGTCTCCTCACCAGAACCCTGACCCCTTGAGAATATGGCATCTTGTTCTCTGATGCCCTGTCACAACTGATATGGGGTCCTTGGTAAAGCTGATGCTAACTCAAAGTTTTGAACACACAAGCATGTCCAAAGACATTCAATGAAATGGAGAAATTATTTTGATACTGCTTATAAGTTTGTTTTTTTTTTTGCTCATCACAAGTGGTTAGTAGCTCCCTAAAGGTAATAATCACAAAAGCCAAGTGCCACACACTGTGTTCAGCACTTTATACCTCATACCATGTCACATCCATGCTGCAGGGTGGACAGCGTCCACTGTCTCCCTTTCTGCAGAGCAATGCTCCTTTTCTTAGGAGAATGTCTCTCTCACTAGACTGTGAGGTCAGTGAGGATAAGCCCAGAATCAAGGCTGGCTCACCCCGGGCTTTGCAGACTTCAGGGCAGGCCTGGCATATATAGCAGGCCCTTATCAGCTTGCAGATGAGAAAAGGAAGCACAATACACTGTGAAGGAAAATAAAAGATTCTTCTTGTTCAGAAAGACAAAAGCAAAAGAATAACCATCACATTTATGTTCCAAAGAGACTTTGTCTCTGCTTTTTGTTTTCAACGGCATCAGGCTTTCTCAGAAGCCTTGGCTTTGTGGGAGGAATGTTCTCCGGGAAGGAGAGAGCAAGAATAAAGCCAAATGCTTCCCTGGTTTTCACCTAACATGCACCATGTGAGCCAGTACTGCCGGAAAGACCCAGAGTGCAAATGGCTGCCTCAGCCCACAGGCATGACTGGAAGGATCAGGCATGAGTAAAAGGGACTTTTGTCTGCTTTACAGCTGGTGCCCCTTCCCCCAGATCTGGAATGTTACTTGCTGAGGCAGAGGCTTCCTATAACCCCCAGGACTGCACCCACAGCTCCCATCTCTGCACATCCCTCTACCACTTCATCTTTCTTTACTTAAGGAACTCCTGACTCTGCATAGCAACACACCAGGCAAAGCACAAAGACAAGCCTTGGGTAAGAGAATGCTTGGGGCCCGAGGGTAAGGAAAGAGGAGGAAAGAAAGAGTCGGGAAACTCAAAGCCTGAAGTCCAAAAACATAACCATCCTCCAAACCACCTGCAGCTTTCTCATGCAGCCTACTGAGCTGCCGTGATTCATTATTCATAGGAAAAAAATCATGGATTCTCCCTGCATCACAAAATACTCAGCTCAACTAAACCTTTAAAACAATTGCTCAGGCTACATGATTTTGGAGGGCAGGGGCAGTAAAGAACTCACACCAAAGGAAAAAAGCTTTGTGGAAACAAAGAAACCCTCTTTACAAAGGAGACCTAATTAGTTCTCTATGCAAACAATACTGTCCAAACAGTTTCCTGGTGGCTAAATTCAAAGGTGGAAATGAATCCTACTGTACTTACACTAAAGGAACTTTTTTAAGGGAAAGACCTAAGGGCTCAGAAATTAAGTGTGCTAATGTATTATTTCACTCCAATTTAGCAGATATAACAACATTTGCTGGAGAAAAAGTAGGTGGATAGTTTTTAAAGTCTAAGATACCTTTATAAAACTTCAGTTGGATATTAACACAGAGCTCCAATGTTTGGAAGTAGGGTATTTGAAGAATAACATCATATATTTCAAAAGTGTAAGCTAGAAATTTATTGATAAATAATAATTATGTTGTATGGAAGTGATAGAAAACCTTTCCCTCTGTGTTACAGGTAACAGCGAGAAAACCTGAGCAATACAAAGTAAAGGCCTGAGTTTTGTTTTGGTTTCCATTGTATTTTCTGCTGCTTCTTCATTTTATCTCTCGTCAGTGCCAGCTGGAGGCCAAGCATTAGCAGCCCAAAAGCCTATGAAATACTTATTCATGAAGACTTTCAAACTTTCATTGGAAAGACTCCAGATATCAATGCTACTTTTGTACTGAAAACTGGTCAAATGCTGCCACTTCTTACTTTTAGCATGTGTGGAACACACCCTGTCTCCTTTGGGGACACAGGAGTACAAGCACTTTTTAAATAGCATGTATTCAATCTGGTCAATAAACACCATTTCTTGCTAAAGTTCTTTTTGCTGAATGCAATGCCAGACCTCTCCAGCAGTCCCAGCAGTTAGTGATGCTACGGGCGAATTATCTCAGTCTCGCAGGCATTTATAAAGGAGTATAACCTTCAAGACATCCCCGCAGGCAAACAAGACACTGATCAAACAAGGTGCCCCGAGGGAGCATCCCTGAAGCCCTCTTACATCCAGCTAATCACCATGGGCCCACACCTGCTTCGACAACTTTTCAGGGAAAAACTATTTCAGACAGTTTTCAGAGTTGGACGGCTAGATGGGTAACATGTTTGTGCATGCCAGAGGCCCCAGAGCTGTCCTACAGAAAGTTCCAGGCATGGCTGCAGGTTCACTCTCTGCCCACCATCTCAGTGATGCATGTGGCTGTCCATGTGGGCAACACCTTGACCAAGCTGGACCTTTCCCTTCCCAATGAAGGCAACCATCCCAGCTGTTTCTACGATTGTCAAAGAACTAGTAGACTCTACCTTCGCTCAGAAACATAAAATTTCTCAAATTGTTCAAAAATCACTAAGAACAGATATTACCGAATGAGATGCTTTTCTGTCTTTGTTTCCTCGTCCATAAAATAATAATTTGAGTTTCTCACCTAACAGAGTTGCTTCCAGAAATGAATGAGCTATTTAACATAACACATAGAAATCAATAAGAGGAAGCTGTAGCTTATAATTATTATTAATTTTTAGTCACAGTATATTTGTTCCTTTATATCAGTGTTCCCCATAGCTCAACATCCTTGACTTTTTTGCAGTTTTCATTATTGTTTATTTGGTATTTTTCTTTAGGCTGACTCATTTCCCTTTTGCTTTAAAATTATTTTAAAAGAGAACCGTACATCACCATGGTAAGTGGGAACATAGAATGACGTCATAACTAGAAGGCAAGTGTAAAAATAAATATACTGAACACAAAACAATGTAAACTGAAGACTTCTGCTGGCCAAAGGTGACGATTCTCGGTCTGTGTTTCTTTCCGAAAAGGAAAAGATCAGATGGTATAAGGCTGAGTCCTCTCCTCCAGGTAACTGGAGGCAAGGACAGTGCTAGAGAGGAAGGGCCCTCTCCCCACAGGTGTGTCCACCACTGGAGAGAACCTTGCTGCTCCCATGCCTGCTCAGCTGGTTCTAAGCAGCACTGCCCATAGAATCTTCCACACTGGTGGAGGTGGTGCCATTCCTGACATCCAACATGGCCACCACCAGCACATGCAGCTATTAAGCACCTAAATGTGGCTAGTGTGACCAAAGAACTGAATCTTTTGTCTTATTCTATTTTAATTAATTTAAATTTAAATATCTGCATATGGCTAATGGGAGTGGTGCTGGGTAGCACAGCCCTCCTGAGAAAGCTCCATGTCTGGACTCTTCAAAGAAACTTCTGCTCCTTTTGCAGTTATGCCCTTGGCTTCTCTCCAAGGAGACTTTTTGAAATTGGACAATGACTTGACATGGAGATGTAAATAAGGACTATCTATTATGTATATCCTTTATATGCTGAAGCTAAAATTCTACGTGGAGATTTCTTCTAGAGCTCCTTTTCAGGAATTAACATCTTTTCTTGTCATCAACAATGGAATTATCCAAAAATAATCACATTTCCATTTTCACATTGGCTGTAAGGAAGCCCTTAGGAAGTTTACAAGTCAATGAAAACCACATTTTATTGCATGGGAAATATGGTTTCCACATTTTCTTCTTAAACTCTTAGTTTATATTTTATGACTGACTTCTTTTACCATTCTTTTCTATAGAATTTCTTTAGAAATCACCTAAAATCCTGTGGAATTTCATAGCATGGATTTAAAAAAATCCTTTAAAAAATTTCCAATGGTGCCAATATATTTTTTTTTTTTGGTACCGGGGATTGAACTCAGGTCCTTGCGCCTGCGAGGCAGGCAGCAGAACCACTGAGCTAAATCCCCAGCCCCATGGTGCCAATATTTAAATGAGTCACCTTCTATCCAATATCAGTTATATAACAAAATATTATAACAAAGCCTTCTTAAAAGGCGTCTAAAACAGGACTCAGATTTTGCTATTGAGGAACCAACAAGAAACCCTGTCAGCTAAAAAGGGAAGAAGGATGCATCAAGTGGTATGACTCTATTCACTCCAGCGTGGGGAAAGACTCAGGAGGCCTGTGGCATAGGCAGAAGTTGCTCCAGGTGATGTGGCTGCTAACTTCTAGGCCACATCCTGGGTGCACTGGCTGGGGAGGGCCTGGAAAGCTCTACAAATAGTGAAGGGCAGGGAGACAGTGGCTTTAACGCCGTCACGGCCATCATTGTGACTGTCCCACAGGCAACATCATATTTGCTGTGTCTACCTCACAGCAGAGCTGACTTTCAGAAACTGAAAACTGCCAAATGGCTTCATGAGGTGAAGGAAGAGGTCAAAACTAAAAAGTCAAGGAAACCTCTCCAGGGTTACCACATTCTAATTTTGCTTTAAAACCTGTTTCACTATTTTCATCCTCCAGCCAGCCTCTCCGCTTTCTGAGGACCACAAAGCAGATCTGAAGGGCATTCAATAAGAGGCTTTTGTTTGGGTTGCTTTATTTTGTGTTTATTTGTTTGGTTTGGTTTGGCTTTAGATGAAAAGAGAAAGTTCATTTCTGGGAATCTGGCATATTTAATTCTCTTTTAAAACCACAGTTGAGAGCATCATAAACACTCAGGTTCTCTTACTACTTATTAAAGTGCTACTGTTGCCCAGCTGAGTATGTCAAATAAAATGACTTTCTTACATCAGACTAACTCATCTGTCCATAAGATCTTAAGTTACATACAGACATCATGCTTATATCTAAGACCAAACAGAGTGACCATCTGGGAAGGCTGGCAAGAATGCGTGTCTACCATGTGCTACACATTTCTAATTTCACTGCCGTTGTGTAAGACACGTATAACAGCTTTATAAGATATGTATTATTCCCATTTCACAGATGAAGAATCTAGATTGACCTAAGGTCACAAGATTGAGACCAAAGTTCCTATTTTCAGTGTCAGTGTCTTTTTTCACCATCCCACTCTCTATGAAGAATGTCTTCAAGCTGAGAAGACTTCTACAGTGGGTCACTCCTCACTAAAAAAAATGGCAAGAAAACCTAGGCTTTTCACAGGGTTCAGGTGGGTCAAAACTAAACTTAATGAAAACTACTGTGATTCAAAGGACAGCGGAAGCAGGAAACACCTCAGCGTTCATGCCGACATGAGCAATTCCAGAACAAGAGGAAACAAGGGTTGGCAATCAGAATCCACGGCAAAAAAGAGAAAGGTCAGCAGGGAAGTGGGCAGCGTTGAAAGAAGAATCAGAAAATGAGAGAAGAAAAACTGGGATCCTTGTTACAAAGTCACTTCCAAAGAAGACAAAGGTTACACAGACCTAGACACTCAAGTCCCAGCTGGGGGTGTCCACCTCTACCACAAGGAAGCAGAGGAGATAGCTGAAGTCTTAAATCGTCCAGGGTATCCACTGCCCCTTCTTTTGAAGAGTGCCCTCATTAACATCTGGAACATTCCCTGCTATAACTCAGACATATGGTCAGGTGAAGTTAGCACCCGTGATGGTCACCAAGTGGAACCAAGTGGGCCAGCCACAGAAGTCTACTGCCCAACTCAGGGTTCAGGAATGGGCTCAAAATCCAAGACAGACTCATGAGGCACGACCCAGAATATCACTGAAACCCTCTAGCTAGGCTGAGAGGCTAGCACCGCTGGAAACTGTCAGCCTCCAAACTGCCCACCAAGGATACTGAGCACAGAAAGAAGAGACAGCAGCAGAAAGAAGAAACGGTAGCAGGTTCCTGACCACAAGGTCAGCATGCTTGAAGTCTAACCTCCTCTAGATTCTTGCTTGCAACACAAGCCAATAAATCTCCACTTCTGCTCAAGTAGTCTGTGCTGTGGCCACACCAAGAGTCGGCTGGCACAAGGTAATTTCATCTCACGTCCTGTTCCTCCTGTCAGACTGAAGGTACACAACTCCTTCCTTGAGGAAGGTGGGCAGTTAAAATGCTGGTGGTTTGAGGGCTGAGGATTTAGCTCAGTGGTTCCACCGCCTGCCTCACAAGCGCAAGGACCTGAGTTCGATCTCTGGTACCAAAAAAAAAAAAATGCTGGTGTTTGGAAGGCTGCAGCCTCCTACCTCCTCCTAGGTACAGTCTCCCACCATAAAGGGTAGCACAGCATGGCTTAACAACTGAGTGCCTTCCATCCAGCTTTGAGGTCTACCTGAAAACCAGGTGCTTACCTGATAAACGTGGAATGCATTTGCTGCTTTGCCACGGAGAAACACTGATGGGATCCAGACATTGATCAGTGCCCGGTTTGATCTGACCAAAAGAAAAAGATCAAAATTGGTCATTTTTACTTACAAACAAAACAAAACACAGGGCAAGAAAGAATTTTCTCCTGCAAGGATCTTTCTGCATGAACAATTTATACAACCAGTGTAATACTTAATAGAAAGCTAAAAGGCAAGTTTTACCATCCAGCCCCAAGACAATTTTGAAGGGATTCAGTTATACACACACACACACACACACACATATGAATGACATGCAGTGTATACTCTAGAATAGAAAGAACTGCCTTTTAGTTGTTACCTGCTGAATGACCTTCGCCTATAATGTATGAGAATCTCAGTTTCCACTTCTGATGAAAGAACAATGACGGGGAGCTATGGGAGGCCAGGCACAGTCATGCCCAGTTTCTGAAGCACCCCGGGAAGCCACACTGCCTGTTCACTGCACTAACTTGTGATCCAAACCCCCATTTTCAAAGGTGAGTCCACAACAGAGCTCAGGAGACTCTTGGGGTTTGTGGGGGGAAGGATAATGGGAAATGAGAAGTTGGAAAACCAGGACAGCAGCTGTAAATACCCCCTCTCTTTGGACTTTTCCAAAAGTAATGTGTAGGTGAGTCTAATAAAGTAAGATTTAAATACAAATACAAGGGTTGGGGATGTAGCTCAGTGATAGAGCATTTGTCTAGCATACATGAGGCCCTGGGTTTGATTCCCAGCACCAAAAAACCCTAACAAACAAAATGTAAAATTATTTACTGAATACCTACAATGCATGGTTCAATGTTTTCACCTGTATTAACTCATTTAATCTCTGATATGGGCTATTTAAAGTATATACAATGGCTCCCTGGGTTATGTGACAGTTTTATCTTATGGGATGATTCAAAATTTAACTTATAACTCACCAGATACACACACACACAACACACACAAACCAACTGAAGACTTCTTTCAGGGCATTTACTACACACTGTATTAGAACGACTGCTTCCATGACCACCTGCCCTTACATGTTACTTTGTTCGTTCTTTTGTTTGTTCACTCATTCATTCATTAAGCAGTAATCTATTCAGAACCTACTATGTGCCAGCCATAGTTTTAGTACCAGAGACAAAGAAGTTAGAAAAGGCAGACACAGTCCCTTCCTTCAGGAGCACGCAGTGTAACATGAGAGAGAATATGAAACAAAGATGTTCAAAGATGCTTAGTGTGATTTCAATTTTCAAAAATACCCTGAGTCATGTTCTGTGGCTCACATACAGTCTATCCTGGAGAATGATGTGGGCACTCGGGAGGACTGCTGCTGCAGTCTGAATCTAGAAAGTTCCCCAACAGTCCATGTGCTGAGGACTCATTCCCCAGCATGGCATGACTGGGATGTGGTGAGAGCTTTGAAGAGGTGGGGCCTAGTGGGAGGGTTTAGGTCACTGGGGGCATGTGCTCAAAGGGGAATGCGAGGCCACGGTCTCTTCCAAGCTGTCTCTGCCTCCCAGATGCCATAAGGTAGGCAGCTTGCTCTACGACCATAGGCTCCCCATTGTGATGTGCTGTCTTAGCACAGGCCTAGAAGCAGTAGGTCCAACCAACCAAGGACTAAAACCCCAACACTCTGAGGCAAAATAAACATTTTCTCCCTCCTTCAACCCTACCATGTAGCCCAGGCTGGCCTCAAACTTGTGACCCTCCTGCCCCAATCTGCCAGGTGTTAGGGTTACAGGCACGCAACACCAGCCTTGTATGACTTGTTTTCTTTATAAGCAGACTGCTGTTTTGTTATAGTACCAGAAAGCTGACTAACCCCAGGTATGTACTCTGCAGTAATTTGTGGAGTGCTCTATAAGCATCTGCTGTCTCTAACCGGTTTACAGTATTGTTCGATTTCATTTCTTACTGATTTTCTGTCTAGTTCTATTAAAAGTTGGGGACTAAAGTCTATAACAACTATTACTGAAGAACTGTCAATTTCTGCCTTCATTTCTGTCAATCATCACATATGTTTTGAAGCTCTGATAAGTGCATATACACTTAAATCACAGGAAATATTAAATTACCATTGTTTTACAGTGTCGCCCAGGGACACTAGGTCTAAGGAAAGTGAATGCCGAGCAGGCATTGCTGTCAGACCAGGCTCCCTTGGGAAGCGATGCTTGGCCGGGGCTCTGAGGAGAGCCTGCCACACTGAGAGGAGCCTGAGGCTGAGGCTGGGAAGGGTGCTTTGGGCAGGGGAACGCACATCTGGGAAGAGTCCACCCTCTACATCAGAACCACCCGAGTGTGGGTCTCAGCTCAAATCCATCATTTGTGAGACAAGATCTACCTTGGAGACTGGGGTGGGGCCTGAGAGAGTTAGAAAAGGACCCGGCATGGAGGAAATGCTGTGTGTGAGTACAAGGGCAATGCAGGGTGGCTGGTGTGCGGGGAGGGGAAGAGGAAAGGGGTGGAGATGGAGCCCAAGATCCATGAGGGCCTCTGTTGTAAGATCCGTGATGGACCCTAGTGTCTGTCTTGAGAGAGCGCGATGGCGCCAGTGTGTCCTTCTGGCTTTGGCATACACGAGCAAACCAGTGAGAAGAAGTTCCAGGCTTCTGGAGAGAGAGGAGGTGGCACGGGCCAAGCAAAGGCTACTACGGGGCACTCTACTGATGGAGTGGCCGAGTCTTCTCTTCCGTCAAGGACCTAGCCAGATGCTTGCCTGCACTAGCACTAGGTACCTGGGAAACTTAGGTCAATGATGAGCCTCTCCTGCCTCACAAGTGACTTGTCTCTGGCATTACTCTCCACAGCTCCCACCTCACTTCCCAACTGCTCCCACCAGTGTTCTCCACATGTTGCCATCCTCACAGCCTCTAGATGCTACAGTCCTTGTGTCCACAGGCCCCCTGGAGGCAAACCCTCCTGCGACTTACACCCTTCCCTCACACTTGGCAGTCATCCATCCCACCTACAGGGCAGCCCCCCAACACTGAGAGGCCTCTTGATGCCTTTGTGGTTTTCCTAAGCTCACTCACACTGCCTCCACAGCTCTGCAAAGCTGGTATCAGGACCACCTTACCCTTAAGAGTGAGGAAATTAGGTTCCAGAGAGGTTAAGTGGTGTGCCCAAGATCTACTGGTGTGAGTTCAGTGACAGATTTCAAAGCAGGTTGACATGGCTGTGAGAAAATGTTCTTTCTAATGTTTTGCCCTACTTTCCCCAGAAGCAGCTATTCTTGGATGACTCCTTCTCATCAATAACCTGGACTTAATTTATTTGGGTTTTTTTATTCTTTGAGACAAGGTCTCTCACTAGGTTGCCCAGGCTGGCCTCAAACTCCTGGGTTTAAGGGATGGGAGGCTGACCCTTCTTTTATTCACCACAATTGAATGAGAGGAAGGAGGTTCTCTGCCTGGCCTGTCACCCAGGACTCACCCCACTTTACCAGCCTAGGAGGATTACTTCTCCAAAAGCCAAGGTAACCTGAACAGATATTGTCTGAAGACTTACAACCTCCTTAGTGGTCATCAGCAAAGGCAACAAAAACAGTCAAGACCAGTCTATACTCAGAGTGATGCACTGACTACTGGTACTTCCACTAAGCCAGGGGTGGTGACTTCAAACACCACGAGCTACACAGATAGTGGACCGGGTGAAGTGGGCCAGAGTGAGGCTGCCGGGGACAGTAAAGACTGTGGGAAACTGCAGAGCACATGTCCTGTGTGAAGGGGTAGTTGCCCCTCAATTTTGCCTTATAGGGAGACGAGAGTCTGTCAAAGAAAAAATTTAGAATTTAAAATTTTATACAATACCTTTTAAATGTCAGTTAAAGCCAAAAGGCTTTTAAATATCCAAAGGGAATTTAAAATGGGTCAGCAGGCTCAGGACCCAGGAGAACAACTCCACACTTCTATAATAACAAAATCAACCTTATGCAGACCTCATGGTAATTTCTGTTTCCTCCTAGGTACTTCTGGGACACATGCCAATAGCAGAGTCCTACTTCCAAAAGAACCCTCACAACCATATGTCATGGACTTACATTTCAAAATCTGACAAACTCTGGTCTTCGGACGTTTGACTCAAATCTCCAGGCACCTACCATCAGGAGAAGGGGAGGAAGAGAGAAAACACATAATGGTTACAATGGTTTGCATAATCATGGAAGATTTTTACCTCTCAAAGATCCCTTAACACTTCCCATTCAGAATGAGGTAAAAAAAACAACACAAAAAAACAAAAAAAGAAACAACAGTTACTGGAAAATAAAAGATTTTGTGGAGGGATGGTTAGTTACAATGCTGGAGTAATAAAAATATGCTACCATGAGTGATCTCAATTATTTTTACAGAAAAAGATAGTTAATCCTATTGAGATAATCACAGGCATGTAAAAACATGTAATTGTGAATCTATAAAGGACTAATTAGAAACTAAGATGCAAGATATCACATGTGCAATGGGAAAATATCCATTGTCACCATGATGAACATCACACAGAGACAGGCCCAATACACAAACACTGAGGCCACTGTCTACCCCAAAATGGCTCGCTCACCACTATAATGTATGAGCAACTTAGGCCAAATGTGGCTTCTCCTGACTCAGAAGGGGCACATGAGAACATTACTGGGTGACAGAAACTGAACTGTGTGGTATGATGGTTGTCCACAAGTGCTGCCTGGGGATCCTGACTGACTCTGTAGAAGTTGAGTGTGAGGGCCAGCAAGCAGCCAATGGGATGCATGACCTCAAGTAAGCAGCTGCCTTCCCAGCCTTGGCTCCTCCCCATCCCCACAGGGCAATCAATTCTCAGGGCTGACTCAAGGATTTGCAATTATTTTATAAAGAAGATTACAAAATATTCAGGGGTCTGGTAGATGCTCAGTAAGTGGTGATATTATTCTAACATTCAGGGAATGAGCTTCCTTTTTTGATCTGATTGCAACTAAATTGGTTAGGATTTTAAGAATGTGTATCAAGACTAAGAAAAACCATGTGGAACAAAGAAGGGTGTGGGGTAGTGAGGGAAAGAGAGAGAATATTAATTTCCTATCTTTTAACTACCAGGACATTGAGATTATTCACAATCTTCATTAGTCTCCATACACCCCTAAGAGTAAATGTTCTACCTGCAGTTCATAGATGTGGAGGCTGAGGCTCAGGAGGGTAATACATAACTTGCCTATAATCACATATATAGGAAGTGGGTATGAACGTGGGCCCATCCAACTTCAGAGTCTTCCCTGCTATAAACCATTCAACAGAAGGAGAAAAAGCCAGCAAAAAGATAAAAGAGAGGTTAAGTTCTCAAGAAATTCTGGCTGTGGACAGTCAAAGAAACAGGGTTTTGGCTTTGGGGGCAGGAAAACAGTGTGATGGAACCTGGCCCTGGGTCCATGCAGCTCAGCCCCACTTCTCTGCTCTGTGTGGCACTGAGCAAACCTCTTCTCCGTAAAATATGTATACGAGTGTCAATTATAAAATGGGTGTAACAGTGACACAGCATTACCATAAAGATAAAATAAGTTACTGTTTGTAGAGGACAGAGTTAATGGCTGGCAATATGGAAAACCTCAGTAACCATGTACTCTGATAATAATTTGACAGTTACTGAGGAGTGAAAGCAAGATGTTCTCCTACCCTTGACACCACACAGAGGACCTGCATGGCCAGCCTGAGGTGGTTCCTCCTAGGAACTTCCTTTCACCTTGTGCACAGCAGCCAGAGGGGAAGTAACCTAGGCTGAGACCTTCACAGATGTCTGCAGCCAAGCTGTTCAACGAGGCTCTGGGAAGCAGACTTTTCCTACGAAGGTGCTACTGAGGGATTCCTTCAAACCCAAGGAAGAGAAACCCACCTCTCTCCCTGCTAGCTAGAACCCCAGTTTCCTAGGACCTCACATGTCACTGGTCCAAGGACTTGCTGGACTGGGTGTCACTCAGCTGCTATTGACTATCACTTTCCTATGGATGGCTGGAAAGAAAGATGGTGTATTAGGAAGCCATGGGACTGCATGTACAAGATCCCTAAAAACATCCATATCTTTTGATCTAAGAACTCACTGTCAAAATTGATCCAGAAGAAACAATAAAAAACGCCAACCAAAATCTATGATGAAAATCATCTCTATTTCTAAGGCTTAGACAACTAAAAAATATTACATTCTAAAGCTCTATCTACAGAGGAATGGGCCAAGAAATTACAGCATACTAATGAGATGATTTTTATGTAAAAAATTTATAAAAACAGATTAAAAGTTTTATGTATTTCTATGTAAAAAATTTACAAATTTTTAAAATGTATTTTTTGTGTATATGTGGGTATGCACACATTCCTGAGACTACAGGCCTGAAAGTTAAATTCTGAAAAAATAAGTAATACATAGTAACAGTGACTATCACTGTTAATAGATTAAGATTGAGAATGGAAGAAAAGAGACTCATTTTTCATCTGCTATCTTTTTGTAAGATAAGGAAGAGATATCTTCTGAATTTCTTATAAACTGTAAACATGCTCTTGAAGAACAAGGTAAGTTTCTCTGTGCATTTATGAAAGATAGATCACTAAGGCATGAAGCCAAGGCAGGATGCACACACAGATCTTAGACACTACCTAGGGTCCAAACGTGGAGAAGCAAGAATATCCCACTGTATTTGTTAGTTTTCACAACAAAAAGCTATAGAAATGCAATTCAAGATACCAGTAAGAAGGGTGGCCAGTGTGTGCCGAGCAGGGTTGGGCCTGGGCTGCTGGTGTACAGTGCTAGAACTAAGACTATTTGTGAATACTTTTTTTTTTTTTAATGACAGTTGAGTTTTTGAAATAATGTACTACCAATTAAAAATTTACATAAGAATGTAATGGCTCCCCCAAAAGTGTTTTTGATAAATGTTTAATGCCATGGATAAAAGCTCTGCTCTTTGTTGAACAAAAAGCAGCAAGAGACAACAAATGTCCAGTGTGGGCCTTAATTGTAATTTACAATCTTTGCATGTGCACATGGTTAGAATGAAATACAACCAAAAGATGATGGTGAGCTACCTCTACAACACAAGTCAGATGAGTATGCCTTAAGTACTTAGATCTTTTTGACACTTTCTACAATAAAGACATAAGCAGGATACATATTCTGTATCAATCCAAGTGTGTAGCATCATATTATTGGAGCCAAATTTCTTTTTTTTTTTTTACCAGGAGTCGAACTCGGGTCCTTGCGCTTGCGGAGCAGGTGGCGGAACTACTGAGCTAAATCCCTGGCCCTGCAGCATCATATTATTAGGTAAAGTAAAATCCCCTGCCCAGCACATGATGCACAAAGCCAGAAGGGAGAAACTTTGCCTTCAAACTTTCTGATACATCAGGGATGGAAAAGGATGAAGCTAGGGCTCTGATACCACGTGAACTTCCACACAAGCCCACTCTCCCCTGGCTGGGACTCCAGCTTCTTCTTGGCAAGACCCAGAGCAGCTCTCGGCCCCTCCTCTTCTCTGAGTCTCCCCCCAGCACCCGAGGTAGGGCAGGTTCTTCCGGTATGAAGCCCAGGTATCAGGCTGGAGGAGGGCTCCCGGCTGTCGGAGACTAGCTCTGTCAAGATGCTGAGTTGCCACCTCCTTTAAATGCAGTCTTACTTCCTACAGGAAGTGAACAGAGCTTGTCCTCGAGCCTCATCCATAAGAGCCTCTGAGCATACACACCCCACAGGAAGCAGCAAACGGCAGCCAAAAGGAGCCAAGGAAACGACAAGGTGGTTTCTGAAGGACAAGCATCACTTCACAATCAGAAGGAACAAAGAGTTTCATCAAAACGAATCGAACCCTAGTACCAGCTATTTTCCTGACAGGTAAGTTTCCCCTCAGGGATCCTGGTTTTCCAGAACAATTTGGACAGCGAATTTCAGTGTGCGGGAGTTGTTAAGTCCTGCTGGCTTAGAGGCTTTCTTCAAATTCTGTGGCATCACTCAGATCAGCAAACCAGGAGGTATTTATCTGGGCGCTGCAGGCTGCTTGGAAGAAGAGTCTGTGGCCCTGTAAGGCTGTGAGGAACGTGTCTGGTAACCTGCCCAGGCTGCACAGCAACTCCGGGATGGCAACAGAAGGTGGAGCTTACAAAGCATCTTGGAACTTGGTCTTTTCCTGCTGTTTACCCAGAGTGCTGCTAGATATCCTTGGGGTTCATAGGGAACATCCAGAAAGCTGATTTTACTTTGTACACTGGCAATAAAGAAGTATGGACAGAGATTATTTTGTAAGAAAAATCAACTTCCTATTGAAACCACAAACATCCCCTGTGACATTCGAAGCCTAAGGTATCTTGGAGAACTCAGTTCTGGGACATGACCTCCTCTTCCACCCCTCCACGGGGGACACAGTGGAGTGACTAGCAGCACATTATCTCCATTCATTTTTCACTGATCCTGCAAATAAAGCAACTCCCCATCTGCCTGTGGTCTGCGCAGTCATGGGGCAGTATCAGGATCCAAGGAAAGCAAAGGCCATTACTGGAGAAATAGGGCAGCCAAGATTCCTGGGTCCTCCTGGAGCAAGCACCCACTGTGCTGGGTGCACAGATGAGACCAGCTTCCTGACGACTGCACAGGCAGTGAGGTTGCTGCAATCCCTGCTGACTCAGATTCCCTGGGGGCTGGAGCAGGGACAGCATCTCTGAGGGGAAGCCAGCCCTACTTAACTCCACCATCAACATGGAACTCTGACACTAGCTCACGCCCTTCACTCCATCAAGTTCTCAATCTCAGGGAAGATACTAAAGGTTCTGACAAAAGGAACAACAGTCCACTGGGTGCTGAATAAATATTTAAGTTACAAGAAGAGAGACACAGAGACAGAGAAAGAGAGGAGAGGAGGAGGAAAAGGAGGGGGAGGGAGAATAGAGGAAGGAAGAGGAAGAAAAGTAAAAGGAGGGGAAAGAAGGAGGGAAGTAAAAGAAAGGTCTATCAGGCAACTTGTTGAAGTCATGAGAAAAAGCACATCTCTCGCATGGCTAGAATCAGGCAGGGGCAGCAAAGGTGGGCAGGGATCTTCCTCCTTGGAGGCATCCTGACCTATATTTCTAAGGGCTGGGTAAACATGACACTTCCACCAGGAATCATCAAAGACTTCTGGCTTTACAAAGCACTGTCATGTAGCACCTGTCAAACAGGCTTCTTCCCAACAGCCCTTGGGCAGAGGTGTCCTCCCTACTCACAGGGAGGACTGGACAGTCAATGTGAACAAGCAGACAGGAAGGAGAGACAGGAGCCCAATCCAAACCTCCCTTCCCACTCAGGAGCTCAGCAAGCGCTCAACTTGCTCCAGGACAGACAGAGCGCATGGGATATTCTGGTCAATAATCCCCTCACATCTTGGAGGATGGCCAGCGCAGAGTGGCAGACAAATGAAAGTGCCATCTTGTTTGTTCTGGTCCCGGGGATCACACTCAGGACCTTGCACTTGCGAGGCAGGCAGTGGAACCACTGAGCTAAATCCCGGCCGGAGAGTGGCATCTCAATGGCACCTCTGAGGAGACCCAAATCACCACAGCCTGGGCTCACACCACGTGAGGAATGACAGGTCAGCTAAGCCCAGTGAACCCGTAAACCATTTGGAATAAGAAAGTGGTTGTAGTTTTTAAGCCATTAAATTTTGCTGTTTGACATACAGCAATAGATAACCTACAAAAGTTGCCCAAGGCCATGGGGCTAGTAACAGATATGGCACTAAATACTGATGTCTTTTTTTTGTGTGTATTAAATTCTTTTATTGGTACATTGTAGGTACACAACGCAACGACATTTCTCATTGGGAATTGTACCTTTACATGATGCATCTTGGTTCTTATTTTTTCCCCATTCCTAGCCCTCCCTTCACGCCCTCCACCCTTCCCTAT
>NW_004624782.1:5962092-6040644 GCF_000247695.1 Heterocephalus glaber
GAATTTGGTTATTAAGTCTAGAAGACTTTTGGTGGAGTTCTTGGGGTCTTCTATATAGAGTATCATGTCATCTGCAAATAATTACAATTTGACTTCTTCATTACCTATCTTTATTCCTTTTATTTCTTTCTCTTAAATACTGATGTCTTGCTCCAGAGTGGCACTCTTACTGACTAAGCCATTCTGTCTCCCACTGCATCATTCCTATTCTGTGCACCGAATCCGAGAAAATGATGGAAACCAAGCTCATTTTCAAGAGCCTCAGTTGGCAGAGAACCTCTGACAGGGCAGAATACCTCTGAGAGGACTCAGGACTCCTGAGCAGGTGCACACAGTGAGCAATTGGCCTGAGATCCTTTGTCTTTCTTAGAACCCTTCTTTTGGTCACTGTAGGATGACTTTTGGTAGGTTTCAGGCCTGAAGGCCAAACCCAGGGTGGCTGGCACTCTCCCTAGGAAGGCCTAGGTCCTCTTCTGCCTTTGGGCACAGTAAGCCTCCAGACTGAGCCAAGTGCATCAGTGTTCAGGGACAAATAGACAGTTTGAGTTCTGATCCAGGATTTTCTGACAGAGAATCTGACAGATCACTAGGTATCAACAAAACCTGGTTTCTTCTTCACCTTCTGCATGCCAACCAGTCTGGCTGTCCTCTTAGAAAACATCAACACAGGTGGGACAGGGGGAGTAACCAATAGATGCTGAACACCTACTATATGCCAAGGACTTTACAGTTTTCACACTGAATCTGCAAATAAACTCAAGAGCAAGTTTTTAAAACAAGTTACTGCTCCCTCCTCCTGCTCCCTCTCCTCTCCCCAATCTCTTCCTAAGGAGAGCTCTTTACATTCTTCAACACTCAGCTAAGACATGAATTCTTAGGAGGCACCTTCCCTGACCAGCAGAACTAAACAGATTCTCCGCTGCCACCACTGCCACTCACAATGCTCAGTTTGAAGTCACTACAGACTGGTTATCTGTGGATTGGATCCCCTCCACAAGCTCAGAAAGTGGCTTCCACATCTCTGTTTATCACATTTACGCATTCACATGACGCTCAGCAACCTGCTGTAGCGCTTGGCACACTGTACGTCCTATGACTGATTAAATGAATGAGTCATGATAGAAGCTATACTTCTATGCTGAAATGTCAATCAAATTTAAATTGCTTTGTAGCAAATTCAAAATATTAAGCATGGTAAGGATAAGTGAGTTTGGAGACAAAAAGAACCGAAGAGAAAGAATCTTATTTTCTCTCTACTAATTACAAGGCTCTCAGATTCACTGCTTAAAAGAAAAGGCGAGAAGGAAGACACAAGAGCAGCAGATCTTCGTCCCAGTCATGCAATGGCACCCACACTTTGTGTTCGCCAGAGTCATTTTCTCACTCATCCCTGTTTCCAAAGACCATTTCCTTAAACAATTAGCTCCTACTTTTGGCTGCCAGAAAATGACAACTATTTTGCTTTCCACCAACAGTCCCCTTTCTTATCTCATTTTAAAAATAAGGAACAAAGTAGTAAAATGGCACAGCTCTGCCTTCCAGCTGGGGTGGCCAGGCTCGGGGAGCTGATCTGCTCGTGAAGTGGACCTGCACATTCTTCACCTAGGGGAGGCAGCCAGCCTGGGTCTGCGCCACCTTCAGGGATCTGTGCTTGTCTGTTAACCTATTTGTTTGCTTGCTTGTTTGTTTTTAAAACATGTAATTAGAAGCAAGAGGTTCATATGGTTTTAAAAACAGTCAAGGTCAAGGACTCTTTGCTGGGAGTAAATAAATGGCAGAGTAGAGCCTTAAAGAGTTGGGTTTTGTTTGTTTTGGTTGCTTTTTCATAGTACTAGGGATTGAAGGAGGGCCTTGTGTGTGCAAGGCAAGCACTCTACCAATGAGCCTCATCCTTAGCTTTTTGTTTTTTATTTTGAGGCAAGGTCTTGCTAAGTCACTAAGCTGCCCAGGCTGGTCTCAAAGTGTGATCCTCCTGTCTCAGCCTCCTAAGTAGCTGGGATTACAGGTGTGCATCAACACACCCAGCTAAGAATCTGGTTAGCCCAGAATTCTTGCTCAGACTGATAAACTTGCGGGAAGTATTCTTTTTTTGTGAGGCAGGCAGTGGAATCACTGAGCTAAATCCCCAGCCCAAGTATTCATTTTTTTTTTTTTTTTGGTACCAGGGATGGAACTCAGGACCTTGTGCTCGCAAGGCAGGCAATGGCACCACTGAGTTAAATCCCCAGCCCCAAAATATTCATTTTTGATGTGTCTATTTTCCCCAAAAGACCATGGAGGTCTCACAGACAATATTTTCAGAGCCCAAGATGGTTATTGGGCACATATGATTGCTCAGGGAATGTTCCCACTGGATGGGCAGATGAGCAATGTCCATATGGACAGATGTCAGGTGGATGAATGGATGTATGGAGGAGAAAAGGACAAGTAAAGACAGAGCATTAGAAAATTATCTAATTTATTACAAATGGACATCTAGTTTATTTCCAACTAATTACGATAGTAAGACAACATATGTTCAAAGACAAGGACATTCACTGCAGTACCACAATATGGTAATAAAAGCCTGGAAACAAGTAATGCGAAGGTCATATAAAATATGGCACAGTCAGAGTCATGTTGCTCAGCAAATAAAAGAACAGCCTGTGACTCCTCTGCTGAAAGGGATGGCTTCTAAGACGTAAGGTCAAAAGCCAAAAGAAATTCACAAAACAGCAAGTTGGGTAAGCCACTATTTTCATTAAGAAGTTAGGAGATGTGTGTGCCCTCGTGGCTGGACTGGACTCATGTGGCTATGGGCATTAACCATTTCTAGAAAAGTACACCAGAAACTGCCAACTACAGATATCTTGGAAGAAAGGATAGTGAGAGGAATGATCAGAAGGGAGAGAGACATTTTTGCTGTAAAACTTCATAGTTTATAAAATTTTAACCATGTATAAGTTGTTAACCTTTCAAATAATAATGTAAAAATAATGCAATTTTAAATTAGAAGAAAAAAATTATCATATTCACAATAGAAAAAACCAGAACAATGAGCAATTACTTCTGGGAAAGGCCTGGGGAACACCAGGAAGGGGCACAAAGGGACATTATGGGAGGAAGCAAAGTTCTACAGGCATCCTGAAGCATATCAGAAGACATACGCATTGATATGGGCCCTTTATATTGAAATGACTCCAAAAGATTAAATGATGGCCATATAGAGGAATGGACAGACTGATGATGGATGGATGGACAATGGATTGATGGATGGATGGATAAACCAAAGAATGAATGATGGATGATGGAGGGATGATAAAGCAAGTATAGTAAAATATTAATGGTATGGTAGAATCCAACGGTGAATATATAGTTATTCTTTGAAAAATTCTTTAATATAACTATAAAATTTTTCAAATAAACTATTGGAAAAATAAGTTTTGCTCAATCATGCTGCAGCAAGTGAAATATGTTTCTAGTTTCTCTTTAGAAAATTATATAACAGCATTGTCACATAAAGAGGCTACCAGAGTATGCAGTTTAGAAAGGTAAAAGTATTATACAAGTTGTCAGATGGTTAACAATAAGACTTTCATGCTTTTCTCAATTCTATGGTATCTGTGGTGTAAGCTCTTTAATCATGATAATCCCTTATTGTTTTTTCCTTACGATAAATAAGTACCTTGTCATGACACTCCTCTGCATTTCACTTTTTTCCCATTAAATGGGACAATGGAAGCTGCCCTAGTGGCCTGTGGTGGGCATGGCAGCAGTGACTCTTCTCACAGATGGACAGAGTCTAAGGGGTCCCACAGGCCCTGCACCATCAAGGCGGTCTGGAAACCCAGCTGACGGCATGGTGGTTTAAGTGCTCCGCAGCCTTACCTCTGAGTGAGAAGCTGTTCACACACTTTCCTGTCATGTGCACATTTATTTCAAAAAATGTGTCTTAAAAGTTCTCTGGATAGGAGTCACACACTGTGTAAGGGCCGGGGAGATGGCAGTGAACAAAAGAAAGGAAGTCCTAGGGCTCACAGAGCACATAACCCACCAGAAGACATAGGCTAACACAACCAACAAACACAATTAATCACACAGCTGTATTTGTGGAAATATAGGGACACAAAAGGTATCTAAGAGGGGCATCAGAGAAGGTGGCTTTCAGGAAGGTGGCTGGTATATCTCTGCTGTCACAAGGGAAAGATGCTGGAGAGATTTAAGCAAGGAGGAAATTGCTCCAGCTCTCAATTCCAGCAGCCCCTGAGGCCACTGAGACCACAGAGTGGAAAAGGGATGGGCAGACCAGAAGGAGGTGAACAGCCAGAAGGCTGCTGTACACGCTTCACACACACACACCCACCTCAAGTGTGTACATGGTGTGCCAACCCCTCTGCCCTTCTCCTTTTTACTAACAGATTATTAAGGCTCACCTATAACAAATGTACTGGGTAGACACCAAGACCTCTATGGCATTTGGTACAAGATAATACTCCATGGTAAAAGTAGCTTTCTAGGGTCGGGGATTTAGTTCAGTGGTTTCACCGCCTGCTGCGCAAGCGCAAGGGCCCGAGTTTGATCCCCAGTACCAAAAAAAAAAGCAAAACAAAAAAAACCATAGCTTTCTATCCTAACGGAAAGGTGTGGAAGGACAAGTACCAACCTCGTCAGGATAGTTATCTCTGGGAAAGAGAATGGAATCAAGCATGGTGGGCAAAGACATTTTTAATTTAATGCCTGGAGATTTACATTTATAATAGATTTGTATATTACTTGCACTACAAAAAATCATTTAAGTAATAGTAACTGTAGTGAATTGCATTATAACTTGAATCTAGATGTACCCCCAAAGCCTCATGTGGTCACAGGTGGGCTTTTGGGAGGTGCCTGGATCTAGGTTGTGTGATGCTGGGATTGATTCATGATGCCATGCTAGGATTAAGGTGGGCAGTCTTAATAGGATATAAGGGACAGAAAGTGTCTTGTTGCTTGTCACTTGCTGCTTGCTTCCTCACTACTTCACTGCTTTGCTGACTTCTGCATGCCATGAACTGTTTCTCCTCTATCATGCTTCTCTGCCATGCCACCCTTCCTTGGACCCAGCCAACTATGAACTGAAACTTCTACAAACTGTAAGCCAATTAAACCTTTCTTCCTTTAACTTTGGGTGTTGGGTATTTTATATCAGCAACAAGAAAAGTAACTAAGACAGGGTGAATGGTGGCCTCTGATAGGACATGTCCACTTTAAAACTTAACTATGATCTCATGTAGAAAAGTGGTCTTAGCAAATGTAATTGGGCTAAGAATCTTGAGGGTATGCTAGATCATTGGGGTGGCCTAAGTCCCCTGACATCTATCCTTACAAGATACCCAGAGGATAGGCACACAGGGAGGAGGAAAAATAGGTCATGGGATGACAGAGGCAGAGATTTGTGTGCTGTTACTACAAACGAAGAACACTTGGAGCTATCAGGAGCTGGAAGATAAAGGAGGGACTCTCTGGTAGAGCTTCTAGATAACAGCATGGACTAGCTGCTGCTGATACCTTGTCTTCCTATCTTGGAAGTTCTATGTTTGGAACTATGTTGTCTTAAGCCCCCATGGTTGTGGTGATTTGTTACAGTGGCTCTAGGAAATAAATACTACAGCTAACATTGAGTGACCTCTTGCCCAATGTCTGGCACTATTTGTGCATTTTACACATGTCATAATCATAAGGCACAGACATCATGACCACTGTCATTTTATGAATGGGAACTGAAATTCTGAGTTGACTTAGCTCACTCAAGGGCACAGGGTTTTAAGTGGCACAGCCAGGACTGGAGCCAGGTAGCCAGGTAGCATGGGCCCTGGAGCCCACATCAGGCCATGGCACCATTTCTGAAGAACATGACAACAGGTCCAGGGTCACACTATGACTCTGCTGTCTAAAGCAGGGCACCAGACCTCTACTGGCTTGCCTTTCTAAGTTATCAAGGTGGGTACCAATACATTCCTGGTGGGCTTATTAGAGATTCAAGGAATTTAAATACAAAGTCTGGGCTATTCCACCCTGTGCCTGACACAGAGGAGATGCTTTGAAGTATCTCCTGACTGAATGGCTAAGGTAAAGGTAAGGTAATGTCTTACTCACCCTGACGTGGCCCTGGATGGTATTCATGGCTAGAAAGTCATTTCAGAAGGCTGAGGTAATCCAAAGACATATTCCTCCTGGTGAACATAATGACTATTGGTACAAGTCCTTTTCTCAACTCATCCACCCAATCCTATCCACTACGCCACAAACTCCTGGGGCTGGGTGGGTGGATGTGAGCATTCCAGGAGTTGATTAGCCTCAGTTCTATTCTGTAGCTGGGAGATTAGGACATCCATTGCAGAAATAGAAATAATTCTTGGAGCTGAGCTCTGTGTCCTCAAATACCAAGAGGCAATGTCCTGGAACCTCCTAGATAATTTGCTGTATGAAAACAGGCAGTAACTCTAAAAAGAGCACTTTCCAGAAATACTCGTATGTCAAAGTACACACATACCAGGGCCTTCCACCACAGCTGGCAAATGGCCTTTTCATCTGTTATGGCTTGTATCTAGATGTCCCCACAAAGCCGCAAGTGCTCATAGGCGGGGCTTTTTGGAGATGGCAGGATCTAGGGTGTGTGATACTGGGATTAAGAGTGTGATTACTGAATTACTCCACTGATTGGTTTAGCATTGTTCAGGGTGTGGATAATGGGAAGCCTGTCCTCAGTGTGGGTGGCACCACTCGAAAGGCTTGTATCCTGGTTGGGATAAGAGAGACAGGGAGGCTTGCTTTCCCTACAGCTGCTTCTCTGCCTTCCCTACCATGGATCATTTCTCCTCTTCGATGCCCCTCTGCCATGCCACCTTGGAGCCAGCTGACTAGGGACTGAAACCTCTAAAAACTGTGACCCAAAATAAACCTTTCCTCCTTTAACTTTGGGTGTCGGATATTTTGTCTTAGCAGTGAGAAACAGTAACTAAGACATCATGGTAGGCAGCCCCTACTCCCTGGCAATGATAACACAGAGTCAGCATCAAAACCCTGAACCAATCCTTAGAAAGATCAGACACAAGCAGCCCTACCAGGGAGAAACAGGTCTAATTTTCAATCTCTTTCATCAATAAGGAATAAACAACCAAATTCTGTTAATTAGAGATGCTAGGCATTGTACAGTTTAACATCTATTTTGTAAACGAACCTCCCCAAGGGCTATACATGCTCCATCTCCTTTGAACCCAATGGCTCCTGGACAAGTTGCTTTTGGAAATGAGTCAAAGCAGCAAGAGGGCACAGTCTCATAGCCACACCTGTCCCTGCTCTGTTTCTAACAGGCCAGTGGCAATTGTTTCCCTGCTCTGAGCTTTCATCTCTTTTCAAAGAGAAGAAAAGACAGGAGAAAGGGTTGACTCTGGCTGGCTACTGCTTGGCATGCCTTTCCACCCTTAGGAAATCATTCTATTTGAAGATCTCACCCAACGGTGGGCGCAGAATAATGTAAGCCAATCACCATATGCTGGTCGTCCAGCCATAGGGACCCATTCAGGATTGTTCAGTGAATTAAGCAGGTTCAACCAGAAAGACCCTTGGGGTTTCTGCTGGCCACACTGGGCAAAGACTTGCTCTTTCCCTTAATGATGAGCAATCAGGATCACTGCAGCCACTACCGGCTGCATGAGGGAACCAGGATGGGAACAGCAAAGGACAGTAAGAACAGAATCATGTCAAATGGACCAGGGTACAGGCACATCACAGCCCTTGGGCTCAATATGAAGTTGAAGCTCGCTGAATCTAGATTTTCCAGTTACCTAAGGCCACAAAATCTTTGCAGCACTGAGGCCAGACTGGACTGGACTCTCTGTTTCTTTCACTGCAAGCATTGTAACTGATGCAGAAACTGGATCCAAAGGTCCCGCCTAGCTCCCACATTTTATTTTAGTCTCTAAGTTTTCCTATCAAGGCCAAGACTTGATGAAAGTTCAAAGGAAATCCATCAATCCCTACTTCCAAGGAGAGACTACAAACTCCTTAAGGACACAGACCATGTCAGTCTTGTCTTTGACCCTAGTTCAAAGCAAAACACCTACCAATGTGGGAAATTAATAAACTCAGCACAGGTGGATTGTATCAAATTAATAAACTCAGCACCAGTGGATTGTATCAAAGATCATAAAGCTTTCATGATCTGTGGGCCCTAGATAAGCTTTGACACTTTAACCAGCACCATTTCCACTGCCCACCGTCACCACCACTGTCTAGTGAGTGCTCACCACATATCATCTAACTGAATCCTCCTAACTCCCTGGTAGGCAGGTCCCATCTGCGGACCCACAGGGCTCCTCAGCAGGAACTCTGCTTTCCCCTCCCTCAGGCTCTTCCACCCATCACAGGTGCATCCATAGGACTCGCTTTCACAATAGAGTAAGAAAGAGTGACATGTAATTTCTGGGTAGAAGCTCCAAGAGGCCATGCATGCTCAGACAAGCTCTCTTGTCCCTCTGTTACAGCCTGGGTCAGGGTACAGGGATGATGACAACATGGAGCAAAAGCCCTGCCAATTCATGAAGGACCTGTAACAGGGAGACAGAAACCAATGTTTTCATTCTGTCCATTTTAGGGGTATTTGTTACTGTATCATAACACAGTCTACTCTGCCTAATGTACCACAGCCCACTTTACAGATCTGAAAACTGAGGCCAAGAGACGTGCCTTGCCTGAAACCACAGTTACCACAGCAGAAAGGCTTGTGTAAGTCTACAGGACAGAGAAAGCTCTGGGCCCCGTTCTTAGGTTTCTCCTTCAAGCCAGCTGACCTGGGATTCTCAATGGCCACCTTACCCACATGCTCCTGGGAGACAGCTTCAGGAGGGACAGACAATCCACTAGCCATCCCCTGCTTGTGGGAGACCATACAGGAAGACTGAGGTCCAAGAGGCTTCCTCGGTGAGCACTAAGAAGAGACAACACGCAAGTGTGCTGACACACTGCAGGGAAAATTGAAAACAGCTGAGATGATGTAGTTTACGTGGAGGATGTTGTTGAGTACCCAGGAGGATCCTGTAGAACTGTAATCGCCTGTACCCATGTCCGAGTGAATAAAGCCAAGGTGCGCCAGTCACTCGGGGTTCTCTGTTGAAGGGAGACAAGAGCCCCCTGGCCTCCATATTTTAACCTGCTTCTGTGTCTTCACTTTCCATCCTCATCACCCCTTGGTCAGGTTGGAGCTTGTAAGCTGGTTCCTACATTGCTCTTTCACCACAGTCTCTCTGATTAAGCTCTGGTTTGTTGTGACAGTTACCACTGAAGGCACAAGTTGTCTCTGTGACTGATGGATAATTTCAGACACAAATTGGAAACTACTTAAATTAAGACACCAGGAAAATCAGGGGTGGGTGACATTATACTGGCTTCTTATAGTTGACAGCAAGTAAAAAATAAAAACAGCAATGTGACTATCTTTTTTTTTTTGGTACCGGGGATCAAACTCAGGACGTTATGCTTTCGAGGCAGGTGCCGGAACCACTGAGCTAAATCCCCGGCCCCAGTGCGACTATCTTGACACAAGGAAATTCACAATCCTTTATGGTTTTGTGGAGCTGGCAAGAGTACTAAGTTTTAGCCAAATTCACCAAGTGTTTTCCGGACATCCTTAGTGGAGATGCTACAATGAGAATGGGAATGAATATTTATTCCTTCAATAAAATACTTAATTAATACTCTATAGCAGGTACTGGGAACTCAGCCAAGCACAGAATGGACAAATTGGGAAACAGCAAATAAACAATTCCTTCTCAAGTGATGCTAAGCAGTACAAAGAAAAATAAAGCAGGACAAGGAGTACTATTTCATTCAGGACTATGATAAAGTGGTACTTTACCTTTACTTGGGGATGAGCGGGAGGCATTATCTGATTTAATTTAAACCTCACACAACTCTCTTTGGGGGGCATTACTAGTCTCATTTAAAGATGAGACTTTTAGCTCCATCACTTACTAGTCATGAGGACTTGGAGATATTACCTGTCTTGCCTGTGTCTTAGTTCTCTCTTCTCCAAAATGCAGGCAAGAATACCCACCTCATGGGCTTGCGAGTACACTTACAGCACTTGGCATAGGATTTGGCATACAGTAAGTACTCGATAAAAATTACCTGTTATTGGAGGTAGGAGTGTGAATGTCACTCTTCCCTTTAAGAATCTCATTATTTCATGGGAGAGCCAAAAGATAAACCTACGAGATTAGTAAAGGATAATACTATAAAGAATGCAGGTTGCAAAAAGCATGCTCCAAGCACAGTACGGACAGGAGCACTGAAGGCTTTCTCAAAGAATGAGTCGGAGCTTGAAGGATGGGGAAGATGAAATGGGAGGGAAGGTGAAGCCAATACGTGTTCATGAATAGAAAAGGGAAAGCCTCAAAATAATTTGGCCAGTTATCCCACTTATGTTTAAAAAAAAGATGCGTATTTTACATGTATGTGTTTAGGCATGTGTGTCTATGCATGCGTGAACCTGGAAGGATGCATACCAAGGTTTTCATAGTAGGCTCTCTGGGAAAAGGATTACTTGTGTTTTATACTCTATATAAGTTGTGTACTGGTGAAATTCTCAATACTGTACTGTTGAAAAAAACTGAATATGAAAAGCATATTTTATACGTGTTACTTAAAAATATTAAAGCATGTCTTTTAAAAGATAAAAGGCAGAAAAGCAAATAGGAATAGCAAGAGCATGTGCTGAGGGGCAGGATTCAGTAAAGAAAAACTGTGAGTAGGAGGTGAGGAAGAGGAGGGGGCAAGGTCCTGCTTCAGGATCAGTCAGGTAAGTTTTAAAACAAAGCTGGTATACCATTTTTAAAATATCTGAATGGTTTGCTATGTAAGTGCATTGAAATCCCCCCTAATTTTCTTTCACATTTCAATTTAAAGTTCATCAAATCTACAGAAAAAAATTGTAAAGTATGAATGCCTTTTTTATACTAGGACCAAAATATAACTTTCCATGCTTAGGCATTATTTCATGTCTTTCAATAGTTTCATACCTTTTACAACTGGTGTGCCCAATGCTTGGATACAGTGCCGATATTTAAAACAGCAGGAAACAAGGAGAGGAAGGAGGCCACATTCCCAGAAAAGAAATAAACATCTGCAGGTATGGGTGGAGGAGGGGTTTTCAATTTTATCCAAGCTCTTGGCCAGGTTGGATCTCAAATGCCTCGCTGGCAACATCTGTTACATCTCTAACCATGGCCACTTGTTTTGGTGTGGACACAGCCCTTGTATTTTGAGTATCTGGGAGAATATCATTCAAACTTTGGTCATCGAAGTCATCTTCCTTAGAAACCAGAACTGCAGACCTCATGGGCAAGGCAGCTGTTACTCATGAACTCTGTAGGGTGGGCAATACCAAGACAGTACCCAACTCTCAGGTCAGGGATCCCTCTACCAAGAAGCATCTGGTCCCACCTGATCGCATGACCCACTCGTCTCCCAGAAGAGACAGCAATGTTTCTAGGGACAATCTGATTTGATCTCACAGACCAGCTGTCCAGGGAAGTACAGCCCATGAAGTACAGCCAAACAGCACTGACTTTTACTCAGAGACTATATGCATTCACTTCAAGGAGATGAGGAAGTCTCTTGGAACAAGCTGCCAGAGACCCTTGATGCTGTCCAAATTGCCCACTTTCCAGCCCAGCAAGCCTAAGTTAATGAAGGTTCAGTAGAGAAATACGTCAAGGTGGGTCTCTATTTTTCAAGAAAGATTTTTTTAAATAGAATTTCTTTCTTTTTAAAATTCTTTTATTGGTACATTTTAGGTATACAATATGTTTACACTTATTACTGGGTACTTGTACCTGTACATGATGTATCTTGGTTCTTATTTTTTTCGCCATTACCAGTGTGCCCTTCACCCTTCCACCCTTCCCTATTTACATACTTCGTTTCCATTTTTTTTCTTTTCTCATAATTTTTCCTTTCCCCTTCCCCGCCCACCACCTCTACACCTTCGGACCTTTTCCTATTTCAAATTATTAATTATTCATTTTAATCATTTTAATCCTCATTTACACTTTAGAATTTATTTCTAAAAGATGCAGAAATTCATATGCAACTGTCTGGGAAGGTATGACTAATCAGAAGAGAACCTAATAACATAGAGAAAAATTTAATAAAGAATACGTATATATATTTAGAGGTTTTGCACAAGCAAAAGCACAGATTATTATGTATCCTTGAAAATACTGCAAGTGTTAATTCAGCAGAAATAGGAAAAAAATTAAATCAAGATTTGGATGGGTATGTCTCAGCCAGGAAAACGCACAAGACATAGCTCAGATATAATGGAAGAGGCAAGGCGGGTCCACATTTTGAAGATGACACAAATGAAGGGCGGAGCCAAAGTCCTGAAAGGGAGGCTTTGTCCCAGACCCAGACCAGGCACTACAGGAGTCCCATTTGGTACCTCCAGTCACAGGCCCTCTTTCCCAGTGATGTCATACTGAGAAATCTACATGCCAATAATAGCACACACCAGTCAGGACAGTCATGGGTACAGCAACCCAGGAAACTGATACCTTGGGAGAGAGATGAGGATAGATTCTGGGAGGTTTCCATGGAAGACAAAGAATAAAATCTGAGCAAAATTTATTAAATAAATCCAAGCTGCCCTTGCTTGAACCAACAGTCAGTGTGTATCATGAGCTCAGAATTTTGGTAGAAGTTGGGTGGTAAATAAAAGGAGAAGACGGGTCCATGAGTCCAAAAGGCGTCTTAGCCACTGCTGCCTGTCAATCCTCGTGCTGGGTGGGTAATGAGCAACAAACTCAAACCAAGCAAGTTCAAACCTGCACTGCAGAAGAGAGGTTGGGTAAAATGCGGGTAACAAGTGGCTTTATAAACCCCATTCACCTCTCAGAGTCAGTGGCAGGAAAAAGCTCAGAGTTTTCTGTTCTGGCCTCTATGTCCATGCCAAACCATGATGGAGTCAAACCACAGAGATGTATACCACAGAAACCATATTCTCAATTTTGACCTCCTCAAGGACAAAGGCACCATCCTCCTTGTCTGCTACATCTCCACAATTTGCCTCACACTCTATAAAACAGTTACACAATACACTAATGAGTGACAGGTAGCCTCAGCCAGGGCAGAAAATTCTTTCCTCCACTGGTAGCTGAAGTCATCTTGATTATTTTGCACCTTGCCAGTGCTTCCTATTTGCATCAAGGTGGGGTAGCTTTTTTTTTTTTGGCAATAGGGATTGAACTCAGATCCTTGTGCCTACGGGGGCAGGTGGCAGAACCACTGAGCTAAATCCCTGGCCCAAGGTGGGGTAGCTTTGAAGTAAAGCTTGCAAACAGGTACAAAACCCTGATCTTAATGGAAACGCATTTTCAGTGTTCCATACCCATAAAGATTAAGGTAGCAGGCTCTAACCACCAAATCCTCCACTCCTGCCTCTCAGAGATCCTCAAGGAAACCAACTACTTGTGGTGACAAGTAAAACTCAAGGCCAAGAGTTTAACAATGGGTCATTAGAAAAGAAAGGCCTGAGATCCAATAATCTCCCAAGTCCAGGAAGCATTTATTTGCATTAATTCAAAGATCATGTGATCGCTTTGGGTATTTGCCCATGGACAGAACATGGTTGGGTCCACAGAGGGGCTTTTATCCCCTAGCACTAAGAAACAAACGGTTTTGCAAGCATATTTCCACATGATTTTGTGTCAAAAACTAATATTTCTGAGTTAAGCCTCCATGTGACATATATTTTTAGTAGCCTCTCTTAAAAATGGTACTTTTCAAAATAATCTCCTTCAACGGTAAACGATTAAAACACGGATGTCCAAGTGCCAAATTAAAAAGCCTCTTATAATTTGGAATGTAATGTTTAGAGCTGCTGTGGGACCGCAGACAATTTGGTACTTGATCATTAAATATTCGGCAAGTGTCACACAGCTGAAAAATATGTTTCTTATTAAGCTTCTGTACCTAAATAGCATCAGCTCTCAAATGAGATCACTCCCTCTGAAGGTTTTAAAGATACAGAGACAGTCCCAGGAAACATTTTAATGAATCTTATTACAAAACTTGCAGTGATTTTTCTATCTCTCACCCTTGAATTTTAAATTACGCATCTTTCTCTCCCAAGAGCTTGGTCATTTCAAGAGTAGAGGGAAGATGCCTCAGGGACACCAGCTCTCAGCGAAGGTAAACAGAAGTCTGTCACCCAGCAGGACAGGAGGGCACCTGTCTGAACAACTGTTACCATAGATACTGCAGGTGCGTGGTCACATTCATATAGCTCATGGGCCAGGCTCTAAGAAGAGGACACGAAGACACGATGCCTACCTCAGGGAAGCTCTCAGTCCACAGGGGAAAACAGCAAAGTCAACACAGTGTGATAATACAGAATGACAAATACTGTGGCATAAATTGCCCTGAAAAACCATGCGTCCTTCCCATCTCTTCATCATTCAAGACTTTGGTATTTTGTGTGAGATCCCAGTGATGTGGGGTACAGTAGGATCAACTTCTTTGGCTCCTTTTGTGGACTCTCCCTGTCTGCTGTCACCAGGCAGAGGGCTACCCCCAGGTGGCATCAGTAACTAACATGACATGTAACTCTGCCCCAGCTTTTCCATATGAATCTTCTTAGAAAAGATGTTCCTTGAGGAAATAATTTCAGAAAACAGTGCTACATCAAGAGGACGGAGGCCTGGCGTGTGACCCTAATGGGAACTCCTCCAGTAAAGATGATTAGTGCACTCTCCTTAATACATTTTTCAAGCTTATTCCATCAGACCCCACATGCATTCATCGATGATACATACCCCTCTGAATCACTGTTCTGCTTCCAGAAAACTCTGCTTTCTCCAGATTCCAAGTTTTCAAAGAACCTTTCCGATGTCAAGAAAAAGTCATCAATATGATTTTTTAAAACAAACAAAAGCCCCTCTGATACACAAAATGGGGAGGAGAGACAGGAGAGGAGATGCACCTTGCAGATGGAGAGTGGGACTACTTGAGAGCTACACTATACAGGGATCAGGTTCTTAAAGCCACCCGAGGGTCGTGCATAGGACAAGGCAGATACCATTTTGTTTGAAATGGGGAGCGGGAATAGAACAAGACAGTCGCGGGTTTCCTTCAGTGCTACCACGAACTACAGGGCCTTTAGAGTACTATGAGACCTTTCCACACCGCTGTCTGTTCTGCTGAAATGTGGATCTATGGATCTACTGTCAGTTATACTTGTTCAGAGTGTAAAAGGATAAAAATGCATGGCACACACAACAGCAAAGGGCTGCTGAAGGGCGATGCCCTCACCACACAGGACAGGGAGGGGACAGGAAGATAGCAGCAAGAGGCCAAACCAGCAGGACTGAGGCCATGAGTAAGGGCAGTGACCCCACAGACCTCAAGTCACAAGCCACGTTTTCTGCTTAAGGGGGGGGGGTGACCAAAATCAGAACCTATGGCAGAGAAACAGACACCCAACAGAGGGGCAGGCAGAAGGAGGAACTCAAGCTCTATCCCACAAAGTGAGGCCATGTCACTGCTGCCGTGCAAACACACCTACATTTAATAAGTTGGCTGGCCCATGGCTTAACTGTGCTGTGATTTTAACTGACCTCTACAACTTTCGGTCTCACAAGACTATTTCCTCATCTCCATTTATTATTCAAACTAGGACCTGTTCTCTCAGAATGTAATCAAATCCCATTAAAAGGTGATTAAAAAAAAAAACCAAAAACCTCCAGCATTCATTCACATCATATACCACAGGGGGGGAAAATAATGAAAGTCCTAAAAATAACTATGTCCCCCCCCAAAAAAAAGGAAAAGAAAATTGTACCCTTAATCTCAAACTCTTTAAAATAAGTAATTTAGCTTAAAAGAGTATTATAAAAAGATACCACTGAGAGGACTCTGTTCCTGCTCCTGTCTTAATTAGCATTTTGTCTATGCAACCATCTTCTACTCTTTGAAAATGAAGTTATCACAAAACAAACATTTACTGAACATCTATTACACGCTAAGCCAATGCCAGGCACAGGGGAACACAGATGAAACCAGATGGGGACTGAGAGCTTTGAATGTCTCACAAAACCTATCCATAGGTTGGTGCCATGTTTATTAAACATGGAAACTGAGGTTCCCAAACAAAGCTCATAGTCCTGATCCTGAGGCACTAGAATGCTCCAGTGGTCTGGGAGGAAGTCAGACCTAGGGTCCTCTGAGAGCCGGGCCAGTGGAAATGAAGGGAGATGAGGCTGAGATTCCAACAGATGCCTCTGACAATGCAGAGAAAGAGAAGGCTCCAGGATTCTCGTGCTGTCTTTTTTTTATTTTGGTACCGGGGATCGAACTTGGGACCTTGCACTTGCAAGGCAGGCGGTGGAACCACTGAGCTAAATCCCTGGCCCGGCTCCAGGATTCTCCAAGGGCGGTACAGGCTCCTTTCTCCTGCCCTAGCTGGTGGACAATGGGGAGATGATTAGGGCAGGCTGGAAGCAGTAACGACAAGTTCCAAGGTGTCCCATAGGGGCAGCAGTGCAAATGGCCAGCTCTTCCCAACAGCCCTCAGGCCCTCAATGACCATTTTACTCCCTCCTGCCTTCTGGCCATCACAACTGGCTCACAGGAAAGGGTGAGATGACAATTAGAGCGGCTTCTATGCCAACAGCTGTCTCAGCCATAGAGGGCATTCAGGCTAAGGAGAAGCGAGTCCAGCGAGGGCAGAGAAGATGGGCTTACATGTCACTGGGGTCAGGGAAAACCTGGACATCACTACCTACCAGCGGCGACATTTACTTACTCACTTGATAGCCAACCACATTTATTGAGCTCTATTGTGTGATTCACAGGGATGCAAAGGAAACAGAAAAAAAAGCACGGAACTTATGGAGGGAGAGGGGATAAGACACAAGTCAGTGATACGTTAATGTGGAAATACTGTATGTTAAGATAGGAAAGAGAGATACACATAAATACACTGAATGTGGAAGCCCTGACCTTGCCAGGGTACCAAGGCTTCCTGAGAATGTGACAAATAAAATTGGGGTGAGGGGGCTGTTTCCCAGACCCAGAGCAGCACTCTAAGCACAGGGAACAGTAGGAGGACAAGCCCTGTGAGGGAGCATAGTGAGAATCCCAGCAGGGACCAAACCCTCTGCACTGCATGTGCCAGATTTAACAGAGACCCTAACTTCTCCCATGCGTGCCTGACATGCTGCTGGGACTCCTCAGTGGCTGGCCTCCTGCAGGATGCTGGCTCTGGGAAGGGCAGTCCTGGAGCAGGCAGAGCAGGTGGGAAGAGGTCGGAGTCTGCCCAAAGCCCCAGGCTTGTAAGGCCGGAGAGCCCAGCCTTCTCCTAAATGACCTGGAGCAAAAGCCAGCCAAGCTTCCCTCTGAAGAACAGGGCTCCATATGGATGCTACTCCAGCACTGCTGTAAAAGCAAAAGCAGGGAAACAATGCTATATCCCTCCACTAGGGCCCCACTGGGTGGATTATGGAATTGCCAGTTCAGGGGAATCCACACAGTTCTTGAGAAGAACAGATTTACATGCAAAGTAAGACAAGAAATCTCTAAGGTCTATAGTTAAGGGGAAGTAACGTACAGAGCAGGGATGTGAGCAGGCCCAAGTGTGGGCGAGCAGCTTACTCAGGCATCACTCACCTCTGAAAAGAGAAAGCCAAGGCTGGTAACACTTTTCACCTCTGGGTAAGAAAATCAAGGGCAATGGGGAGGAGGATACTCAATGACTACTCACTGAATACCTTTGTAAAGACCTAGACTCTTTAGCAAAGTTTGTCAAATCCAAAAAAATCTGAAACTTTTCAATTCCTAAAACAATAAAATCTTACTAGGGTTATAGCTCAGTGGTAGAGCGCTTGGCTAGCATGAGTGAGACCCTTCGTTCAAGCCTCAGTACCTAAATAAATAAATCTGTTAAGGCAGACCCAGATCTGTCATTTCTCATTGTGGAAAACTGGGTGAGTGATTTCATTTCTTCTGCAAAATGCGGATCACAATACTAACTACTATTATGGTGAGTGAGTATTAAAGCTCTAATGCTTGAAGGAATTCAGTCAAATTTTGGCAGGTAATAGTTAATAAATATGAGCTATAGGTATCCGCAATTAATAATTTTGTACTAGCCAGGTGATTGTTCTTATTATTCAAAATGACACTGGAGTTACTCTCTCAGAATGTATCCATAGTGACAGTAGTGACCTGTCATTCTTTAAGCATTAAAGACAGAAGGATACCTACAGGCTCAAACTGAGCTGATACTAAAGAATGGGGCCACTGGGGGTTTCTGCTTGCTATAGGACCCCTCTTGCAGGCCTGCCTTGGAGCAGGCTGGAATGCTTAGAGCTGGGCAGGGAGGTAGCAGAGCCCTGCCTATCCCTGACCCTCCCTACTCACAAGGGAAATGGGTTAGCACAAGCTTCTCAAACCCTGGAGCTGTTCTGCCAGCTCCCGGGCACAGACGCAGTGAAAGGAGGTGCCCGGGTAAACGCACTGCCCAAGTCTTCAAGGTGGGACATGGGTGGGAAGCCACCACAGAGGACCTTGGGCACCTTGCTCAGAAGGGCAAAGGGTAATCCATGGATCGCACCCTGCTCTTTGCAATCCCCTGGTATTGGTGCAGCATGGAGAAAGATGGCTTTAATTCAATCTGAGTTTGAATCTGGCTCCAATGCACGCTCATTGAAAGATGGGGCCTTCACAGAAGCTCAGTGAATCTGTGAAATAGCAATAATATACCATCCCACAAAGGGGTCATAGAAAAAAAAGGACAGGCATGTCCTAAATGTGCTTCCATCCTAGGGAAACCCATAACTCTCTAAATAAAGAAATCCAGAGATAGGTATAAAGACTGAAAAAGGTCAGGAGTGAGAGCAGGGAACCCCACCAGGGACAGTGTTGCAGGCCTCTAACCATGGGAGTCACCTTCACAAGCTGCCTATCCAGAAAGAGAGGCTGGAGCGGACTGGCAGCTCCCACACTGCTTTCCCAGCCCACACTTATGAGCCTCCTGATGGAAGCACACACTGCCATGTGTGAAGCTGTCCGAGCGAAACTCACAAACCTCTGGAGCAAGGGAAAGAGGAACATGGTAAAGATCATTACAGGGTTACAATGAGCAAAATCTTAACTAGGAAAACCTATGGTTTAATAGGCTAACTTTCTTAATAGCAATAAAAATGATGAAGGGAGGAGGATTTATTGACGAAAGGAGACTTAAAAACCATATCACCCAATTGCAGTATATGGACTTTATTAGGATTCTGATTAATGCAAATAAGTTGAAAAAATTTTGAGATAACTGAAGACTACTGAACACTGCCTGAATATTTGATGATACTAAGAAATTGCTATTAATTCTTGAGATGTTAAAATGGCATTTTTAGCTATTTTGCTATGTGTGATGGTTTAGATCAAGAATGACCCCAAAATGCACCTGTGCTCCACAGTGGGGGTTCTGGAAGGTGATTAGGTCATGGGGATACTACAGTCGAGAGTCCTGTTGGCAGTGGGCAATGATCAGAAGAGGGGAGTCTCTGGGACATGACCTGGAAGAGTATGCTCTCCCTCCCCAAATAATCACAGCTGGAAAGGGACTGAGTAGAGTATGAAAGAACTGATCATTGTAGAAGCTGAGTGACAAGTACATGGAATATAATTCTCTTTGATTTCACGTGTTTGAATTTTTCCACTATGACTAAAAGTGAGTAATCAAGCCATAGACTGAGACAGAATATTTACAATACACATAACTGAAAAAAGAAATAAAAAGAACTGCTACAAATCAGTAAGAAAAATGAATACAACCCAACAGAAAAATGGGCAAAGGCTATGAGAACAGGTCACAAAAGTGGAAAACAAACTGGGCAGCAGCAAATGAAAAGATAGTCAGCCTCACCTGTAACTGGGAAATGTAAATTGAAACCATCTCACAGAAATGTGTTGGTGGGATGTAAAAGCATCGGCAGGAACTCTTACAGGGACTTTATACTTTGGCCAAACTAAAACTAGTTCAATATATTAAACTAGGCAAGTTCACATGTAGCCACTGACCTTAAACACTTGTTTAATGGGGAGGGACGGGGAGCAGGACTACATAAGACAAAAAGAAACAAAAGAGTACAGTAGTTGGATCCACAAGGTCAGAAAGTAGAATGGTGGGTGCCAAGGCCTCAGAGAGGGAAGAAAGAGAAGCTGGTATCTGAGACAGAATTTCAACTGGGGAAGATAAAACAATCTGAAGATGGAGGGTGGTGGTAGTGGTTTCACAATATGTGAACATACTTATGTTGCTTAACTGTACAGTTAAAAAATGGTTAGGATGGTATATTTTATGTTATTTATATTTTACCATAACTTTCAAAGATATGAAAGAAAAAGAGACATATCAACCAAATGCAGTGTATGAATCTCATGTGGATCCTGAATTTTCTTAAGAAAATATAAAAAATGATGACATAATTGGAAGTTTGAACACTGACAGATATTTGAAGATGCACGGTAATACTGAATGATAAGAATATAGTATTTATGTTTTCTTATTTTTAGACATATATAATAAGATTTCTATAGACTTCATACCCAGTATTTTATCCACATAACACAGAGAAAGAAGCAGGGCTAGGTAATTTGGAACTAGACCAGCCTTGACCAGTAATAGTTAAACTTGACAACAGATACCAGACAGTGCATTATATATTTAATCTTGCCTAACTTGGAGCACTTAACATTTTACATAATAAATATATTTTATAATATATAATAATATGTGTGTACAAGCACAAGTGTTAGAATGCTAACAGTGTCCTTGTTTAAATGGCAAAATACTCGTTAATGATAACTGTATCCTTGTTTATAATGGCCAATTTCAGAACAGATTAGTAGAAGGAGAAGTGTGAAATGTGGCTACAGTCTAATTTGTAGTATTTTATTTATTCTAACCCCTGCTGCCTCCCAAAAAGGAAATGTGGCAGAAGTTAATGCAGGTGAAATCCGGATGGTGGAAGCATGGCTGTGCATTCTTTCAGTTTCTGTGCTTTTCTACTCCCTTTACACTACCAATAACGAAAGAACCAAACAGTGCTCGAGGGCAGCAGAAGCCAGAGGACAGACAGACACCGCCGGTGGGCTGCAGCACTCACCGGCCCCCGGAGGTCGATGAGCTCCTGGCGCATCTGGGATACGAGAGCGTCCTTGGCCACCAGGGCCCGGTGCAGGCGTTCATTGAACTCGATCAGCTCCCCATGCATCTCGGCCACCTGGAACAGACAGGCACCAAACTGTGAGGCTGTGAAGCAGACCTTCCCACACCACCTCCCTCCTCCGGATTCTCCTCCCTGGCACGTTTCAGCAAGGCATCAGCAGCTTGTTGGGGCTGCTTACCTAGGAGCTGTGGAAACCCTCCCATATGCTGAATTCGTCTTGATTTGCTTGGTTTTAACACTTGGGAGTAGCATGTCCAAACGTTATAGTCAAAATACAACTATATCATTACTTTTGGACCTTGGGCTCTGGGTCTTCATACTTTTCTAGCAAACACTTTTGTTCTAATCTGAGTTGTACCTGTCAAGAAAGTCCCCACTAATAGCACAATGAGAGTAACTGCCACCATTCTGTTCACCAGGTCCCTAGTTCTGGAAACCAAGGAAACAGAACGAAAGACTTCTCTGGTGTGGTGTCAACAATAGCGACAGACACAACAGCAGCCCCACAGCTACCTCTCTGTTACTGCTTACTCCACTCTGGGACAGATCTTCCTCTGCTCCTCGTGGCTGTATCACAGGAGCTCTGAGAGGTGTGTACTATTATTCCCACCTTAACAGAAAGAGAAACAGTAGCGTGCTCAAGGTCATGCCACAAAGGGCAGATGTGGAGCCTGGCTGTGCGCTATGAACCCGGCTTTACATTGGGCCCAGATGCAGCCTCTCAGGCTATGGGGAACCACAGGATCTTTCTGAACTGAATTACTCAACATTTCTGGCTGATCCTAAATACATAAAAATGGAGATAGCTACATAGTAGCCTATAATCAACATAGAGACTTCTCAACTATAACTTACCTAAACATATTAGAGAAACATGAGATGTTACACTGCCATGTTATCTTTGAACCCTGCAGGAAGACTACAAGCACCTTAAGAGAAGCCTGCACAATGTGAGGTCAACAGACCCTGGGCTGGCCTGGCCCCCTGACCTGCCCATCAGATCAGCCCTCCCATACCTCAGACTTACCTAAGCAGTCACTACACCATGTGTCATGTGCAACAATACCATGTCATTTGTAACACGTACTTTACATGAGATAAAAGATACTGTCGGAATAAGGGAAAAGCACTATAAAACAAAAGATCACTAACCTGGGGCTCTCCATAGGAGAAACATAGGGGAGCCCTTCTTTTTGGTTGTTTTTTTACATAAAGGTAAAAAGCTTAGAAGCAGCCAGGCATGGTGGCACACACCTGTAGTCCCAACACTCTAAAAGGCTGAGGCAGAAAGTTCCACCCACACTCTTTAAAAAACTTCACACACACACACACACACACACACGTACACACGTACAAAGGGCTGGGGATGCAGCTCAGTGTGAAGGCTGTGGGTTCAATCTCCAATATCAGAAAAAAAGCTTAGAAGGAAGATATTAATATTCAAGGAGAATGTTTTTTCCCATTCTTTCTAATTTTCCTTAGGTAAGTTTCCAAGTAATGAGCACTCTTTCATTTATCAGCGAGGGAAAGAATGAAGTTCTTTAAAGAATTAAACTCTAAAGAGTTGAAATTCTTCACCTAAAATGAAAATGAGCCATTGTACAAGTAACATGAAATTTATCAGGTTCTTAATTTTCATCTGGACACTTTCATTAACTGTGAATTCCCCTCAAATGGCAACCCTCTGTCTCCAAGGTGTCCACCTCTGCCAAGCCAGTGTAAAATACTAAGTGAAAATGGCACAAAAGATACTGCAATAAGTACAAATTAACAAAGGAAGAAGTCACTGAGCCTTTCCCCCTTTTTTTTCTTTGTACAGACCTAAAATTAATATTGCCTAGTTGCCTTATTTCTTTTGTACATGAAAAGCTTAAGTTGATCTTCTTCTGGCCTTTAACAAACAAATACAGTATCACTAATAATGTCTCTGTGAGCCCTCTACACAGAAATCACATAAACACTCCGTGAGCTTCCTTGGGGCAATGAATCCATTTACCACACAGTAGCTAGCTACCAATATCTCCAGTAAATACCTGCCAATGTGCTCCCACAAAATGTGAGCTTTAAATACATGCCAATGCCATTTCCAAAACAAAGCGAGGTTTTATGTTTTCGTTTTGTTTCACAGAGGCAACCAGAGCACCACAACAAATTTTCATCAGTGTGTGGAACCTCTAAACCTCCCAGACTGAAGTGCTTACCATGAGCTGTCAAAAACCTGGTTCTCTTTTGCAGCCAGAAGAGTGATTTGACCACATCAGACAAAGCTTTCTTTATACTGAGGAACAGAAAAAAATTTTTTGATGGAACTGAGACAAAATTTGATGAAATTTCATTGTTAAACTCCAGTGTTCACCGATCCTGAGTTAACTCCTGGAGCTCTGAGTTTTGTTTTGTTTTGTTTTTGGTACCGGAGATCGAACTCAGATCCTTGCGCTTGCGAGGCAGGCGGTGGAACCAGAGCTAAACCCCCAGCCAGCTCTGAGTTTTTACACTGCACCCGGCTACCTGCAGCCACTGGTGTGAGCAGCACTTACCTTCTGGAAGTCATAGCAGCTTACTGCTCCTCAAATTACTATTTCCAAACTCGAGTCAAACCAGAAACAAATTCAAGAATTAAAGAGAGCCTCAGAAGAGGAATGTAAGATCAAAAGTAGTTCCCACTATCACAAAAATAAAAATAGGCCAAGACACCACTGTCTCTTGGAATCTTTATTAGTCTGAGAAGGCACTCTCAGGTCTCATCTGACCACCTTATTTACCAGAGCCAAAGAGAACTGCAGCAAACAGGACAGAATCAGATCTGATCCAATCTCCTCCAAGCAGGCACAGTGATCTTCCTGAAGTCACATCTCATCTTGTCACCTGTTTAATACCTTCAATGCTGCCACTACCCTAAGAGTAAGATCCAACTCCTCTCTGACTCCACCTGTCACTCTCAGTGCCTCAAAACCACCTCTCAGCCCTCCAGGTACTCTCTCTTCACAAAAAGGCTGAGCTCCGGGAAGCTGCCCTCCAGAGAGAGAGGAGAAAGGTACGTTCATTCACAGAAATTACAGGTGCCAAGGGCCGGCTCCAGAGGTCAGCAGAGACAGGAGGTAGCCGAGATCCAGGACAAGCCTGGGTCTGATCAGCTATCAGCAGTGTGCTCTGATGCAGGACAGGTAAACTCCATGGCCCAGAGGCCAATCATCTACCTATAAAGTGGACCACCATGCTGATGAAACGAGATGCAATTCAGCCAAGGCAGCATGTTCACGGCAGGGCAAATGCCCAGGGGCTGAGCCAGTTTTCTGTGACAGGTGAAGGCATAAGGAAATATGCAGGCGGCAGAGCAGCAGGTCTCTAGAGGTCAAAATGGGCCCCACTGTGCCACACCAAGGAGCTGGAACAACTATGGGAAGACGCACTGTTGTCCAAAGCAAGAGCATGTTAGAGTTGCTAATCTAAGGCAGGTTCTAAGTGAACCATGCATGGGGTGGACCAGGTGAGCCAGTCACATGGTTCACATCCTGTGACATCTGGTCAGATAAATCATGATAGAATCACTTGGAAGGAAGGCAGGAGGTCAGGGAAGGCCACTCAACGAGACCGCATGCCTGAGTCACCTACCTAATGGAGTCTGGAACATGCCAGGCAGCCTCCAGTGGCAGATCCATGCCCTAAATCCCAAACGGGCACCTGCTGTGTTCTGGCACCATAAGTGCTCAGAACATTTGAGATTCACGTTTCTTTCTACTCTCAGTTGTTATATTCCATGAAAATTACTCTGAAAGCAGTTAGGGAAAAGCTATCATTTGACAACACTGATGACAATGACAAAAACAAATGTCAGGTGGAGATCCACTGACCAGGTCTGATGAAGCTCCAAGCTCTCCCAAGGTGGACTCTGCAGAGGATCAGGAACAGACCCTTGATTCTCTGAAAGGGCCAAGGACAGTACTTGGCTAGTAGATGTGGCCCCTGCACTGTGCTAGGAAGGTTCACAACTTATCAGCTAATAAGCTACAAAGGTTTCGGAGTCATCCTTTGGGTACCATCCTTAGAGCTAGAAAGAATAAAGTAGAAAGATTTAAGAAATTTAAGTGAAAAGGGTGTTTGGCTGCAACTATTATTTTTTAACCTCTTATACCTTTCCTTGGCAAGTCACTCCTAGGCAAGTATCTTGTCTCTCTTGCTTGCACATGTGCCCAAAGTATAAGTTCAGCTCCCGATAGCTATAACTAACCTCAATGCTCATGGAAAGGGGACTAGTTAAATATCTCAGGATTCCCTACTCTCTGCTGCTGACTGCCCCTTTGGCAGACAGCATTAATCAATCATTGTCCCTTAAGAAGACAACCCAGGCAGACATACAATCAACCCAAATCCTAGCATACAAAATGACATTCATTTGGTAGCCCTGGTCTAAAAGATAGGGAAAGTCATCTATAAGAAGGTAACACTCAAGCTTGTTTTTGGAAAATGATGCCTTTACAGCTTCAGAAGACTAAGCAGTTCCTTCCAGCTGGAGTATCAAGGAAGATGATCTCCAAAAATAAGGTGGCTGTGAAAAGCTTTTAAATCTGTGAAAATCCCAGGAATTATCATAACTACCTGCCAAATCATGAAAGGATTATAAATTTTAAAGGCCTTTGGCATTTCCTTTCATACCAGAATGTTCTATCTCATCACATTCAAGTAAATCATGCTTTACCCTCCTTCATCTAACAAATTAGATGATTTTGGTTAAGAACAAGACTCCTCCACCTCAAATTTCAGTAGCGATTGAGGTTCTTCTAGTTACATCTCCAAGCTCTCCAAGAATGTTCACTTAGAAACAGCAGAATCTATGTATGTGATGAAACTCACAAGCCATCTTCTGGCCCTGTTTATGGTGGCTGTGGGAGGGGCCTGGAACCTCTTTCTGTGAAGACTGCATCACATCTGCCAGTGTCCACACTGCCTTAACTCACCTGTGAGTGCCAACTACCTGCCAGGCAGTCATGGGCTTGAGGAATCCTTGCCCCCTCTCCTACAGGGTGGACACTTTGCCTAAGGCCAGCCCAAGTGTCTGAGCAGGAAGTGACAGAGCAGGGAGGTGAACTTATGCCTTGATGGCCCTACTATCAGTGCTCTTTGCCCAAGGAATCTTGTATATGTAGAAGACCGTCCCCTTTCATGGCTAAGGAAGAAAAATCTGTCCTGCAGAGGAGAGAGAAGTAGCAGCTCCTGCTCCAGCTGATCAATAGACACTTTGAAGGGTTCTTTCTGAAAAATGCAGATTTCTGGGCCTCACTCCCAGAAGTTCCAATTCAAATGGACGGGAAAAAGGAAAACCAAGGAAGTATTGGTTAAAGGCTCCTGACAAAGGCAGAGCATTTCTTAGAAATAGCTTGGAACTACAGTCAGGCTGTTCCCTGGTGTAGAAAACACAGTTTTCAGTGCACCATTCATAAGACATGATGTCACTGGTTCCTCCACATGTCAGCTCGAAACCTCTGATGGTAACTGATAAGAATGTGGACAAAAGCCAGAGAAAAACTGCACGAACTCTGCCAGCCAGCAACAGATGGCGTTAACAGTCTTCATGGTACTATCGCTCTCGGCAGAGGCAGAATGGGTGAGCCTGTACCAGTGCAGTGCAAAGTGTGGCCTGGGAGCTCCTTCCACGATGGGACTATCACTGCCCACATGAGAGACAAGAGAAGAACAGACATTCAAAATGAGCATTTAGAAATGTTTAGAGCAGTTTCATACTGCTGTGACACCCAGGAATTTAATTTTTCAAGATTTTCTTTTTATTTTACCAAAGTATTGGTCTACGCTGAATAGAAAAATTTTACAAGTAGTTCAAGAAGCACTTAACTACAATACATAAGCTGTTTGAAGCAATGTCTTGCATTAATGAAAATGAAAAACAATGATAAATATTAATGATGAAAAAAGCCAAAACAGTCATCATTGAGTAAATTTGAGAGTTGAAAAGAAAAATAAAATAGAACCAATATTTTCAATGTCCATCATTCTTTTAGACATGCATACGTCATTTTCTTGGAGCATATCTCTTTGGCCTTGAGAACTATGAAAATGAGCACCAGAAACTGACATGAGGCGTGCCAAGACCCAGCTCAGGTGTGGAGGCATGGGAAGGCACCGAGAACTCCGAGTTGCCAGTGGTCTCTCTGGCCCAGCACCAGGCAGCCTTTCTCAGAGGGCCACATCCCACCCATCTACCAGAGCAGGATGGTGCGGCGCAGGCTGAGCAATAGCCCAGCTCACAGCATTTGTGAGGGCCAGTGAAATCTGACTCCAAAGCCAACACTCACTCCATCACACGGCCCTTCAAGTGACACATAAATAACCCAGAAAGAGAAATAATATGTCCAGCTGAGCGAGCAGAACACCTAGGCTCAGGAAGGCAAGTGTCCACTTCCTAATTGGGTCATGGCTACAGAGCAGGTTCCTGCTTTGAAATCCGGTGCTCTCTGCTTCTCCCCTGGGGGCCTCAGGCTCCTCACAGAGCCGGGAAAGGGGAAGTGTTTTCTAACTGAGATTCTCTCCCCACATAGGGCAACAGTGGGGTGGAGAAGGCAGGATCCCAGAGCTTTAGCTCTGCACCAGGAACATCCCTGTAGTCTCCAGGCAAAACTGCACTGAATCCTACAATATGAGCCCCCGTGAGGTAAGTACTGCTACCGGCCCCACTTGTGCAACTAAGGAAACTACGGCACAGAAAAGGTAAGCAGCTTGCTCAAGATCAAACAGGGAAAAAGAAAACAAACAAAACAAAACAAAGACCACACAGGGAATAAGAGCAGAACTAGGACACAAACTCCTGAGCCCCTATTCTTGGGCACACCACTCTTCCCCCCTGCCTCTCAGCACACACCATCTTCATGCTGCTGAGCCAGCCTCTCAAGATCTGAGTGGACAGTGGAGGGCCTAAGGCGTGATGAACCTGTAACCAGGGGCTGAGAGACTCACAAAAGCAAGGGACACCAATACTCACAGAGAGACAAACACAAGGACACGCACAGCCCAGGAAAAGGTACTGCCTACCCCACAGGGAAGGGACTGTCTTTAGCTAGAATGGGGAGAAAGCCAGCTGAGCTCTCGCTGAGCCTCCCAAGGCCAGTCTAGATTGTCACAGGCCAGGTTTCAAACATCCCCATCAGGGGACCCTTGCAGTAAGGGAAGGGGCACCAGAGTGACCTAGACACTCACCAGAGACAGGGCTTCCCCCAGAACTTGGCAGCAACTGTGGGAGAAGACCCTGGAGCACCCCAGCTCCAGGACTGGCCTCCTCCAAACAGTCTCTGCTTCCCAGAAAAGTGCTCTGGAAACCAGCTCCTACATGAACTTCCAGCATGAAGTCAGCCCTGGGGCTGGCTGCTACCATACTTGGGTGTTCCACACAGAGCAACCCTTTCAGGGAAGAAGACTCAGACAGGATATAGAGGAACGAGGGGTTGGGGCCCTGTCTACTCGATGCTGTGCGATCTGGAGCAAATATACATTTCTGGCTCCTGAGATCCTACTTGTAAAATGAGGCTACTATCACAATATGCAGGGCTACCAAAGGGTACACAAGGATAACAGAGTCTGGAAGGCTCCCCAGGACCTTGTGCCCATGAGCACTTCCTACGGAGCAGATGAGATCTAGGCACTTTTTACCTTGGGATGAGCCTGAGAGGGACAGAGGCTCAGAAAGGGGAACTGAATGTCCAAAGTCACACAATCTCCAAAGGAGGGGTGTCAGCCTGACTCTGGAGCACACAGTCCTGTGTCTACCCTCTCCTGTGTCTTCAATTTCTTTCTTCCTTCCCATCTGCCCTTTGCTTTGACTCTGCAGAATGCCAGGCTGAGCCCAGGAAAGCCATTCAGGCTCACCCAGAGGCGGCAGAAGCTCCAGCTCTCAGAGCAGATCCTTCTCAGGGACACAGTGTAAAGTCACAGCCATCTCCAAATGCCACCAGGACAGTGCTGTGTGGGCTCCATCTGCACAGTCAGAGTAGAGGGTTATAGCAACCCTGGTAATAACTGCATCTGAACGACTCCCAGAGTCTCCTCAGGAGCAAGACCACCAGTGCTCAGAATGCTGAGTTTGACAGAGGTGAGACTTGAAAACAACGGCTGGGATTGCTATTCAATGGAAGACCCCAGCATAAACAACAGCTCCATTGGTAAGACAGGCCACTGAGACACAGGTGACAGATAACTGTCACTGCCCTGTGGAGCTGCTGAGTCCCGATGTCAGCCCTTATTCCCCTGGACACGTGGCCTTTCAGAGAACACACAAGCTATGGAGAAAGGTCATGCAGAGCTGCCACTGCCAGTCCCAGAGGAGCCCTACCTTCCCCTGCTAACCATAAATGGCCCTGAGAGAGCAAAAGCAGAGTATACAGAAATGATGATATTCAAACAGTGCCCAACATCTTCTTGGTGGTGGTTTGAAAAAATGAGTAAGGGCAGGAGAAAAAAAGCAAACATAACCATGAGTTTCAGCCCTCTGCTAAGTGATGTGCTCACCTGAGCAGAAGAAAGCAGCAGGCACCTGAGCAACTGTGCAGGGCTGAAGCAGATGACCCAGCCTTCGGAGCATCTGCAGGCAGCCAGTGGCACCATGGTTAGCTGCCAACTCTGGAGCAGGGGTGGGTGCTGGGGACCTGCCCCACCCTCAGACTTGTGACCTTGGGCAACTCACTTTCTCCTTTTGGGTTTTGGTCTCTGGACAATAAAATAAGGATAAGAACAATGCAAAGCTCACAAGACTCCTATGAGGTTTAAATAAATTAGTGCCTCAGAAGGGCCTTGGCATGTATGAGGTAGTCCTTAAATGCTGGCTGTTGTTATCCCATTAAACAGGAGAAGCACGCACCGCCCCTGGCTCTGTAGGACCTCTCTTGGGCCCGATCAGTGTTCAGAAGTGCCTTCTCCATGGCCTGGACAAGCCCACAGTTCCTGCTCCCCATCTATACTCAGATGGCCCTCCTAAAACCAAACCAGTCATGCACGGCCCAGTCTCTGTGGAAAGCCCTTCAGGGCCGTGGACAGATCTAATGACTTGATGTCCATGATCAGCTTCAGAATGATACTGGGCCAGAGGGAGGACCAGCGTCCGCTGGAAGTACCTTCCAGTACCTCCAAGTCCGCTGGAGCTGAGTGGGACTGTATTCTGGGCGAAGAGAGGAGGGGACGGCAAGAAAGGGAAGGGAACATCCCCAGAGAAAGGCAGTCACTGACCAGAGGGGGCTATGTCTGCACCCCTGCCCTCCTCCTAAAATCCTACCCACGCTTCAAGACGTCATGCACATCTGTTTACTTCTGTGATCCATTCATCCATCTCCATAATGACTCCTTAGTAGCAACAGTAACAGTTGTGGTTTTTGGAGCAGTTATTATATATCAAGCATGTCAGCCTCAAGAAAAAGACTCCTTTTTGCAAATAAGACAAAGAGTACTCTTTGGCCACAGTTTACAGGGCTTGGGATTAGTGAGTGGGCAACCTCTCGGTTACACACAAAAGCTGTAGGTATTATGCCAGGTGCTCTTTTGCTGCTGTTTTACTGGGTATAATGCTGACACCCAGACCACACACTACTCGTCACACAAAATTCCCATGAAACAGGGTGCAGCACTGCCTGGCCAGCTTTAACACGTGGCCACAGCTGGCGCTGTCTCGTGGATAGCCCCAGCCCTGACACAGAGCACAGGCTCTCAGCCAACGCACATCTTTCTTGGGACTGCCACTGACGACCCAACACTTCAAAGGACTGTTTGCTGGACCAAAGCTGGGTGAATCTAAGGTTAACACAGCCCGTGGTGCTGTTCACTTGGCACCGCACGGTGCTGTAATTATAACCCATCACAAGCACAAAACGCTGCATTCAGCAGGGCCTGTGAAAATGGGTCAAAAAATGATTTTTACAAAGGCTTTGTTGGCTTCACCTCTCAAAAGTAGTTTCAGGCCTGCTCACAGAGGAGAGCAAATGATTTCCAAAGAGCCCAGTCTGGGGGCAGTTTGGTGTTGAACTCATCTCCCCCACACCACAGAAAGCCTTTTCCAGCCTGCATGGCCAGCAGCCAAAGGGGAGGAAGAGGGGAAGGGGAGGCCATCAGCATTATGAGCAAACACAGATGGGCACGGTGTCGCACGCCTGTAATTCAGCACTCTTGGAGGCTGAGCCAGGAGGATCACAAATTTGAACCTAGCTTGGGCAACTCAGTGACTTGAGTGAATCCCCATCACAAAATTTAAAAAAGGGCTGGGGTTGTACCTCAGTGCAAAGGTCCTGGGTTCAATCCTCAGTGGCACTAAAAAGAAGAACAAATGACCCGGAGCGTGCAGCCTTTGCTGCCTGGGCCGAGCACTGCCCCGGAGTCAGCTCATCCACACAGCAACTCTACAGCCCTCTGTGGCACAGTTCCTTCTTCAAACGCAGGAGGGTGGGGGGGGCAGAGGAAGTAAAAGTGACTAAGATGTGATGGGTATATATGTGTACCAGTTCCCAGGATGAATGGTATCACCTGGGAACTGGTTCCCTGGTTTACCAACTTCATTTGTTTTACGATTTGGGGGAAGATGGCTGCATTTGTCTTTGTGTGGGGAAGATGGCCGTTTGTCACTCAATGTGGAGTTTGCAAACAGAAGTAACATTTTGCCAAATGCTTTTGTTTGTAAACCAAACTGTTTGTGAAAACTATAAGTGTTTGTGAACTGAGATGTTACTGTACATATTATATACTGTAAACATACACTAATAAAGAAACTTAAACCGAGGGTGATGGCATATGTCTGTAATCCTAGCACTCGAGAGGGTGAGGCAGGAGGACTGCTGTGAGTTCAAGGCCAGTCTGGGCTACATAGGGAGTTCTAGGCCTGAACTACAGAGTGAGACCCAGAAAGAAAAGAAAAAGACAAAGAGTTAAAAGTAAAGCATTTAAAAGAGGAGCTTATCTCCCTCCAATAACCGAAAATCCTCAAATTCATTCAACAAATAAGCAATGAGCACCTACCATCTGCCAGGCCGTTTGAGCACTGTGATTATATAGCAGCAAACTAAAGAGATCAGATCCTGCCTTCAGGGCGCCTGTGTTCTAGCTACTTGACTCTCTGACCAATGTGGAAACAGCTTTACAGAGGCTTAGTCCCAGAGCCCCTTTTCATCAGCTCCCTCCCAGGTGAGGCCCAACGCACATCTCTTCACAGCTCTGGGACCACTCACACCCCAGCATATTCAGCCATCCGTTTACTTGGCAACTGCGCGCCAACCAGGTGCTTGCTGTCGGTGACAGGACCCCGCCCTGTCAGTAGCCCAGCAGGAGTCCTGAGGTCCCTGGGAGCACAGAAGAGAGGTGCCCACCCCGCCTGGGATCAGCAGAGGGGGCAAAGGACTGAGGGCAGCCAGCTGGAGGCAGAACAGGTTCAGCCCTAGGCCACAGCCCAGCCCATTTCCCACCTGCTCCCATCTTCTCAGTTATAAAACAGGCATCCACGCTGCCAAGTGGAATTTTAAACTGGGTAGGAACTGGCCCAGAGCAGGGGCTCACCATGGGCAGCTCATTAGTATTCTGGAGAACTGGTTGCCAGACCAAGCAAATTATGTAATACTGGGCATCTAGCACCAGCTCCCCAATTCAGAGGTTTCGCCAGAAAATATTTCACCCTCAAGTGTTGCTTTCTCATTTATTTTGCAGGGTGCCAGAAAGCACAGACTTCCATATAAAGATGCAAATTCTGAATTTATGTGACTCTGTCATACTCTAATGTCCTCCAGAAGTCAGGGGAGGCTGGTGTGCATTTTTAATCATATTCTTTGAAAGAAACACATAGGGACCTCCTGAATATTTCAACCATGGCTCAGTGAGTTATGTCCAAGTTTCAAAAGAAAGACAATAAATGAAAAACATTAAATTTTATGAGCATCAGAAATGTTTTTCTCCCTTGAGAGTCCCTTTCTCATACCAAACAGCATTTGCACATAGCCAAGAAGAGCCCCCTTCAGGCCGTGCCTGTCTTGGTCCTGCTGGAGAGGAAGACACAATTATCACTTGTGACAAAAGTAACTGGTGCTCACAAACACCTGTGCACAGGGTGCAGGAGGTCACCCTGTGCTCAAGTATAAACAAGCAGGGGGAGGAGGGTGTGAGGACGAACTTGGAGCTGGATGTGCTCAACCCACCTGTGACTTGCTTCCTGGGTGACCTTGAGAGTCATTCCACTTTGCTGGGCCTCAGCTTCAGCATCTGTTAAACGGCATGCTCGGGAGCAATTATACCACAGTTGTTATCAGGACTAAATGAGTTACTATACAACTAGGATTCAACAAACAATACTGCAATTCTGATTCTTGGAGCTCTGTTTGACACATGAAAATGTGTGCCTCCCTCAAATTCATGTAAGCCCCATGACCATCACAATGGAAAGACAAGATGGGACAGTTTGTAAACCTCACAATCTCACTCAGCTGGAATCTGGGGCCATGCTTGCTGCTGAGCCCCACAAACTGTTACTTCGCCCAGTTGTGAATACTGAAGCCTTACTGTCTCACAGTTAAATGGAGGTCAAACACTCTTTGCAAAATGGGAAGCAGTGGATGTGACTGAGATCACACCCACTTCAACAGCATGCGCTCTAACATCTGTGACCCTTCTTCCTTCACAGAAGGCCTCTGGGTCCCCCACCTCCCAGAGGGAAAAGACGGTTCATATTTTCAGGGGCCTCTATCAAGCTGGGGATTGGGTAAAATCTCCTCTCTTCCTGGAACAAAACACTCAGCTGGAAGTGACTTGGCAGCTGTGAAACTGCTCTCGCCCTAGAATGAGAAGGACATGGACTGGTGCTCACCAAGTGCTCTGCCAGCTCCCCTGACTTTGCCATCCTCTTTGCACAACTGGGCACAGGCTTTTGATTGTTCTGGACAATAGGATCCAGGCAGAAGTGACACATGTCGCTTCTGAGTCACAGCACAGGACAACTGGTGCGCAACCTTGCTCCTGTCCCTTTCCCTTCCCACTGAGCGAGAATTCTTGTTCACCAGATGGCGTAGCTACAAGACAGAGGAGCCTCTGTCAGCCCAGGCTCCTGAGTCCCTGTAAACCAGACACTCTCACTCCCGCCCTGAAAGAACCCATGCTGGACAAAGTGCCTTTATTTGGTTAAAGCATGGAGAATGGGGATCACTTATTCCTGCAGTGCTACAGTACATCAGTATTACTGATTCATACAAGCTTCAACTTGACAGCACTGTATCTTCCTTGCTCTCTGACAATGGACATGAGAGCATGAAAAATGGGATAGAGGCCAAAGATTTGTCAAAGGCTGCTTCTCAACACCCACTGGAAACAGGGATGTACCATGATCCCCTTTTTAGCGAGGAAGAACCTGGACTCAGACAAGTCAAATCATTTGTTTGAGGTCATATAACAAACAGTGAAGCCAGAATTTGAACCCAGGTCTATCTTTCCCAAGGCCCAGTAAGTACTTTCTAATGAATTCCAGTCTGTGAGGGCTCCAAATACAATGCAAATCTCTCCTTGGACTTGAATATGAATACTAATCACACATCAGGTGGGTTTCATGTGCCAGACACTGTTCTGAGTCTTTCATCCACATTCCTGCACGGTGAGAGGCATGCTTCTTCAAGGCCTGATGCCATTTTACGGCTAAGAAAAGACAGGCTTGCGGAGACGGTAGGAAAAGTTCTCAGAAGGTGATCATGAAGTAAATAAAGATCCAGTCAAGGATGAAGAGGATACAGATTCTTTCAACAGAGGTCAAGAAAACATTCCTCACAAAAAGGTACAAAATGGAAGACTCTGGAACACTTTCTACTGCTGGCCTGTGAGGTCCAAAGATGCTTCAATACCTAAGATACTCATGGTCAGGGGAGCTAATGAGAATCTCAGAGATGTTTGTTCCTAGAGTAGGGGAAATGACGAGGGAAGATAACTCTCTGGTCTCTCCCCCAACTGTTGTGGAGGTTCTAGCCTCCCGTCTACCTAGTGCAAGTGACTGGTGATAATCTAACAGTGGCCTCCAGTGGTCACTCTACATAGGTGAACCAAAGACCACTTTCTCCAAAACTCAGCATTCAAACCCAGATCTGTCCAGCTCAAAACATTGTTCTTCTTACTCTCCCTTCCACATCCATCCACTCACCCCCTCCCAACCACCCACCCACCCATCCTTCCGTTTAGTAGATATTTACTGAGCATCTACTATGTGCCAAGCACTGTGTGGATACTATGGATACAACAGTGAAGAAACAGAGAAAAATCATTGCCTCCCTCAAGTGAAATCTAGTGCAAAACATTATAGATGATTACTGAATATGTGACAGTGTCTTTATGCTCACTTGCATAGAATCAGACATCAAACGCCATTACAAATTTCCCACGGGGAAACAGTGCTATGGTCTCAGGCTTCAATCAAAATTCTGCTTCTGGTGCAGAGCCCCGATTCTGCATCAGAGAAATTAACCAGGATTTCTATACAAATGGACATCGTGCTATTGATTTATCCCTGGGAAGAAATGAGGACATCAAATATGCCAAAGATGATGAAGACAAAGACGATTAAGACAAAATGAAGGTACAAAAGAATCAGAGGCAGCAAATATTTTTGTGGCTAAGAAACTACAGCTGACTATCATGTCATAGGTTAACAGAACTTAAAGCAATCTTCTCCAATGTTCCACTGACTCTTTACCAGTGATCTTCCAATAAGCATCTCTTCTCTATGCTCAGAATCAATTCTCCTTTGTTTTTTTTCCCCCTCTTGCGGAGCTACCTTCCCTCCACTGTTAGCTATAGGCTGGCCATCATCCCCACTGCCTGCTGGGTATGTGCCCTGGCCCTGCCAGTCAGCATGCATCTTCTTCCCCTGGCCACAGTGACTGGTTCAGGGGGATCAGGAGGCTCACATCAGGCCATGGAGTCTCAGGTTCAAGAACTATGCTAGGATTATTGGGAAAGAAGCCTTCTCATATCACCGGAATGGCTAAGCTCATACTTTTTTTTTTTTTTTGGTGGCACTGGGGATTGAACAAGCCAGGGTCTTTGCACTGAGCTAGATCACCAGGCCTTGTTGAGAAACAGTCTCACTAAGTTGCTAAGTTGCTCAACCTGGGCTCAAACTTGTGCTCCTCCTGCCTCAGCCTCCCAGAGCACTGGGATTACAGGCATGGGCCACAATACCTGGCTTAAGCTCATAGAATCTGAGCTTGGCACTTCAGGAAACCATCACACAGACAGCCCTCACAGGACAAAGACCATAAAGGAGAGAGGAGGGGCAAGCAATAACGAGAGAGAGAACATCCCCATCACACGATCTGACCTCTTGATTCAGCCTTGCCTATGGCTGGACAATCCTTAGACATTTTGTTTTCACGAATCAACAGACTTTGTTTTTTACGAAACTAGTTTGAGTTGGGTTTTCTATCACTTAGATTACAGAGTCCTGAATGACAGAGCCACCAAGGAACTGCCGTATCTCTGCTTCTACCCCGCCAGTCACAAGAGCTTCACAACCATTCATCCTTAAATGGCAACAACAGCACATCCCTCCCCTTGCTGAGCTAAGAGCTAAGTGGACTGAGTCCTAGGACAGCCTACAAGGGCCAGAGTTGAGGCAAGTTGAGTCCCCTCTTCCATGTGACACCCCTTATTTCAGGAGGCACTCCAGGCTGTAGGACAACATCACAAATTCCTCACTGGGAAACAGTGTTATGGTCTTAGGCCATACATTAGTAAGTCTGTTTCTTTCAACTTCTTTTATTCAATCAATATTTGTTGAGGGCCTCCCATGCAGAAGAGGAGAGTAGGGTACAGAGAAACTGTAGATAGAGTCCCATCTCCCAACTCTGCCATCTAGTCCATCAGGAGCCTGAGAGTGATGTCCCTTATTAAGACAAACAGCCATTTCTGATTTGCCTGTGGTGGTATGAGATGAGCTATTGGTTTAGGAAAAACTAGTGCTAATGCTACTGTGTGACTTCATACAATTTACATAGCGTCTCTGAGCCTCAGTTTTCTCATCTGCAAAATAGAAATTTTAACAGTACTGATTTCCTAGAGCTGTTAGGAGAATGTGCTGACACTGGTGGGGCCATTTGCATACACCTGTACACAGTAAGGGTACTAAAAGGAGATGGCAGCCAAGGACATCTTGGGGGACATAAAGAACAGTTCCTCCACTGCCCCAGTCCCAAAAGAACTCTATAATTTATGCCCAAAGTTCTGAGCAGCAAGTGCCTTCCCTCTACCCCAGGCCCTAAGGAAGCTGACTGAGCTCCAATACTTTCCTTTTCCAAGAACACAGAAGCCTTGCTTTGCACAGTGTGCAAAGGTAACCTCATGCCTAAACAAACGGTGGACCTCCCTTCTCCCTCATGACTCAGCCCCTGGAAACACAGATGCGATATGTAGGTAGAAATCTACTTATGCTAAGAAGAAAAATATATCACATGCCTATTCCACGATGTTCTCAACACTCTCCAAGTACAGATGCTCCATGTGCGGGCTCCTCTGGAAGCAGCTGCCAAGTGAACACAGGCTAAGCTCCAGGACGGCTCACACTCAAACTTCAGCCGTCGAAAGTGGCCGTGGCAGTGTCAATGAAAACCAATAAGCCTCCAGAACTATCGCTTTCAATCTGTTGGGTTCTTTAGCGCTTTCATTTGTAGCACCTAAAAAGGGTTGTTCCAGATTTGGCATGAGGAAGGATGATGCTAAAAACAGCAGCAAAATCCCAGGATTTCTCAGGGAGGCCATGGTCCTCATGCAGCCTGCCAGACTGCCCCCACTTACTTCTCCGTTACAATTCTGGGAAAACTGGGTATGGTGGCTCACACCTATCATCCAAGCTACTCAGGAGGCTGAAGCAAGAGGATTCCAAGTTTGGGGCCAGCCTGAGCAACTTAGGGAAGCCTTGTCTTAAAATTTAAAAATAAAAATTTTAAAGAGCTGGGGAGATGGGGTTTGCTCAGTGGTAGTGAGCTTCCCTAGCTCAAAGCCCTGGGTTTGATCCCCAAGACTGAATGAATAAATAAATACATAAATACATAAGGACAAATGAATTAGGGGTTTCCAAGCATCCTTATTCAAAGTTAGATTTTATTTTATTTTTTATAGAAAGCCTAGATTTATTTAAGCTATTACAAAGAAAAAACAATTATCATCAGGAGTACTTTGAGGACCTCATCCCAGTTTCACTTGATCTGTTACAGAAAACTAACTTTAAGAGGATAGAAACTAAAGAATAGGAGAGGCTGGTGGAGTGGGCAGTGGTACTGGCTGAGGAAGTGGTGAGGAAATGGCTGGGTTCTAAATGAGCTTGGAAAGGAAAGCTGTCAGAGTCACCTGTAGGTTGGATATTGGTGGACAGAAGGAAGACTCCAGGAGGACTCCCAGGTTTCTGGCCTGAGCACACGGAAGGCTGTGAATTATGAAATGCTATGAGGGAGAGGCTGCCTGAGCAGCGGGTTTGGGGAAGACCATCAGGAGTTTGCTTTTTGGGCCACTTGCTTTGAAGTTGGAGATGCCCATTAAACGTGCCAATGTCCGATAAGCAGTTGAACATATGTCTGTGGGATTCCCTGCAGGCAATATGAATTTAGTGGTTATCAGTGTACACATGCTGTTTAAAACCGTGTAACTGAGCAAGGCCATCTAGGGAGGATTTTAATATCTCGCTTTGGGAGAACTGCTGTGGCCCAGCTCCCTCAGAGCCAGTATATTGATGCTGCTGGCTATAATGAGCTTCCTCAAAAGTTTTCCACCACTGGGTCTGGCCGAAGGGCTTTAGCACCAACAGTTTCTGAAGCTGTGCACATGGGAAAGGCCTTGGTACTGGCACCCTTTTCATTGCCGAGTGCCTACTTCCTTGGTTAGATGTTTCCAGATTAGAATTCTCATTGACATACTCCTTGGTCAGTTTGCATGCTATGTCCAGAGACCTACATGCCTACTCACAAGAGCATTTATATATTATGGTGAATGCTAAATTTGGAGAAGAAACAAAATCTCTTGTTCATGAAGAAGACAGTGATGATGCTGCTGAACTTACTACTGAATTTAGATTTGTGGCCAGTGGTAAATCAGCCCTGGCGGAGATGTCCACTGCGATGTGTGGATGCCAGGCCTTGCATCCAGATCCTGAGGACGAAGACTCAGATGATTATGGTGGTGAAGAGCACTATGTGGAAGCACATGGACACGGACCGGGGACAGCCCCACATTTCATATCTGTGATGAAGGGCTATCCCGTTTAACAGCAGAATGGGCTATCCCATTTAACACTGGAGAGATCAGAAAGCAAGCTCTCAGTCTGTCAGCGGCCAGTGTAACACGGCCGGGGTCCAGACAGAAGATTCGGTAAGAGATGAAGACGACATGGAGGCAGACAGTTTGAGGACGCAGATGTTGATCACTGAAAGTGATTTTGCTGCTTTAAGATTCTGCTCATAAGTGTGGGAAAGAACTTGGTACCTCTTTCCTCTGAAGTGGGATTGATGAAAGTCTTTTTCCTTTTCCAAAATTCACTTAAACCAGTTCTTCCTGAAGACAAACTATACTGAGATAGCAAGTTGTCACCAGCAGTAGAAACTCTGACAAAGTTATTAACAAGGTGAATTAGCTTAACCCAGGGGTATTTGTAGTTCATAATTTACCCTAAAATTCTCTGTGCCTAGGTACCCTCTGACTAGGTTCTAATTCCTGCCTTTGCTGTATACATTGCCCCTACACCAGCAGCTCAGTGTGGTGAAAACGCATAGGAGCTGGGCAGGAAATAGGCTGGAGTTAAGATGCCTCTTTGAGGCCTAGAGATACCCTTATGCCTAAAAGAAAAGGCAGCGGTCTCAGGAGGATTAGCCTTTATTATTCTTCATAAGGGCAGGAGCCTTGTACTAATTTGGGCCCAGACCTCTCTAGGCAGTCTCTTGGGAAATATCCCAGCTGCACATTGTACCACTGATGTGAATGCTTCTAGGTAGCTTCTAACCCTTCCACCTGTGTTTTCCAGTCTGCTGTCTTTTAGCCCCTTAGATTATATATTATATTATATATTACATTATATCTTCCCCAAACCCTCCGCTCAGGCAGCCTCTCCCTCATAGCATTTCATAATTCACAGCCTTCCGTGTGCTCAGGCCAGAAACCTGGGAGTCCTCCTGGAGTCTTCCTTCTGTCCACCAATATCCAACCTACAGGTGACTCTGACAGCTTTCCTTTCCAAGCTCATTTAGAACCCAGCCATTTCCTCACCACTTCCTCAGCCAGTACCACTGCCCACGCCACCAGACTCTCCCACCTGGACTCCTCCAACAGGCCCCACACCTTCTCACGGCCCTGTCCAATGCCCATATTCTTTTACTCACTACAGCCAAGGCACTGCTCAGCACGCCCTGCCCAGGGGCTTCCCACATTGCTCAGTGAAAGCCAAGTCCACACAGCAGCTGAGAAGGCCCAACTTGACCAGGATCTTTGGTCTCTGATCTCCACTAGTAGTACTGCTCCTGCCTGTCTTGACCAGTGGTCCTGGCCTCCTTTTTGTTGTTTAAACCCCAGGCCACCTGCCCTTGCTCCTGCTTTTTCACAGGACTTTGTTCTCCGAGAGAGCCCACCATCTGGCTCACTCTTCAGGCCTTTGTTATGGATTATCTCACCAGTATGGCTGCCTGGCCCACACCAACTCTGCCCACCGCTCCCTAGGCCCTCAGTGTATGAGCTAATGTCTGCCAAATACGCTCAGTGCTGACTGGCAAAATGAAAATAACAGCATCAACAAATCTGTGTGAGCTGGTAGGTTAGGCCAGGAGGCCTTTAACTCCGGCCTCATTCCAATGTTAGGATTCTGTGAGGTCAGCATGCATGCAAATGATTTCCCAAGGCGGTCTCCCCAGGAGTCTCTTTGGGGAAGTGCCGTGCATGGGGAAGAAGGACTCAAATTGCTGGCCAGCATGAATAACTGACACTTACTAAAGTATGCCAAGTACTTGCTGTGAGCTGTCTTACCTAATCCTCTCCCAACTAGGTAGCTCTTATTCTCACTCCTTACAATTGGGAAAACCGACTCCCAGAAAGTTGGGAGTCGCCAGCCAAATCCACACGACCAGTCAGGTTTAAAGCCAGATCTGTCTGACTCCCAAATTGGGAAGCTTCCCATACAATCCTGAGCCAGAAGTGACTGGCTCGGCACAACACATGCACAGGAGTCAGGGCGGTTCTGCAGATGTCCCCTCTGTCTGAGCAGTTTATTCTGGGGAAGGAACTGGCATGTGACTTGGCACTGACAGACTAATACATACATATGTCGCTTTGTAAATTTAGCCACAAACCTACAATGAAGCAGGTCTTTAAAAACAACCTGCCATTCTGCCAAGGGCATTAAGACAGGAACTTCCACATTTTAACATCCTGATTTCAGGTGCTAAGAAAGAAATCATCCAAGAAAGAGACGAGGATGGGAGTGGGGGTGGGGTAAAGAACCCCTCATCCTCGTCCCCCACCCCTGGGTGCTGGAGACTGGCTGAGAAAGGGAGCAAAGGGGGCAGGAAACACACTGTCCTTCACTTCCAAATGGGTTCCCTGCGTGAAGGACAGGTGTTTCACTTGCGCGGGAACATACTGAGACAGAATAGCTATCCATGTTCTCAGCTACAAAGAGAGGTAGGAACGTCTTTTTTTTTTTTTTCTTTTTTTTTTTTTGTACCAGGGATCGAACTCAGGTCTTGCGCTTGCGCAGCAGGCGGCAAAACCACTGAGCTAAATCCCTGGCAGGAACTTCTTTCAAATGATAGATGAGGACCTGGGAAGAGCTGGCTTTATTAAAATAAAAAATCTGTACTTGCCAAGCACAGGGTTCTTAGGAGCATGTTTGTCAATGGAAGCAGATGTGTCTAAGCTAACATGGTGGCGACAGATTTATTCCATGGAAGAACAACTTGGAGATCCCTTCATATCCTGACATCTCACCTACTCCTAACACACACACACACACACACACACACACACACACACTCCCTCCATTCTTCAGGAAGCTCCCTCACTGAACCTGTGCTCTCTCCTGTTTAGTGCCCAGCATTTACTCCTTGGAACAGAACTCTTGCCTTTGAAAGATCTGAAAACCCAGACACAAAAAGGTAGGCACATTATTACACAAAAAGTTAAAATGTTGCTATGGGAAACAACCATAAACCAAGTCAACAGCCCAGGGCTGGTTTCATAGGTGTGTTACCAGCAGAGTCATACAGGGTCCCACACTGGGAAAAGGTGGGTGGGCTATGTACTTAGGCTTATATAATGTTCCATGCTCATGACACCGGGGCTCTTAGTCAAATTACCTTTGAAGTGGCGCTCTGTGAGTGAAACCTGATGTAATGATGAAACACATATGCGAGCAGAGGAGATGGGAGTTCATGGCCATCTGCTTCCCCACCACCACCTAGCAACTGCCACCACCCTCTACTCCAGCAGGGTGTTCCTGTGTATCAGTTATGAGGCAGGGCCTCAGGGGCCTGCAGGGGTCCACACTTACCCTGAAAGCATCCCTGTGCCCAAAGAAATGCAACACTATATAGCAAATAAAATTTTTAAAACACCATGATAGGTTGGGAAAGAGTGATTGTGGAAGAAAGGAAGAACATCTAATTTCAATTTTTGAACAAAGACTAGTATCTTCATTTAACCCTCATCCTGCAAATGATGTAGCCAGTCCTACAATAAGAAAGCCTCTCTAACACAAATGGTAAAGGGCTCTGACACATTATCCACACCAGGGTGCCTCTCCCATTCTTCACCATAGACACTTAATGGATGGATTCTACCCCCGGCTCCTAATCCACACACTCGACACTCTACCCAAGCCCCCAGATTGGTTCAGGGATGGCCCTATCAGAGCCTGTGAGAAGCAAGGATTCCCACTTTGCTGAGACTCTGGGAAGAGTAATTGGCTCCACCTCACTCAGAATGGTATAGTCAGAGGCGGGTCGCTCTGTAGCTGTGGGGGTAAGCACTCAGCAGAGATGGGTGTACATACTGTGGAAGCAGATAGAGAGAAGAGTGTGGCCCTCCACGACTCAGTCTCCGTTGCCGGATCATGCCGGATCTGAAGCTGGCTCTTTCAGGACATTTTAGAAAGGCTCCTCTGGGATTATGGCTGAGAGTCAGATTGGTTCCTTAGGGCTATGGTTTGCCACCCAAAGGTCCATGTGTTAGTTTGGTCCCAGGGTGGTGGGACTGGAAAGTGATGCAACTTTCAAGATGTGAGGCACAGGGGACAGGTGTCCTGGGTTGACTTGGGGGATGCCCTTGAAAGGGAATAAAGTACTTTTCACAAGTCAGGTCAGTTCTATAAAGAGGACTGTTACAAAGGCCTGAGCCTGCCCCCACCCTGTCTCTCCCTGGCTTCCTAAGTCAGGCTGAGTTCACCTGCTTTCCATGTGCTCTCCTCACCATCATCCAGGTGAGAAAGCCCTCACCAGAACTGCTCCAATGCAGGTACCATGCCCTTGAATCGCCTGAACTGTGAGCTAAATAAGCCCCTTCTCATAAGTTAGCTGCGTTGCTCATTCGGTTACAGTAACAAAAAGCTGACTAGTACACTTGGCAAAGGTGGGTGCTCCATGGAAGCATTAAAGGATCTATTTCTAAAGGCTGTGTGGGGGAGCAAATGGGGAGCTGCTGGTTAAAGGATATGAAGGTTCAGTTATGCAGGATGAGTAGGTTCTAGAGAGGCAATGCACAGCATGATGACTAGTTAGCAATATTGTATCACATACTTGAAATTTGCTGAAAGTGGATCTTAAATGTCCCTACTGCACATACAACCAGGATGTGCATACATATACAAAAGGTAACTGTGTACGTGAAAATACCACATTGTTTACCTTAAATACATGCAGTTTTCATTTGTTCATTATATCTCAATAAAACGGAAAAATGTTAATTTTTAAAATATGTACATCCAACACTTTTGGGATCAGTGTGGTAGTGTGACATGAAGGGGCTTTTGGAGGAAAAACAAATGCAGTTTTGTATCCCAGCTCCATCATCTAATAGCTGGGAGATATAGTTTCCATGTACTCAGTTCCTTGTGTTTAAAGAGTCTATCACCATCTGTTACCCTAAAAGAGTTAAAAAGACAAAACTGAGAAAAAAAATCTCAAGGGCCTGGCCAATGCTGGTCCCCAGTCAATACTGGTCCAGTCTCTCTGCCCTCCAAGGCTTCCTCTTGTGCCAGCCTTGAGGGTGACAAGAAAACAAGATGGGTTTCTTGTACCTCTAGTTTCCAGACCTCAAACAGAAGCACAAATGATTCAACACTTGCTGTCCCTTCAGAATACACAAAGGCGCATAAATGTCACCAGTTTAAATGCAAACCCTGCACAAAGAGGAAACATTGTATTCCAATTACTCTCTTTTGAGGGGATAGAATTTAAAGGTCTTAAGAGTTATCACAACACAAAGAGTAGCTAGAGAAATGTGTCAACAGGCCCAGGCCAACCTAAGCAAAACTGTGACAGATATAAGGCAGTGGCAATAGTTGCATGTCACTTGCTATAAGGATTTTTTTTTTTTTAATTCCTGCCAAGAAACGCTCTGCAGTCAAATTTATTTCTGGCTCCTGCGCTGTAGTGGAATGCTGAGCAGAGACACTATTTTCAATATCTTAGCTCTACCCTCTATCAGACCCCAGTACAGACAGAAGAGGAAAAACTTCCCAGGCAGTGTGGTTACCCATCCTGCAAGGCACAAAGGATAACAGTAAGCCAAGGCCAGGGTTCGAGATAAGCAGCCTGCCTCTCACGCAGCAACATCTGCGGGTCCAGACACCCCTGGAGACCACCAGACTCCCTCTGCCTCAGAACAAAAGACTTCCTCTGCTGCAGGACAAAATTTCCCACTTCTCCTGGCACTACCCCTCCCCTACTCAACCTCCCCTACAAAGATTCCCCTCACCCAAGCCCCCAGGATCAAGGGCTTTGTCGCCCTCGACTAGCCTGCACTCAGGCTGAAAATAAAACTTTGGTTGCTGCTTCATTTTTGCCTGCTCCAATGGTCTCAGTCATGCCTCAGTTTACCCTAATACCCACCCCCTTTTTAAGGCAGGGTCTTGCTATGTAGTTCAAGCTGGCCTTGAACTCACTATGTAGGCCAGGCTGGCCTCCAAATCGTGGCAATCCTCCTGCCTCAGACTCCTGAGTGCTGGGATTACATGCATGTGCCACCATGTCTAGCAGCTTTACCCACTTTACAATGCAATTCAAACCAAAACTTTTTCCCTAAAGCTGGAAGACCTAAAATACAAAGCAATTTTAAGCTTCTGTTATCTGCTCTGTGAACAAGCAATGCCTCTAGGTTTGTGGAGATGGCCTAATTTAACTTTATTCAAAATATAAATATTATATTTTTCTGCACCCAAGTGGTTCTTTTTTGATTGGATAATGGATTCTTAAAGATGTCAAGGGCTGGGGATTTAGCTCAGTGGTTCCGCCACCTGCCTCACAAGTGCAAAGACCCAAGTTCAATCTCCCATACCAAAAAACAAAACAAACAAACAAAAAGATACAGACTGAATAGATTTTTAAGGGGCAAAGGGGATGGGGAAGTGGGAGGGGTCGGGGAAAGGAAAGAAGGGAATGGAATTAATATGAGAAAATGAAAAAAAGGAAACAAAATCTTTGTAAATAGGGAGGGATGGAGGCGTTGAAGGGAGGGCAGGGGAACGGGGCAAAAATAAGAACCAAGAGATTGTGTAAAGGTGCAAATTTCCAATGATGAATGTCATTATATTGTATACCTAAAATGTACCAATAAAAGGATATACAGAAAAAAGAAAAAAGATGTCAAGCACCATTCCACTGTTACACAGAAACAGACAATCTTCAGCCTCAACACATGAGTAGCTGGGACGGGTAGAAATGGAGAGAACAGGTGCCTGAGTTCAAATCCTGACCCTACCAGTTATAAGCTGTACAAGGTGGAGGGTGTAAAGACCCTTGTGAGGCCCTGACATCTTCACGCACAAATCAGGAACTATTTTATCAGGTACTCATCCTAAGGCACTATTGCAAGAAATTAACTGAAATAATGTGTGTAAGGCACTCGATACACTAACACATAAAGAGAGTACAAGAACATTAGCTGCTATCATCATCAACATCTTCATTACTATATATCACTGATTAGATCATTTTTAAAAACTGTTTAATTCTTGTGCTCTGCACAGCATCAGTTTCAGGTAAAATTAAAAATTCTTCTCCAAGTCTGGAAGACCTATTCTACACCTCTCCTGCCCTAGAGACCCAGGCCCCCGAGGGCCTGTAGATGTGTAACACAGCTACATAATACAACAGCAAGGTGATAATCAGTCTTCCTAGACATCTCCAAAGAAGGCAAGATTTCATGGGACACCACTTTGAGAAGTGCTTCTGAGTGTCCTGCTCATCTCCCTTCTGCTGCAATTTATGTCATTTCCCACAGGAAAAGTAGTGAATAACAGTCAACCTCCCCTCTTATGCATCATGGCAGATTTCATTCTGAAGGAATGCTGAATGGATGACATGTCCAGACACTTGTATATGAAATCAATTCTGAGATATCGTGGCTTTAAAACAATAGGGGAGTAAGGGTGGGGAACTAGCAAGATAAATCAGAGGAGTCAATGCCAATGCCTTACAGGGCCCAGGTTGGTGGAGTAAGTGCAGAAACAGGCTAGGTGGGGAGACAGAATGTGGCAGGGAGCAGCCCCAGGGAAACGGGGCAGCCACTAGTCAGCTCCAAGTGAACACAGCCCATTAGTATTGGATCTTTCCATGCTTTTCAAGAGAAATGAGAAATTATGAATTTTATGGGAAATGGACTGATTGTTTGACATTGTCAATAAATTCAATATTAAAAACGGCATGAGCCAAATGAAGCAGATCTATGGGCTAGATGGAGCACAGTTTGCCAAATTCTAATCTCTGGCTTAAAGGAGTCTCACCAATAAATTTATCTTTGAAGGGAAATTACTTTGAAATAATAATTAACAACCCCTTTATCCATCTGCTCTGCAAATCGGACTGAGATAGTCACTGGGAAGTGCTTTACACCCTGCCTGTTACACAATGATATTCAGAGGCACCCTGGAATTATTTTTTCCCTTTGAAATGAGCCCCACTCTCACAGGAAGACAGGCGCACAAAAATCAAACCCCTCAACCTACAAGTCTCAGTGTTTCTCTACCAAAAGACCCATCAACAAGGAGTTGCTGTGAAAGCTGCCCCAGGATAAGAGAGTTTATTTGTGTTGTGCTTTGTTTTAAAATGACCCACCCAGTGGGGGCTGGTGGCCCAAGCCTATAATCTCAGCCTCTGGAAGACAGACGCAGGTGGATCACAAGTTGGTGGCCAACCTTAGGCAATTTACCAACTTGGTGAGACTCTGTCTCAAAATAAAAAATAAGAAGGGCTGGGATAAATCTCAGCACAAAGGCCCGGGGTTCAATCCCCAGTACTGCAAAAACAACAAAGAAAAAAAAACACAAACCCACAACAAAAATACCATCCAACAGCCATACAGACTGTTAGGTTTCTATTAGTGTTTATCAGCTCCTTGCACTTGTCTTCAGTCAAAAACTCAAAACCTGAAATGAATGGTTTCAGAGGTGACAATCTTTTTTTTTTTTGGTACTGGGGATCGAACTCGGGACCTTGTGCTTGCGAGGCAGGTGCTGGAACCACTGAGCTAAATCCCCGGCCCCAGAGGTGACAATCTTTGAAATGCAATTCCCTCATTTCCTCTAGACTGAAAGTGATAAGCAATCTTTAATCCTCCCCACAATACTATCCAAAAATTAAATGCTTCAACACTTAATAAACAGGCCCATCAGCTACAGAAGGAATCAACAAACATTCCCATGAGGTAGCATTCAATGCAGTAAAATGACAAAGATAAAATAAGGGACATAGAAATACTAGATGCATCTGATTTGGCCGCTTCACTTGTCATTTTCAATCAGGTCGCTGAAAACAACTAGAATGGACTTGGCTAAACATGCTCTTTCCTCAATCAATTGTTATAGAAACTCCACCTTCCCATCAAGTCCTCAGGACACAGGCTCTGCGAGGGATGTAGACAACAGTCTGAGCAAGGGTTAACCACCTGCCTGGGAAGAGCTGCTGATCAAGCAGCAGAAGAGGGACCCACAGACCTCTTATTCGCAGCTGCCGGCCCAGAATCACCAGAGCCATTACAGGTGCCCACTCCAAAGCCATTTAATGAATGAACACAGAAACACTGAATTTGACACTTCAATACTGGTCACTGATCAAACTGTTTGATCTCTCTGAGCCTCAGGCTTCTCCTCCCTCAAGGAGAATTCTATCTCATCCTCAGAGTTGTAAAATTTAACTGACAGTGCCCAGCATACTTTGTTACCTCCCATTTTCCATTCCTTCCATCTGAAATATCACCAGTAGAACTTCTGTAAACATACTCTAACCACATGAACAGGACTGCACGTGAGGGTCTCCAAGGTGGCCCCGGAGGGGAGTGAGGTTGGAACACTGAGCCTTAAAAGGCTGGAGCAGCTGGAGCAAGGAGGAAGGAGGCAGTGGAAGCTAAGAAAAAAATGACAGAAGAGCATGCAAGGATAGACTGGGAGGTCAGAACCTCCAGAAATATAAAGGCTGGGGACAGGGCAACAATAGAGATCTGGCTGGCAGGATGAGAGAGACATAGGGTCTACCAGGTGTGATCAGGAGCTGGGATGAAGGGGAACCTGGCAGGTGGGCCTCTCAAGAGTTGGGACATCTGCCAAAAAACACTGCAGAGTCCAAAACCAACCCACCATGCACTGGGTCCTTCTCAAGCCTTTTGATCATGGCCTTAAATAAGATCAGGACATAGGAGGATTTAAAAGCATAACTTCAACAGGCAAAACGATACACAGAGTGTAACATATTTTTTAAATATCACCAATAAAACTGCTGTAACAGTATTTTCCTAGTGGGCACACCATTAAATGAGCAATCCCAGCTAGATGCAAATGATAATTTTCTTGGAATCATGGAAAATTATGGAGCTTCTTACAGAGGGAAATTGGATGCAATCACTTGGCAACAACCTGAGGACATACACATATATGTACACAAGAGCACACAGACACACACAGGTTCTGAGACTGATAGTTCATCTTCTCTGACTATCAACTTATAAGGTAAGTATAACAGTAACAATTCAATAACAGCAACAGGAGTAACTAATGCTTACACCAAAGTTACAGGAGTCGCTCCCTTTTTGGAATAGGGGTGTTCTAGGACATTCCACTGGTGTCTGAAACGATGGATAGTACCAAACCCTACACATATTACAGTTTTGCTATAAATACATATCTAACATAAAGTTTAATTTATAAATAGGCACAGTAAGAGATTAATAATGACTAATAATAAAGCAGACCAATTATAACAATAAGTTTTAATAAAAATTTTTAAAGCTCAGGGATTATTTCTGGAATTTTTCCATTTGATATTTCTGAACCATGATATCTGGTTTCAGGTAACTGAAACCATGCAAAATGAAATCATGGAGCGGGGTGGGGGGGCTGCTGGATTTAATTCTTCTGCTGTTGCTGAGTTGAGGTCTCTATGTTGCCCAGGCTGGCCCTGAACTTTTGTACTCAAGTGTGTAGCTGGGACTGCAGACACATGCCACCATACTCACATTTATAAAAAACCTAATCCTTAAAGCAACATTCTGCACAGGCCTTCTGTTGTTCCCATTTTATAGATGGAGAAAGTGAGGCTTAGGGTCAAGAAGGAATGAACCCATGTATGAGAAGGTGTGGCTGATACAAGAAGAGCCCAAGTCCCCAGCAGATGTAAGATATGCTGCTTCAAATGCTTTTTTTGCAACAAAATAGGGTATGCATGAATACAGACTAAACTGTAGTCTAGGGGAACCTCTGCATCCTTTTTTGGCAGACAGTAAGGCCCATGTAATTCATGGTCAAAGGACTTTCACGGGGCACTCAGGGAAGGGATGCACTTGCCCCTGTCCTGTCATCTCATAGTCTCCTTGCAGAAGGTTCTGGAATGAAACTGAGCAGCCAAGTCCAGCCCTGGAGAGTTGGGCCGGGGCAGCTAAGGCTTGAGGCCTGAGGCTCTTTCTGGAAAAGGGCCAGGCCGGTCTGGGCATTTAGGCCCTGCTCCTGCCAAACTCACATCAGCCCAAAATCTGCGGTAGGAGCTGTGGGCTGAAGCCTCAGGCTCCTGCCAAACACAGATGTGGGCTTTGATGCAGGAAGGAGCTGTAGCTGGCTTCACAGGCCCAAAAAAGATTAAGAACTGAGCTGTTGCCAGCACAATGATGGCACCTAAAGAAGCTTTTGGTAGCAGTTAAGTAAGAGGGCTGGAATGAATGGGACAATCTTATTTTGCACCTGGGCCCTGTCCTAGAGACCTTAGGAAAAAAGTGCCAGCGAGACAAGCTTTTCCAATCCATAACAAAGTTTCCCCAAGTTCATCCACCAGCCAGACCACACCGTGCTGCCTGAGAAAGTGAGCAGAATCCATCACTAAAATATTCCGGGTGACTTCCTGAGAGCCAAGACGCCACCAGCAGCCCTGGGACTTGATATGAGTCTTCTGTGCCACTGAAAGATGCAACCACGGGGTACAGGCACGGAAACCTGGGACTGTGCACTGGTTCAGAACCAGGCTCTGGGATCAGCTGTCTGGCTCCGCTAGTTGTCAGCGCATCACCTTAGACTACTTCAACTTTATACAATTCAGATTCCACGTTCTAGAAAATGGTGACAACGGGGCCCACGTGTGTTCCAGAGCTGTCAGGAAGATTAAATGGATCATGTGTATAAAGCCTGGCTCACAGATACTCAAGTGTGCTCGTTACAATTACCCAGAAGCATCAAGCCCATTTCAGAGGGGAGACAACTGAGGTTCAATTACATACTCAAGACCACAAAGGAATCAGTATTTCCTGAGCACCATCTCTAAGCCAGGCACCAGGGCAATTCATTTCCTCGCACCCTTCCAAAGCCCCCGGCAACAACAATCAAAGTCACCAACACTTAGACTGTAAATTAGTTAATTCTCAAAACGACATCCTGTCTCTTACATCGCTTGCCTCGCCAGTGCAAGGACCCGAGTTTGATCCCTGGTACCAAAAAAACCCCAACAAAAAACAAAAGCACAATATCCTGTCCCCATTCCACACTGAAGAAACAGAGGATCACAAACATTAAGGAATGTGGCCGGGACGACACAGTATGCCTGACGCCACATCCCCAGCTCCTCTATGTAATACGTGCTGCTTCAAATGCTTTTCAGAACAAGGCAGGTATGAATAATTGAAAACACATCTTAATTCCTTCTGGAAAAGGGCCTCTTTGTCAAAGAGGAAGAAGAATGTTTGTGCTATTCAGGTATATGCTATAAAAACATCAGTGAAGTGTGTCCACACTGGCTGAAAAACAGAGGCCCACTTTGCATATGGACAAGCACTTGTCTCTCAGCCTGAGTGACCTAAAGACAGAGGGCCAACGGCCAGTGAACTATGAACCAGAGAAGGTCAAGGCATACAAGAGAGGTGTGTGCAGCATTTGGCATGTGCTGGTGCTAAAATAATACATGCTTCTATTTTCTGCATAGGGTTGTACAGGGCACAAATCTCTCTTAAGTCTTTTATGCCACTGAAAGACGCAATCACAAAAGCCATTAGGAGGTCCATGGCCACATGAAGATTCAAATAATCTTCACCAGACAGCTGTGTTCAATCCCGTGGTGAATTTGCCAAGCATTCTGCAAGGGCTGGGGTAATAAAATCCAGGAAGCCAGAGCTCCCTGCCCAGGGGACTACAAAGGAATGCCAGCCCTTTATGGCAGCCCAGCACCTCCTTCATCTACCAGAAACAGCACAAAGATTCTGTGTGGGACCTACAATGTACTTCTCCTCGGCATACACAGCATCAGCAACCAGTGCAGGTGTCGTGGTCTAGCCATTCCACAGTGTGCTCCTCAAGCACCGTGCACACACCCTCAGCCCAAGAGGACAAGAGACTGCCATGGTTTGGATGTGGCTTGTCACTCAGGGTTTCATGTCTTAGAAGGTGAGGCCCAGGGTGGCAGTACTGGGAGATGGTGTGGAACCTTCAAGAGGTGAGGCTTAGTGCCAACTCCTTAGGTCACTGGGGGAGCAAGCTGCCTCAGAAGGGATTAAGGTAGCTCTTGTGGGAAGACTGAGCTCTCAGGAGAGCATGTTGGTCTAAGAGCAGGCTCAACCTCTGAATCACTCTCTAGCTTCCTGTTCTGTGATTTGATCTCTTCTAACTTGTGTTCCTGCCACTGCCACCTGCTGTGAGGTGATACAGTCAAGACAGCCCTAACCAAAACTTGTACTTGTACCTTTTAAGCTTTCAGCCTCTAAAACTGTGAGCCTAAAAACAAACAAACAAACAAAACAAAACTGTGAGCCTAAATAAACCTCTTTTCTTCATAAAGTTAGCCTGCTTCAGGTATTTTGTTATAATAACCAAAAAGATATGAAGTGGGACTCCATCCCAAGTCTTTGGCTAGGATTGCTAAGCTACTCAGAAACAAGCCTGGAGCTACTGGTAGTGATTTTGCCACCCCAGGGGAAGAATACTGTTCCTGTCAGGAAGAATAGCATCCTGATGTGGCATCACTTTAGCACCCCTACCAAGCTATAACCAAGGCACTGTTCTTAGAACTGTGCGTTATATGAGCCAATCAACTCCATCTTTGCCGAAATCATTTTAAGAGTTTCTGGGGCTGGGGATTAAGTTCAGTGGCACCACACTTGCCTTGCAAGCACAAGGTCGAGTTCAAACCCTGGCACCAAAAATAAAAAAGAACACGAGGAAGTTTCCAGCAACAATAATGTAAAATAGCCCAAATTTTAAAAAGGGAGACACTGATGAAAATATAAGAATTAGCACAGCTATGGTAAAAGAGGGTGCCCAAGGGAAGGGATCACCCACAGTTTCCAGGTAAGCTTGAATATGGCAGGGTACAGGAAGGGCTGATCAGCCAAAGATTCCAATGCTCTGAGGACAGCCAGCCAGGAACCTGGGAATGTAGGAAGCCTTCCATTAGCAGCCTTTCCTAACCAAGAGTCAGATACTTGAGGCAAAAAACACAGCCTGTGCTTCTGTTTCAGAAGGATTGTTACCAGTGTGAAGAATATTGTCACTGGAGAGATGAGACAGACAAGGGCTTTCTGCTTGGTTTGTAGAAGAATTTCTTTCACATCCAGCAAAAATATTTGAAACCATAACAAAGTCACTTTTAGAGTTGCTTTAATGAACAATCTATATCTGAAAGACTGAGGCATACTCACAAGCCAGACATATTTCTGGCTGAGCAGCAAAATGATAAGAACAATACTTATCATCGAAGAGTAACTAATGCTTATTCAGGTATATTCTACGGGAGGCACTGCGCCAAACACTATATACAGCTTCTCACTAAGTCTTGCCAATCCTGTAAGCTAGGTAGGTGCGTCTTCATTTTATAAGTTAGTAAACTGAGTTTTGGAATGTGGTGGCTTGCCCACAGGCACACAGCTAGATGCAGCTCAGCCAGCTTTAGGAACCCACACCATCTGAGTTCATGGCACTGCTTGTACTATCAGGTGACACTGAATGTGTCCCTGGGTAGGGTGAAGGCCCCAAGAAGACTTCATGGCTGTGCCATGGCCAGGTTGGCAGCATGAAGAGCCCTGTCCCCAGCTGTATGAGGGTGTTACTTCATCTGTGCTAACCAAGAGATTAACAGGACCAACACAATAGGCTAAGAGTCCTGAGCCAGAGGGACCATCGGCCTGACCTCTGGGGGAAAGAAAAGCTTGGCAGACAGGTCACAAAGGGACCCAAGGAGCTGAGCTCTGTGGTTCCCACACAGTTGTTTCACAGAGTGGTCCAGGGTTCCGTAGCCCAAGTAGAAGCCTTAAATATTTATCTCCACCTGCAGCAGCTGCTCCTTACCTCTAATCTAGTGTTTCAAAAACGCCTTTGACCTTAACCCAAGTAATTAACACAGTGTGTTCTAACTAAACGGGGTGCCTCCGGCTCATCCCCACTCTAGGCACGACCACACGACCACCCAAACACCCACTCCACACTGCCTCAACCTCCGTGCCACCATCTCCACCCCCCGTGACTCTGGGCACTGTGATTTTGCATGCCCGTTTCACCCTGGGGAAACTATGTCTGCAGTCTTGGAAGTAACCCAAATCAAACCCAGGCCACCTGGCTGCAGACAGGGGCTGGCAAATTACAACCCTTGAACCAAATCCAGTCCCCCTGGCTATTTTGGTAAATAAAGTTTTATTAGAACACAGCCCACCGTTCCCTTTGGGTAGTGTCCATGATTGTGTCTGAGACACCGCAGCAGAGCAGAGCAGAGCAGATGCCACAGAGCCTACATGGCCATTAAGTGGGACCCGTTTGTTGTGTGGCCCTCAGTAGAAAGGTTGCCGACCATACTCAGGCCTTTACCCAGTCACCATGCCCAGCCAACCTGACCCTCCCTCCCAAGGCTTCCCTCCACCCTGACTGTCCTTCACCCCCAACAAAAGGAAAAAAGACAAAAATTATACTTGAATATAATCCCACTGATAAAGAACAAATCTAATTCTCCACATATTCTTTTGTTCTCAGAAATTGCCAAGATGTCAACCTCACACAAGATAATAAATGAGAAGAACCTGCACAGTGCTTCCCAAATATTTAATTAATGCATTTTATCTGCTTCACCACCTGGGAACAATGGGCCACAGGTTGGAAGATCAACTCTAAACCTTCATGTTGAATTCTCAGTTTTATACAGTGCTTGTCACAACCTTAATATTACTTAAACGTAGTTTTTCCTCGTTATTATTAATTAGGTTTTCCCTAACACTCAGTATCACAACCTTCAAAGAAGATCTGCAAGAATGCGTTTAACTAAATTTTGCAAAGCAAATCTTTCTAAATCACTTTGTATTGGCTTTCTAATCCTTCTTCTTAGGCAAGGTTTCCTTGTCCAATCAAAATCTGTTATGATACCACGCAAATAAGAATGCTGTTTGTTCTTAAAAGTTCCTTTCAAGGGGGTAAACCCGAAGAGCCATAGTGAAAATTTAGATATTTTAGATTTTTCTTTTTTCTACTGGGGAGGAGCCTCCAGAACTCCAGGAATGGGATAAATTGCTAGTGAAGGATAGTATTTTGCAAAGGAGAGTCAGTCAAAAATTGGAGGTAGACAGCTGGGCTTATGTAATCTTAGCACTCTGAGAAGCTGAGGCAGAAGGATCAAAAGTTCAACCCCAGCCTGGGCAAGTTAGCAATTTAGTGAGACCCTGTCTCAAAATAAAATACAAAAAAAAAAAAAAAAGGCTGGGAATGTAGCTTAGTGCGAAAGTACTGGATTCAATCCCCAGAGATAAATGAATTATTGAATGAAAAAGGAAGTGATCACACGTTTTCTGTATCATTCACAGGGTAGTAGTTTTGCAAAACTGCTGCAATATGCCTACGCCTGTGGAGGGTCATACAAAGGGTTAGAGAGAAAGAAGAAATCAGAGCCTGTGTTCTGCTTGAAACTTTGTGGCTGTTGTTACTGCTATTCTAATTTCCCTAGATACTGTTAATTACGTGATGGAGACCCTGGGGTTTTAGAAGAGGATGTCTTGGTAGCTTGGCAGGGTTTAGCCGTCTCCCAGACAGAGAGGTTGCTGGGCCAGGAGGACCATGTAGCAGCTGTGAGCTGTGTTCAAGGCACTGTTTATAAGCAAAGGGGTTCTGAGATGGGCAAAGAGCCATGCCTACAGGGTCAGATCAACAACATAAGGGGCAAGAGAAGAGAATGAACTCAATTAATGAATGAGCTTAGGGCACAGACTGCAAACAGGTTTGGTTCACCCAGTACAGCTTAAAGAAAGAAGACATTAACCATGCTAACGTTTAAACACCAAAATCATTCCCACTGGGCAAGAATCAAAAGAGTGGAGTGAAGACTTCCTCTGTGGATATATCTGTCTTGTTCACAGCCCCCTGTGGCGGCCATCCCATGCATGTGCCACCAGCCTGGACTGCACTGACTTACACCTTATAGCATCATCCTTTGTAGCTTCCAACCCTGCCTTGTAGCACCCAGAGCTGAGGGGCAATGGGTTGTTCTCTTTTCTGGGACTTCAAGAATGCAGTCCTCACTGCAAATTAACAAGACCCTGAAAAGCCTAAGAGATGGTTCTGAGGCATGTGGAGAACAGGAAATGTTCTCATGCAAAAATTCAAATTCAAATGGAGGAGAGGGAAAAACAAAAAAATGCTGATGGCTCCATTTGGGTCTCTGTAGACCTGTCTGATCTCAGGCCTATGGATAAACCGAGGTGGTCTGCTAGATTCTTCTATGCAATCAATTTGCTTTAAAAAAAAAAAAATCTTAAAATCAATCTCTACTTTAGTATTTTAAACTAAAAATTACCTATCCCAAAGTTCAGGACAGCTCAAGTAACTCAAGCCAATAATACAAGTTAGCATGTATTAACTACATATTACACATGAAGATATTTGAAAATACAATCCCTTAATCTCACCAGCTCTGTAAAGCAGGCCCATTTTACAGATAAAGGAGCTGACACACAGTGAAGTGGTAGAGATTCAAAGCCAGATCCAACCAGCTTCAGAGCCTGAGCTCATCATTGTTGCACTGGTGTTTCCCCAGTTACACAATTCAGAACCCAGAATCACTTACTGGGGTTTCTAGACACTACCATGACCACTGCAAAACCCAAAGACAAAGCTTTCCCCTCTATAATGTTCATGTTTCTGAAGAGCCAAGAAGAAAGTCTTGGTTTGGAGCTTGTCTGCCTTTACCCTCCAACCTTTGCTCACTGTTTTCCTTACCTTCAAGAAAGCAGCAGTTTGTACTCATCATACTTTTGCCTTGATGGAAAATGATACCTGATTTATAAATACATTCATTTTATGTGAAAAATGGGAAAAAATTTAAAGAAACTATGAAATCAGTAGTGGTGGGTGGGCAGATATGGCAAAAATCATGACAGTGGAATACGAATGACTCAACCAAAGGCAGCAGCATTAAAATGCCGCAGCCTGGGCGTGACTCCAGCATGGATGGCTGCGTCGGCACAGGGGCTGCGGAAGGGTGTGCTGAGGAAACGTTAGAACTCTAATTCAGACTCACTCTTACTCATCAGCTTTAAGTTTCTGGGTTTTGTTTTACATACTGTAAAGAATCTCACTATATATATATTGCAAACAAATGCTCATATTATACAGAGTGACTTTATAATTGCTTTAATCAGCTGGAATGAACAAAGAAGTCTGTCAATCCCAGTTCCATACCCCCCACATTTTTCTCTGGAGCAGAGTTCCAAGAGGTCTGGAGGGAACACTGTCTTATTGGTGGCATCCCAGGGTTCACTTACTGCACTCCACTGCCATGGCCCACAGGAGACATCACACAGTGGAGGACAACCTGGCTCCTCACTCAGCTCAGGGTGAACACAGGACATAGGTGAAAGGGAATTTGTTCCCACTGCACTCACGCGTATGATTGGCCATTCAGATTCTATCCCAGTTCTCTGTTGGCAAAACCAGGAGAAATACTTCTCCAGACAGGGAAAAGTCCAGCTGCCTGCTGAAGCCATTTTTGCCCCCACTGAAAGAAATCAGACTGGAAACAAAACCCTACTGAGAGAAAACCAGAGCTCAACAATACACACAGAAACAGCTCCAGTGCCCTGAGATGCCATAGCTAACAACAAGATGGTGTCCTGATAAACTCACCATATGCTGAAAATACACTTAACATAACTAACCTGCCAGACATCGGCAACACAACATAGCCCACTGTAGAGCCTGGGTTGCTTCCCCCTACAATCGTGGGACTGACGGGGAGCTGTAACTCACTGCCACTGCTCAGCATCTCCATGAGGATCCTACCACATACCACTAGCCAGGAAAGGGATCAAAATTCAAGAACGGTTTCTACAGAAGGTTTATCACCTTCACATCAAGTTGAACCATCCTAAGTCGAGGCCAAGTGCACATTTAGTTCATTGTAAGAATTTTCCAATGAGGATGCAAGAAAGGAGAAGGAAAAGCAGCAACAGCAGCAGTAGCAATGTGTCACCACTCCCAGCCCTGCCCTTCAGTTCCCAAAGCCCAAGCCCCACAGGAAGCAGTAGCCACCAGCACAGGCCCTGGCAACAAAGGGACTACGCATGGAGCTCTGGGAGCAGCCACCACCCTGGACTGTGGGCATTTCTTAGAACAGGTCCTAGACTCCTGTAAGGTAGGAACGTGCAAAGTGAAAACCTCACAGAAAAAAAACTACAGTGCTGGGATTTCTATGCTGGGCAGGCCAAATTTCATTTAGCAAAAAAAACATTAAAATGTGATGACTCCAAGCCCAGTGACATGGGCTTCTCTCTATGTTAGGCATGGCTCTGTGATCTATTTTCAACTCAATGGACAGAATGAGCCTTTCAAACCTCCCTCTGCTCAAAACCCTCCACTGGCTTCCCACACAGGACTGGAAGATCTCACTTTCTGCCACTCATTATACACCTTCTTGCTGGCATCATTCTAATCCTATGACTATAGGAAAGAGCCATAAGACCAAAAGATGCAGGAGAAGGAGGAGAAGATGTGAGACAAGTACCATGCCTGCCCTAACTGAGCCTGCAGGGACAGGACCTCAAGGCAGGGAGGAGAAACAAAGTATAGAGAGGACCTAGGAAGCATGGGGTGAGGGATGAGCCAAGGTGGGAGGAAGGCTACTAAGGTGATAAGAGAATAAGACCCTGCTTTGAGTAAGAAAGGGACTTTCGAAGATAACACTCATTTAGATGCAAATCAGCCCAGTCCAGAAGAATCTAGCCCAAATTCTTCCAGGTCCCCTTACTACTACCAGTCCTCCAACCTACCACACTTGCTCTTGCTTCAGGCCTTTGATCTTTGGTGTCTCTTTGACTTGCACACCTCACTTCTAGCTCTCTGTGCTTCAACCATCCTTAGGGGAGCTCCTGGCCTCTCCAGTAGTCACAGGGTTCACACCACTCCATTTCCTCCAGAGCACAAGGCTCCACTAGAATATAACTTCTGCACGAGCAGGGGCCTGGGGCCCAATTCACACCTTCCAACTCCAGAGGTACCTGACCCCAGGCAGGTGCTTCAAAAATTCCTATTGATTTCTTGAATGTTGACAGTCCTCCAGAGTTTGCTTTACAAACTGTGAGCCATAGAGCAAATCTACCCCCACTGTCTTAATTTTTAGTAAGTTTTATTAGAACTTTATTAGTCTGTTTGGGTTACTATAACAAAATACCATCGACTGGGTGGCTTAAGCAACATGAATTCACCTTTTACAGTTACGGAGCCTGGAAGTCCAGGATCAAGGTGCCAGAAGAGCTGGTTTCTCCTGGGGCTTCTTTTGACAACTTGCAAGTGGTCACCTTTTGGCTGTGTCGTCACATGGCCTTTTCTCTGAACACATACACACACATCTCTGGTGACTGTAGACAAACTCTGATAACATTTAACCTTAACTGCCTCCTTAAAGATTCTATCTCCAATGTAGTCACGCTAAGGGGTTAGGGCTTCAACATATGAATTGTAGGATGGAGATGATGAGAGTAGAGGAACAGGCACGATTCAGTCCATCACATAACATGGCCACACTCATATGTTTATTTACCATCTCTGGCCGCTTTCAAACTATGACAGCAGAGTTGAGTACTTGCAACGGAGACTATCAGATGTGCAAAATACAAAGACTGTACTCTTCTGGCTCTCCATGAAAGGTTGCTAACCCCCAGCATAAACCAAGGCTCCTACTGTGTTTAAATGGTGACGACAACCCTCACTTTTCCTGTGATTCTTGACCAGGAGACTCCACTGAAGCCCAGCCTGATGCCTGTGGAGTCATTACTTTGCTTCACAATCAGTGGCTTTATCTGTCCCTAAGTCAGCCAGCAGGCTTCCCAAGATTCCAGAATATGAAACCAGAGATTAAAAAGTATACCACATCATAATTAAGATATACCCAGGAAATTAGGAAACAGAATTGCCGGTCAAATGCCAGCCCCAAAGCAATTTAGCACGATATGTGGTTTGCTAACACTACATCCACTAATAACTCAGAAGCCACTCAAGGATTCTCAGAAATGAGGGGAGTTTGGTGTCATGGGCCCTCTGGGATAAAACAGAGTGATGCCACATGTCAGATTTTATCTACCAACATTTACCGTGGGCAAAGATACGTTTGGCTTTTATTCATCATTTTGTTTTTACTTTTTTCTCAGCCACAATTTCAATTAGAATCAAAGAATTTTGGTTTCAAAAGCTTGCAAAAAGCCAGGTGCAGTGCACACACACCTGTAATCTCAGCAACTCAGGAGCCTGAGGCAGAGGACTGCAAGTGCGAAGTCAACCTGGGATATATAGCAAGATCCTGTCTCAATACTGAAAAAATAACAAAGGGCTAGAGATGTAACTCGGTGGTAGAGTTTGATCCCCAACACACACAAAAGCTTACAGTGAAGAAGATGCTGAAGAACTGATTTTAATTTATTTTAGACAAAGATGTAAACATACATTAGCTCATTTATTCCTCACAAAAAAAACTGATGAGGGATACACCATGATGGGCTTCATCTTACATACAAATGAGGAAACCAAGACACAGAGGGGTGAAGTATCTCAACTAAGGTCACAAAGCTAGTGAGTCACAGAGCTGAGATCCAGCCCAGGCTGTCTGGCTGCACAGTCTACTTCCAGTCAGCACTCTGTATTTCTCTTTCAGGTGTAAACTGTAAGGGTAGGTAACATTTGTGACACACTCATCTACCAGGTATTTCTAGAGAAGCGATTTAAAGGAATGATTAACCCTGGAAACCAAAGAGCAATGCTTCCATTCTGAGACCTCCACTCAATAGTGAGATGGTCACTTTCAATCCTTGGTCTTGTGAACTATAAAACAAAAATTATAAACATATTCTGTACTATCAGAAGCCACTGTCATGGGATTTGACTAAAGAGACTTCAGTTTATTGGGCATCTATTACACATGGAAACATTGTCTACACCAATACATCAATGAAGCAAATGTTCCGAACCAAGCACTGGGTGAGAGGGGACACAAATGGTGAGCAAGACTGAAATGATGTTCCTGCCCTCATGGACCTTTCAGGCAATTATAATTAAAGGTATATTATCTCACTTCATAGGGGCCTCTATCAAGTTTCTGTAAGGTCAGGAAACCTTCCCAGGGTCCCAAAACTCCTATGTGACAATGCCAACATCCAAAAGCCAGACCTTCCTGACCGAGAGCCATCCCATCTCTAATAGGTGCACATCCTCATGTTTCTGAAAGGGCTTTTAAAGCAGAACAAATATTGGATAGAGCTAGGTTTCCTATATTTTGGATATTCACAAGAATGTCACAAAGCAAACCTTATGTTTTCCCATCTCCACCTACTGGGAGTAGACAACATAAAAAGTGGTAGGCTTTCCACTCCTGTTCCCTTTGTAATGGGACTTGGTGAAAGAGGCCCTGACACATTCCAGCAGCTGAAAGGCTAGAAGATTCCATGTTCAGGGGATTACAGGGTTTCAAATGAAGACCTTGATTATTTTAGCAATGCACATGTGCCCTGCAGATTTGATTATAAATCACCATCCCTCATGTAACTTTGTTTCAAAGAATGCCTTATTTATCTTCTTTTTACTACAAATTATAACTGGGTTAAGGTTCTCCCAGGAAAGCCTCACCCCACTGCAGACCTCTTTCTTTTCCTCCATAGTGGGTATTTAGGAAAAAACAAACTTCCCCTATGGGCCATGTGCTACTTGCTCACAATTCCTTTTCCCCAAACTGATGGATTTGGAGTCTTTCTGCTCCTTTCTAAACATCCCAACCTGCCCTGGGCAATTCCAACCTCATCTTTTCTTCTTAAAACAGCTTTACTGATGTGTAACTGGCATACGCGTATCTCACATATTTATAGTTAGCCATTGTGATGTACGTTGACAGTTGTGAAACCAGCACCATAGTCAAGACAATGAATGTACCCATCATCCATAAAAGTTTCCTCAAGGACCCCTTAGTAACCCCACCCTCTCATGCCCTGTCCCAGACAACCAATTATCTGCTTTCTGTCTCTATAGTTTGCATTTTCTAGTGTTTTCTATAATTGGAATCATCCGGCATATACTTTTTCGGGCTAACTTTTTTCACTCAGCATAATTATTCTGCAATTCATCCTTACTATTATGCATCCCAAAGGTTCACTGCTCTTTATTGCTGAGTAGCACTTTGTATGGACATGCCACAATTTTCTTTTTTATTCACTGTCAACATTTGCTTATTTATTCACTGTCAACATCAATTAAGTTTTTCCAGTTTTTGGCTAATATGGCAAAGGGGCTCTGAACATTCACACACAAGTATTTTTGTGGACACATGCTTTCTTTTTCTCCAGGGTAAAAAACTAGGCATGGAATGCTAGTGTGCCTTTGAAGGTAGAATATTACCACACTGGTTCATCTGTCTCATCAGGTTCTAACACTGGGATTAGTGTTTAGATGAGTCTCCCCAAATATCCATGCATGATCTCTGACATGAGAGGACTACAGGGGGAGCAGAGGTGATCGTGGATACTATACCATGTCTATACATGGCATTGCTGCTTCTATGCTTGCACCCTGACTACCACATATTTAGCTCAAGTAGTATGAAAACAAAACGCAACGTGGCCTTGAGCTGAGATTTAAGATGCATGGTCAAAGGAGATGCACAAGAAGTTCAGGTCAAGGACAGGACATGACCACACAGGCAGGCATTAAGCACCCACATTGGGGCACTCAGCTCCACTGCCCTATTTAAGGGAAACGTTTCCAACATCTCCAAAGCATTCAACACCACCAGCCAGATGATAATTGGCACAGGTGAATTAAACATATCGAATGCTTTCACTTACAGAGCGAGAGATGTAATTTCGGACAGTGGAACCCAGCTCCAGCAATTGTAGACATTCACTCATTCCTCACATGCTTGTGAAACACCTGCTGTGTGCCAGGTACCACAGTGAGTTCTGGGATACTACGTGAACACATCAGTCTCTGCCCTCATGTAGCAGAAGAGGATGGCGGGAGAGGCCAACAGCATGAGGGAAGAGGTCGGTTATTTTGGAGGGGAAGATCAGGGAAGAAGTGCATCCTGAGGGGGAGACATCTGAGCAGAGGCCACAGAATGCCCTCAGTGTGGTGAGCCCTGGCAGACTGTAGGTACTATTATACTGTTAGCTAGATGTGGAGGTCAGTTCTTTTCTAGACATCTCCATTCAAGCACCTTGAGAGTGCAACATGGGACCCTCAGTTCATGGGCTGAAACAGTGCTCTGGTACACCGAAGGTCTTTTATGCCCAATACAATTCAAACAGATCCTGCATCTCAGAGAAGAGTCATCTCTCCCCTCACATCTCAGGGTACACAGGAATCACAGCAGGACCTTGGAACACCATCAGTAACACACCAAACACAGAAATGGAGCAAGAACACTAGATGCACAATCTTATCTCCGTTTCTGTCACAGCTAAGAGCACAAAGAGAGACCTTTCTGTCACCTCTATCACAAGCAAAGATTTTTAAATGGTCTTTGCCATCACCGTCCAGGTCTATCCCACTACCGAAGCCAGTCATGACCTCATTCGTTCCTTTCTATAGGCAACAGGCTTGGTTTTCTAATGTATTTGACTTAATGGAGAGTGTACATAATCTCAAAATCAAATCACTGTTCCTTGCTGGCATTTTCATTGCTTTCACTCATTAGATAAATCCTTATATGTTCTCAAGACTCTCCAGCTCAGAAAGCTGATGGACTCCTCTTTTAATTTGTACACATCCAGAAATTTATGTGTGACTGGCAACAGTGATTATTATGCAAGTATTGCACCAATCTGTTTTATACCTAAGAAGTCAAGAATTTTGCTCTGTTTGTTCACTGTTTATGCCAGGCACCCAGCTCAGTGACTAGCCCATGGCAGAAACTTAATAAGGCTTTGCAGATAAGTCAAAAAATATGAAGTTGAGATGACAATGGCACCTACCTAGCTGCAGTGTTTTAAGGATTAACATCAACACCTATACAAGGCCTGCTATAGTGCCAAGATACAGCAATCATCCAGCCCATGACAGCTAGTTCAAGGCAGATTCCTGTAGAATAGACAACACACAATGCAAAGCCTAGATCAAATCCAGGAATGCCCTGTGCTCCATGGGGGAAGTGTTCATAATATTGACAGATCAAAAAGGTACATAGCAGTGACTGCAGATCCCAGAAGCCACCATGAGTGACAGACAGTGCAAAGCCAGCTGGTGTGGACAGATAAGCAGCCAGCACTGTCATATCACCAGTGAGGTATGGTATTGGTTGTTAAAAAAAAACAAACTGCACACTCAGAGCAGGGGTGGCTGGTGGGTGAGGAATAGTCCAGAGGGTCAAGGTCACTGGGGAATCTTAGAGGGCAGCACTTTTGTAAACTGGTGTGGTATATTTCACACTTTAATAGCCAGTCTGGCAACTGCATCACGTAAGAAGTAAACCCAGGCCCTAGCAGGAGCCCACTGGGTAATAACCACTGTGGAGTCCAACCTCAAGATATTCACGAGCCGCTCCAGGCTGTAACAGATGTGACACCACTCAGGACCCTATATAGCCTCCACATACTCTAGCGTGACAAATACCTCACCTCTTAACTCTATATTCACCCAGCAAATGTTTACTACTACTAAGCTTCCCGGCTCTGCCAGACAGTGAATAATGGGGTAAGGAAAGCAGGCCCAGAGCAGCCCCCCTGAGGCAGGGCTTCATGCCTCCTTTCTCAGTTCAACACTCATGAAACACATGTGTGCTGAGAATCCCACGTGCCCAGCACTACTCATCATATTCACGACATCACCTCCTTGCATGATAGGAGCTGCATACTCAGGTTATACCAGAGGACAGAGATAGATACCAGAGACAGAGTTCTCTCTATCCCCCTTAACATGACTACCTACCCACACCTTCTATCTGTCAGGTGCCTGACATATATACCATTCGTCTCTGTGATGACATGCAGTTGGCATTGGAATCCACGTCTTTGTGTTATCAAAGCCATTACAGTTTACAGAGGTCCCCTCTGAAATACAACCCTAACACCCTATTTGGGAACTACTTAAGGAAAAAGAGAGGGGTTTATGGGAGGGAAGAGGCTGGGGCAGGCAATCTTTCCCCTCTAAAGGCCACAGCTGTGAATCTAGTCTGGGTCCCTCCCAACAGCATGTTGTATTCTAGGACACCAGGCTGCTTCCATCATGAGGGGACAAGCGGCTAACACAGTGCTCTGCTTTTTAAATATTCAATCCTGGGGCAGGGGATTTAGCTCTGGTTTCGCCGCCTGCTGTGCCACCGCAAGGACCCAAGTTCGATTCCCAGTACCAAAAATAAATAAATACTCAACGCTCTCCTTTAAGACAAAGCTTTGAGGAGCTCCTGGACAAAGATGCTGCCTCAATGAAGAGCTGGTGTTCAGGATGAGTTCAACAGGACAGCTCACCTACCATGTCTGTCCTTGGCTACTCAGTGGACCCCTAATAATTTTTTTTTTAACAATTCCCAGGGCTGTGGATAGAGGTCAGTGGTAGAGTATGTGCAAGGCATGCTTGAAACCCTGGGTATAATCCCCAGCACCACCACCAAAAAAAAAAAAATCAAAGTGCTAGGAAATGTAATACTGAAGTTTTGCCATTTTCGCTGAAGGCCACACCACTGCAGTAGGAACGCTTGTCATTAGCACTGGGCTAACTTGAGCAATCATCCTTAAACTGTGAAAGCTGCCTTCAATTTCTGCTGCAGGCAATGTGGTTGTAAAAATGTGGTTGTAAAGGTGGTAAACAGGCATTCAGAGACATTTACATGCTCAGACTCGGCTAGAACAAAACAAAGATTTCAAAGGCTATGTAATATCCTAATTCTCCAGTCAAAATGCAAAATAAATTTAAGTCTGTTTTACATTTGAACAGGTTACCAGCTTGTTGGTGCTCCACCTTGACCTGGAGAAAGGACAAATGATTTCTTTTTATTAATAAAATAATAAATTAACAAAAAAAGGACAAGTGATTTGAGCAAATTCTAAGTGGGAGCACAGTCTTTTCCTATTCGAAGGCCAGACAGGTGTATAATTAGAAAATGCCACTGCACTGTGTCAGAGGTGCTGAGTCCGGATGGGCCCCAGTGCCAAGGTCATGCCAGGCAAGTGAGACACTAGCATCAAGTGCAAGATCTAGGGGTGACAAAAAGCCCAATGCCCACGGGAAATGATGCTGTCTTACAATATTTTGAAAAATCAAAAAATATCCCCAAGAAGTATGATGAACAAAATATCAAAATTTTAAATAAAGACAAGATCTAACCTACGGATTTTCCCTTGCCTCAGGCACTGAGTGCTCACCTCACACTGCTGCAGATGGCAAAGCACGCCCAGAAAAGCCCTACGTCTGGCCAACATCCCACACTTACTTCTAATTACAATGTCCAGGTCTTGGGGCCCTCAGCACTGCACTGTTGTGTCCCTGTCATCTTGGGCAGGGCTCACTGCGTCAGCCTCACCCCACTCCGGCCCTGATGCCACACTGATCCAGGGTGATCTTCACGACATGCCAATCCAATCTCGTTACCCTTCTGCTTAGGCTTGCTGGGTGTTTCTCCCAGATCCCCCGAGAGGAGCAAATAGGCAGCCAACAGTTGAAATCAGCAAGCAAATGTGTTTTGACTCCCAAGGTATTTGTTTTTAGTTAAAATTAGTTGCCGATATTTTAGAGTTACATTTTCAAAAAAGACCGAAGATGTGCGGCTTTGTTTAGGCTTCCCTTAACAAAGGAAGGTTTTCTCAACACTGCTCCTATCCTGCAGACAACAGGTGTGTGCTCTCTAGATGGCCTCAGCCCCATCAAGTGTGGCACTTTCAAATACCAGGCTACAGTGGCTATGTGCTGCCATGACTCCCTTGTGAGGTCTCCATCCCAGGGGACACTGGATGCTGGAGTGGGTGAGTGATGGGAGTATTGTGAAAGATAACCAATATGAAGTAAAAGAGCACAGGGAAAAGAGGTAGGGATAGTGTTCAGAGGGGACAAGGAAGCTGGAAAATGGTGGTTAGAAAAGGCTCTAAAAAAAGGGTGTCGGGCCGGGGATTTAGCTCAGTGGTTCTGCCACCTGCCTCACAAGCACAAGGTCCCTAGTTCGATCCCCGGTACAAAAAAAAAAAAAAAAAAATATGGCTTTCTAAAAGAGGGGTGGTCAGAGCAAGGCCTGATGGAGACTAGGGGATCAGCTGAAATTCAGGCCTGAGCCACCCTTTCAGTCCCACCTTTTGGGGAATATGCTTACTTTCTTTGTATCTCAGCTTCCTCATCTATAAAATGGAAATTATAAAGAGGTACCTATGCCTGATAGGGCTGCCATAAGGCCTGAATGACATAGTACATTCAAAGTGCTTAGCAGAATGATCGGCACAATACATGCCCAAACCAGCATCCCCACCATTGCCACCACCTCCATCACTTCCTCCTCCATTGCCCCATTACCCCCTCGAACACCCCTTCGCTATCATCTCCATCACCTCCATCACCATCTTCCTCTTCTATCCCCCTTTTACCATCACCTCCATCACCTCCTCCTCCTTTGCTACCCCATCACTATCACCCCCCCTTCCATCTCTCTCCCACCACCTCATGTATCGTGACAAGGATACAGATGAAGAGAGAAAGCCCCTTAAACAACTTAAGCTGTCTTAGATCTTCTTGGATCTTTCCTCACCCCAGTCCACCCATACACTGCCTCCCCAGTGGACAGAACACTTCATGGAACACTGAGTGCTTCACAACTTCCCCCAAACCGAGAACAAGACCATTCTGTGTGATAAAAGCATGCACCACTTTTTGTAAAATACTGATTTACATTTCTCTATTTCACATTTAACCAAAAGGTAGAATTGTTTTTTGTTTTTATTTCCCCACCTCTCTGTACATGGTAGGCACTAACTGGCAAATGTCTGGAGAACTGAATTCTTTCCATTATAATCCATCTGCCTCCCATTTTTTTAATACTCATCAACTATGAAATCACATATGAACAACACATGTGGGGGCTCAAAACACCGATATATACACTGCTTACGTAGACCGTAAATTCTAGTTGCTGTGGATTTCAAATAATCAGAAAGCTGATTTAACCAGTTTTTTTAATAGTGTCACACTATGATAACTGATGTTCATAATTATGGCCTTGAGGCACAGCAAGTTCCTTAACTGCCTTCTAAATTATCGAAGATCAAATTATGTTCAGTTGCATTTTAGCGTTAAGTGTATTTTAATTATATTCTCATTCTTGGAAAATTAGTAACCCACACAGCTGAAATAGATGATCTAGGCAGCTCTGTGAATAAAACATTCTGGATAAGAAGCTCAGATTTCTGGAATGTTCTCACAAAACCAGACCCTACCACTGTACTGGGTAAATGACAGTGATGATTTATATTCTCCCTTTTCCCAAAAAAAGAAGATGGCCCCTCGTGAACAAGTAAATTGTGGAACAATATTTTAAAATTAAAAATAAAGAGAAAGAAGAGGCAGGGAAATAGATGACGGTAACAAGAAGGTTCAAACCAAAAGCACATCCACAGGGTCTCCACTTTTGCTAAAGTTGAGCCCATATTTCTGCTGAGTTTCATAGAAGCCAGGGCAAAGAAGAAAATATAACCACTAGTAACACACTCAGAACCCAGAAGGCTTGGCTACTTGGTCAAAAGAACCACTCCTATATTTACACTGGAGAAAGTCTCTTCCACAGAAATTATCCACACTGCATTCAAAATTAGCCATCAACAAAAGCCTTAAACACACACAGAAAACACAATGGTTTTCAGCAGGTGGTATATATCTTTTAGCACCCAAACATGGAAATCCAAACTTTTAATGCCACTGAGTCAGGTGAGACAGGTTGGGTCAGGGGAACAATGGAGGACAGTGCGTAGTTAAGGACTGTGAAAAACTGGAAAGGCCATGGTACATCTGAAGGACCCAGCTATGATGGCTCCAGCCAACTAACTACTATGTAGGAATGTGTGCCCAACATTTCTAGATAATCCAGCTTTGTAAAAATTATAAAATATTTCAAGCGGAAAAAATAAATACATTATAGATGCAGAAAGTAAGAGTAAGGAAACATACTGATACACCCACTGGATACCCTGACATACAGAACCTGCAGGTGCATTTGAGACCCTCTACCCCACATAACCCTCTTTCATATTATCATCACTCTAACTTTTAAGTCTGTCACTTTTGTTTTTGTGTCACAAGTGTGACTTTCTTAACCATCTCCATCTCATCTTCATCGCTCTGATTTTCACGTAAATGGCTCCTGCTATAACTTGCTTCCTCCATGCCACATAACACCCACAAGATCCTCCCACACTGATGTGCATAGCTGAGCCTCATCCAATGGGTTGCCAGGTTGATTTCTAAACCACGCCCACATTTCCTTTTCATCTCCTCTCTTGCTGATGAGCATGTGAGTTGTGTTGGATGCCTTGCCATCATGAGCAGTGCTATGAAGATGCATCACTGTATCTGTCTTTGCTGGTTCTCATGGACAAGGGTTTGTTTAGGGAAGGCTAAAATCTAGGTTTTAATCTTAGCCAAACTAATAAATTTTAATTGTGTGGACTAGCCTTATATGTGCAAACAGAACTCACTCATGCACTAGATATCTCTACAGACTGCAACAAAGATTGGCAGCTTCCTGGTAACTGCAAAATAATCACTTTTTATAGCCAGTGAAACAACACTCAGGTCATGTCTGCTCCTGCCCATTATCTGCCGAATTCGAAGACAAAAGTCTCACATGTTCAGACCATAGGACCTGTAGGCTGGTGGGGGGTTTTTTGTTTTGTTTTTTGTTTTTTTGGTACCAGGGATCAAACTCAGGACCTTGTGCTTGTGAGGTAGGCGGTGGCACCACTGAGCTAAATCCCCAGCCCCAGGCTGGCGTTTTTGAATGTCACCTGTTGAAAATCTGTTGTTGAGAACTTTTAGATGCAAACAATTTGACCTCACTCACACTGATATAAACCCAGAGGCTACTCGAAATCCCAGAAAGGATCTTCTTGAGCTGGAAATGCTTTCATAAAATGTATACTAATGAGATTTTATTTAAAAGTCATTCATCCTAAAATGTGGCCCCAAGACATTCCACGGTGTTTCTAGCAGACAGTTTCCAAAGAGACACACAGCAGATGTTACGGTCTGTGCCCCTCAACACCTGTATGAAATCTTAACACCCAAAGTGACAGTATAAGCAGAATGAGACCTGTGGGAGTGATGAGGTCATGAGGGCCCTGCCTTCACAAGTGAGGCTTGCACTGTATGAAGGGACCTCCCAGAAACCTTGCCTCTCCCATCCCTTGAGGACAAGGCAAGAAGGCCCCTCTATAAACCACAAAGCGGCCACGCATCTACCTTGATTGCAGATTTTCCAACCTCCAAAACTTGGAGAAACAAATTTCTCTTGTTTCTAAGCTACCAATTTATAATGTTGTAACTGCTCAAACAGACTAAGAGAGCAGATAACACAATCAATAAAGAGAAAATCACAGCATCTGTACAAAAAATATAGAGGCTGCCTCCTTTTAACTACAGAAGTTGATTTCTATATTTTGGAAATCAGTTGCATAAATAAGCTTTGCTGGGACACAATCACAGCCCCTGGTTTACCCTCAACTGCTTTGGTGCTACCTGGCCAAAGTTACAGGTCTGATATACACTCTTGTCAGTGGTCTGAGATACCCACAATCTGGCCCTTCACAGAAAGTTTTCCCACCTATATCTTTTTCTCTCCAGTCTCCCACCCCATCCTGTCTTGCATCATTAGATAACACACACCTCCATTCCAACAATGAGAGAATAATGCACACTAGATAATCTCCTATATCATGTATTGAGACAGAACCAGGTTCTAAGCAGATTAGCTCTTTCATAGGATCAAAATTTACCCTGAGATAAAAATCCTTTAAGTGTGCCACAAAGGATGATGAACAGCAGCAGTAATGTTAGATAAAGAGAAAAAGTGATAGCATTAAGTATCAAGTGTACTCAGGACAATAAAAGTAAAAGAGCTTCAACTGTGAGAAAGATTGAAATCTTTCTCTGACAATGGGGCAAGGTCACATCAGACAGCCACCCTCTCAGAAAAACACTAGAATATTCATGCCACACATAGAAACTTAGTGCCTATCATATGCAGAGTACATTCCCTAAGGGCAGGATTCAGCAGGCAAGGGAGATAATCACAATACTTGGTTTCTAGAGAGAAGATAAGCAATGAAGAAGCAAATAATGTTTTAAACTAGCTGATTAGAGATCATGATATTTCAATCAAGAAAATAAAAGAGGATAATGTGATGGATTAACCACATGAAGGGTGCTGCCTAATCAGACTGGACTATCAGAGAGGAGCTTGCAGAGGGGGTAAAATTAATGGAGGTCTGAAAGACATGAAGTGACCCATGCAAAGACTGAGGGAGTGGAGAAGTATGGGAAATACACAGGCTCTGGGGATTGAATGAATTCAGCCTTTTCTTGGAACAGGCCAAGACAGTTTGAGAGTGGAATAAGCAGGAATGTGGTGGAAGATAAGAAGGCAAAGGGAGATAGCCATGAGAGCGTGGGCAGATTTGGAATGGGCTTAGGGAGACCACACTAGAGTCTGCTAGTAGTATTCCAGGCAAAAGAAAATGCTAAGTTAGACTCATAAAAAGTGGCTTTATAAGATATTCACAAAGGAGTCAATATAACTGACTGAGTGGTCAGATACAGGGAGGGAAAGAAGGAAAGAAAAGATGATTCACCCTTTTTAAACATAAGTATGTGGCTGAGGGGAAGATGATACCACTTACAGGGATGGAGAAAACTGTGGGTCAAGTCTGGAGGACAAGTCCAGTTTGAGATGTCTTCAGATCAACAGTCCTTAAAGGAAGGGCATTTCTGCTGGCAAAGTTTAGAAATCCTTTTGGTTGTCACAACTGGAAGAAAAGGATGCCACTGGCATTTGGTAAGTAAAGGCCAGTGGGCAGGGGCTATTAAACATCCTATAAGGCACAGCCCAGCCTCCCACAGCAAAGAACTACCTCATCCAAAACGTCAGTAAGACCAAGCTTGAGAAACTCTACTTTTAACAAGTGATGGAGATGTCATGAAGGTTGCTGGATATACATGTGCCTGGAACTCAAAGAGAGGCTAATGCTTAAAATATACTCTCAGCTTTTCTTGATAGTTTATTGTTCTTATGCTACTTCTGTCTCTTGATAGTCTGTTTTTAGCTGCCTGGTTGGGGAAGAGCAATTATATGGGAATTAGAAAGGGCCTACAGTCAATGAATCTAAGTAAAAACTGTCAAAACTATTAACTCATTCATAAATACTCACCAAGGCCAAACACAATGCCAAGCAAGGAAGAAGGAGGAGAGGTAGGAGTGAAGAGCACGAGAAGGAGGGGGAAGAAGAAATAAACAGATCCTTTTTGGCAAGACTCGACAGAGTTAGAGAAACCACCAAGATGAACAATGATGATAAATGCTGTAACAGAGATAACTCAAAGCACCATAGGGCACTAAGAAAAGCAGAATTAACTCTGGCTTGTTTAGGGAAAGTGTGAAAGGCCAGGGGAGGAGAGTGTCAAGAAAGGGTTCCTCTCACTCATAATCACAGACATGTATTTTAAAACTACATGGAGTCGGGCTGGGGATTTAGCTCAGTGGCTCTGCCACCTGCCTCGCAAGCGCAAGGACCTGAGGTTGTTCCCCGGTACCAAAAAACAAAACAAAACAAAAAAACTACAAGGAGTTGACACTACTCAACTACCAGGTTAGGTAAAACCCACAAAAACTTTTTTATTTATGTTGTTAAGAGATGTCAGGATATGAAAAAAGACACAAATATTAAATAAAAACAAAGTTAAAAACCCAGAATTAATCATAATAATATATTCTACTGAAAAAGAAGGGAAGAGGAAGAGGAGAAGAGAGGGAAAGGTAGGAAGGGAAGAAGACAAAGATTTCCTAGCTGTAACCACTGAAAAGCAATAGAAAGCAATGACCAACCCAATGGGCAATGAATGAGCATCCCTACCCCAGCAGAGTGCACAAACACTTCTTCCCGGGAAAGCGGCTGCAGTACCTCTGGGAAACAGCTGACTCCAGGCCTGGGGAGAGTATGAGAAGGTGCTAGACCATCTCAGTGTCTATGGCCTGATGTCCAGCAGGTTAACAGAGGCCACTCCTGAGGATTCAGGAAGCAGCTAATAATGTCCCATGGGCCAAAGATGGGACATGGCATGTAACACTGACAATGTCAAGTAAGTTTCAACATACAAATTCATAACGCTGTTTTAAAAAAATAACCAACTCATTACTCTGAAAATTGATAAATAAAGAAATTTAAACCCTTTTTGCCTTTCTTCATAGCATTATGGTGAGAATTAATAACAATAATAATTAATAATAATACGGTAACAATTGGAAATGGCACTAAGCATATTATACACATGCAATACATAAAAGCATCTGTGACTGTTGTCAGTATAACCTACATGAGCCTCAGGGGACACCAGGACCCAACTATCCCTGGCAGGTGACAGGTACCAAGGGTTCTCCCAGCCACAGGAGACAGCAGAGGGTGCCTGGCCTATTCTGGAGGGAAAATTAAGAGTACAGAAACACACAACAAACATAGGTGGCTCTTACAAAGGGCCAGGAATTCTTCTAAATGTTACACGTTAACTTATTCTTTACTAAGGTAGGAACTGTTAACATTCCCATTTTATAGATAAGAAAACCGAGATGCAGAGAGGTAAATAACTTCCCATGATCAGAGAAATGGTAGGTGGCAAAGAAAAGTAAACTCTTCACAGTTTTCATCAATAGCCAGCAAAGTATGATGCATTGGGAAAAGTGGTAAACAGTAACCATGCAGAATAATGACCTGGAGGATGGGGAATGTCAGAAAAGAACAGATTTCTATTAGTGCCATAGTTACCCGTCACTGTCATACCAGTCTTTAAAGAGAATTCAGTTTATGTTTATCATTATACATGTACTACTCAGTGACATAAATGCTATTATTCCCACTTTTCAGAGGAGAAGAGTGAGGTTCAACTGAGAAAGGTTCTAATTCAATGAGAAACAGGTGGATCCAGCATTGAAGCCAGTCAACCCAATTTCACAGCTCACATTTTCCCCGCAGCTTTACTGATGTGTAACTGATAAACACTATATATATTCAAGGTATACACAATGACTTGATATATTTATGCATTGAATAGTGATTGCCAAAATTAGATTAGTTAATACATCCATCACCACCCATAGTTATCATTTTGTATGGGGGAGGGGTCTGTAAAGACACCTAAGATCTACCACTCCCCAGGAAAAATTCAAGTAACAATACAGGATTTTTCACTATATTCACCAAGATGAACATTCAATCTCCAGAACTAATTAATCTTATAACTACAAGTTTGTACCTTCTGACCAACATCTTCCCATTTCCCTGGCTCCCCACCTCCTCGCAATCACCATTCTGGTCTCTGACAGCTCCCAGTTTGCACTGCTCCACCATGAGGAGCCTGCTTGTAGAAGCAGATGGTAGCAGAGGACCACAGAGGAAGAGGAAATAAGGGATCCAGAAGAGGAAGCAGGGAAAGAGCTTTTCCTGGGTGCTACCTACTACTTCAGTCTGGAAAAAAAAAATGAAAGTTATAAACAAAAAAACCCAAAATAAACAAAAAAATAAAAAAGCCCTCTTTTCCAGCCTAGATTCTGACACTTAAAAGTGATAGCTCCCAGAGAAATGGTTCTCGGCAAAGGGCAAATATGCCCCCAGGGAACATTCGGCCATGTCCAGAGACATCTCTAGTTGTCACAGCTCAGGGTAAGGGATGCTATACCAGGATGCAGTGGGTGGAGGCCAGGCACAAATGCTACAGTGCACAAAACAGCCCCTCACATCAAGGGACCACCTGGCCCAAAATGTCAACAGTGCCCAAACCGAGAACTCTGGCAGAGAGCAAGTCACTTAAGCAAGCTCAGCCTCAATTTGTTCCTTTGTTAAATGGCAATAATCACATGTGCCATCCATTAAAGAACCTGTGAGAAGTAAAGATGTATATTACCTGGTCTGTGACAGGTACTCAAACTAGCAAAGGACTGATTGCATGGTGAACCCCATCACTACCACCATCATTAGTAGGAGAACTATCTATGTCAGACAATGACAAGTTGCACACCAAAAATGCCCCCTGCCTGTTCTGATAAAGTTTTATTGGCACAGAGCCATGCCTACTTGTTTACATATTGTCTAGGGTGCTACTACAGCAGAGGTGAACAGGTGTAACAGAGCCCATACGGCCTGCAACACCAAAAGATTTTATTATTCAACCCCTTATAGAAAAAAATTTGCTAGGTGAGGACGTGGCTCAGTGGTAGGATGCGTACATTTAACATACATGAGACTCTGAGTTCAATCCCCAGTAACAGAGACAGAGATATAAAGAGTGAGGAGAGTTGGGGATGGGAGGCCCAGAAAGAAAAGAGTTTGCTCACCTAAAAATGATCAAGAAACTTTGAAGTGCTATAGAAAAGAAAATGGTTATAATTCTGGTGTGCCAAAAAATTTGTTCAAAATTTACATCTCTTTCCTCACATACATAAGGGTTATTGGCACAAAGTTTCAGATGCAAAATGGCACTCTAACTGCTGAAAGCTGATTTAATCCACTCAATCTTATCACTTTTCATCAAAATTGACCACCACTTTACCTTAACATATACACCATGGAAGCAGCTCAAACCTCAAACACCAGGAGGCAGTTGTTATGTTATTTATGGAGAAGCTGATACCTCTTTCTGAGCCTGAGCAAAGAGAAGGGACTTCCCAATAATTTTAAAAGCTTTTAGGCAGAAAAGATTTTGTAAGAAGCCAAAAAGGGAATATTTTAGCATTTAAATTTTTCTTCACAAAGGGAAAATAATTCTCCATGTTGTATCCTAGGAGTTGGGTCATTCCCACAGAACACACTGATTTAGTGGAGAAGGCCTGAGCCGTAAGACTTGTTTTTAGAAGTGTTCGTCTCAGGTGCCTGGGGAAGAAAGCACAGGTGCACAGAAGTTGGTCTTCGTTGAAACAAAGTTTTCAAGTTTTTGTAAAGCTGCTCTCCCTTTTCTACCTCGAAAATCAATTTTTTTGTAACTACCTGGAAGGTATGGGACAGAAATCAACAGAACCCAAGTTCAATCTTTGCTAAAGGAGAATCATTCTTTTCCCAAAGCAAGGCACAGAGTTGTCTGCATGACCCAGGAAGTAAGCAGATTTGGGCATTTTAAAGTTTCCATGAAGGGGAAAAGAAACTTTTAAAAAGCACTTGTCAACATAAAAGAGTGGCTGACAGTTTGCCCTGGCAAGGCTGAGCTTTCGGTACTGAAAATGGAACCTGTGAGTCATGCCAAGAAAGCCTGAGGAGACAGGGTATATTCAGCTTTCAGCTTCACCGGCTTGAGAGGTACAACTTACCTTCGTCAACGGAAGCTGCAGAAAAGCAGGATGCTGCTGGAAAAAAATTAGCTACAAAGGAAGTTGTGAAAGAGTTGTTTTCTGAAAAACGAAACTAAAGTTGTGGGCAACTTGTCAAGCCTAAGTACTTAGGCTGGGAGGAAGGGGAGGAATGTTCAGGAATTCCGGTAAACTCTCCAATTAAGACTGGTGACAAACGTGAAAAATATGGACACCACAATATCGGATGCTGAGGAAAGCAGGAGGTGACTTCAGAGTCCTCTGGTGAGGTGTGGGTTTCCTCAAAGGGAACCGGTGATCCCACTATACATCACCCTTGAAAGTTTACTCATGGAGGAGGACCAGGGATTTAGCTCAGTGGTTCCAGAGCCTGGCTCGCAAGCACAAGGTCCCGAGTTCAATCCCCAGTACCAAAAAAAAAAAAAAAAAGAATGTTCATTCATGGGCAAGAAGATGGGGGAAACCAACAGCGTGGAAAGGAAAGCCACCCTTTCCCTGGTACTCTGACTGCATGAGGCCTGGATTCAAAGGTCCAGTGAGGTCCAGAACAGTTTTTGTGGTGAAGCAGACTGTCCTTAGCCATGTGACAACAAGTCAGGAGGGAAGCAGGGAGTTAGCCTGGGGATACAGGCAGTTACGGGCTGCAATGAGAAGGGCCTGAATTTACCCAGAGAGGAATTGTGTCCATGTCTTACTTTCTTGTCATTGAGACGCAATACCCAAGACCCCCAACATAAAGGGGGAGAGGTTTATTTTGGCTCACAGTTTCTAGAGTTATCAGTCCTTGGTTGGCTGACTCCAAGGCAGAAAGGCATGGAAGACAGGAAGCAGGAAGCCATCAAGGGAGGAGGAGGGATATATAATACCTTTCAGGGCATGCTAGGTGACCCACCTTTTCCCACTAGGCTTCACCTCTCAACATCACACCCAGCTATAAACCTACCAGTGGACCAATTCAGCATCACACACCCAGGACCCCGTCACCTCCCAAAAGCCCTAACTATGAGACATCTAAGCCATAACAATCTTCAACCCCGAATGAAGGGTGAGCACAGAAAACCAGGACCAGACATCAGGGACAAATAACAGTGCTTTCTGCTGACATACAGAAGGCAATCAATTCTATGGTAAATATTTAAATTTAAAAATGTATTATAAATGCACAGGAAGTGAGCCACTCCCAGCCCCCAGGAGGAGGCTGTCTACCACCCCCTCAGTGCACAGGAGGTGAGCCACTCGGGCACCAGCAACCACACCCCCCCCATCAAAATGAGAAGACACATAAACAAGCCTCAGAACCAGACTTCCAGATCCCCTAAAGCAACCCCAAAGGGAAACCAGATGGAACAATCTGATACTCAACCACCTGGACTCCCTGAACTGGTAACAAAAGAGGATCTGGAAAAAATAAAATCAGAGATAATTTCTCAGATAACAGCAAAGATTGTGCCCATAGTGCAAGACATGATTAATAAATCTAGAGAAGACACAGATAAAAAATAGAGGAGCTGAGGAACATGATGGAATCCATAAAAGAGATAAAAACAGACTTTCAGGAGATTAAAAACTGCATTGAAAGCTTACACAGCAGAATGAGCCAATGTGAGGACAGAATTTCAGATATAGAA
>NW_004624782.1:6043210-6069044 GCF_000247695.1 Heterocephalus glaber
AATATGCTTTCTATATCCTTTTAAATTCTGTAAAATCTGTGGTAATGTCCTCTAAATTTTGATATTGTAATTTAAAAATGTATAATTGATATTGTATAATAGGAAGAAAAGGTCTAAAGGAGTAGGAGAAGTAGGAGGGGTAGGGGAAAGGCAAGAAGGGAAAAGAAAAAATATGAGAAAAGGAAAAAAGTGGAAGCAAAGTTTTTGCAAATAGGGAAGGGTGGAGGTGGTGAAGGGAGGGCAGGGGAAGGGGAAAAAAATAAGAACCAAGATACTCGTGTAAAGGTACAAGATCCCAATGATGAATGTAACTATTTTATACCTAAAATATACCAATAAACTTAATGGAAAAGAAAATAAATAAAAAATAAACAAAAATTTATTACAGTAAAAGGCACATTGCCATTAATCCCTCTTAAAATACTCCCCTTCATTTCAAACTCACCCATCATTCTTGACACTTTTTAAAGCAGTTCTAGAAGTCTTTCCTGAATGTCTACAAGACATTAAAAAAAAAATACAGTGAATGCTGCTGCCAAGTGCCGTCCAACAGAAAGGCAGGTTCATAAAAACATTATGGTGTGTCCTCATCTACTTCATTCACTGAGTCTCACACTGTGCAACTTCTGGCTCTACCCCAAAGTCCAAATGACCATGAAAGGCCAACATTTTGAATCAATTCAGAATAGTGAGGCAGCCACAACAGTGCAACTACAGACACTTAGGAAAGAGAACCTTCAGAACTGCTTCATACAGTGGGAATAAGGACGGATAAATGTATTTAAAGTGAGGCAAATGTTGTCAGAGGGACTGACTGTGTATCTTTTACTGTAATAAAGTTTGATTTTAAATATAAACATTCACTGTATCTTTCAATCACAGCTCATCAGCCCAAAGCTGCACAAATTCCCTGCAGTGGCAGTGGGAGCCACTGGGCACTTCTGTGGCTTCAGAAGCCAAGAAGGACTCGTTCTCCTAAGTGAGCCTCCAGGCCATCCTCAGCCCACCACACAAGCAAGGCCTGGGCAACCAATGCACTTGGGGCTACTCCGAACATAACAGAGCTCAGGACGGAGCAACTGGGGAGTGGCACTGTCTGTGTCCCCAGCAGTTAAGTGAGACAGAGAGGCCTCGTGATGACACACTCCCACTCAAGTAAAAGGAGGAAGTAGGAAGAAATACAGTGACTCTGCATCTCATCTGTAAATGCCACACACTAGAAACGGCTATGAAGGGTATCCTGAGGCTCACAGAGCTGAGCTGATGGCCCAGGCATACCCAGAGCCCTGACCTGGACCTCCCAATCTGACCACTGTGGGGCAGATCGCTCTCTCCTGTAGCTAAGATTCACACTTGTCTGCAATAGAAAGTCGTTATGAGCTTCAGGTCTAGACTCTTACCTTTAGCTCTACTATCAATTCTTAATGCAACCTTAAAAATCACTAGGTTCCTCATGCCTCAGTTTCCTCCTCTATAAAATTAGGACAGGAGTAATATCCATGGTGTGACCTAAGGATCAAATTATACAAAGAAAGTGCTCAGAAATTTGCCTAGAAAAGTATAAGCACTATATAAATGTAAGGTAGCCTACCTGACAAGGATCTTAGCAATCACTGAGACAGACACCAGTAACTTCCCAAAGAAGAGAATGGGTCAAAATTAACAGATAAGGACTCTTTTTGCTTTTATTTTTAATCCAAAGATGCCCCCGAAAGTGGATTAAGTAAAAATGTTCAATTTGTTCTTTTTCAGAGCTACTGGATCAAAGTTATTAGCAGAGCTTCATAATTCATTTGATTAATGAACTGAGAAAGTCTACAAAACCTCGAAGTTGTTCTGAGTCTAATTTTCAAATCTCTCTCTCTGTCCCTGTCTCTCTTTCTCTCCCCAATCCCATCCCCTCAGTAATGAGGAATGAACCAAGGGTCTGATGCATGCTGGAGAAGTGTTCTAGTGCTGAACTACATCCCCAACCATTTCTATTTCTTTTTCTTTCTCTTTCTTTCTTTTTTTAAAGTCTTGAGACAAGGCTGCGTTAAGCGTCCTAGGATGGCCTCAAACTTGCGATCCTTCTGCCTCATACTCCTGAGTACTTGGGATTACAGGCATGTGCCACCATGCCCAGCTTTCGAGTCTTTAAGCTTTAGAAAGGTCTTCAGCTGAAAGACAGTCACAAGCTATAAGCCTGACTTCCAACCAAGGCCATCACGTCTCACAATGACACCTTTGTAAACCAACACAGTGAACAGTGAGTTCACAGGATCACAGCCACTGTGTCAACAGAACTAGGTTAAAACATGGGCCTCACTACTTCCCAGCTGTGTGACCCTGATATTCAATTCATCTTTCCAAGAATCAGTTTCCACTCACCACTACCATGCAAGGTCAGTGGGAAGATTAAATGGCAGGAGTGTGACAACCAGGTCAGTGCTTGACACATAGGCGCATCCTAGCTGATGATTGCATTAGTTTGCGTTTGAATAATTCATTTATTGATTCCTTCATTTTTAGGTGAGTGAGCCTGTTTGGTAAAGTATCTACTTATTCCAATTAAAGTTGCTCAGGTGAATGTCAGCAACAGCTCTTGCACGCAAGCTGAGACAGGTGAGCTGAATCTTTGGCCTTTGCAGGCTTAACACCAAGGCCACTGTGCTTTGTGTCAGCCTCATGGAAGAACTCACACAGGTGACAGAAGGTTTTAGATCCCTCAGAAAACAAACAAGACCATCATGCTATCAGAAGCAAGGTCCCAAGGCTGAAGATTACTTATCAAGGGCTATCTCTAAAACAGAACACCCTTAGGCAACACTGCTCAATTAGCCACAAACTGTTCAAGCTGAAAAGTCTTCCAGCATTGCCCTTTAGGACCAACAAGCAAAGCATCTTGAAACTAAATCTTCCTAAGTAAGTCAGACATGCCTGGCTGAGATTTAGAAGGAAATTTCTATCATATAGGTAAGAGCAGGAAAAGAAAAACATTAACTGTAGCTTCTGAAACCTCAAAGACATGCCCAATGATAGGCCATACTAACAAGAAACAGAAGGTGGTCCGAGGATTTAGCTCAGTGGTTTCACTGCCTGCTGTGCAAGCGCAAGGACCTGAGTTCGATCCCCGGTACCAAAAAAAAGAAAAGAAAAGAAACTGAAGGTGTTGTGTGTCTCTTTCTCTCTCCATGGTCTACCAGTCCACTGCCTCAAGACACACCCAGCTGGTCAAAGCCTTTGTACATGCTGCTCCTGCATCCTACACTGCCCTTCCCTACCCTGTGTCACAGGCAAAGTCCTCTTCTACCTTCACAGCTCAGCTAAGAAATGAACATCCCTGTATTATCTTCTCTGAGACCCCCAAATCCTTCCCCTCCCTCAGTGGGGCTCAGATGTTGTTAATAGGTTCACTGATCACTTGCTGCTACAAATTACTTTTTATGAAGCTAACTTCCTAGTACGAAGTGGACACCATAAAGCAAGGGAGAGGGTTGATGCATCAATGTGCCCACTGGCCTGGCATTCATTCATTCACTAATGTACCATGAGCACTAAAGTGAACCTGGGTTGTCTTCCTCCTGGTATCCATTTCCTCTGGGGTTCCCTCCCTCCTCCCCAAACTCAATTCCCCATGCTAAGTGGGTTCTTCATAAGCACATGAGCCAGATCATGTAGTCACCTGAAAAGCAAGAGGGGAATCTCTGCAGGCTCCACGCACTCAAGCCTTTTGCCAGGAATGCAGACGTGAACTCTTGCTTTCTCCTTTGAATGTGCACCTCAGAGAACAACTGTCCAGGGGTGATCACAGCCATCTATGAGGATGAGGGGAAAAATCTACCAAGAAGGATATCAATCCTAAAATTGTAGAGGCAAGAGCTAAGAGAAACAGGTGATACAACTCATGTCCCAAAAGTTAGTCACACCTAAAGCCAGACATTTTCTTAGGCCAAGAGTTTCCCTTTCTAGAGATAATCAGGACAGTCAATGTTTGGCAGTAATAACAAGCATCCTAGTATTTCTGTAGCTGGACAGGATAAAGAGCCATTCGTGCTCTTACAAAGCCTGTAGTGGGTCCAGTAGCAGGAAAGGGATGGGCCCTTCCAAGCAGCGACTCAAGGATCCAGGCTAGTGTCATCTTGTAGCTAAGCCATGTAGAACTCATGGATTCCAGTGTCACATGCAAGAAAAACAAGAACCAAGAAAGCTCATCCCAGGTCCCCTATCCTTCAGCTTCAGATGACCCATCTCTTCAACCTATATATAGTCCATTGACCAGAGCTCATCACCTGGTCCTAACCTATACATAAAGGACACTAGGAAATGCACCTGTCTTATGTGTCCAAGAAGAGAAAAAAAGAGATGGGGCTTGATAAACAAATTCTATATAGCCTTTGCAAAAGCCAGTTGGAGTCAAGCTTTCTGTTCCAAGCAACAGAAAGACAACCAAATGCCAGATGCCAGAAATCATGTTGGACGCTGGGGCTACTACAATAAACAGGAAAATTCAACAGCCATCAATATGGAACTTATAGCACAATGACAGGATGTGGGGAAAGAATGAAATAAGAACACAGACAAGACAGGTAAAGACAAAACCATCAGGATTAAGAGAAGAGACACACAGGATGCAACAAGACACCCAGGAGGTAACTGAACCTAGTATTCAAGAGTACAGAAGGGAATCAGAGATGGCTCACAGGATAAGATGGGAAAGGTGAAAAGAACTCAGCCAGGGAAGATGGGGAGGGAAGGGTACATCGAGAAAGAACAGGGAAAACCCTACTTGTGTAAAGTTTCTATCTGGGAAGCTAAAACAAGCTCAAGCAAGGTGAGAAACATGGCTAAAGAAGGAAGAAAGAGCCACAGCATTGAGGGTGTCACAGTATCATACGTATATGTTACCTTCACATGACTCTAAAGGCAAAGATGAGCCAGTGGACAGTGTTAAGAACAACACAGCCCAGGAAGATTGGACAGGATAGTTCATTATTCTGCCCACAAGCCTTGAACTCAACAGGCCCTATGGGGGCAGCCTGGCCCCCTTCTCAGTTTCCACAACTCCATGCTGTGACAAGCCATTGGTACTATCAGTCTCAGCATGTCCAGCATTTGGGACAGCCCCGTCCCTTTGCCAGGCATACCCAATCCCAACAGGATGGTATCTTCTGAACCCCTTCCATCACGACCAGAAGACTCCTGCTAGGGGCCCAGAAGAAGCTTCAAGAAGCACTTCCCACCTTAAGAAAGAAAGCAAATGTAAAAACAGGCCCAAAATAGTGTGGGTCTGAAAAGCTGAAAACCAGCCACTATAATTACAAGTATTTTTATCTGTCGCCCAAAAAGGAGTATTGGATCATTTTTCAAGAGTTTCTCTATAAAAGTTCATCCGTTCATTCTTGAGAACTCCAGACCTGCAGACCAGAAACACCAACAGAAAGGAGGCTTCGACAGAAATGGGGCCACAGAGAACACACTCCACCGAGGCCGGCGACCCTACCGTGACAGGAGGAGCAGCATGCCAGAGCTCTGTCAGAAAAAAGAAACCAAAGGACAGGTGAGCACGGAAGCTCTGGGCACGGGGACATGCCTGCAGACAGGCAAACTCACCCGCAGCCAAGCGTGCCCGGCCAAACACCATGGGTGACAGGAAGGACGGGGCTGATGAGAAAAGAAGGAAGAGCCAATGAGAAGAGGCACTGCCAAAAGTGAGCCACACCGCCCAGTCACCTCAGCACACAGCAGCAGGCTGGAACCAGCTGACGAGCACCAGAGGCATCAGTGTGGGCCTGATAGCTGAGCAAATGCCCAGGCTTGTTTACAGCAGTGAATTGAGTCTGCCAGCTACAATTTGTCTCCATTCTTCCTCTTCATCCCTTCAATCATTCCCTTGGGCTTGACAAGCTAATAGGTGGTGTACTTATCTTAGCACTATTTTCATCATCCTGGCTCCCCTTTGAGTTAAAAGTTAAAGCTCAGTGACAAGGAAGGCCCAATTCCTGTTTCTAGCCAGGAACAAAAAAAGCCACCCAGGGTAGTGGAAAGAGCACCAAATCTGAGGTCGTGGCCCACAGCCATGGACACGTGACTAACAACCTCCAAGCCTCCGTTTCTTCACCTGTAAAGCAGCAGCAATCATTGGACAATCCATGGGATGCAATTAATGTTTACACTATTTAAATGTTTATTAATGTTTACAAATACAATGACCCTTCAATTTATGCTAACTGCTATTACCATCACTATCATCAATATTGGTAGTTGCTTTCATTAAATGTCACCAAAAGCCTGACAGGTTACAGGGTACCAAGCACATGACAGGCCCTCAGAAAGTACTGAGGGAGGCAACTCTCCAGGATTAATGGCCTAGTTTCCTCAACTAATAAATTACTTACAAATGAAGAGGAGGAGGAGCGGAGGGAAGAGATGGATAGGGAAATCTGCAGACTAAGAGAGACTTAAGGGATCTATCAACCAACTGCAACAGGTAATCCTTAATGGGCTCTTATTCAAATATTTGAACTGGAAAGTTAAACATTCAGCAGATATTTGATATTAAGAAATTATTGTTAACTTTTAAGTATTATAGTGACATTATAGGGTTTTTTTCTTTTCTTAAAGAACGTTTATGCTTTATTAGCAGTGTATTTCAAAATACTCAAGATTTCCTTCAAAACACTATTTGACGCTAAGGAAATATGAGGGTATATGGACGAAGCAAGACTGGCCCTGGGCTAATAACTGTTAAGTCAGGTGATGGGTACAGGAGGCTGGGAATACTCTTCTGTCAAGTTTTACATAAAAACATTTTGGGTTCATCTATAAAACTACTGAAGTAGTGATCTAAAACCAAAAGACCTAAAAACATTTTAATAAAACACTGATGGGACCACCACCTGTATGACACAGCTGTCTCTTCTGCCTTGAGAGACCCTTCCTCATCAGGGACTTAGTCATTCATAAACTGGAAACACATACTCTGACAAAACCCTGCAGGCCGTGGCCACCTTTCCTTGTCTCCAATGCCTCAGTTTCCAAGGGCCAGTGCAGTTGAGCTGCGGACACGGCTCTGTGTGTCATTAACTGGAGTTAATGGAACCAACAAAGCAAGGGGCAGATCCAACTGGCAGAAAGGCCCAGGCCACACCCATCCTGTGTGATTTAGATGCTAAGGTTCCTTCCTTAGCAAGCTGGGGAAGGGGAACATTGCAAGGGTCCCCATCCCAGAATGTCCTCTGTTCAAAGTCCCTCTCCCTGGCAGTCCAATCTGAGATTTACCGGGTCTAGCACAGGGCTCTGTTATGAGACTTTTTAAGGTGTGCCGCTGTTACTGGGATTGTTCTTTTCTCTACTTTCAAAAGCTATTTTTTAAAAGATAGATTCTGAAGTACTTGGGAATTAATGATATAGAATCTGGGAATAGAATCTGTTATAGAATTCTTCAAAACCCTGTGCGAGGCTAGGAAGTTGGACAGACTAAAGATGAAAACTGGCCAAGGGTTTCTAACAGCTGGAGCTGGGTGACAGGACACAGAGGAGCATTATACTATTCTATTTTCGTATATATTTCAACTTTTCCATATGGAAAAGGTTTTAAGAATTCCTAAAAGGTGTGTCCCTGTTAATCATTCACACTAGGGAGAAATACAACTATCCTGATAAAAGTGAACTCTTTACCACTTTTCACTCATACACAATCAAGCATTAAACACTCGGTTTCCCTTTTACGTGAAGTGACAGCCTGGTCTCAATCCACTAAGCATCATATGGTTTTAAAAACAAACCAGCACTTTACATCATGCTCTTCACTTTGAGCGTCAGTTTACTGTAGATTTTAGCTCAGAGTTCTTCCTCTCAAATCCTTACATGGATTCCAGTATTTTATTTAAAAGCCCACATTTTTCTTGTATAAAAATCACTCCCAGATACATCAAAAGGGGCAGAGCCCCTGGGTGCCAATTTGGGAAGCGAGTATTGGTGGTGCCACTGTGCCCAGGGTTCCAGCTGCTTCTGGAACTTCTGAATTTTATTAAAATTATCATCACATCCACAGTAATCTACAGTGTGTGATTATGAATGTGTTTTTTATCAGCTTGATACTTAAGCTTACTTTTCTATTAATAGTAACTCTGCCATTATAATGCGAATAAGTGTCATTAATATACCATTTATTTCACCCATGAGCAAAAATTCAGGGACTAACTACCCTTATACAGTAAATGATAAGTATCCTATAATTTGAAAAATCAGTCAACAGCTAGCTGAGTGCAGCCATATGGAAGGAAGAAAAGCTCTTTGCAAAGGGTGAACTGGCAGTTCTGGGTACAAAGCACACAGGAGGAGCCAACAGCTGCGGTATGGGCTGGAAAGCAAGGCTCGGGGCAGTCAGTGGCAGCATAAAGGGGCTCAACTCTGGTAGGCAATGAATGGAAGAGGAAATGACGAGAAATAACATCCATTGATCTTTTATGTATAAAAAGCTTCTTATAAATTGGGGTAGTTGGGTTGTAAGGAAGAGAAACAGATTCCAAACTAAGCTAAAATAGAATTTACTATAAACAGTTAGGAATAGAGGAATCTGGCTCAGAGAAGGAACTGAACCTTGACAGCTCTGGAAGCTCCGAAACAACGGAAGAGTCTTATGAGACTAACTGTAACTGGCCTCTGGAATCAGTGTTTATTGCTACTTGCTGTTGAACAAACGGCCTTCCAAACATCGTTGCTTTCCTGCACAACTCAGGAATTAGAGCCCCACTGCCCCAGCTCAGGTCAAATCCCTATCCATGAGCAAGCGAGAAGGCAGAGTGCTTGGATTTACTGTTCCACCAAGACAGCAGGCAGTGGTGGGAAATCAAAATGAGGGGAGAAAAGGAGGCATGATGACACCTACCTGCTCCAAGCTCTGAGCTGGGTACCCTGTGCTAAGTCCCTAAAGTAAACCTCTAGTAGGTTTTACTAGATGCATTCCACCAATGGAGAAACTGAGCTGAGGGAGACTGAGTGGCCTGTCCAGGGCACGTGGCGGAAAGTGGCAACCCTGAAGTCAGTCTAAAATATGACACCACGTGTCCTCCAAGTCATGAAGCTGCAGAGGCAGTGCCAAAGAGACGCAGAATCAAAGTCCAAATGCTACCAACATTTCACATTTTTCTTGAAGCCAACTGCTGCAACAGAATGGAAAAATCTCTGGAGATGAGTCTAAACTAAAGAAATTTATTTAAAAGAAGAGTCTTAGATCTACCTTGGATCTGGCCAGTATCTTACCTTCAAAATCCATGGTGAGAACAAATCTACCTCTTCTGATGTCTTGGATCTTCAAGAAAGATGGAGTTTACAAAAGAAATTCTGAAAGTCATCACAATAGTCCCAAAGAGTGAGGAGAATTATCTAAAGCAATGGCTAGGTGCTAACTTCTGCAGAACTGCATGGAGACTTGGCTCCAGGCCCTGTGGCTTACTTCTACCTTGGCCCTTCAATCTGCCTCCTGACAATACATGGCCATGCCTGCCTCACTCAGGATCACACGTGTCTGCCTTACCCAGGACTAGCTAGCTCCTTACCATAGGCACTGCCTCATTCATCTCAGCATCTTGAGGTAATTAAGAACGAGTGCTATCCACAGAAAAGGAGCAATGACTACGCCACAAAAGTCACTCTGCAATCAAGAAAGAAGGAAAACTCAATCTGGGCAAGTAAAGGCCACATAAGGAACATATCTGCCCAGCCTCACATCTTTCTAGCTCATCCCTACAATAATCAACTCTACCGTTCATAGGGGAGAGGAAGCCACTGGAGGAGGAAAAAAGAAGCTAAAGGCTAGATACTGAGAAGATGCCAGAGAATTTGCTCAGTGACTTCTGCTTCCTCTGAAAACTGGGTGCCAGAAAGAAGCTCAACCACTCTACCAAACCCATGTTTCCTCCTATTAAATATCTAATTCCGCCAGGGATTTAGCTCAGTGGAACTGCACTTGCCTTGCAAGTGTAAGGTCCTGAGTTCGATCCCTGGTACAAAAAAAAAAAATCTCATTCTTTCCACCACGAAGCTCTGAGTTATATTTAGGATGTAGCTGTGGTGGCCTGTTGAGCATGCTCCCAATCTGGAGTTCCAGAACTCACACTTTGGCATCCTACAAGCATTTCACTAAACAACTAAGTCCATTCAACAATACAGTGTTTATAGAGCTCTTACTATATGCTGTCACCATGGGAGGCAGTGAAGACACAGCCGAAAAGGCCATGTGAGCACCACCCTCAAGGGGCTGCCTGCCACTTGGTTCTCCCAAGTCCCTCAGAATCAGGCGCTCCAGGCACAAATGAGACATGCTCTTCCCTCCTTCTCTAGGAGCAAAGGGAGTGCAATGTCTCCTCTCAAATGCTGATGCTGCCACAGGCTCTACCATATGCTGCTGGTTTTCCTCCCCGAGCCCTCTCATTCAGTCTCAAACATTACTAGTGACAGTCTCTTCTATTAACTTTTGGGTTTTGTTGTTTTTATTTTGTTTTGTTTTCCTTCCAGAGCACAAGACAAGGGTTACAGGCCTGTGATCTGGTGCTTAACTGCCCAAGTGATTCAAATCTCACTCTGCATCTTAACAGCTGAGAAATCGTAAGAAAGTTATTAAATCTCTCAAAGCTGTATCTGTGAGCTAGAGAGAGCAATGGCGTCTTCCTTGAGCGATTCTTCTGTGGGTCTCAGGAGTTCATTGACATAAAGCTTCAGCACAATGCCTAGAACTAACTGTAACACTTCACACTGCTAGGATTATAGTGACTTCCATGTTAATAGTGCTTTTCCCCACCCAAGATTAAATTTCATCCAACCGAATTTCTTTTTCCTTTTTTTGGTGCTGGGGATAGAGCACAGAGCTTCACACATGATGGGCTCCACCACAGAGCCACATCTCCAGCCCCAAAACAACCTTTCTACCTCTACTCTCTAGCACTTAAAGCTCACCCACTATTAACAAACGACAGAATGGTCCTGAGTTCAGGTTCTGAGCTGTCCAGACACTAGATTGTAGGCCATTGAGGACAAATGTGTTGTGCATATGTGCAGATGAGGAAGGTGGTTTTTATTCTTCCAAAGACAGACAGCCAGAGGAAGCTTGTTCATAAATTCCCTTTATATTCAGATGAGTCACAATGCTTGGGATATTCCAAACAGCCATATCATTCAAAATAAAATGTCTCTTCTTCTTTTACCCTTTTCAAATGGAAAGAAAATGCCTCAGCTTTTTCCTCATACTCCTTCATTACTCTATTCCCACAAGTGTTTATTACTATGGGTAAAAATCAACCCATTAACAAAATGACAGAGGAGTATCACAAAGAACATTGCAGGGACTTGATTCATGCAAAAACAAAGGGTTCAGCAAATGTCTTGGTGTAATGAAATGCTAATCTATTCATAGATGACAGAACAGTGACAGCCTCACTTTGCAACCAAAGAATGAAAATCAATCTAGGGTAGTACACACCATTTGAGGACATCTCGGCTTTACTCTCACATTGCTTTCAGCTTCCTGATGAGAGCTGGCAACTGAGCTGCTCCCAGCTAAGAGAATTACAGAAGGAAGAAAAGGAAGCTTAAGGCTGGCAAGGGAAATCATTTACCCCTGAGCCACTAGCTTCCTCATTTGGCAGCTTAACTTTTAACTCCCTCATGGTTAAGAGAACACCAAGGCAGGGCTGGGGATTTAGCTTAGTGGTTCTGGTGCCTGCCTTGAAAGCTCAAGGTCCCGAGTTCAATCCCCAGTACCAAAAAAATAAATTAAATTAAATTTAAAAAAGAGGACACCAAGGCAAGGGGATCTGATAATGAACTTCCTGTGTAACTTATCCATACCCTTATTCCCCATATCCAGCAGAAATCAACCAAGAGAGATGACAAGACTTTCACGTGGTAAATCAGGTGATGACATGACCACTACACAACCTCCAAGGCACTACTGTCTGACCCATCTACCTCTCCGTCCACAGCACCACCTCTTTCCCCTCATCCATTCTGTTCCAAACCCATGCACTTCCTTCTGTTCCTCTAACCTGCCTACGATCTCCCTCCACAGGGCTTTGTCCTTTGTCTTCCCCATGTCCACTAAACACTGAATGAACCAACAATCAGCCACCCGATGAGCTAATGGTGCCTGTTCAGCAGGTCTAATAGCCAGTGGCTGTCTTCTCAAAGCAGGCATCAGCCTTGCACCTGTGCACCCCGTTTCTATGGGGAGATCCCTGCTCCAAGCCCAGTGCTAGTGCCCAGCGGGCTCTGAAGAAGGGTTGCTTTCTCTTATGGGCACCCATAAGCCAAGGCCTTCTCACTGTACCTCTTCCCCTGGTCTCCCAACAAACAGAGTCTTCCCACCCACTTTCAATGTGATAACCCTTTTACCTTCCCTGATTCATCAGCTCTTCATTCATTCAATAAGCTAAGACACCCCTATACTTACAAAATATGTTCATACTTAAACATATATTCATCCAGGGGGTGATTTTATCACTTGCCAATAAATAGCTCCCGAAAATATAGACATGGAAAGGACATGATCTCTGCCTTCCAGGGATTCGGTATCCAGTGGGTGAGAAAAACATACAAGTTGTCACAAGGCTAAGGGCCCAGCTTCCCACTCCACCTGGGCTTCCTGGGTATAAACTGATGACCTGGTACTCCGGCAGTCATGAGCTATCACTAACACCGTGGGAGGCAGAGCCCATGTAGACAAGACAATTTCCTCAGTCCTTAAGACTTCCCAACCCAGTTCTGGCTCTTCCTCACCATCCTGTTGTAGCAAAGGCCAAAGCTTGTCTTCCCTTGAATTCACCTGAGTTAGATCAATTTGCTTCCCATGATATCTCCCTTCCTTAGAGTTAATTCAGGAACCAGACTGTTACAGTTTGGATATGAAATGCTCCCCAAAGACTCATATGTTGAAGGTGTGGTCTGAAGAGCAGTAGTGTTCAAAAGTGACTGGCTCATGAGGGCTCTAACCTCAGTAGTGGGTTAATCCATTGATGAATTCATAGCTGTAGGGACCACGAGGTGGTGGCAGAAACTGTAGCAGGTTGGGGCTAGTCTGTAGAAGTTGGTCCTTGAGGGTGTAGCCTAGGAGACTATATCTTATCCCTGACCCCTTCCAATCTGTTTCCTGACTGCTCCTCTATGCCCTGTTCCCCATGATGTACTATACTGCCTCCCCATGGGCTCACAAACAATGGAGCCAGCAAACCATGGACTGAAACCTCTGAAATAATGAGCTAAAATAACCCTATTTTCCTTTAGGTTGATTTTCTCAGGTATCTTTTCATAGAAATAGAAAGCTCCCTAATACAAAAACAATACACACTCTAAGAATGGTGGCCTGAATCAGAAATAAGCTTCCGGGTTCCTTTTCCAATGCCCTGCTTCTGCAGCCCAAGTCTATTTCAGGCATGTCTCCATAACAATTAGCAGGGTTTTCCTAGTTATAAAAAGTAAAATTTGGAAAGTACTGGAAGTATACTTGTAGATTTCTATGTGGATGTGTGTGTATATATATTTATATGCTACATATAACACTACCATCAAGCAACCATCACAACATACACACACAACCAGTAAAAAGCTAGGCCTCCAAGTTTACCACTAAATATAGTAATAATTAATGATTTCTAATAAAATCTTTTATCATGTCAAAGTACTCTGAGTCCTCATATATCAAGAATATTTTATCAGATATCAAGGAACATATCAAATGACTTTTTATGAAGATAGTATCTCTTCTTTTAATCTATTAATGAGATGACATATGGATGAATTTCCTAACATAAAACCATCTTTTTTTCTTTTCTTTTTTTTGGTACTGGGGATCGAACTCAGGACCTTGAGCTTTCGAGGCAGGCAGCGGCACCACTGAGCTAAATCCCCAGCCTAAACCACCCTTTAAATCCTAAATAAACCCTACTTTTTATGTGCATTCTTCCTTAAATATATGACTGAAATAGATGGGGGGATATTTTTCTAGAATTCTTTAATGCTATCTTTGTCAGGGAATACACACTTAAACTAAGATACAGATATGTGTGCAAAATCAATTCGCTTCTAGTTTTGAAACATAAGTTCCAGATATTTCTAATTAAGTTATATTGTAAAAATAATCAACTTCTACTTTTTTATCCAATACACTGGTTTTTATCTGTTTCGGGTGTTGCTGTTGCTGTTGTTCCAGAGATGACAGGGTATGGCATTGGTCAGTTGCTTTGCTAACAACCCTGTTTTACCAGGCTGGACCTTTTCCTGAAAGTCTCCAGAGCAGCTAACAGCAGGAACAAAGACGCGCATACTCCCAACCAGTCCTTACCTCGATGAGCTTCCTTTCATAGGAGCTTGCTAGCTCTTCAGCAATTTCTCCCGGCTTCTGTTCAGGGACAGTGACTTCTCCATCAACATTCCAAAGATTTGGCACAACTTTAGGAAAAGAGAGACATTCCATAAGTACCCTTACAAATTAAAAAAGAAGGAAAAAAAAAAAACTTTCTTCCTAAATGGCTCCTCCAGAAAGGAAGTTCTTCATATGAACCAAAAAAAACAAAAACCAAATACTAATTGATTCAACATGGTAACATTCTTATACAATAAATTCATTAAAGTGAATGAAAAACTGCATTTTAAAACAGTAAGAACTGTCAGGTAGAGTCAGGGTTAATCTCAGCACTTTTCTCCATTTCAGGAAAATAAGTAATATTTCTCCAATGCAGAAGCCTACACTTGCATCTTTTATATTGGCCAATTTTCTTTTTCTCCAACAAAACAAGTGACACCACAAGCTAGTGCCTGCCAGCACCCTGGAGTGGAGCAGTGATGAGGTCCAGTTATATGTGGAACCAAGAACTGGACTCTGTAAACCCTCCTTAGAAAGACAGCAAGGAGCCTCTGGAAAAACTCCAAAACTAACACACAAGGTCAACACAAGCCCATGCTAGATAAGAGGAAAACCGATCCCTGGTCAGAGAGCAAGCAGGCAAGCAGGCACTCCTTTCCACTTCGAGGTTTATGTTCACGTGCACCTGCTCCATCCAGAAGAGCAAACGAAGAAAAACTAGAGACAAGTCAGACAGTTCAAGAAAAGCAGGAGAACCAGAGCAGGAAAGAGTCCCACCAGTGGGTAAGAAAAAGGCCCAGTGGTATGTTTTAAGAATATAAATTAGCCTCCAGTTTCAAAACAAGTATCAACTATGCAGCCTACATTTCCTGTGTGTTTTGAGTGATGAAACTGCTGGATGCCTCTGTCAACCACAGAAAGGAGATAACGAGGGAAAACAAGGATGTAAGGCTACCCCAGTGGCAGGGAGTGACCTCCAGGGAGAAGGCGAAGTGAGGAAGGCTGAGCAAGTTGAAACACCAGGCCTGATGGGACCCGCTACACAGCACCCAGCAACCTGGTGACTAAAGCCTCCATCAAGCCACCACTGAAGATCCTGAATGTGATCCGTGCTTTGCTAAACTGTTTCCACCCAGAGGTGAGTACTGTCCCAGCCCCTGAAGGGAATGATCAGCAACAATCTGCAACCTGACATAGTTATTTAAGGAAAAAATGCAAAGGACTTCTACTGAAAGATGCTAGATGGAACACATTAATTTACATTCACATCCTCTCAAAATCCCATTAAAATAGCATTTTACTTTTTAATTCCCCTTTAGGAAAAAGAATTGTAGAGAAAACAAAACAACAAAATTATAGAAGCTAAGAATCAGCAGGTAGCTGATATGAAAGTGTCCATCACAGACAGAAAAAGAAAACAGAGCAGCAGACCTGCCTAGTGTGCCTCTACGGCTTAAGGGTTCATATTAACATAGGGAGGGAGCAGTTCACGAGGATAGACACCTCTCGCCCACCCACCGCTGCCAAAGGTGAACATGTGGCAGGCAGAGAAGTCATTCATCCCACCGGGCAAGTTTGTACCAGCACAACATCTGCTCTATTTTCCAGTCAAGACGACTTCCTTAGCCTTGGGAATAAGCGAACATTTGAGTATTCAGAGAAGGCAATACAAAAAAAGTCTGAATAACAAGTCATCTGAGAGCTAAAAATAATAGGTTATAAACCATTCTACATTCTTAACACATCACCCAACAAACCAGTTAATTTGAAGAGAATTGTGATTGAACGCTGAAGGTCAAATCTAAACAATAAACAAAAACATTTGTGACTGATCAAACTAAAACTTTTTTATGTTGTATCTTTCCTCAGCGTGATATATCAGTTTCAAAATTAAAAGAATGGCAATTTAATAGCCCAGGAGAAAAATATACCTCTCTGTTTGGGTTCATAATAGCTTCCTCTGAATTCAAAAACATAATGCTTTAAAATATTGATTAGCAATGCAGTATTAGACCCAAAAATTAATCATTAACAATTTCACTCCATATTTTGAATTACTTTTACAGTGTCCAGTACTTTACATTTTGCCCTAGTGAAAGACCAAATAAAAAAAATACAGCTGCTGACATTCAACAAGACAGAAATTTTCATCTACATGGTTGGGTATTTCCACTTTGGGTAAGAAAATTAAATTGCATTTTTTAAAAGGCCAAATACAAAGATAGGTCAAAAGCAAAAATTTAACTTATGGCTGTGTTGTATGTATTTAATGCATGTCAATCTTGATTAACAATCTTGATTGTCAGGCATGAGAGACACCTAGAAGATCAGTAAAGCTCATTTCTTGGTATGTCTGGGTGGGTGGTGAGAGCATGACCTTGGGGAACACACCTGGTCCCTGCCACCTTCCCCCCGTTAGCTCTTCCTGTGATCTGTGCTTCAGCCACCATGAGGTTAACAGATTTGCTCCGCCACACCCTTTACTCATAACACTTCTGCCTTGGAGCCGGCCAACCATGGACTGGAACCTCTGAAATCATGAGGCAAAATAAATCCTTCCTCCTTTAAGTTAGGAAAGTCAGGTATTTTTATGTCAGTAATGGAAAGGTAACCGACACAATGTAGTAACCAAAATTTACTCATATCCATTTTCAATGGGTTCTCAGAAAAATCAAAATAATATGCTTCAGCTTACCTATCACTGTGGGATTTGCAAAGCATTTCAAAAGAATAATCGCACAAAGCTCCCAAACAGGATTTACTCTGGGCATTTAATCTCATGCCAAAAGTGAACATGTCTACATTATTTGTCTAGCACAGGCTCCCCTGTTAACCCAATCCACCTAGTTAACATCCACATTATTCACTGGAAAATCTACACTCTATTTACTTCCCTATCTACTGAGTAGTCAGCAATTTTCTCCTGTAATTTCCATGATGGCATAATTATAGAAGTCAGACTCAATATGGGAAGAAAAGAACGATTGGGCAAAAACAATAAGCCTCCTCTTGTTAAATTTGAATAGTTAAGACACTGAAACTGTGTTTGGTGGAGGTACAAAGGCATTTACTTTAAATCAGAACTATTTTTCCATGTTCTAGAAAAGCTGCGTGTTACTTAGCACAATTAGCAGGTTATTCAAACTTGGAGAATATCACACGGTTTTCCACCTCACTGCAGCCTGCTGCATCTGTTTGGGGGCATCTGTGACAAGCCTGAAATAAGCAGACACCATGCTGGTCTCACTAGTGGGCACCAGAGAATACATGGGGTTTCTGCCTGTTATTTTAAGCAAAATTTCAAATACCACCAAGAATAGCCTGGCAAACAGCATGATAAGGTTACTGTTTTGCTTTCAATTTAAACAAGCTTAGCATGACCCCAGATGCACAATGCGAGGTGTTGGTGAAAGCAGATGAAGAGTGATTTTAAACTCGATGATATTTTTCCTAGGATACTCTAATGGACACAAGGAGGTGCTCCCAGGCCTGCAAGAGCAAGCCAGGTTCCATGTGCTGGGGAACCTGAGATACTTTAAGGTTCCAGAGGACAAAGGCTCCCCCTGGGTAAGGTGCTCATGACCCCAACACGACAGTAGGTCCCCACAGTTACTGCAGTAAAAGAAACAGTCTCCCTAACAGTAACACACTCCATCTTCCAGGTGCTCCCTGGGGCTGGTGGGGAGACAGTAGAGCTATGTGAATAGACAAGGCCCCCAGTGGATGACCTTAGGTGAGTTTTTCATGTATCCATTCAAATCATTACTGAAGATTCGTTAAGTGCCGGGAACTAGACACTAGAGATCCAGAGATGTCATAAAGAAAAAAAACAAGTACCAACACTGTATGTAGCTTACATTCTAGTGAGGGGGAAGGGTGGTCAGAAGAAAAAAAAAGTGACTATTTTATGTTCAGGTGTGAGAAGTACTAAGGAAGCTTCGAAAGTGAGAAAATGGTGGAAGCAGCATACTAATTAAGTAAGATATAAGCAAAGGCCTCAGTAGGAAGGTAGTATCTGAGCAGCGACCGGAATAAAGCAGGGGAGCAAGTCACATGGAACCCTGGGGAAGAGTATTCCAGGGAACAGCATGTGCAAGAGCCCTGAAGTAGGCACCAGTTCAGTGTGTCCTAGGAACAGTAAGGAGGCAAATGTGGCCAAAGATAATGAATGAGGGAGAGATGAACAGAAATAAGACTAGAGAGAGGACAGTTAGGATCTGTAAACTAAGGTATTCTATTCTGAATAAAAGAGAAGTCCCTGGAGGGCTCTAAACAAAAGATGGAATGATCAGGTTTGCTCAAGGTCACCGGGTCTAGAATCAAGCCCAGGCCTGGGTTCCTTCCCCCACAGCACTGCCTTTCCCAACAGGGTAAGCAGCAAAGTAACTAAGTAAAGACTGCACTTTCCTGCTCAGACTTTTGTCCAGCAAGTACCAAGAGGCTTAAAAGCTAAGGGGAGCTTGGGAAAGGGTGAGTGTGTGGATCTTTTCCTGTCCTAGAGTTGCAATGCAGACAGGAAGATAGTCAATAGTGTCACCAGGCTCCTGCTGGGCTTCAGCTTCACAAGGCCAGGTGTCATACAGACCCCTCTCCTGGGAGCTTCTGTCTCAGGCTCTCAGAGGCAACACTAACAAACTTTTTTTAGAGAATGGTAGCTGCTACTCAGCTAATTCCTACCTTTGAAAAGGGTGCCACTCCGAATGAGAAATACTTATTCAGCCTAAAGATTCCCAGGAAGAGCCAAGCCCAGGGAAGAGAGTGGCATGACACAGGCAAGAGATTGTAGGTCTGGCAAGAAATGGCTACCTTAGTGGTCCAAGGAAGGTTCAACCCGCCCCTATAGTCTGAGGCCCCTTCGCAGGAGTGCAACACCCCTTGGACAATTTATACAAACCCAATTGACACTTGAAATAACATCATGTGACATCTCCATTTTAGATATGAGAAAGGGGAAGACAGGGTTTTCAGAATACATTCTAAATGATGAACATGACACCACAAAGCCCAGTCTGCCGGACCTCAAAACCTCAGTTCTTCCTAGCTCCCACTTCGCTTCTTACCATGGAGCCCACTCCCTCTCTGGTGCCAGCTGCCCCCGTGACATACCTCCTAGGCCACATGTTACATCGGCAAAGGAAAGGAATCCTACCTCCCTACAGGCAGTAGACACACACACACACACTCACATGATGTAAGCACAAACTTACATTTTTGGTTGCCAACTGATAAAAGAATCCTATAAATTCCAAGCCCCAGAAAGTTGAAATTTAATTCTTCAATTATATAAGCCCACTTTATGGAGAGTTGACTCTGCTAAAAAAACCAGAGGTGGGCCAGGGATTTAGCTCAGTGGTTCCGGCACCTGCCTCAAAACCACAAGGTCCCGAGTTCGATCCCCAGTACCAAAAAAGGAAGGAAGGAAGGAAGGCAGGCAGGCAGGCAGGCAGGCAGGCAGGCAGGCAGGCAGGCAAGCCAGGAGTTCGTTCACATAGTATCCAAACCACGAAAATAAAACCCAAAGAATGTCTTAGTATTTGATATTCAAGCAAAAAATACTTCCCACAGAGTACAGATGTATCTGTGTCCCTCAAAGACAGGACCACATACTATATGATAGAGCAGTGTTTTATTTTTTTTTAGTTTAGTTTATCATACCGGGAATCGAACTCAGGTCCTCGTGCTTGCCAGGCAGGCGCTGCACTGCTGAGCTACATCCCTGGCCTCTCTTTTTTATAACAGATGAGGAATTGTATGTAATCAAGTGTGAGTGAAGAGACAGCATCCCTAGGTCCAGATCTTGGCTCTGTCAAGGTATGTGGTGCTGTGATTTGCAATTAAAACAAGTTTTCAAACACACAGCTAAAACCCTTAGAATCGCCAAAGTGAGAGTCCAAGCTCCTTGTAAGTTAATGAGATGACTGGTGGCTGGGGGTTCCTAGAAACCCTCAGGATGGGGGTTGGTTGCCAAGGGAACCATCCCTGGAATAAGAGGACTAGAACCTTTAGCCCCACTCCCTGACATAAGGGAGGGCAGCAGGGCTGAAGGATGAGTTGATCACCAATGGGCAACAATGCACTCAATTATGCCCACCTAATGAAGCCTCCATAAACACTTAACAGAGCGATGTCCCGAGAGCTTGAAGGCGCCTAAAGAGTGACACCCCATTCCCCACACTATGCATCTCTTCCAGCTGCCTGTTCCTAATTGTCTGCTTTACAATTAAAGAGTAACAATAAGTAAAGCGCTTTCCTGAATTTCATGAGCCACTCTAACAAGTGACTGATCCCAAGGAAAGGGTTGTGAGAATCACCCGTTTACAGCTGGCTGGTCTGTAGCACAGTTCATACCTGGAACATGCAGCTGGCATCGGAAGTGGGGAGCAGTCTTACGAGACTAAGCTCTTAATCTGTGGAGAGTGCGCTACCTCTGGTTATTCTCAAAAATTAATTCCAGGACATCCAGCTGGCAACAGAGTACTGCCTGGTGTGGAAGGAAACTACATTTATCTATTGTCGGAAGGGCAGTGTTGTAAGTAGCATAAGTACAGAAGGAAAGAGTTTCTCCTCCCAGATGTCACCAACTAGCATGACCTCTTGGACACATTACTGCACTCCTCTGAGCCTCAGTTTCCTCATATCTAAAACCAGGATATCACTTGTGACAAATAAACATAAGAACAGAAAATTTATTCTCACTCTAAACTTTAATGATATGACTATTTTTCAAAAAGATAAATGCAAAATGAGAGCCTGTTTTTTTCTTTCAATCAGAAAATCTCTTCAGGATAGCTTTCCACCTCTGACCAGTTTTTCCAGAGAAATCTGCTCACCTGTTTGGATGCTGCATTTCTCTTTCAGGAGATCAGCTAAATATATAACCCATACACAGGGACAGCTGGGAATGACGGCTGCTTAAAACCAGAACTGTCATCACACCCTTCGCCAGCCACATTTCCACCTGCTCATGTGATGGAGCCTAGGAGAGGCTCTGATGGAAACTTTAGCAGTTTTTTTTTCTCCCTAAGTAAAAAGCAGCTTGACAGTGAAAACCACTTCTTTGCTGGAATAAAACATGCAGAGAGGTGTGCCAGACTGAGTGGTTTTCTGCCCTGATCCAAGCTGTGCAGAAGTGTTTGCTGAAGAGAGTTCTGGACCCTGACTACACTCTACAGGGATATGAAGGGCCAGCTTGCTAGCAAAGGAATAAGGTGATGTGGATGGCTCCACGTGATGTTTTTTAAAAACAGCTCGCTCCACAGTGCACATGGATCTGGGTTCAAAAATTAATCCATTCACAGAAATACATGTAGTATGTTTTGGTGAGGAAGGACACCATCCAGGTGTGTACATGGTGGACTGAGTACAAAGGTTATAGCTAAGCTGTTAACCTTGCTGCCCTGGAGCATGGAGAGCAGTAGATAATAAGTGTTTTCATTCTAAATTTTTGAATCCTTTTTATCTGGCATAATTAGTATGTGTAACTTCTGCAATTGCTTGTTAAAGCAATAGAGCTATATGTATCAGAGGCAGACACTGTACATTTCTAAGCCCTGAGTGAAAACAAGACCTTCCATGGGAAATTACTATACAAGACCTCTGGAATTTTGAGAGCCCATGGAGAGGGTTTCTCTGAAATGCTTCAATGCTAGGACTCTGGGTCCTGCCACAGGCACTTAGGTACGATGCAACTAAAAATGACATTTGTTAACAGAATGAGAGGGACACAACAGCACAATATGCAAGGTCCAGAGCCACACAGACCTGGGTTCAAACCCCAACTTGGCCGCTTTCTGCACAAAAGGTGACTGCTCTAGGCACAGTCTCCTGCTGGGAATTGAGGGGACAACCACACTTACGCTGTACAGTAACACTGAAGGAGTGAGAAAGGAAATGGATGAAGCAACTAACAGGACGCATGGGGCAGAAGGCATGCCCCACATGGCATGCCTTATTAATTATTAACACATGGCCATGTGTTAATAATTAATGGAACATCAGGTTGTAAGCTTGACCTTTGACTACTTGCCTAGATGAGAAACTCCGAAAATGGCAGGCTCCATCTTAATTCTCTGAACCCACAAAATGGTTAGAATCATATGGGACACAAATTAGATTCTCAATACATCCTGGCTGAATTACTGATAAACATATTACCTCAGCCTGAATATATAAACAGAAGAGTCAACAAATACAGTATCTGTCACTCTTACTGGAGATACCATCCGACTAACAAGGTGTACTTCATATGGCATATTCATGCACAAAGTGAGCCTCTTCTGCCTGTTTTCTTTCTTTTGGAATTTAATAGGCTTTCAAGCCCTTCCATCTTCTTTTATTTTTCTTTCTTTCTTTCTTTTCCAGTACCGGGAATCAAACTCAGGACCACGTGCTTGCCAGGCAGGCGTGGTGCCACTGCGCTATATCCCTGGCCCTGCCTGTTTTCATTTCTTTAAAAAGTCTGTTTCTGGGCTTGGGATTTAGCTCAGTGGTTCTGCCGCCTGCACTAACTGCCCTGCCTGCCCCGCAAGTGCAAGGACCCGAGTTTGATCCTCCGTACCAAAAAACCAAACAACAACAACAACAAAAGTCTGTTTCCTCAAATTATATAAGTAAAATATTTACTGCAGGAAAAAAAATCCATTTTTACATTTTTATGATATATATATATATATCTTTTTTTTTTGGTACCGGGGATCGAACTCAGACCTTGCGCTTGGGAAGCAGGCACCAGAACCACTGAGCTAAATCCCCAGCCCAATATATATATATATATATTCTAAATGCCTGCAAACCCAGGAATCTGTCCAGGGTAGTTAGTCCCTACCCAGCCAACAACTCACATGATAACCCACTATGTTTCTAGAGAGCTTATATTCTCTCAAAGGTGAGTATTCTCTAACTCAGTCCACAAAACTATTCAAGACACTGGACCACTGTGACCCAAGAGGACATGATCTCAATGGCAGTCAACAATAGTGGCCACTTGCTAAGGGCTCAGCACCACAGTAAGCACTTTACATCCACTGATACATTTTATCCTTGTTCCCAATCTGGGCAGGAAGGGGCTGATTCCACTGCCTTTAAGAAGTACATGGAGGGCCAGGGATTTAGCTCAGTGGTGCCGCCGCCTGCCTCACAAGCACAAGGTCCCGAGTTCAATCCCCGGTACCAAAAAAAAAAAGAAAAAAGTCCATGGAAGCAGGAAGTTATTTCACAGTTGCCAAGGATTAGGGTAGGGTGGGGGTGAGATGCGATGGCTAATAAATAAGGATTCCATCAAAATGTTCTAGTATTTACGATTGTACGATTTCATGGCTATACTAAAAACCAGACCTCTGATTCTTGTATCTTAGAGAATTATATCTAGGTCTTTAAAAATAGAATATCTAAGTTCAGAGGAAGGCCAAGTGGGTCACTCACTCTCCAACCCCGCCTCGGCCTCTCACCCCAAGCCCCGGGTCACAAGCTACTCTGGTCCTGTGCTTGTCTGTGTATTTACATATATACTCTCACAAGTTCTGCTTCTCATAAAACGCCAATGGCTGGGGTTGCTGTGCAGCTATCTTTCGCTCCAAACAGGCTGTGGTGCTCACACCCCACCAGCACACACGGACCTTCCACTCCATCTCAGCTGCGTATCAGATGGAACCACAGACTATCTCCCTTGGGGTCCTTTAGTGACCCCCAATTCAAACAGCACCATAACCTGAGCCTTATGCATGTGTGTGCATGTATGTGTGTGTGTGTGTATGTGTGTGTACCTATTTCTTTGTGACAGACTCCTAGAAAAGAAACTGCTGGGTCAAGGGGACGCAGTTTAAGTTTTGAAAACTGGCAAATTCCCAGGGAGTACTCTACGACCTTGAATAGCCACATCACCTTTGTGGACCAGAGCCTCCTCATTCATCAAACCAAGCAGCAGACTCACTTTCAGTTCTAACAGTCATTTTTAAACAAGATCCAGAGGAAGGATGAACAAAAGCTAAGCAAAGATGGGCAAATGCGCAGACTGAGCTCATAGCAAACAGTCAATCCACCTGAAAGCAGGAGAGTGACATCAGGGGCTGAAATGCACTCAAGGAATGCTGCTGGATAACTAGAAAGCTGAAGAGCAAGGAAAAAGCCTCCCAAACTGAGAGAAATGAGAAACTTGATTGAAGCAGGTCACCCACATTGGTCTGTGCTTTGCAAAGACACTTCTAACAAAAAGGTGACTCAGGTAACACCAACAAGGATCTTGAGCAGTGTGGGAAGGAAGTCCAAAACCTGAGATACAAAGCCAGTCACACAGCAGATTAAGGATAAGAAAGACAATCTTTCTTAAAAGGTTAAAAAGCTTCACACAATTAATGTGAAAGCTTCCCTATTCCAGGGACCTACAGGGAGAACAGTGTCAAGGCTGAAACGGGGATGCATACAGCATAGGGAGAAAAAAAAAAGAAAAATCACCATCCCTGAAACTCAAAGTCATGGCGAAGTCTAACGTTTCAGGGGTAGAAAAAGTAGGTTTAGAAAAGAAATCCTGTTGGAAGCTCACTTCCCTTATCGATTCTGAAGAATGCTACAGGGTCAGGTCATAGTGGAAAGAAAAAAGGAGTTGCAAAGAAGCACACGAGAAGGCTCAATGTGGCAGCTGCCTCCTAAGGGACAGAAAAGACGAACAAGGGAAGGTGCAAGCTCATCAGCAGGAGCCATGGCTGGGGGCGCTGCTTCCACAGGGCAAAGGCACATGCTACAGGGAGACTGTTCACGTGGGGGAGAAGAGGTCGGCAGCACATCCACGCGGCAGAAACCTGGCCAGAGAAGCCTGTTAGGTCAGAGTGGCTCTTAAAAAGGTGGACCATGGACCACTCACCCAAATTACTGGGGTAGAGAAGAAATGGGAGGGCAATCCTGTCAAAATGCCCCAGTGACCAAAATTAATTCAGTGGGTCCATCAGGGAAGTCCAGGAATCTGCATTTAAGTAAACATCCAGGGTGATTTCCATGCACAGTAACTTTGAAAACTGGGGCATTAAGTGATCAGAAAGTGTTCTAATGACAAAGAAACTAGAAATACTCTGAGTACTCAGTATTCTAAGAACTTCCCAGGCAGAGTGCTCTGAGTCCACAGCTCTTACCAAACCTTCTGGGACTGTGACCTGGGCTAAGTGGAAGTTGGACTTCTTTCCATGGCATCTTGTTACTGATCAGCTGCATTAAGATGAAGTTGAGGCTGGATGCGGTGGCGCACATCTGTAATCCCAGAACTCTGGGAGGCTGAGACAAGAGGACCCCAAGTCCAAGCCCAGCCTGCTGACTTAGCAAGACCTGGTCTCAAAATTAAAAATTCTTTTAAAACTGGGGATATAGCTCAGCATGAAGGCTCTGGGTTCAATACCTGGTCCCACCAAACAAACAAATGAAGAAGAAGGAGAAAAAGGGGAAGAAGGGGAAGAAGAGAAATAAGAGGAGGAATAAGAGAAAAAAGGAGAAGAAAGAAGAGGAGGAGAAGGA
>NW_004624782.1:6069193-6086066 GCF_000247695.1 Heterocephalus glaber
AGGGGGGAGGAGGAGGGAGAGGGGAGGGGGAGGCGGAGGCGGAGGCGGAGGCGGCTGCCACAGCAGCAGCTGAGTATCTCCTTCCTAGCCACTGGCTGCTAGAAAGGTGTCTTACTTTTCTCTCATTGCTGAGACAAACTATCCAACTCAAAGTTAAAGGAGGAGAAGTTTATTTAGCTCACAGTCCACAGAGGTTTCAGTTGATAATTGGCTGGCTGCAAGGTAGAGTGGCACATGTCAGAGGGGCATCGAAGAGGAGAAACAGTTCATGGTAGCCACAAGGTAGCAAAAGCAACAAGGGACCTTGGGTCTTTCCGCCCCTTTTATCTTATTCAGACTGCTAAAGGTGGGGAGCACTCATGCCCTTAATCCTAGTGCCCTCAGGCCTAGCCCCACCAGTAATCAATCAGCCACCTCTGAAAAGCCATGAGGCTTTGGGGGAACACCTAGACACAGCCATAACAAAAGGCAAACCTCATACTTTTTATGAGATGCACATGCCCACAAAAGTTGCAGACAACATTCTGGATGAGAAGTGGAAGCCTATGTGGTCTGAATCGGGGGTAGAGACAGCAAACAAGTTTCCTCGTGAAGCAGGGGTTCTCCCTCATGGCCCTGTCTGCCTGCTGCTAAGGGGCATTCTGTTACAGACAGGGAAGAGTAGAGAAAGTGCCAGGCTGTTTGGGTTGCACTGTAGATGCTAATCTGTACATTCTCAATTTGGTTATTATTTTTAAAAAGGAAAAAAGAATTTTCCCAGACTGATGCCATTTGCCTAGTGCCCAAAAGAGCTGGCGGAAACTACAAACATTTCAATCTCTCTAAAGAAGATGATGTTCACCCAAATACTGCCAGAAATCGCTTAAGGTAAGAAATTCAGGACTATCAATGTGCTGCTCTGAGAAACAGTTAACTAAGAAAAATAAGGAAGAGGATACAGAATATGCTAAATATTTAGCCAAGAGCATGAAAGTCGCCCAAGTATGCTAGAAACAGACTGCTGAGAGATGCAGGCTGTCCTCTCTGAGAGGTTCCACTTCTGAGTCCAATCAACAGGAAGAGTAACAAAGCCAAATGCAGTACTGCACGCCTGTAATCCCAGCACTCTAGGAGGCTGAGTCAGAAGGTTCACAAGTTTCAGCCCTTCCCAAGCAACTTAGTGAAAACCTCTCTCAAAAGGGGTGAGGTTGCAGTGGGGATGTAGCTCAGTGCAAAGGGCCTGGGTTCAATCCCTAGTACCAAAAACAGAAAAAAGAGAGAAAGTAACAAATAAGATTGGACCACATTTTTAAAAAAGAATAAAAGCCATTCAGAGCCTGCAGAGTCCATGAGTCCCTCAAAATCAGGGCAGAACACCAGGCAGGCAGCCAGCCACTGAGCACTATTTTGAAGGACTCCCATGCACACCAGGAAGCTGAGTGCATTTTTCCCCATGTGAGAAAAAGACCTTGACATATCTGGAACAATATGATAATAAATGACAAACCAGAGGCTATTTCAAAAAGCCCACAGAGATGTTCTGTGCCCTTGACAACTTCTCTGAGAATTGTAATAATATCTCAGAACCCAAAATGAGGAAATCTGGGAGGAAGTGAGGGCAGGAGAGAAGAGGAGGAATCTGGGGAGGCACATGTGTACGACAAGCTGGAGGGCTGTTCCCTCCTCACCTGTCTGCTGCTGGACGTCTTCTGTCTGCTTGCCACAGACTCTGTACCTGAGTACTGCAGTTGGAGGTGACAACACAAGACACAAGTCAGCTTCTCACTGAAATGAAAGGAAATTTCTCAAGGGAGCTGGAAGTCCTCCAGGGGGGCTGATTATATATTAGGTTAAAAAGAAAAGTACAGCTCTCTTCACACCTGGCACCTTTAACTGAGCAGATGTCCAGTATGGGTACCAACTCCCAAATCTTTACAAGTCCTGCAGGATATGAGCAGATGGGAAATATTTCCTCTTCTTAGCACTAAGGTAGAAAGACGCAGAAATCCAGATGGTCATCAAATTAACAATGGCTCAACCTACAATTTTTTGACTTCATGATGATGTGAAACCAATATGCAGTAGAAACTGTACTTCAAATTTTGAATTTAGATCTTTTCCTGGGACAAGTGAGCTATAGTACGTTCCTCTCTCAATGCTGGCCATTGGTAGTACGCCACAGCCCCCAGTCCACCCGAAGATCACCAGGGATCAAGTGCACCCTACAGTATGTTATGCTGCTAAGCTACGATGCTTGTTAGGTTATGTGGATTAAATGTATTTTCCACTTATAGTATGTTCAACTTACAGTAGGTTTACATGGATGTAACCTCATTGTAAGTGGAGTGTATCCACAATTCCTTCTCCAAAAAGGCTCAAGAATTGCAATGTAGCCACCTTGCTGACTATCCCAGGACACAGTGAGTAGCTCCTGTGGGTTGGTGATCTGAATGTGGCAGGGAACGGGGCCTGCAAGGTTGTCACCTTCTGAATGCTTAAGTCTGGTTTTCAGAAAATGAGTAAATAAAGAGAGTAATTTCTGAGGGTAACAGCTGCTCCCACAATGTAAATCAGAGTGAGTGCTTCAGGAGGGTGCCTTTCCACACTGAAGAGCGAGCAGCACGAAGCTCTGTTGTGAAAACTGCATGGGAAGAATATTCTGACAAAGGGAATGGAAGTACTCTGACATGGGACTGAGGGGCTGTTTCAAGGAAAAGAAAGCTGGTCAGTGTTAAGGAAACAAGATAAACATGGAGGAGGGTGGTGACAGCTAAGAGAAGGCAGGTGGTGGCAGATCACACAGGGTCTTGCAGGCCATGGGAGAATGTGCATTTTGTTCTCATAAGAAGGCAGGGCCAATGGAGCTCTTGGGCAGAAAGGTATGTGATGTGATTCATTTACCTATTTTAAGTAGCCCTGGATGCAATGTGAAGGATGGACTGCATAAAGTAGAACAGGAAGGAAGACCAATTAGGAGCCACTGCAACATGGCAAGCTCCAGATGCGGAGACCAGACCTGGGCTGGTAACATGGAAGACGGCTGGAAAGGGCTGGTGATCTTGCTGATATATTCTGGAGTTGGTAGGTCTCAAAGGATTGGAAATGAGTGACGAAGCATGCTGAGAAACAAAGGATGGACCCCTCAAACGTGAACAGCCAAGTAGGTGGCACTTACCAAGATGGGTAAGGGAGGCAGAATGGCTCCCAAAGATGTGCCTGACACTAAGGTGTTAAGAACATGTCTCACAAGCAAAAGCAACCTGCAGCTGTGATGTAGGTTATAGGCCTTGAGCCGGGGAGGGCATACTGGGTTACTTGGGTGGGCTCAAATCTAACCATATGAGCCCTTAAAAAGTTGACAATGTTCTCTGGCTGGATGCAGAAGACAGAAGTAGCAGAAGGGGAGGACAGAAGGGACGCAGTGGATGGGGAAGACAAGCCATTGCTGCTTCTGCGATGGAGGAGCAACATGTGCCGGCATGGAGGAAGTCCCTCTAGGAACTAAGGGGACCCAGCTGACAGCAAGCTAGGAAATGGAGACCTCTGTCCTATAACCAGAAAGGAGTGCAGTCCTGCCCACACCTGAGTTTTAGCCCAGTGAGACCTGTGTCAGACTTTTCCAGACCTGTAAGGCAATAAACTGATGTTGTTTTACAGTATAAGTTCCGGGCCATTTCATACCACAGTACAAGGAAACAAACACATGGGGAAGAGGTAAGGAAGGGATGAAAGGTCTGGTGGAGAAAGCAAGCATTCAGTTTTAGCTATCGTATCAGGTGGAGGGCAAAACAGGCAGGGGTCACACACGTGTGGAACTGAGTGGTGGGAGTAGCTACACCTGTCTCTTCACCCTGATTCCTAGCAGGCTGTATTCAGCATTTATGTCTTACTCCTCACAGTAAGATAAGTAGGAGCACAGTGCCAGGCACATACCAAGTGCTGGATCTTGAAAAGATATTCTTAACTTCCTTTGCCCCATTTCCTTGCTTCCAGTTGCCGTCAACCTCCTAGAAAGAGCTTTCCCCCTTTGCCGTCTCTAATTCCTCTCTTCCTGTTCTCCTTTCAATGCTCTGGATGCAGGCTTTTTCCCCAGGAATCTCCTGGCCTGCTCTTGTCAACATCACCTGTGTCAAAACTGCCAGCGGACCGTTTCCAAGACTGACTGGCTGCCCTCATCGCGCTCGACCATCAGCACGTGCGGCCCAGCTGTGCTGTCTCCTCCTCCAGTGCAAACCCTTCACTGGGCCCAGGACCCCAACTCTTGGCCACTTCCCTTCGTCTCACACTAGCCCTCCATCCCTTCGGCTGGCATCCCATTTTTCCCTTCTCTTACTGTGGAAAGGTCCTGATCCAGCTCTGCTTTTTTTTGAAAGACAGGGTCTCGCTTTGTAGCCCAGGCTGTCCTCAAACTCACACTGATTCCCTTGCTTCCACCTCCTGAGTGCTGGAGTTGCAGGGTACACTTACTTTCCTGGGGACCTGTTTTGGACGTGGAGCTTTAAATGTGCTGGCTTTCCATCCCAGGTGTCCCTTCCCCACTCTTGATTCACGTATCTCTTTCCTGTCTCCTCTTGAGCATCCAGATACCTCATACTCAGCACATCCTCACCACAAAGCCATCCCTATCCTGGCCAACAGACACTCCCATCCTTCTAGTTGCTCAGGACAAATGCTTGGGAGTCATGTCTGACTGCTCTTGCTCACACCTGACACTGTGTTCCAGGAAATCCTTTTAGCTTTGGCTTCCACACAAAGCCAGGCCCCTGCCACTTCTCACCACATCCAGACCTGTCCAGGTCCTGTCTGTCTGTCATCTATCACCTTTTACCTACCTTCCTATAACAAAGTTCACTCTTCTCCCTCTACCCTTGCTCCCTAACTCCAGTCTCTACACAGCAGCCAAAACAAACTTCCAAAACCCTTGAAGAGAGAACTCTATGAACTCCCCTTCCTTGCTCCAGGTCCCTGAGGGGCCCCATCTCACATGAGAAACCAGTAAGCTCCCTGCAACACCTCTCATGGCTGAGGGGACCTGCATGGTGAAGCTGTGGGAAACTGCACCTCCTGCTTTTCCTTTGCTGCCTCCTGGATAGTCCTTTGACACACCAGGCATGCCCAGACCTTGCCAGTGATGGCAAACCTTTTAGAACTTTCGATGATAAACAGCTGGCTGCAGCATGAGTGCCACGGGCTCACCGCCACTGCCCTAGGCTGTGTGCAGGCCATTGCCTCCACCTGTGTCCCCACAGCAAACCCCTCCTTGCCTCCTCCAAGTCTGTGCTCGGGGGTCATCTCCTCAATGAAGCTCATTCTGACCCATTTAAAGTCATAATGTCCCCCAAACTCCTGATCTTCCTTCGCCCGCTTTATTTCCACCTTTCTTCCATGGGCACTGTCATCATTTGTTTGCCCTATAGGTTGATCATCATCACCACACACACGCACGCGCGCACACACACACGCAGAGGAATGTAACTCCACAGGCAGGAATCTTATCTTTTCTGCTCGCCGTCAGCCCAAATGCCCATGACAGCCACTCACATAAATATGTATCAAAGTGAGATGAATAAACACGTGACTATCCTAACTTGAATGTCCAGGTGTCAATGGGAAAAGACCCAAATGAGCACATCTCACCCTCTCTGCATCTCTCACCTCAGGTGTGCCTGGCCGGTGGTAGGGATCAGAAAATAGCTGCTGCCTGAATAAACAAATGAATGTTCCTATGGAATTTCCAGGCCCACAAAAATGATCAAAAGATCTAAAAATTCCTCAGACACAAACCCTGCTCCACTCTGAGACCAGCGCTGGTGGTCAGACACTGAAAAAGATGGTTTGAGATGAAGGAGTAAAATCGGTTAAGGTGGTGCTGATGTCCATCTGATTCTGGACAGCTAGAAGAGACAGCGCCTGCTTCGCTGTGGGCAATGCACCACTTAGAGAGGCAGCTGGCAGCCACTGAAGGGTCTCACGGCTGGATGCTCAGAGCCCCTCCAACAGCTGCTGCCACTTAGGGGCACGAGCCAGAGGAGTGGAGCTTCCACCTTGATGCCTCGGGATCAAGGCAAGCACCAGGAGGAGGTGCTAAAGAAGGAGAGGGGGATTACCTGCATGGATAAAAATGAGAAATAGAGGCCTGGTGGAACCAGGAAATGAGCACAGGTTCAGTTAATAATTACAAGTAATGGGCTGATGGTTAGATTGTTATTGTTGTTTCAGCAAACACTATGAACTAAGTACCACACACTGCCTCATGTAATCCTCTCGTCTATCCTACAAAGTAGGTATGTTCTTCTACTTTGCAGGCAGGAAAACTGACTTCCCAAGAGGCTAGGCAGACAGTGGGCAAGAAGAGGTGCTATGGCTTGGAGTTCCAGAGGAGACCAGAGGAAGCTTCCAGAGCAGATCTCTTGGCAGCTCCCAGCTTTCTACTTCATACCCTAACCTCAAATGATTTTGGACCAGTTGAGGAAAGGAGGCCAAAATTTCTTTTTAAATCTCTCACTTTGAGGTTTGAAAGTATGACTTATGGACTCAGTTTTCTTTGTCATTCAATTCTGTTTTCACAGAAACCCTTGTGGGTTTGGAGGAATCCTGGTAAGGGCAGAAAAGGAATTATTTGTGGCAATAAGCTGGGTTTGGAAGAAGGCCGTAATTTTCTTTGAAAGAAATTAGTAAGGAATCCTTGTATGCTTAAAAACAATGCCTTCTGTATCATGTGGTAGGTCACTAAAAGCACAAAGCAGCAGTCCGCTGAGGGCCATTATGGAGGGCCATGACACTGATGGCGTTTACTGGCTTCTTACTGCTCTTCTGAGGCCTTGCATCTACTGTCTCATTTAAACCCAAGACAAGCTCTATGTGAGGCAGGAACTGTCACTGCCCCCACTTCACATATGAACAAACTGAGGTCAAGACCAGCTGAGCACTTTGCTCAGGGCCATAAGTCAGCAGATGGCAGAGCCAAGACTCCCACCCAAACATTCTAACTTTCAGACTATGCTCCTGACCAAGTACGTTCCTGATAGTGTCCCACACAGCCTAGCCATGCAGCCCCCAGCCCAGAAGGCAGCACCCTGGAGACCAGCTGGGAACCATCAGAGGGCTCAGGAGTTGCTGGCATCCCCCTGTTGGGCCATTCTCTCCAGTATTCCTAGCCCTGGATGAGAAAACAGACTCCTGACCAGCGGTCTATACCCCAGCCCAGACTATTTCTCCTGCAGAGAAGCAACCCAGCAGCACTATCATTAAGTGCACATCAGGCTAGTTTACAAAGTATCTGCTGTGGGGGAGGGGTGGCAGGGATGGGGAATGGAAGGATGGGAGGAAAAGAAAGAAAAAGAATGGGGGAAAAAAGAAATCTCATTGTGTTTTTCTGCAGTGAGCATGGATGCTGCCTCCTTCAGGAAGCCTCCCCTGAAACACCCAAGCCAGCTCATCCCTCTGCTATCTGGACCTCACACATGGGACAGTTACAGTCCAGTTCTTTGACCATCTGTGCACAGATCTGTCTGCCCTCTCTCCTTGGCACACAAGTGCTTCAATGAATAACAGCCTACTCCCAAAACATTCCAAAAATGTGTGTCAGCCCCTGTGCTGTTCTCACAAGGGCCTGCACCCAAGGGAGCAACCGAGCAGGTGCTGCATATAAGGCACAGTGAGCCCCACAATACCAGCCCCCCGGCCCTGTGACTCACATCTGTGCTTCCCACGGGGTCTTGACCATCTGACACTCCATTTCTCCTCTAAACTCCTCTCCCTACCAGGACCTTACAGCTTCAGCCCCAGCTGACCTGTGATAGTTACTTTTCTCTCATTACTGAAACAAAATACCCGACCCCCAAAGTTAAAGAGGGGAGGAGGCTTATTTGGCTCACAGTTTGTAGAGGTTTTAGTCCATAATCAGTTGGCTCCAAGACAGGGATGACAAACAGGCCTCACAGAGGAGAAACAACACGGTGCACACAAGGTAGCAAAGGTTAACAAGAGGGAGCTTCAGCGCGTCTTTCTACCTCTTTTATCCCAGCCAGACCACCGGGATTGGGTGGTACTAGACAACTCACCCACGTGTAGTGGTTTAGTAATCACACGCCCTTAATCCCAGCATCACACATGCCAGATTCAGGTACCTCTCACTGAATGAGGCTTTACGGGGACATCCAGACCCAAACGCTAACTTGACCACCCGCCCTGCTCCACTGTAGCTCCTCTCCTAGGGTTCTGACCACCACCTCTCCTTCTGGCAGCCTCTCTCTGTAGATTAGTAACAAACCAGCAGTTTGGCTCCCTGGGAGCTAAACACAAGCCTTCCTCCTTCTCCACCTTTCTCTGTACAATTCTTTCAGTTTCTCTAACCCTGTGCTCCCCTTGTCCTGGGCCTATACACATACTTTTCCACCTTCCTGGAACCCTTGACCTAAGGCCATCTTATGCTGAGAGGCTGTTTTGTGCTATTTCCTGTGGAAGTCTCCCCGTCAGTCCCCATCCCTGCTCAGGTGAGGGGCTCCTGCTCTGGGCTCCTCTGGGACAGGACCCCTCCAACCTGGCCCAGCCCACACTTTGAGATCACTTCTTGACCTGTGGGCCTGCCTTCCCCACCTCCTGCAAGCTTCAGACAGGACTCTGTCTATATTTCAGTCTCTTACAGGGCTAAGGCCCAGCAGGTATTTAATAAATATTTGATAAATAAGAAACAAAATGAATGGAGTGACAGAGTAAAGGAATAAGCAAGTAAATGTATGACAGAGAAGATCATAACAGTTGGATTTTGGTCACCCAGTAACTTACACAGTGTACTCTTATGTACCAGAAAGAAGTCTAAGAAAACTCATTTATTATTCACCTCATTCTCAGGAATACTAGGAAATAGCCTCTGCTCTCTTTTACAGATGAGAAAAGCAGAAGCCCAGAAAAGTCAAAGTTACATTCTAGGGTCATATGAATGCAAGATTCAAACCCAGCAAGCGGGTTCTAAGATCTATCCTTTCAACTACATACCATACTGCCAGTGGGAAGGAATGAAGCACATTCCTAATATCTATCCCTTGTGCTGGCCCCATCTATGCTGACTCTAGACCTAATCATCTCAAATCCACTGATGTTCATAGCAGAATGTGTGACTAGGAGGGTGGGACCCAGCTGAAGGAGGTGGATCACTGAGAGTGTGCCTTTGCGGGGTATATCTCTCTCTGGCATGCTTCCCCTGTGTTCTACTTCCTGGCTGCTATGAAGTAAGCAACTATGCTCCACCATGCCCCTCCACCATGATGTTCCACCTTATCTCTAACCTACAACAATGAACCATCTGACCATGGACTGAAACCTCTGCAACAGTGAGCCAAATACACTATTGCTTCCTTTAAGTTTTGCACGTCAGGAATTTTTCCCATCAGTGGGAAAGCTGATCAATATAGGGTATTAGTGTGAGATAAAAAGAGGCCTAAGAAGCTATGGGCTTGTCCTTGAGGAATACTCCCTCTGCAAACTCTGAGACCACCATGGTACAAAGAAGCCTAAGCCAGCCAGGTGAAGTTGCCATGTGAAAGAGAATGGAGAAACTTAGCCAACAACCATAGCCAAGTACCTTGAAAGAATGGCCCTGGTTGAGGTGGCCCAGATGGCTGCCACCATTTGAGTCATAAGCTGAAGCCTCAGATATAAGGGAGCAGAGATGACCTGCACCTGCCACACTGTGCTTCAATTCTCAACTCACCAAATTATGAACATAAATTGTGATTGTTTAATCTTCCTAAGTTTCAGGAGGATTCATTAAGCAAAAACAGTTAAAGTGGACATATTTCCCTACTTTAAGAGACAGAATTATATAGATCCAGTATGACGCTTTCCAGGTACTTATTCATTCAACAAATATAGCATACTGTGCACCAGCTACTGTCATAGACACTAAGTTTGGGCAGATGATAAAAGAGATAAAAGCTTTTCCCTCAAGGAGCACAGATTCTAATGGAAGAGACAGGCACACGAACAAATAAATGTATTTTTATATCAAGTAATGCCAAAAGCTACAGAAAAACACAGCAGTGTTGGGTGCCATTTTGACAGAATAACCTCTTGAAAAAAATATTTTAAGTAGAGATCTGGAGGAAGAAAAAGGAAGAAAGCCATGCAAAATCCAGAAAAAGAACTCCAAGCAAAAGTGATAGGGAGAACATGGGCCTGAGATAGAAATGTGATGAATGAAGAAGAAAAAGGACTGGAGGGGTCTGGGGAAAGAGAGTGACAGGAAAAGGAGGCCAGGGCCAGACTGGGTGGGGCTCTGAGGACCATGTGCAGGGTGCAAGTGTGGCCCAAACATGAAGGGGAGCTTAGAGGACCACACAGTGGGATGGTCTGACTTCTGCTCTCACTGAAGGCTCACAGGAGAACAGGAGCAGCCAGAGAAGAAGCAGTGAGACCAGGGAAGCAGGAGGGCTGGGGTGACGGGGTGGTCTCATCTCGTATCCCAAGGCATCCCATGCTGGCAAACACCACACAGTAGCTCGTCAGCCTTCCTCTGAGATAAAAACCAGGTCTCACGTCACCCTTGCACAACTGTGGGTTTGGAATGAGAGGCACATGTGGCTGCATCACAGCTGGTTTTCCCTTTTAAGACCTATTCCTGTCAAACCTCCAAGGACGCTATGGAAGGAATCTGATCTAAAGAAAACAACCCTAGATTGGAAGCCACTTAGAAAGGGACTTTTTAAACCTTAATTGAGCACGATTGTAATGTTCCTCTGGGTGATGCTGCTGCACCACTTGGGCCCTGCTGAGCACTGTGTAAATGGACTGTGCCCTGGTGCCTCTCCAGAAGAAACAAAAGTCACCCCGTGCCAGTCACCACCCTGAGTTCCTGCCTCACTACAAGTCGCTGCTCATGCGAGTTGCTCATTTATTTGCTCCATCTGAAAAGGAACTGTTCTAAGTTGGAAGAATTTATTTTTACCCATAGAATCATTTGCAGGGAAAAACAGAGGGGATCAGACTGCAGGCCATAGGAAAATTAAGTAAAGGCAAGAAGACTAAAGAATATACCCTGATGAGGAAGAGTTTTGTCTAAAAATGCTGCAGTGAGCCAGGGATTTAGCTCAGTGGTTCCATCCCCTGCCTTGAAAGCACAAGGTCCCAAGTTCAGGCCCCAGTACCAAAAAATAAAAAAATAAAAATGCTGCAGTGGCCAGCTGTTCCCCCATCTTTAGCTCTCTCTCCATGGTATAGGGAAGGAGAACAACAACTTAAAATACAGGTCTGAGCCTATCACCCCTGTTCATGCCTCTTCAAAGCTTTCCCAGTTTTTTGAGACAAAAGAGCAACCTGTTTCTGGGGATCTATGACCTGGTGTTCTGGGTCCGCCCCATCCCCTCTGGGAGCTCTAGCGGTGCAGACTCTTCTTCAGTCCTCAAACTCACTACCCCAGCCCCTCCTGCCTGAGGCCTTCTCCACACATGAGATGAGGAGGCAGCAGGTGAGAGAGGCAGACACCTTCCTTCCCTCCTCACTTGAGCCCCAACACCTCTTCTCAGAGAAGCCAGGCTGGGCAGGGCCTGTGAAGCTGCTGCTGTCAACAGTGACTGCTGTGGGCCTGGGGCCATTTTTCTCAGAATACCATCACCTGGCCCTTCGTGCTGGTCACACATAAAGTCCCTGACTCAGACTCAGCCATTAATGATCAAGCTTAGCACTGATTTTAATCCAGACTGCTCCCCACTGGGACCCACCCAGAAGATACGAGGGATCTGTTAGCTCTGTGCCCTGTGGTGCTGCCGCAGAGCATTCAAAGCCATGTGTCAACACTTCTGCCAGCTGGACATTTTTGGAGATGGCAAGGAGATGACTATCTCTGAAATAAGGGGCCTCCTGTGTCTCCATATTAATACAGATCGGCCCAAAGTACAGTTCCAAGGAGAGGAGTGACAAAGTCGACAGAGCAGATGCCCTCTGCTCATCACTGGTACACAAGGAGAATTACCAGAAAGAAGATCAAAACAGCTGACGTGTGTGGGGTGCATACCACACACCAAGCACTGTTACCTCTTGTACTTCTGTACCAAAGCCCTATTAATTAACCATTGCTAATGTTCCTATTTCACAGATAAGGAAACTGAGATTCAAGGAAGTCACTACTGACCACAAAGCCTGGCTGCCCCAAATCAGCCAGCACACACAATTCCCAAAGAAACAGATACCACTCCTGCAGGAGAAAACTTCTGTCTCAGCATCCATGGACCAAAGCCTAGGAGTATTTCCAAAAACCGAGAGGAAGGTAACAGTGACATGAGCTAAATGATAACCAAGTTCGGTCAGGGGAAAAAAAAAGAACAAAATTAAATTTCTTTAAGAAATTTCCATTTCTTATCTATATTTTTAGAATGTTTAGAAAAATCTCCCCTGAAAAGTAAAAATAAGAAAATTCAGCATCTCCCATATTAGAAGGAACTTGAACAAGTTTTTACTATAATTCAAACCCCAAGCAGAATAAGAAAATAAGGTAGTCAACCATGCATAACAACATTTTTGTCAATGAAGGACCACACATTCAACAGGGTCCTGTAAGCTTACACTGACTAGTGACATCATAGCCATCTCAGTCTGCATAAGAATATGACGGGTACACAATGGCAAAATCACCTAATGACAGATTTCTCTAAACACACCCCATCTTTAAGCAACACAAATGTAATCACAACAGTCATGCATACTGAACACTTCACATAAACTGTCACAGCACATTATAGTTTGGCTTTTTGTTCTGGTTGTTGTTTTGTTGTTGTTTTTTCTCAAGACAGATTCTCTCTATGTAGTTCAGGCTGGTGTTGGGCTCACTAGGTAGCCCAGGCTCGCCTCAAACTCTTGGAAATCCTCCTGCCTCAGCCACCCAAGTGCTGGGATTACAGGCATGCGCCATCATGCCTGGCTTATAGTTTGGATTTTGAATGTTCTCCAGAGATCCTTGTGTTGAAGGATTGGTTACCAGCCTATGGCACTACTGGGAGGCAGCAGAATGTTCAGGAGGTGGAGCCTGGTGGAAGGAACTCAGGTAGTTTGAAGGAGTATCGAAACACTGGCCTCCCTCTTTCTGCTTCCCAACCTCCAGGAGGTGAACAGGCCTCCTCTATCTCACACTGCCACGATATACTATTTCCCCACAGGCCAGAAGCAACAAGGCCAAACAAACATGGACTGAAACCTCTGAAGCCGTAAGCAGTGCTGGGGATGGAACTCAGGGCTTCACAGATGCTAGCAAGTGCTTTGCCACTGAGCTATAGACTCAGCTCAATTCCTCGCTCTTTATAAATCAGTTACCTCAGGCATTTTGTCACAGTGATGGAAAAGCTCACTAACATACAGTATATTAAATATATAAGACTATCCCAACACTCTTATGAGGGAGCTTCCTCTTATACCCTTTGACAGACAATCACACTAAGGCTGAAAATGTTAAACAACCCTGCCTGGGTCACACAGCTCCTGGGAGCAGTGCCAAGATTCTGCCTGAAGAATGCACAATTCCAGAGCTCAAGCTCTCAAGCACCATGTAATGGATCAACAAGAAGAGAAACTTCACATTTTTCAGTTAAGTTTACCATTTAAGAGCAGGGAAAACTCAATATTCTCTCTCATTGTAAAAAAACACGCCCTTTCAGGCATACTTTTAAAGTAGTGCTGTTACCACTTTGGCAGATCCTACCTGAGGTCTCATCAACTAAACACTATAATTAGACCCATTAATAAATTGCCAAAACAAATCTGGAAGGAGAAACGGGACTGTTCTTTTGAGAACACAAAACTGTCATTTCAAATTAAGTAACAGTAACAAATGGTGAGGAATGTGACTTGGGGAGCAACACACATTTGTGCTTGAACATGAATGCGGATCTTCCCTGTTAAGCCATCCTCACCTTGCCTCCCACCAGCACAGCCTCAGTGGTGGGGATCATGTCTCCAGAAAGGGTAAAGTACCTCCATTTAGGCAATACTCGGGCCCAGGTCAAGACTGCAAAGATGGTTTTGCTTCTATGAATCACCAAAAATCCCTCTACTCTGCACACATATATGATTTATATGCAATTATATTACGGAACAAAACAGAGCCAAAGAGAATCATTTCTTCTATTCTCACAATGTGGGACTTACTTTGGCACCCTGAGGGATCAAAGAAAACAACCACTGCCCAGTTAAAAGTCACCCAGCAACCTCACATCTACATGAGTCCTTCAGCCAAACATGTTCTTATTACCCATTACTAAACCCAACACAGCAGCACCAGATGACATCACCGAGTGCAAAAATAAACATTAAGTACATAAGAAATAAATAGCAGGCTGGCAGAATGGGAGCAGCAGGAGCTCAGAGGTGAGCAAATGCCTGCCCAGCATTCACCATACGAGCTGAGTGACAGCCCACACTAGGAGTCTGACCTTGGTCGCATAAGGAGCTGCAGGCCAGTATCTGGCACACACGCTAGACTGACATCAAAAGCACATTTAGCTTATTCATTTTCCTAGAGACTGGTGTGCATAAGAGAGTTGTCAAATCTGAACCAAAATATACAGAAAGAGAGAGAAGAAATAAAGTCCAGACGGGAAATGACATTTCCATTCATGAGGCCTGTGAACCACGACACGTGCAAGAAGGACATGGGAGCTACCATTCCTCAGGGGTCTCACAGCCATGTGCTTCCCCAAGGATGAGACTCCTGCTGAATTGAGAGAGACTGCAGGGTTGGAGAGAGGGGCACATGCTTGTGAGTGTTGAAGCCAGAGAGCACACCATATGGGTTCTTAAACAACACAGCTACTAAGTATCCACCAACTGCTTCATCTGTGGTTGACTTTCAAACAACAAGCTGTCCCAAAAGGAACAATACAAAATGGTTCCTTTCTAAGAAATTTTCCAGGCTAACTCTATTAATGATTCTCTCTACCAATGATGGCGAGATCGTCTACCAGAGCCACAAAGAACTCTGTGACATTAGATAGCAGTTACTGGTGCACTGAATGGAGTCATACAATTATTCAAAGTCTTAACCATTAGTTTCCTATTTAATCCAGACTCAGGTACAGATGGAACAGGTGGTCCTTTCTAAACAGAGAAGCAAACTGGTGATCCAGAATGCCAACTGAACCCACTAAGGTCCCAAGAGGGCAGATTAGGCCTGCAATCAAGGTCATGGAGTCTGCTAAATAGAGAGACATAAAAGCCAGCCACTCAACTTTGCAACCTTACTAAAGTCCCACACATGTCTGGGCCAGAATGCAGGACCAACCAGAAGAGGGTACCAGCACCCCTAAACAGACAAGAGGCATTTAAGTTCTCCAGTGTCTTGATCACAGGGCCACTCATTCCAGGCTTAGCAAGATCTCTCACAAGAACATAAAGTCCCACCCAAAAACCCAGAATATGTTTGGAAAACACAAAAGCTAAGGAAAAACATGAATGTTAATCATGATTTTTGATAATGGAAAGATGATTTCACTAAACCTACTGCTATAACTTGTACTGACTGCCTTGTTCAAAGCACGTATTTTCCCTTTTTGTACATAGCCTTAATCAGAAAGATCCCAGTGTAATTTCTTGCTGACCAATAACCACCACCTTGTTCTGCAGTGGTATTTACATACTTAAGTCTGCTCTGCTTCCTCCCTAAGAGAAATCAGCTGTGAAAAGGCAAACAAATGAAAAGAATGTCATTTTCTACTAGGCTACATGTGATTTGGATTCACTAGTAATAACAAAGGCTAGCAAAGTCAGACAAAACTGAACCCCCGCCTTTCCTCTGGGCAACTTGGCATGCTAATGCTTCTCTAAGCACTGATGGAGAGAGGCCACTTTCAAGATGAAAGACAAAACCATCAATATTCATAAGATTCGAGATCAGGATTGAATTTGAACTCCTTCTTTTAAAAAATCAGGACATCAGTAGATTCTTCCCTCTCCCAAGAAGTCAAAGAACCAGAGTTCAAAGCTGTACCCCACCTCTCCCAAGCGGTTAAGGTTGATATATGCTGTACATTGAAAGACCACATCTGATTCACCCAGCTTCTTGGAAATAGGACCCAATATTTGCTTGGGAGCCCAAGGCTTCCCAATTTCCACATGTCACTGACTACTTCAGCTCCAGGGAGACATATGACTTGGGTCAAGTGTGCAGGGCCATGCAAGCCACTGGCTAGGTTAGTTCAGCTCCTAGACTTCAGGTGCCACCTGCTGACTAAGAGGCAGCCATCTGCCCCTATTCCACATTGGACTGGCCTAGAAAGGGGCCAAGTTCTGCAGCTGTTGCAATAATCTTCTACTCATAAGGGAAGAGAGAACTATCAGTGATGGATACAATATGGAGAAGAATGAAATGAAGAGAAAGAGACATGAGGAAATAGAGACAGACAAAGAAAAAACCAAGGAGACGAGAGGCGGATAGGTAGAGATAGACTTCCTTAGACACAGACAGACTAGGTTGTAGAATACCAAGTCTTTGATCAAGCCATTGCTTGATCAAGTTAAAACTTTTGTTTAACAAGTCAATAAACTGTCTTCTCATCTCAAACAGTATTAGTAGTTTTCAGGGATTCCACACCTCCTACGGCAGAGGAGGTGAGCCAATCCCAGCGCCCAGGAGGAGGCTCCCCACCGCCATTCCATTGCTCCTAGGGCACAGGAGGTGAGCCCCTCTCCGCATGGAAATGAGAAGAAACGTAAACAAGCCTCAAAAACAGACTTCCAGATCACCTAGAGCAATCCCAAAGGGAAAGGAGATGGAACAATCTGATACTTGACCACATGGACTCCCCAAACTGACAATAAAAAAAGGATCTGGAAAAAATGAAATCAGAAATAATTTCTCAGATAACAGCAGAGATTGTGCCCATAGTGCAAGACATGATTAATAAATCTAGAG
>NW_004624782.1:6097414-6123232 GCF_000247695.1 Heterocephalus glaber
AATGATAAATGTAAACGTACTGTATACCTAAAATGTACCAATAAAAGAACTTAAGCAAAAAAAAAAAAAAAGAATTGAAAGCATGATCTAAAAGAGATATTTGTACACTGACTTTCATAGCAGCATTACAATAAAAAGAAGGCAAGCCAAGTGTCCAACACCAAGTGAATTAATAAAAACAAAATACATATGCACATACAGTGAAATGTAAGCCTTAAAAAAAAAGGAAATTCTAGCACATGCTGAAACAAATATGGACACTGAGCACATTATGCTGACTTCTTCCACCACCTCAAGGCCTCTTCCACACCAGTGTTCAAAGGAGGCTTTTTAAACACCCAAGACTACCACTGCCTGCCTTCCTTCTCTCCAACCCAGTCTTTTGGTTCAATCAAGTCGATGTGTTAACTGTTGGAACACAACTGATGGATAGTTATTTAATAAGATTTGTGTAAGATTGATTTGGGGGAAACCAGAGAAATAACATCAAAACCTACAGTACTGGGAAATAAATATGAAAAGCAGTTCTGTGTTATCTATGCAATCAGAGGCAGTATATATTAAAAAGAGAGAGATCGAGTTTTAAATCACATATATTTCCTCCCCTCCAGGCACAAAGTCTACCCAGAAAGAGAAAATTGTACTTTTCCAATAACCCTAAATTGTTATTTATTTCTGAATCCTCACTTGTTACTGAAGTTCCCTAAGGTTCATATATATTGCCAAAAAGAACTGACTGTAACTCAGAATCTATAATCCAAACACACATATACACAGAGATCAAATCTACAACCTATGTTTTCATCCACTTCTTATTATATTTAAGTTTTCTGTTCAAAACACTGATTAATTTTCCTTTCAATAAAACAAGTGTGGAGGGCAAATACTATTTACCAGAGGTTTTTCCATTTCTCTCATCTGTGTTATTTGGAATTTTGCCACTGAATCAGAAAGCTGGACCCCTGAAGAATACTTTAATGATATGCAGGTAAGAATATATCAATATAGGAAAGTAACACAGGGAATAGCAAAAGCAGAAACAGTGATTTCCATAATAAAGCTCCTGACAAACTCCAGCAATAGTGCACAGAGGAAGATCTGCCTACACTGCTCCCATCAGACATGCCAAAAATGTACCTCCAAATGAGAAAATGGATTGTTGGACTTCCTAGCCAAATTTCAAATTAAGTACAGCAGGCCTGGGGGACAGACTTATACGCAGCAAGCAGAAAACATGAGCACTGCAGAATCCTCAGTGCCAGCTGGCCTCTGAGTGAGTCCTGCCAACTCTGGGGCACGTCAGTGAAGAGGAACTCAACAGTTTGTGTCTATCTTCCCTAAACTTATTAAACACCAGAGACAATTAGAGAGAGGAAGGGCAGAGAGAGAGAGAACAACTCTGCTTCCAACTGCCTGAAAAGATCATCTAATGGGGTAAACAGCTTAGAAGAAAAATTTAAAGAAATATGAAAATATAGAGAAAGAGAGAGATTTTATTCCAAGAAAAATGAAGAGATCAAACCAAAGAGAAAGAGAGAAGGAAAGAAAGAAGGGGAATGAGACACAGAAAGAGATGCACAGAGATAGAGACAGAAAGAATGAGTGCCACATGAGAGGGGAATGGAAGCCAGGCAGAGTGACTCTCTCAGGGGCATGTTCTGCTCAAAGTTGCCTGAGAGCCCTTTCTTTCCAGATTTTATTTACAAAGGCACTTAGGGTGGTGGTCTTCTTCGAAGACCCTTAGCAGAGGACAGAGGGACTTAAGGAGTGGGGGGTAGGAGACTGCCTGTGGTAAATCACAAAGGAGTGACAGCACCTTGGAGAGAAAGGTGTCCTACACACCACACAGCTAGATTCCACTAAGCCCAAGGCCCTGAGCTTCATTGCAGGGTCTGTGACAGGACATCCAAAGGTTCGACCCAAAGTACAGAGGAGCAGAGGCACTTAGGAAAGGCATGGACTCAAGCCAGATGTGCAGGTTCAATGTCTAGCTCTCCCACTTTCTACCTGTGTAACCAGACAGGGTCCTCAGTTTATCATAGACTATTTCCTTGTCTGTCAATGGGGAAATTTCCTGACCATTCTCCTCTAGCAGGCAATGTCTATACACTTGGCCCAAAGAAGAGCAATATTCATAGGAACCCAGCCCTCAGACTCCTACAGTCCAATGGGGAGGACAGAAACTGAGCACGGACTATAGAAATGATGACACAAGTACAACTGGGGTAAGGCAACCAACAAACAACTCACAACCCACAAGAAGTAACCTGGCCTGGCTCTGGCCTGGGACTGGAGAATGTCTCTTTGATGAGGCTAAAGGATACAGGTTCTAGCCAGTCAGAATGAGAATCTGTTTTTGTTTCCTGGGGACTGGGGGTTTGGATAAAGTAAACAGCAAATGCAAAGGCACTAAGAGGAGAGCTAGGGTTGCTATAAACGGGAATGATCTATGTGGACCAGAGCAGCTGAGAGGGAGGAAGCTGGGGGCAGGGGGAAGATGTAGCTGGAGAGTACAGAGGCCAGGGTCATGTTGAGAAAGGGGGATTTCCAAGTGCAACAAGGGGACACTGAAGGGTTTTAAGTAGTAATAGGATTCACCTAAATTTGCATGTTGTAAAGAGCAGGACTCACATGATTATATTTTTTGTTTTGGTTTGGTTTTTGGTACCGAGGATCGAACTTGGATCCTTGCGCTTGTGAGGCAGGCAGTGGAACCACTGAGCTAAATCCCCAGCCCCACATTATTATTTTAAAGATTAAAACAGATAACAGGTATCTGTGCATTTTATAACCTCTAGCCACAGGATGTAAAGTCAGTAACAAGAAAAGTCTCTCCCGAGCCACAGGCTGGGTGCTCTGAGCTTGGACTGGCCTGTCTCAGCAGATCTTTAGCAGCTTTCAGGGAATTAGCACCATGCTCAATGAGCAGTTAAGAAGTATAAAAATAAAAGATAGGGGGCTGGAGATTTAGCTCAGTGGTTCTGCTGCCTGCTTTGCACGCGTAAGGATAGGAGTTCAATCCCCAGTACCAAAAAGAAAAAAAAATAAAAGATAGGAATGGAAATGGGGAGAGAGATCTTTTGTAACTGAGATGGGGACTAGAGATGGAGGGAGAGGATAGGGTGGGACGGAGGGGAGTGGAAGTAAAAATAATTAAGATGTGTCATATACATGGGATGCATATTATATATTATGTAATACATAATATGTATTACAAACATTACTAAAAAGGTTTTTTTTAATTTTTTAAACGGGTATACGGTTCTGGGAAATGGCTTGCTCCAGGCATACAGCTCAAAATAGGGTGTGGCCAGGATTCACAACCCAGATAACCTGCTCCAGGAGCCTCTCTCCCTGGCACCCAAGCCTCGCCCTGAACAAGGCACTGCCAACCACCAGTATGGTTTCTGCCCATGCTCCATGAAACCATGGTTTATTTTATAGTAATCAGGCCACAAAGTAACTCAGTATTAAAGTCCTTGTAGCTTTGGGACAATCACACTCTCATGAGTACCCAAATTTTGTCGTTTCAACTATCTTGCTGTGAAACTCATTGGGAGATTAAAAACTAAAGCTGTTCTTTTGTTTACCAAAGGAAATATAAACCCAGGATTCAAGCTTAAACCACATCTAGTACAGAAGTAATTGTACCACAGGAAAAAAAGGCAGAGATTTCCACGGAGCTTACTGATTCTTCTCTCCTATAATGACCAATCATAAGCCCTATAAAGTACCTTCAATTGCATGAAGATTTCATGATCAAAATACATACTATCAAAGTGTGTACCTAACCAGACAAGCTGCTAGAAACCTAAACAGAGGACACAGTGGAAAGAGGAGGACAATGTATGACTCTTCCTAGAATTAGGAACCATTAAAACAAAGGGCAGCACATTAACACCAATACTTTACATAACCTATTTAAAAAAACTCTTAAAACATGTATGCCAAGGAAATGAGATAATAATTCACCAAAACAAAATTCAATTCATAAATACAGAGAAAAACATTGTATCTCCACAGCATCCCAGGAAATACAATCGACTAGGTTTTTGCCCACTGGAGTTGACTTGCTTGCCAGTGGTGCTTCAAAATGGACACAATACTTTTGGGAAGCAATCTGCAATTCCATAAAAGAAATCAGAGAAACCTTAGCATTTCATCTGGCAATTGTGTTTATGGGACCACATACCCCAAAATAATTAGAAATATGGGGAAAGTCTGCAATCAAAAGATATTCCCTGCAACATTTTTTTTTTCAGTAGAACAACAGAAAAGGCCCAACAGTAGGAAACTGACTAAATAAACTCTGGCCTACCCTCTATATGGAATATCATGGGTTGTTACAGAGTTATGTGGGTAACATAATAGAAAAAACTTTATGATAGTCAAATACGGGGAGGGGAAGCAAAACACAAAACTGTACATAGGATAGGAGTTCAACTATAGTTTGAAAAGAGTACAGAGGGGAACATCTTTTGATAGAAATTCTGTTCTTTCAATTCTCTCTTGTGAACTAGTAGAGCGTGGTAAAAAAGCAGTAAGCTTTGGAATCCAACCAAGTGAAATTTACACCCTATTTAACCAAGGTTGGTCTCAGTTTCCTCAATAGACAGTTTAACTTTTAAATGACTTGTTATGAGGAAAAATAAACTCTTATTCTTTTTTATCTTTTTCTCATTTGCTTTTGAAATTTATTTTGAACTGATGGGTAAAAAACTGAAAAACCGCTACATGTTAATGGGGTACCTAGTAATGTTTTGATATACATAAACATTGTGTGATCTTAAATCAGATTAAATATATCTATCTTTCCAAACATTCATCTTTCCTTACGGTGAAAACATTCCCGATCCTTTCTTCTAGGTTTCTGAAATACACAGAAAACTGTCATGAACAGTGACCCTACTGTGAGGCCACACACCAGAATGTTTTGTATCCGACAATGATCAAAACTTCCCTCGCCCCTCCTCCCTGCTACTTTCTCCAGCCTCTAGTGACCGCCGCCTTCCATGAGGTCAATTGCTGTAGAATCCATACATGAGTGAAGTCATGTAGTACTTTTTATGCCTGGTTTTCACTTAGCATGTTACTGCAAATAATACGATTTCTTTCTCACAGCTGAACAGTATTCTACTGTTTATATGTACATTTTCTTTATCCACTCATTACTAGATAGCACTTTTTTAGTACGGCCATTCTTAGTAGGGATGAGTGACATTTCAATGTAGTTTTTATTTGGATTTATTGGTGCTGTTGAACAATTTTCACACACCTGCTAGTCATCTGGTGTCTTTTTTTTTTTTTTGAGAAATATTTATTTAGGTCTATTGCTCATCTTTTACTCAGATTCGTTTTGTTTTGCAATTAAATTTTTAGAATTCCTTAAATGTTCTAGATATTAACTCTGTCAGATGTATAGTCTGCAAATATTTCCTCCCATTCTGTTTTTTTCAGTCTCTTGTTTCCTTTTCTTTGCAGAAGTCATAGAGTTTGATGTAATTCTATTTATCTATTTTTGCTTTTGTTTCATGTGTTTTTGGGCTTTTGTCCCCAAAAAATCCTTGTCATGTTATCTATATGCATTTCAATTTCCTCTAGGTTTTCTTCTAGTAGTTTCATAGCTTCAGATATTACTCTTAGTCTTTAATCCATTTTGAGTTGATGACTGTAACTGGTAAAAGATGTAGATCCAGTTTCATTCCTGTGCATGTGAATATTCCGTTTTCTCAGCACTATTTATTGAAAAGATTTAACCTTCTCCAATGTGTGTTCTGAGCGCCTCTGTCAGAAATTACACCTTTGGCTATAGATGTATGAGTTCTAGGCACCCTATTCTCTTCCACTGGTCTTTGTGTCTGTATTTATACAAACATCATGCTGTTCAGAATATAGAGAATATGCCACCTGTTATTTTTTTTACTCAAGATGGCTTTGGCTATTCAGGGTTTTCTATGGTTCCGTGTAAATTTTAGAATTTTTTTCTAGTTCTTTAAAGAATGTCATTAGTATTTTCAAAGAGATTACAATGAATCTGTAGACTGGTTTGAGTAGTATACTCACATTAACAATACTGATTCTTCTAATCCATGAACATGAGATGACTTTCTATTTTGTGTTTGTGTCCTCTCTAATTTATTTCATGAGTATTTTATAATTTTCATTGCAGAAATCTTCTGTGAAACTTATTCTTAAAAGCTACAACTGTTACTTGCAGCCCAAATCATTTCCAGGTAACAATGTAATATTATTTTGAATTTAGGTTTGTATTTTTTTCTAGCTCAAAGAAAGGAAACTAAGGCATTTAAAGCCTACCATTTGCTCACTAGTTTAAAAACAGATACTCAAATGCCTACTTTGTAGCTTGGTTTGATCTGTCTCAAAGTAAAATGGCATTTTCACTACTGTTAAATAGGCTTTTCAAGTATTTGGGCAGTCAAGAAATCCACTGTAGAATAATTCCATCTCCACAAACAGGCTGTCAATAAAACAGAGTTTGGCCACTGAGATCCTGCTACTATGTTTATCAAGGCATCTTTCTTTGGTATTGCTAAGGGCCCAGTAGATCTGTTTCTAATGAGGAAAACATGATTGTTTACTTAAAAAATAAAAGCTATTTTTTGCAACAGATAAACTACTGCTTGACTATCTGCCTAAACAGAAAGTCAAACCCAATGTTGTTTCTCGAGTTTAAGAACCAGCTCATGAGCCTAAAGATCAGTTTAAAAAGCCATCTTTTAAGATATTTGCAAGAAATTTTGAACAACAAATGGAAGCCAATTAACTTTTTAAAAAAATTTTTTTTTGGCTTTTGGAAGGGGTTATATGTTTAATTTGGAAATCTTAGAACTGGATTATATACATTATGGTCCATAAGCCAAATCTGAACTGACCCCACTTTATTTAATAAAGTTTTATTGGCACACAGCCACATCTATTCATTTATACAATGCCCATGGCCACTAGAACAGCAGAGTTGAGTAGTTGTGACAGAGAGGCATCTGTCCAACTAAGTCAAAACTATTTACTCTCTATCCTTTTAAGACAGGTTGCTGAACCCTGTCCTAGAAAGAATGAAGGCAATTTATCTGAGTCAGCCATGGAGCTATATGAGGCAGCACAGAGCTACCTGAGACATCAGGCCGAGCAAAGTTCACCAGTGCAGGCACAGCTACAGGGGGAACTTTCAGGCCAGCATAAGTTATCAGTTTGGATTTGGCTGAGAACATTACCCCACAGAAACAGTCTGTCCGCCCCTCCTCACTTCAATGCTAGGTAAAGCCCTTTGATGAAAGATCTCTGAAGAACAAAGAAAGTATCTTCATTGAGCAAAGGTCACATGACAGTGTGGGGAGGCAACAAAAGCATCTGTGGCTGGACACAAACTCACCCTGGACCCACCTAGCCACTTGACTTTATTCAAGGTGATCAAAACTTTTTTTCTTGGCTTCACAGTATATATAACATGAACATAGGTTAGATGTGATCTTAAGTCCCAACCAGACCTAAAATCTTAGAACTGCCCTCCCCACTTTCATCATTCAATCATGGATGCATATATCCAAATCGTATTGATTAAACACATACCATGTGCCAAGCACATGTGCTGGTACTTTGAGTGTGGAGGTCAACGACTCAAATAGAAATCCTGCCATCATGGAGTCTGAATACCAGTTAGAGAGACTGAAAACAAGTCAAACAATAAAGAGACACATAAAACTAACTGAAAATTAGGACAGTGTTATGGAGAACACAACTGGGATGCTGAAAGAGGGAATCACTGGGGAGCTGATTTAGTAGGAAAGCCTCTCTGAGAAGGTGATAAGTTCAGCCCTAAGGAATAAGGAGCTAACTCGAAAAGGCCTCAATGAGTGGGGGAGAGATGAGCATTCCATATGAGGAAAGAACATAAAGAATCAGAGGACTCAGTGGAGGTTCCCTCAAATGGTCTATGGGTGTAGATAACTTACTTGCATCCTTGGCTTAGAAATAAACTCCCCCTAGATCAGAAGGCCACATGGTCACGAACAGAGTAAATATCTCTGCTCTTGACTTTCTCACATAGACAACAGGAAGACTCAGGGAGACAGTGACTTAAGCCTCCCCCAGCTGAAGTGGGAAGAGTGTGGCATGCTCTAGGGACTGAAATGGAGCAATCCACGTGGGGGGCAGCAGGGCCAAGCAGAAGAGACACACAAGGTGACCAGAAGCCAAGCAAGGCAAGGTCTTGCAAGTCGTGGTAAGGAATTTGGGTTTAATTTACTTGGAATGGGAAGTATCATGACTATATTTGTATTTATTTTTAAAAACCTTAGTACTATAGAGAATGTGGAAAGCGGGGGATGGGGGCAGTAGTGGAAGCAGAGAGGCCAGGAAGTTGCTGTTGTCCAGCTAAGAGATACTCATGCATGTGGTAGACTGGGGAAAAGTGACTAAATATGATTTCAAGTACCTACTTTGATCAATTGGAAGTAGTCATCCGGGGATACTGTGTGAAGCATTCTCAGGCTTAGACAGGGTTCATGGGAAGGAGTACCCTGTTTGATTAGTGATGCCTACATGGATACAGGAAGGGATACAGCTGTAACATGTGTCCATATCAGGCCGGGGATTTAGCTCAGTGGTTCCGGCGCCTGCCTCACAAGTGCAACGTCCCGAGTTCGATCCCCGGTACCAAAAACAAAACAAACAAACGTGTCGATATCATCCTCTGTCTATTGACAAAAACTTGGAGCACCCCAGTGCCCTCATGTTCTCACAGCAGCTCAGCCAGGCATCTTGTTAAAGTGTGGATTCTGAGACAGCAGGCCTGGGGTAGGGCCTGAGTCTGCAAGGATAACCAGTTCACAGGCAGAGAGCCCAACAGAACTGGTCCAGAGATCTCTTCAATTAGCAAGAGTTGACAGATCTTATTCTTTTCCCCAAAAAAATTTGCTAAGATAAGCACGAGCTCCCTGTGCCTAACATGGGACACAACAAACACTGATTAAAATGACTTGGTCGTTTTTATGTGTGTAACTTTTAGCACTGAACTGCTATGAAGAAAAAAAAAAAAAGAACTCCAAAAAACAGCAGGTGGCTGAACATAAAAAGCCTTACCTCAGAATGTGAGCAACATCGTCAGTTTGCACTAGCCATCTTCTGTGGGGTTTGCACTCACTGTTACAGTGCTGAAGATCATTTGGAGGGGATAAGGGCTCCCCAAAAAGAAGTGAGGAATGTGCAAAGGTGAGAAATACGCTTCACAGGACTGACTCTAACAGTGTTGTTACTCATTCTGTTGGATGACAGCAAAATAAATACAAGAAGGAAATAAACAGGAGCTGTGACCAGGTTCTCAGAAGAGCAGGATCCCAATCCTACTTATTGGACCCTTTGATACACTGAATTATGAGAGTGACACTGTCTCGTATAAAAGCAACAAAAACGTTTGCACCCTGGGCCTGGACCCCACCATGGTTCTCATTCACAATTTCAACTAATCAAACCATCATCTGAGTCCAGATTTCCCTCTCAAAGACACTGCAATCTGGTCTGAATCAAGGATTGCAGCTGTTCGGAGCAATGCCCTGTAGATTACTATGGCCTAACTCGCCTTCTCCTGGGGAGGATGTGGTGGAGCAAGGCCTGGCCTAGAAGGAGACTGTCTTCCTTCCCACCCATTTCATTGGCCAGAGAAACAGCAGGCATTATCTCCTGCAGACCCTAGCCATTCTCCCTGTTCCAACCAGGCCTCCCCTTTGGGTTTCCTTATCTACACTATAAATAAAGGTGCTGAGAACGCAAGCTAAGCTTTTTGTCTCATCAGGACAGAGTTTCCACCTGGCCTCAGCTTTGTAAACTTTACTGTCATCTTTGTCTTATTCTTTGAGTTTCTTAATGCTAACTGTAGTTTCTCACTCCGTGAACCCTTCAGCCACCAAGTAGCTAGACTCTGCCACCTCCAGAAGAAATCAGCTAGCCTGTCGACTGACTGTTAAATAAATGTTGCCAAAACCTGAAGACTCAGTTCTGGACATTCAACTTCCTTGGAAACCAACACCCTCTTCCTAGAATAAACAGAGAGTCTGTGGCCCCATGCAGATCACGCAGTCAGCCTCAAGAGCTGCTTCCTATCAATCACACAGCCCATAGGTTCCTCTCTCTCCCTCTCTGACTCTGTCTCTCGCTCTCCTTCTCCACCTCTCTCTGTCCCCATGTCTGTTTCTCTCTCTCTCCGTCCCTCCTTCCCTTCATGTCTGTCTCTCTCTCTCCCTCCTTCCCTCCATCTCTCTCTCTCCCTCTCCCCTCCTTTTGAACTCACAGAATTACAAAAGCCTTAATTTTGTAAGAGTTTACCTTAATAGTGTAGATTCATTTTCAGGGAGCCATTAAAACATCACAAGCACACTCTCCTGGTGCAAGGGGATGATTCATGCTTTCTGCCAGCACACACCTCACTTGTGGGCCTTTGCTAGTTACAGCATCCCAAACTCCCAACCGATACGAATTTAATTCATTCTGCGCCATTCGGAGCCATTGCATATTAACATTAAATACAGACAGCACTTTTCAGGTCTCCAGAATGTTGAACGAGACTGTTCCTTAGATAATGTAAGAGCAAAAAGAGTAATTATCACTAGGATTAATTGTTAGCAAGGATCTGGACAGCAGAGAAACCACTGTTATGCAAGGGACTTAGTACTTTCAATGAATGTACCTTTCTACAATGCTGGAAGACAAGGGCTGGATGTTGGCTAGTTTCCCAGCAGTTAAGACAGAGCTTGATTGCTTCATCTGTCTAACAGGGGTTAGTTAAGAGGCAGGAGGGCCTCTTCATTAACTCCAGTGCATTACTATAAAGTTAACTACATGGCGGGTTGGTAAAGCAGATGTGAGGCTGGCCACTGGAAAGTCAATGCATTTTTTTTTAAAACAGATGAGGAAGGTTTGGTGAGTTTCAAAATAAGAAAAGGATTTTTTTGGGCTTTGCTGGGATCTGGTTTAATCCCTACACCAGTTTCTCGACTATTCAAGCAATTCAGAAAAGACCTTGAACTTTGCATGCTGGCTCTACCTTGCAACTTATACTCAGGGCTGACCCAGATGCTACTGCAGACTTTTTAACACACCTAGGGTCAAGCACAGAAGATGCCTTTTTAAGCAAGTGTGTTCAGACTTCAGCCATCTTTAACTCACACTGACACCAAAGGTTCAGCTAGTTACGTAGAATAATGGATGTTAGAAGAGAAGCCTGACCGAAGTAAACACAGGGCTGGCTGTGAAACAGGCTGGCTAGAAACAATATATACTTTCTCTGTCCTTTGCTGGCACACAGCAGAACATCCAGGAACTCAGCCAATGGTCTTAGGTCTCTGGTGGTGTGAAGACTGGATCCTGAAATCACCTTGTAAACAGTCACGGATCTGATTCTGTAATGAGAACTGCTCCTGCTCTTGGAATACTGTCACATGTGCCTTAGGCACTTTCATAAGGTCTATGAGATATCCAAAAGCCACAGAGCTGGGACTCCACCAAGCTTGTCTTGATGGATTACCTGGTTTTGTGCTTACTTGATGTCAAAACAAACAAATAAATGCCAACAAATCTCTTGATTGGCAAAGAGATGGATGGGTAAAATGAACAATCCCTGCTCATGCACATGGGGCTCCTCAGAACCCTTCAGAAAGCGCTGGTCAGCTCACCCCCCTTTTCTGACCTAGAGAATTCCTATACAATCACCAGCCCTCTCGTGGATGTCACTGTCTCCATCTCCTCCTTGATGTACTCCCTCCACAGTGCTCCCTCACACCTGGACTCTGCTCATCCTGCCATGCTGTAGTGCTCCTTACTAGGCTGTGAGCCCTGAGGCCATGAGACTATGGCTCCTGTCTGCATCGCAGCATCCTGCATGGGGGGCAGCCTATGGGGGCCCTCTATAAATATATGTCAGAGAAAACAATGAAGCAAGGAGAGGGAAGGAGGGAGGAAGGAAAAGAAAAGAGGGAGACAAAAGAGGGGGGGAGGGAGCAAGGGAGATGTGTTATTTGTAACACCTATTCAATTTATGAAGTCTGATGCCAGGTGCCCCAGTAAACTACTACTCAAGTAGATTAGTATTTCACATGCTGAGAAAGAACTGAGAGGGGAAAAAATATCTCATGGCAGCTCTCCAACACAGCCCCTTAGGCAGGGGAAGAAGGCTCCTAAACAAGGCTACTACAAAGCCAACCCCTGGGCAGAGCTAAGAGCTCAGGCTCTGGAGTAAGCAGGCTTGGGCGAAGCCATTTCAGCTTTCCCTCTATTATTCTTGTGGCCTCAAACAAACTGCTTAACTTCTCAGAGATTTAGTTTTCTCACATGAAAATAGGAAAACCATGAGAACTACCAGAAAGCACTGTGGGAAGGATCCCATGAGCTACACTGCTCAGCCAACAGCTCAGCAAACAGTGAGTACTCAATAAATGACTGCTACCATGATGGGGTTGGGGTTCCCTCTAAATCTTCACCAGGCCAGCAGCCATCCCGAGCAGGGCAAAGCAGCAAGGCTGGGCAGAAGGCACTTCCATCTAGTGCACACTGGGCTCACCTGACATTTAAAAAAAAAAAAAAAAAAAAAAGCAAAGGGCTAGGGAGAGGGGCATGGGGGATTGTTCAATGGGTACAGAGTTTCAGTTCTGCAAGATTAAAAGAGCTCTGGAGATGGACAGCGGAGATGCCACAGAACACAGGAATGCACTTACCATTACAAAACAGCACACTTTTTAAAATGGCAAAGATAGCCGGGCATGGTGGCTCACACCTGTAATCCCAGCACTCAGGAGACTGACACAGGAGGATCGCTGCAAATTTGAGACAAGCCTAGGCTACATAGTGAGTTCAAGGCCAGTCTGAACTACGTACTGAGACCCTGTCTCAAAAAAAAAAAAGAAAAAAAAGGCAAAAACAGTTTTATGTTGTATTTAACTACAATTAAAAACATCTTAAAAGAAATAGCCGTAATAGTTAATGTTTGTTGAGCATTATCTCACCCATGTCAATTTATAGTCATAATAACCCCGTAAAGCTGGCCCTATCATTACCTAAGTTTTACACACAAGAACACTGAGGTCCAGGAAGGGCACGTAACTTGCCCAATATCACACAGCCACTGAGACGCAGACGTGGCATTCACTCTAGCTTGATCTGACTCCAGAAACCTTACTCTTTGGGGTGGGGTGGGGGGGACCAGCAGGTTTTGGTTTTAGTTTTATGGCACAGAGGATTGAACCCAGAGCCTTCGCACTAAGCTATATGTTCAGCCCATTTTATTTCTTATTTTGAGACAGGGTCTCACTATGTCCCCAAGTTGCTGAGACTGGGTTGAAATTGTGATCCTCTTGCCTCAGCCTCCAAAGCACTGGGATTACAGATCTGTGCTGCCATCCCCAGCTCAGAAACCCTGGTGTTAATTATAAATCAGAGCAAAGGAAAGCATTTCAGAATTACTAGTGCCAAAAGGAGGCAACAGTGACTCCCAGATTCGGAATCCAAAGACCTAAACTCGATTTCCAGCTCCACTGCTTGCTACTTGCAAAACCCGCTGTGAACCTAAGGTTTTCTTTACTGATAAGTGAAAAGAAAAATGTCTACATTAGTGACTTCAAAAGGCTTAGAAAGATTTATAAGAAAACAGCGCTCTGTAAGCCCTAAAGCTTCACCAAGACATGAAGCAGCTGGCCATAGCTCTCTTCCTGCCAGCATCAGAAGCCTGAGGAGAAATGTCTCAAATCACTGTTCTTTTAACACAAATACACAGGAGTGTGGTCACTCTCTATCAAGTGTTCTTTTTTCTGATAAAATTAGTATATGTCTACTGTCCTCCTGGCCTACAGGAGAAAAGTATGATGAAGCAAGTGCCCTTCGGCTTTAATCTTGTTGTGGTTTGGATCTTAAAGGTCCCCCAAGGGCTCATATATTGAAGGCGTGGTCCTCAGCTAATGGTGCTGTCAGGAAGTCATGGAACCTTTAGGAGATGGGGCCTAGTGGAATAAAACTGTGGCACTGGGAATACTGAAGGAAGTGTTAGAAACCTGGCCACTCTTCTCTTTCTCTGTGCTTCCCAGCCATCATGAGGTAAGCAACTTAGGTCTACCACACACATTCCCTCCATAATACACTGCCTTGCTACAGCCAAAACCAAAAAGGCCACGCCAGCATGGACTGAATGAATTCACTGAAATCATAAACCAAAATAAATCTTTACTCCTTAAGTGATTTTCTCAGGTATTTTGTCACAGTGGTGCAATGCTGACTGACACAATGCCCTAGCTCAGTGTCCCTGAGAAGTTTCCAGAGGTCACTGTGGCTAGAGTAAACCAAGAACAGGCAAGTGTGGTATGAGATACACAGGAAATGGGAAGAAAACATCAAAGCTGCCCTGCAGTGCCTCAAAGTCATGCAGACATCATAATTGAGGAAAGAAACATCTGTACCCAAAATCAGACCCACAGAACAAGAACCAATATATATATTTAACAGAGGCAGCTAGATAGCAACAACTGTGTGTAACAGGGGTTGGCAAACTAAGGGGGGGGGGGTAGAGCCCATGGTCTATTTACATACACTTTTTACATTTTAAGAGAGGAGGGGCTAGAAAGGGAGTAGAAGGAAAGAGAAATGGGAAAGAAGGGGGAGGAAGAGACAGAGACAGAAACCAGCCAAAAAGCTGAACTAATTGGGCCTTCACAGAAAATGTTTGCCAACCTCTGGTCTCTAAGATATAAGGGAAAGTAAACAACTACTTTGTGTAATTTGGCAGCATAATGAGGTTTGTGCACACTCTGGAAGGAAACCAAGCACAAAGAGGATGCCAGAAGCAGGTCAGTAGTACTGCAAGCCATGCCTCACCTGCAGGGACAAGCTGCACAACAGCATGGAACGTAACTAACTTGGGTGTTTAAAGGAGGGGCCATGCGGGTTCCTGGAGCCCAGAGGGAAAACAAAGTGGATTAAAAAAATATGATAAAGACAGGGGAGGGTCATCTTTTTCCTGAAAAAAAATCCAGGCACATTCGTTTTAGGGCCTTGCAAGGGGCAGATGAGGCATCTCCTTCCAGTAGTGCCCATCACCAGTCAATTTACCAGGGGACAGAAAGGGAAAGTAAAGAGAAGCATGATGTGATATGTATATTACCAACTCCCCACGATGAATGTATTGCAAACATATACTAATAAAACAATGAGCAATGTGCCAAAGTTGTTTCACTTTCCTACTCTTCTGAGTAGTCTTGGGTGGGTGACTTAAGTTCTCTGTTTTCATTTCCCTTTTTATGAAATGACAATCATAGCAGCACTTATCTATATAGGACTTGTGTGAGGATTAAATGAGTAAGTGTGTACTTCTTGAAAGAGTGTCCAGCAAAGTTAGCGCTACTTAAATGTTACACTTCATCACTCTCTAACATTTTGTTGAGAAGTCCAGTTCACAGACAGGGAGTTGGGAGAGTTTACTCCATGGGCATTGCTAGAGAGGGAACCTGGGACTGCAAAGCCAGTTGGGGGCAGTCACCAACCCATCTCTCCTGGGGATCCCAACAACCCCCAAGGGCGCATGGCACCACACAAAGAAAAGACAGATAGGGGCTTTATCAACAAAGACACTCGGAGGGAGGAGGTGAGGACCAGGACAGGTACCATGATTTTATAACAAATGTGATGGATTCTCAGCTCTCCTCTTCCCAGGGCTTCCCCTCAAAGTTGCCAAGGTGAAACCCAAGAACCAGTGTGACCTGCACAGTCTATGCACCTCCCATGCATAGTCTTCAGCATGAATCAAATCAGGTCTTGATTTCTCAGGCTGTTAAGCAGATAGGCCCCCCTGCCCCCACAGGACCCTCTCTTCCTGCTCCACCTTCAATCGCTCTCCTCCCTACTCAGCCTTCTCTGCATTAGTGAAGCTTGCCACTCTTCAGCAGTATCAGAGATTACTACAGCACGCCTTGCAGAAAATGCTGAGTGGTATGAAGAAGGAAAGGGGAAAAAAACTTCTCCATCATACAATTCATATATGGGCAAGAGCTACAAACAATTCAGGGCGCTAAAATTAATTTGCTCTCTTGCCAATGAAGAGAGGGTGAGCATCAAGACAGACTGTAATAAAAACGTACTTAATATATACAGCACATATTTATTCATTTTTGGAAAACTTGCAGTGCTGCCACCCCCCTTCTCCCATAAAATCTGACCATCCTACTCAGCTTCTATTCTTATCCCTTGCTCATTTGCGTAATTTTAACACTGCAGAATATAGCTAGCCTAAGAATATTTTTTTATAATTACACCCATCACAGGAACTGTCAGTATCTAATGAAGGATAATTTCAGCTATTATAAGAAGCTTAAAAGATCATTTTCATGAATAATTTGTAATATGAATCATTAAATTCAAACAATGTCAGAATTTGTTTTTTAAAGGAAAAGAAAAAAATATTTTAGGTGCCCAAAGTCACCATCCCTTTAAAGGCAGAATCCAGTTTCTGACATGCACAAAAACACCACCACACATGGGGCAGGTTTGCATGCAAGGGAAGAAGCGGGCACATTAGCTCATACCTCTTCCCTGTCAATTCTTCATCAGGTCCACAAGCCGGTGATAAAAGGGTAAAACCTAAGCCTCTTAGTTGCACAGAAGCCTTGTTCTGATCCTCCCTATCACTCCAGCACGTGCTGCCTCCTCCTGCCACTCTGGATTCCATGCAGGCCCCAGACTCCTAGGGCTTCTATGCCAGTCTACACATTACTCCTCTGCTTCCTTCTGGGAAAAGAAACCTGCCTAGAAATGAAACAAACCTCCACCGGAAGCAGAAACAATGTGTTCCCCATAAACTGTGTGAGCAACGGCTTCCAGCCACATATACACCCCAGACTTCTCGGCTTTGTAGCATAATATACATCCCCGTTTCTTCCAATTGGTTTCTAGTCTTTGCCAAGAGTGGGAGACAGTTATCACTAAAATAACCGGCAGGCCTTAACAGACCTTGGTAACAGCAGAATCACAGGCCTCATGCTGGTCTGGGCCACATCAGCCAAGGAGAATGCTCAGCAGGGGATACCACGGAAGTCAAGACTAGGCAGGTGGTGGTGGTAGTGTGTGTGTGCGTGTGTGTGTGTGCACATGAGGCATGGATCTGTTGGGGAAGGAGTGGTCAGGATCATGGATGAGTGGCTGGACTAGACTTGAGAGTGGACAATAACTTGGAAGGTAGCTTGACCAACAGGTATGTCCACACTACCTGACAGTAAGCAACGCCCCAATCCACTCTTTCCAGGGGAAACGTAAAAGCAGAGGGCAACCCCCTTGAAACTATAAAGACATCATGTGTTAAAATACACATGCATTTTCACTAAGAGGAATAATATTTATGTATTAGTGAGGTATAGAAGAATGGCTTAGATCAACAGATAAAAGTATTAAGCGTTTAAATAGATGATGACATTCTATATTACCCTTTCAACAGTCTTCAAACTATATCTCTTCAGTGGGGTGGCAAAAATAATCAGCGAGTCACAACTGACATTTGTTAAAATGGAATCAATCGAGATTTAAAAGTTGAGAATGTTTTTGTATATTCATGGTAAAGGTTAAATACTGTCCTGGGAAAAGAACAATTTCTGTCTCAATTAGGTATATACATCAATGTGTGTGCTTAAAAGTGTACCTCTCTCTTACTGTGGGTCACACTCAAGGAGGATCAAAAGCTACTTTCATAAATGATCCTGGATCCCCCTCAAAAAAGTCATCTGATGACACGACACACTGGTTCCAAACTAAAAAGTGATGGACGCTGTACCTACACTTTCACTCAGTCACTGCACTTCTTTCCCACCACAATAAAGCCCCAGAATAGGAGCACACACACATACGGGGCTTACTGCTATGCTGTTTGTGGTGACAACAACCTACATACCACCGATAAAGAGGCATTTTTAAACTATAGTATAGCTACATGGTGATTCCAATATGCAGAAAAAGAATGGTTAAGATCTGTAACTTTTGACCAAGAGGAAAATTCATGGCTGTTAAGTGACACAGTTACCTGAAAAAGGCAAGGAAATTCAGAAGTCAGCAAACCTTTTCCTTAAAGGGCAAGGTGGCGAATATTTTTGGGTTTACAAGCCTTATGGTCTCCTGTTGGAAGAATTTGATTTTTCTACTGTAGTTCATAAGCAGACATAAGCAAAACTTAATGAATGGGCGTGGTTATGTTCCAGTAAAAATTCATTTACAGAGAAAGGTGGCATGCCAACCCCTAATTTAGACTATAATCCCATTTTGGAGTTAAAAAAGTAAGTAGAACAGGAATACATATTTTGTAGAGTATAGATCTGTGTAAGCTTACATACATCAATGAGCTCTGGTAACCTAAAAGAGCATCGAGAGAGACTATTTCTCTATTGCTGAACTCGTTATGAAGAGTATATGTTGCTTATTTTTAAAATTCCATGGCTGGGGATTTAGCTCAGTGGCACTGCTCCTCCCTTGCAAGTGCAAGGTCCTGAGTTGAATCCCTGGTACTGGAAAAAAAAAAATTCCAATAAAATATTCAATTATTAAAATACAAGCTATCCAGTGGCTGCTTTCACTGAAATCAATCTCTATAATATATTCAACCAATATTTTATCACTGCAACTAAGGAACCGATCCTTCCATAATTCACACACATACACACCCGCACTGGGGATTGAACTCAGGACCTTGAGCTTGCGAAACAGGCGCGGGGCCGCTGAGCTATATCCCCAGCCCTCCATTATTCACTTTTACCTGGATGTCAACTGGCATGTAAATAACTCTCCAACTAGAAAATGTCAACCAAAAAAAAAAAAAGGTGGAAATTATAATATCATGAAAAAAGTCAAGAAAATAAATGTTATTCTCCTCTTCCGGTGAGAAACTAAATGATATGGAAAGAATAGTTTAAAATTTAGGTTTACAAGTCTAGGCTCCATTGTTATTTGGGCCAGGTGGTTACCATCACATTTTACAGATGGGACAGGCCGAGCTAAGTTTATGCCATTCCCAAATGGTATGACAAGTGAGCATCATGCCAAGTTTTGGGCCTGGGCCTAAAGTCCAGTTTAATCGGATTCTCACGGCACTGACCAGTAACTGACAAACAAGACATGTGGCCATGCTAAATCCAGTCCTTGGTACCATAAGAACTCCCTAGAATCACAGGGAAAATAAACACAGGGCAGAAGGCAACTGGCCATTATATTACTTAAACAAAAAGGAAGGAAGACTCCTGTTTTACCCAAACAGAGGGTGTGTCATTGCCAAAGGCATGCTACTGCTCCTAGGTTCTCCGGTATTGAGTACAAACTATAGTTTACATTTCTCCACTGGAAAACAACTCCATTATTGCCAACACTAGACAAGCCGGCACCACCTCCAACATGGTTCCTCAAATGAAGAGCAGCTACTAATTCACAAGTGTGGCAGAAATGGTGTCTCCTAGTAGCCATTTTCCTTAGCAAGAAAAACACCACTTGGGCTGCATACTGAACCACCTGGATAGAAAACAGAGACTGTGCTTCCCAGGAGGCCTTGCAGTGAAGTGTGGCTGCATAATAGGGTCACAGACAGAATGCAGAAGAAAAGGTTAGCAAACTTGAAGAATTACAGAATGGATACAAAATGAAATATAGAGAAAGGGAGAGAAGAATAAATAAAGGTTAGATAACATGCCCAAGATCATACTGCTAACCAAAGGCAGCACTAGAACTTTCTGGGCCAAAACCCACGCTCTGAACCGTCACGCTATCATGCTTTCTAGTAGGGGCTGCATAATGAAAGCTGGCCTACTTTCCTCTGGAAAGAGGTAAAGGAGGGGCAGGACAGCAGTAGGTGGCTTGTATGCCCACCAAATCCTACTTCCTATCATATACACATATAACTAGTCGACAGGCACTTGGCATTATTTACAATCGTAACGTCCCATGGTCTGATTTCCCTATTAAAATCCCTATTATTTGCTATTGTTTTAGGGCCTTCAGCTTTCTTCTTAGCTAAAAAAAAAAAAAAAAAAGGCCACACATGAAGGAAGAGGAGGAAGGGTTGCTCAGCCCTGCAGGCAGGGGATGTTTACTCCAAGGGTAGTGCCACACCTATCTGGAAGAATACATTCCAAAATATTAACAAAGTGTGAGGGTCTATACATAATTTTTATTTTCTCCTTTTTACTTGTCTTTTTAAATTCTCTACAATAAGTATCTGTGTTGTTGTTGTTGTTTTAAGAAGGAAAGGAAACACAAATAGTTTTCTAATAATAAAACTGCTGACAAACAATTTTGGGGCAGGCCATGATGAGTTCAGCAGGCCGCACTGGCCCAAGGGTGAGTGTTTGCCGTCTCTCTCAGATCCTTCATTCTCCCCTGAAGGCAGCCAAGAGTGTGGAAGCAAGGCTGCACAACTGTGCGCCGCAGTTCCTGGCTGCCGGGCTGTGGAGCCCTGCACTTTGCTAATGACATTATAATGAGACAAACCAGATGCAGACCAAGGCAAAAGTAATTAAAGGTAGAACAGTGCTCCCACTAATTGGCTCCACCTGGAAGAAGGAGAGCAATTTTTTTTTTTTAGGGATATTGGGTCCCTAAAACAGTAAGATTATGCAAAAAAATCAGAGAGAAATGGAAGGGTAATGAGGAGCCTGGTAAGGCAAGAATGCGAGCTTGTACCTAGATGGCCTCACAGTGAGTCTGATCGAGGGCCTGCAGGCCAGCAGCGCGTCCCATGGCTCAGCATGCACATGCCCACTGCTTATGCTCACTGTCTCAGCTGCCTGGGAGGAAGGTGGGGCTGGAAAGGCCACACCACTCTTCTCTGAGGCCAGGTCACCTCATCTCCTCAGTCACCCCACCTGTGAGCTCCATGTGGACAGATACTGTGCACTACCCACTTTGTGTCAGATTGTCCACCACCCAGGCTCCATTACTCCCCAGTGGATGACAACAATCTAACACTTGCACCTAGGGCACAGTGGGGACTTTAACCCAGTCTGGCCCCACTATGTACCTTCTCTCCGCCCTTTCTAAGTTTCACTTCTCCACTTGTAACATGGGGATCATAACAGTAGCTGCCTCACCTGAAAAGCCCAGAGGTGGATGAGAATGTAAGTTTGGTTAGATTTAGGGCTCAATAAAGTCATTAAATGTCTGAAAAAACAAAACAAAACAGTAGCTGCCTCACAGGAAGGCTCTCCGGTAAGCAGTTAGCACATGAGCTTTTACAAGATGATGAATAGATTCACTTATGCATTCATTCATGAAATATATAAGTAAGCACCCACCACTGTCTCAGAAGCTGGGTACCCAAAGGCATCAAAACCAAGTTAATCCCTACTTTCATGGAATTTGCATCCTGGTAAATGTTTCTTGACTGGGAGGAGAAAGGGGGAAAGAGGAGGATGAAAAAGAGAGCAAGTGAGAGACAGAGATAGATAGAGAAAGAGAGACAGACAGACACACAGACAGAGGCATTAGAATTTTACAGAATGAAACATGCAGCGGTGCCATAGCTCTGAGAGTGACCAATAAATACTATGCCAGGGAAAGCCAGGAGGGCTTCCTGGAGCAGAGCACTCTGACTAATGGGCAGGGTGTGCGGCAGGCAGTAAAACGACACTAGGCTGAATGGCACACCACAGAGAGGGGTGAAGAGGGATGTTTCTTCGGAAGTGCAGAGAATGAGCACAAGACAATAAGCCACAGAAATAACCGAGGCCAGGGTATCAGCTGCTTCTCCTTAGAGGATGTCTATGTTCCCATTCAGTCCAAGAGAAAGAAAACATTTAGACAAGCCACTCTGAGCTAAGGTACAAGGCATCATTACCCACTCAAGCAAAGCAAAATGACCAGTTGCCTTATGAAAGCTGTAATTAGAAACTCAGAGCAGTTTTTAAAACCCAAGTGGCATTTAACAAAAACAAGCCACCTGTCAGCTTCTAGGAAGAACAGGAGTTGAAAACCAAATGAGAGGCTGATTGACAAACTACAGGACAATAATCACAATGCTGAGCCAACTCTAAAAACTAACAACGACAAAAATAAATATATGTCTGGCCTCAGCCTCCAAGGAGGGAGTTGAAGTGCTCTGAATGCTCCTGTTCTGTTGCTGGGCCTTTGTTTCCCACCAAACAATAAAAAGGAAATGAACAAAAATCATGAATCAATAGTGGATACTTCTAGGCAATTCCGTCTGCAACAATTTTGGAGAAGAAAACACCCTGCTAGGAAACAAATCAGGTTGAGCAAATAAAATGTTACCCCTTAAGGTCACTAGGATGTACGAGCCACGTAAAGAACCAGGGACTGGATCCTCTCGGGTCCATGATCAGGACTTTTGCTGAAGCTCTTCCCAGTAGAGACAGCAGAGGAAGGTTGGAGGGACTTCAGCAATGCTCCACCCTTCCCACATAACTTCCACCAACCAGCCTCCCCATCCCCAAAGCCGGCAAAGGTAAGGACTGCTGACTGCCTATCCAATATCCATTGTCCCTTCTCCCTTATGCGCCAACTAACCAACCACATTTCCTAGCTTTCAATGCAATTAGGGGTAGCTAGTATAAGACAAATCATAGAGGAAGACAGGATCAGAAAGGCTCCTTAAAGGAAGCTTATTTATTACCCGTAAGTTTCAAATATGTATAGAATGCAGCTGTGAAATGCACTCTCTGCCCTCCATACTTCCTGCTTCTACTTGCCCGAAAGACAGATGTGATGGGTGGAGCATGAGCCATCATAACTTAACATGAGGCAGTCAAAAAGATAAAAACACACACTGAAGATAACAGAGCAGAAAAAAAGAGATGCAGCTTAAAGACCCCAGTGGCTGCAAAATCTTCACTCTAGCCTTGGACTAGAGTACTTCCACACTTTTGTTAGGTAAGAAAAATATTGTGAAGGCCACTGTTGTTTGGGCTTTCTTTTTTATGCAACCAAATCCAGTCCCACCTGAAACACCATCCCAAGTGATCACACAAATTCATGCTATGCAAATGCAGTTTCAAGACAATTCTGTAAACCTCCTTTTTAACAAAACTGCTAGCATTCTGTTGAAAACTTCCCCTTGGAAGGACCCCCCCACCCCGGCACCCAGCCCCCAGCTGCCTGTGGAGCCACTCAGGCACCTAGAACAGCAGTGCCAGCCCCACCACACCCCCACCCACACCTCTGGCCTCTTGGCTGTGCAGCTACCTCGTTCCACACTACAGAGGCACAGGGGGACATAAAGGCCATTGCCCTGAGCTGCAGAAGTGAAGAAGAGAGAGAGGGCCTCTCTCAGGCTCCCTGCTGATAACTGAAGCCCACTGGAAAAGTGAAGAGAATCTCTGCAATAAAGGCACACCAGACCACCATAATTGGTAAATTAGAAGGATCATCACTTCCCTTCAGAACCTGGATTATCTTCAGGGGAAAGGCAGCTGGAACCTACAGTAAAACCTTGCAGAGTTCAACCCTACAGGTCAGGGAGCTCAACTTGGGACTTGCAGCCAGAAATCTGCCTGAATCTCTCGGGACTGTGACTGGCTTACTGAGACTCAATGACTTATAACTCCACACTTCTGCCAACGTTGTCTATTGTGACAGAAGAGACATACCCTGAAGGAGTCCCTTCATTTTTATCTTTTACTTGTTATTTTCAAAATTACCACTATTTTTTTTTTGCTCTTATTTTTAATTTTTTTCCTTTTTTATCTACTATTTTAAATTTTTTTTTCCTCTTTTTTCTTTTCTCTCTCTCTCTCTCCCTCAATCCCTTGCTGTCCCACATTGTTTTCATCTCCCTTTGTGTTCCTATTCTGGCCCTAATTCACATTTCTTCTTTATTCTTCTTTTCTTCTCTTTCCTTCTCTCACATGTGTCCTCTGGCCTCACTGTTAACCTTCCTCTATCCTTCTACCTACCTATTCCTCCCTCCCCAACTTCTTCTAACTCCCCATTCCCAAGGGTAAAATTGCTATATTGAAGAGTTTATTCACTATAAACATATGCTGGGTTGGTCCTTGATTTTGATTTAATTCACACAGTTGAAGGTAATAGATTAATAACTACCAAAAATTGTCATTTTCTAAGAGGCACTTGATGCTATTATGTTGCTAATTGTATCACTTGGGCTAAGGTATTGTGATTGATCTAATCAGTTGTCCTTCCAGGTACAATGAAAATGAGACACCCTCAGCACCATAAGAGACTCAAAACCCAAAGGCTAGCCATATCTGGAAGACACCTCTGAGAAGCAATCATTCCATAAGGGTTTTAAATAGATCAACAAAGATACTTACAATAAGCAACTTCAAAATATTAACCCAGGAACTAAACAAAGGATAACACCAAAAACAAAAATGGGAAGATATTTAAGCAAGGCACAAACTCAGACTTCCACCCCACAAAAGGCAAATTCTGGGGGAAATGAGGTGGAAAAGTCCAATAATCAACCACCTGGCCACCCTGAACTGATAGCACAGGAAGTAACAAAGCAGATGAATGAGGCTCTAGAAAAATTCAAAACAGAAATAATCTCCAAGATAACTACAGAGACAGTGAGCAGAGTGAAAGACATGATTAGAGGCTCTGGAACAGAAACAGATAAAAAAAAGATGACCACAGAAATATGCTGGAAGCCATGAATGCCCAGCATAAGAAAGAAATGGAATCCATGAAACAGATACAAACAGATATTCAGGAAATTAAAAACTCCACTGAAAGCATACAGAACAGATTAAGAGAATCTTAAGATAGAGTATCAGATATAGAAGACAGAACTGCAATGAAGGACCATGAAAACAGAGATTTCTTTAAAATAGTAAGGGACCATGAGAAATCAATTCAGCAGCTGCTAGAGGACGCAAAGAAGAACAACATAAGACTGATAGGAGTCCAAGAAAAAACAGGAGAAAGTACAATTGACATAAAAAAAAACTTCCCAAAAGTAATAGTAGAAAACTTCCCAGACAGAGGTGGACAACTGGACATACAGATAAGTGAGGCATGTAGAACTCCATCTAGCCATGATCAAAAAAAAAATCTACACCTAGACATATAATAGTCAAGATCCCAGAAACCCAACAGAAGAACAAAATCCTACAAGCAGTTAGAGAAAAGAAACAAATCACCTACAAGGGAAAGCCCATCAGAATCACAGCAGATTTCTCAACACAAACCCTCAAATCAAGGAGAGGCTGGAGTGAAGTATTTCAAGCCCTAAAAGAAAATAACTTCCAAGCTAGACTGTTGTATCCTACAAAATTATTTTTCAAAATTGATGGGTAAATTAGATAATGCCACAACAAAGAACACCTGAGAAATTTCATGAACACCAAACCAGCATTCCAAGCAATTCTAAACAATATCCTAGAAAAAGACAATGAAGGTCACAACTCCATGAGACCCAATAGAGGGAAGCCACCAGGCAAGGTAAGACACTAAAGGGAAAGGGGGGAAAATACAAAATAAAAGATCATGACAAGGATGAGTCAATATCTATCAATATTAATGGCCTCAATTCACCAATCAAAAGAAATAGATTGACAGAATGGATTAAGAAGCAAAATCCAGTAATATGCTGTATACAAGAAACACACCTAACTCAAAAGGAAATTCATAGGCTGAAAGTAAAAGGATGGAAAACAGTTCTCCACGTGACAGGAACCTGGAAAAAAGGAGGTGTAGCAATCTTATTTGCAGACAAAGTAGATTTCAAACAAAAACTAATTAAGAGAGACAAAGATGGTCACTACATCCTTGTGAAGGGAACAATCCAAGAGGAAGACATGACAATCATAAATATATATGCACCAAATA
>NW_004624782.1:6126302-6140615 GCF_000247695.1 Heterocephalus glaber
GAGGCCATACTCTTAAGTGAAATAAATAGGACACACGTGTAAATACCGAATAGTTTCTCTAATGTGAGAAACTGAAAGTGTAAATAAAGATTAAAATGAATAATTCATAATTTGAAATAGGAAAAGGTCCAAAGGTGCAGGGGTGGTGGGAGGGGAAGGGGAAAGGGAAGAAGGAAAAGGAAAAATTATGAGAAAAGAAAAAAAAAATGGAAATGAAATTTATGTAAATAGGGAAGGGTGGAGGGGGTAAAGGGTGCACAGGCAATGGGGAAAAAAATAAGAACTAAGATACATCATGTACAGGTACAAGCACCCAAAGATAAACGTAAACATATTGTATACCTAAAATGTACGAATGAAAGAGTAAAAAAAAAATAGAGAGGACACAAGAGAACATAGAGACTGGGAAGCAGGTCAGGAAGGCTTGGTTAGAGCCTGGAACAAAGATAAACAGACAGAAAGAGAGAAGGCATCCCACAGAGGGAGACGAAAAGGCAGGTGCAAACTCGGGAGTGGGAGTCTAGAGGTAGAGCTAGCCTCAGGTCTGTCTGGATTCAATTTCTCTGTCTCTTCGTTCTCCTTCTTTATCAACTCCATGCCCAGACATGATTTTGCAGACCCTTGAGTAGGAAAATAATTGCCCCAGCCTCAGCTTCTCAGATTCAAGACCAGCAATAAAAGGTGTATGCATCCCACTCTGAAATACCAGCAGCACTATGACGTTAGTGATTGGATCCAACTGAAATACCCTATTTCCAACTGAAATATCCCTACCCTGATGCACCTGGGACACACACCTGAGGAAGAATGTTGTGGGTCCACATAAACCACAAGAACTAAGGAATGGACAGAAGATCGATCGGAGAGAGTTAGCCAAGAAGAGGAGAAAAGACGATGGGCAGAAATGCACAGCCAATTTCAAAGATGCCATGTGCAGAACCAGGACTTTCACCAAACTGGTTTGGGCCTCAAGACCCAGCTGTTTTCACTGGCCCACCCTGCCTTCCTCTGCCACACAGTCAGATCAACAGGCTCTTAGGAAGGAACCACTCGTGCTCAACACCAGCAATTGTCACCACAAAATAACTCAGGACAGCACACAGTTAAATGCCAGACTTTGGCTACAGTTCACAGTAAGTGCCATGAGAGTTTAAGAAATTGAAAGATCGCTGTAACTAGATTTCCCTAAGGTCATGAGAGAAGAGCTGGATCTTACAATTAATTAAAATCTGCTCTGACCAAAGACAAGGGAAATGGGATTTCTAGGAAAGGACATGGGACAAGCCAAGAATAGGGTCATAAAGTGGCCATGATGGGGCATGTGATGAGACAGATGTGAATACAATGGACCTTAATGACAGCTGCAAGAAGGAAAGGCCACTGCACACAGCTGAGAAGGTGAGAGGTGGGAGGTGAACTGTTACTAACACCCACTGTATACCCTGAGGGGGGCAGGTGGTGAGTGGTTTCCTAAAGCCTCCCTGTCTTCCTAACTGGTCAGAAAAATTTGGAGATAAATTCTGGGCCAAGTCTGGATTCACGAAAACAACAACAACAACACAACCTTGATTAACTCAAGACTTCTACTACCTACCAAAAATCAGAGGGTGCTGGCATATTTGATCATCTTGAACTTCATTAATTGGAGAGTGATATCCCTGTAAGGCAGTGGTCTAACAATTGCACTTTGTGTTAGTCAGCTTTTCATCACTGTCACCAAATACCTGAGAAAAACAACTTAAAGGAGGAAAGGTTATTTTGGCTCACAGTTTCAATCCATGGTCAGCTGGCTCCAATACTGTTAGGCCTGCATGAATCAGAAACATCATGGCAGAAGGGCAGAGTGGAGAAAAGCTGCTCACCTCATGGCACCCAAGAAGTAGATAAGAGGGGAAAGACCAGAGAGGAATGATAAAGGACAAGTACAGTCCCCAAGGTCATGCCCACATGATTTACTTTCTTCAATGAGGACCCACCTAATAGCCAAGTGAGCTATGAACTCATCAATAGACTGATCGATGTCCCCACGATCTGACCACATCCCCAAAGTTCGACCTCTAAAGGTCACTCCACTGAGAACCAAGCCTTCAACACAATGAGCATCTAGGGTTCATTTTAGATCCAAACCACAACACACTCCGACCTACTCTTTGAAATCATCTGGGAAGCTGCAAAAAACTCCTCACTCCTGGGTTCTGTTTCTGATTTAATGGGTCTGGGAAGGGCTGGTATGAGTGGGTTGAGTGAAGCTAAGCAATGAGATTTTTTAAAAACACTCCCAGACTACTCAATCCAAAGCCAATCTTGAGAACCACTTTTCTACTCAATGGAAAGACAGTCTAGTAGTTCACAGACAAGCTCATGGAGAAGAGCAGTTCTCCCCTCCGCTGTGATTGCTGGAAGACCAAACCTACACTGCTGACAGCCCCTTGCAAGCACGGAGAGAACCTGGATGAAAATGAGCCAACACATAGCATGCTGCAGGAGCTGGGACAGATGGGCTCACAGGAGCCAAGCACACACAGCCGTTCCCAACTCTGCATTCAGTGACATCGTGTTGGCAATTTGAAATCAACCACGGCAGGAGCATTAACACCATGGAAATCAGCAAACACTCTAAATCAGTGCCTTTCTTTTTTCCAGAGGGCTGGGTGTTAAACATTTGCCAGCACATCACTGCCAATATGGCGGGGTGTGTGTGTGTGTGTGTGTTGGGAGAGGGGGTGTCAAGTCCTGATAATATTATTTGAGCTGCTAGATCAAACTACCCCTGAAACCAGATACTCTTGGACTTCCATTTTATTGCTTAAGCCAGATTAAATTGAATTTCATGATTTTGTAATCAAAAGAGCTCTGAAAGATGAAACCACGGCAGAGTCAAAGTCAAGTGGTAGCTGTGGTCACAAGGAGTTATATGTAAGCACAACAATCTGGGAGAGGCATGACTGAAAGAGCAGTTGTGTGGGGTACAGAAAGAAGCATAAACTTGAGTCATTTTTAGGTAAATGGATACACCTCGAGACCATAATGTTAAGTGAAATAAATGAGGCACACAAGTTTAAATATCACATTGTTTCTCTCATGTGAGACACCCAAGGAGTAAATAAGGAGCGAAGTGGAGGATAGATACTGGGAAGTAGGAAGGACATGGTAGGGTGACAAATGGGAAGGGAAACAAGGTAGGGTGAGCGGGGAGAGGAAGGAAGGCAAAGAGGATTTTACAAGAAAAGAATGGAAGAGGAAAAATGGGAACAAAGCTTTTATAAATGGGGGAGGGAAGAAGTGTTGAAGGGAGGGGAAGATAATGGAAAAAAAAGAATTAAGACATATTATCCACAGGCACAAATTCCCTATGATGAATGTGATCATTATGTATGGCAAATATGTACAAATAAAACTAAATTTTAAAAAATTATGTAGGGGTTATACACATAATTGTGTGGCACCAGAATCAAGATCTGTGAATTCATCTACTGCTAAGCTCTCCACAGCTGCAATGGGTGTGGAATCACCTAAATGCTACAAGAGTAGATTCTGCAAAGGCTCTTGTGAGTCTTGTATCCACTCACACTGTAAGTATGTATGCAGCACATGCCACGGATAATGCACAGAAAATGCCAGGCAAGGACCCTGCTCTTGTGAATTATACACTGCAGGGTGGAATACAGTCGGTGAACAAGTAAGGAAATAACAACTCTGACACTGTGAGATACTGATAAAGGCCATCTGAATAGAAAACACAAGGATGGAATTGTGAGAGGGCACAATGTAAGAGGAAGAGGTGCTAACATATGAATCAGCATGACAAGATAGATATTCACATGCAGACTTTTCAGAAAGGCATTCCAACAGAGGGGCAGCACCAGCAAAGACCCTGAGGGAGAAACCAGACTGGCAGATATGAGGAACAGCCCAAAGGCCAATGTGGCTGAGAGTGTGAGGGGCAGCATGGTAAGAGATGAGGTTGGAAATCTGGAAAGCACTGAAAACAAAACTTCAACAAAAATTCTGGATTGGAAAAGCATTCGGGAGTTTTAAACAGTGGAGTGACTGGATCTGATTTGTTTCTATGAGGTTCTGTATATGTCCCACTGAAGCCAGATATGTGTGCAGGAAGGCATCAGGCAGCCAGCTTTGGTAGACTGCTCTTCCTTGCAACCCAAAAAGCCGGCCTCAGAGAAAGCTACCTCAGCAGCTGCGAACAGGGAGTGGGAGTAGCAAGCCATGCCTGTGGATATACCCTGAAGCCTGCAGGAATTCAGGCTCCAGGATGCAAAGTTACCAACAGACCACTCAGAAGTAGGATAGGATCCTGCAACCAGCTAGCCCATGACTATCCTTCGCAGAAGCAGGCTAGTAATGATTTTCTTAGAAGGACTCATAAAGAGGAAGACAATGGAAATCTGAAATTTGCTATCTGTAAATTTAAAGGTTGTCAACAACCTATTCTAAAAGTGAATTTTAGGTTCATTTTTTAAATCCTGGAGGCATTTTTCCAAAACAAAAATGCAATAAGGAGGGTGATGGTCTCAGAACACCCCACAGGAATCCATTCACCTCTAAAGGCATCTGGGGCTTCAATGACTTTTTTCACTCTTTTCCTCACTGACGAACTCACAGTTTTATAAACAATTTCCTGTCAAAAGAGTAAAGGAACCTTCAAATAGGATTTGGGGAGCTAGAAGACATTTTAATGTCCATCCCCTACATCAGGAGCCAAGGATACCATAGGTCCAGAAGGGATTCTCTCTTTCTTTAGTCTCTTCCTGTCCTAGGTCCTCCAATTCCAAGACACTTGGAGCCACTACAGCCCAGCCAGGGCATAGCCAAAGATTTCAAACACTGAGGAAGCAACAAGCTGGGGTTAAGGAGTGAATGCCACTTAGAAAACAGATGACATCACTTGAAACTAGATAAAAATCCTTCCAAGAGGGCTAGTGTGCAACTTAAGAGAGAGTTGCTTTTATAAAACTATTTTTAAATTGACAAAATAATTGCACACATTCTAGTATCCCTAAGAAAAACTAAGGCATTTAGCACCCTTCCCCTGAAACACTCCTTTTGTGGTCCCAAGACTCTGGCCAAATCAAGAGAACACTGTAAGCAGACAGAGACAGGACTGCCCAGATAAAAAGCACCTGAAGGACACTGGGAACTGGACAAACTAGTTCTATCTGTAGAACCTATCTTCATGCCCACAGGCTAAGTCCTTGAAATGTTGGTCATACGATGGAGCAGTGCAAGCCAATGATATCACCGCTTATGTAGTTCAATCTATAAAACCCTCTCTCTGTCGTAACTGGGTGCTATAGCCAGCCAGCTGCCAACAGACACTCTTGACTACTTTCTGGTGAATGCTTGTCCAGCCCGTTACCGCCTCCCAAAGGGTACTACTGTTAAGTATGCACCTCTCGTGGACTTCCTGGGTGACACCTGTAGAGTTCGCATCCCTCATGATTTGCCAAGCAGGGCTGTGTTGGGTGTGCACCTCTCCTGAAAATTTCCCTGAATGGTGCCATTGCTGAGTGTGCACCCTTTGTGCATCTTCAAGTAGAGGTACTGAACTCCTACTTGCTTCTCCTGGACCTCCTTCCCTGTTAGCATCAACTGACCCTATATCCTTTTCAGTAAATCACCTTATCTATCAAAACCTGGCTCTAGGTACTTTTTTCAGTCTCTCAACAACCTACTCCACTGCCCCTGCATCACTGGGCTATGGACAACATTTTTGAGGTCTAATCTGATAATCTGATACATGTGTGCAATGTGATCAACCCAGGAGAAAGGGCTGCCTTTGAATAAGGCTGCTTCATGGGGCATGGACACAGCTGGTGCTCATTGTCAGTTGTGAAGAGGAGCGAACTGCAGGACTCAGTAAGCAACAACAGGGCATTTGGTACCTGCGACACTTGGTTTTCCTAAAAACCTTGTGCTAAAGGAGGACTTGCAGGTATGGTGGCATTATCTTAAATTACACAGTAAGAAAGAGCAGTAAGGGGGAGCACTAGTCCACCCATGTGGACTGGTGGAATATGCTTAATTATCTCCACTCCAATTGATTTAAGAGCTATTTCTGTTTTTGGTTTTTTTTGGTACCAGGGATCGAACTCAGAGACCTTGCACTTGCAAGGCAGGCGGCGGAACCACTGAGCTAAATCCCCGGCCCCTAAGAGCTGTTTCAAGAGCATCCTGAAAAGGCCCACAACCAGCTTTGGCTCAGAGCATTCAAGCTGAATCTGAGGAAATGGAACTTTAGCTACCATAAGAAACCCTTCTGTACACTGTAGGCTCCGTGTGTGCATTTGGGGAGGATCTCGCCAAGAATCCTCACCCAGAAATGTATTTCACAGTGTTGAAGTTTTTAAATCAAAAGCAATCCCAAACCAGAAATGGTGAGGTATGCCTGCATTCCAGCACTGGGGAGGCTGAGGCAAAAGGGTGGCAAGTTCAAGGTTGACCTGGGCTACAGTGTGAGACCTTGACTCAAAAAAACCAAAAACAAACCAAGATAAGCAGTGCTTCTTTTTTCCTCGATTTAACTTTTTTAATGTACCAAATCAAAGCTCTGTAAGTAAAATGTAGATTTCACAAAAGGCACAGCCCTTGCACCACACAGCTTAGAGCCATGTGTCAAGACGTACAAATCTAGAGCCCTATCACCAAGCCGCTGAAACAACTCCAAGAGACAGGACCTGCAAAGAGGCATATTGAATAGTGTTCCCAGGCAACTCATCTTCACATTAAAGTTTAAGAACCTTATAATGCAAAGAACCAGAATTTGGAGAGAGATAGCAAAGGTTTCTTCGATGCTAGATATATGCACAAGCCCTGCTGGCTCTCAGGAGCTTCCAATTAAAAAAACCCTTTAAAATAGAGGGAAAATACCTAACTCATCACAGTTACTGTGTCAGATGAATGTACACTTAAACGTACTTGGAAAGGGTAAAGGGCTAGACAAATATTATTCATTCAAAATACGCACTGAAGGGCTAGGGACATAGCTCTCTGATAAAGTACTTGCCTAGCATGCACTAAGCTATGGGTTCAATCCCCACCACTGCCAAAACAAGTGTGTCACTGGGTAACAAGACAAAAAACAAAAAGTTAGAAGAGCAAAACATACATATGTGTACAATGAAATGAATTGAGGGCCACAATAGTACGGTCTGTACCAAAGGGGCAATAGGTCCAGGGAGGAAGCTATGATTAATGAGGTACTGATAGGCCCCAGATCGTCACAGCAACAAACCAAACATGAATGCAGCAAGGCACAAGATCAAAAAAGGCACTGCCAGTGTGTTCAGCCTTGTCACACAGCAACCTCATGAAATACACAAGCCTCAAAGAAAATTCAAGTCTTCATGAAAGCCATATCCAGACTCTAATCCTATCTCCAATGCATTAAAAACAAACAAACACCTATTCATTACACACTGGGTGCCACAGCTGTGAACTTCCTTCACTGTTTCAGTAAACCCCACAATGACTGAATGACACTGATGTGATGCTTCCTCATATAGATCAAAAAGAGCTCCAGGCCAAGGGAGCCTGAACTCAAGGGCAGACCTACAACTGTGGAGCATCTACCTTTTGTTAGAACACCCACATCCCAGGAGTTCATCCTTTTTAAAGAAATTTCTATTATGGTCAGTCAGCTGAGACCTCAAGACACTCAGCCAAGTTAAATATCCTTTTGTCATGCTGACCTGAAGGACATTTTAGGAGAATCAGGGCAGCGAGACACACAGCAGCACCTTGTTAGAGATATCTGTCAAGTAAGTGTTTACTCTTCTGTTTACTTGTGTTTCTGATTAATAATATGAATGCTAATCAGCTAAACTGTATTCAGTACTTAATTCCCTGATAGGCATTATGCTAAGATGTCTATATAGATTGCCTCACCAGGTAGGTGCTGTTAACTAACCCCATTTTACAGATAAGAAAATGGAGGCACAGGAGTTAAGAAACTTAAACCATTCATTCCGCTGTTCTGCCACTCTGGCCACTAGCCTCACCTGATTTGACTTAGTCATGTCACAAGACTCCTCCCTACCACACAAGTGTCTCAAGATTTCTACACATAAAATTTCCTAAGTACACAAATGATATGACTATTGGTAATATAATTTTAGCAATCTTACAATATTAGTTTTCATTTAGTAAAATACATAAGGCTTTTTATCTAATAAATTTCCTGGAATCCTTTCCAGCACCATTTTTCTAATTCATGTACATATGTGCTCATCCCCTGGTGAGTGCTCTCCCCTCCCCACCTAGACTCAGTCTCCTCACCTTCGGCTGTTTGACCTTCTCTTTTCAGCATCTGGACAGCTCCTACATATTTCTTCAGCTGGACCTTAAGCACCTCGTTTTCTCTGCAGGTACAAGAATGTTAAAAAAAACATATTTAAAACTTGGCAAGTTAGGCCTGAAGAGGGGAAGGGGAGAAGTCTATGTAAAGAAAAGCACATGGTGTGCATCTTATAAATATTAATATATTCTCATATTTCAGAGATCATCACTGAAGAAAGCCAGGTCACCAAGGATGTGTTTGTGGGATACCTTTAAGAATTTTCCTTTCACAAAGGGACTAACTGGTTCCACTACCTACAGATTTAGAACACAACCACATGCTGTACTCAGGCTGTTTGACTCTACCAATCTTTAAGTGCCTATTCAGTAACAGGCATTCCGCAATGGTATCTCCATTTTCAGGGGCATACTAAGCAGCCACTGTGCACTTACCTAGGGAATATTTTTATCAACTATCACATGTGTTAAACACCATTTGCCAAGCATCATGTCAAATGCTTATACATCATCTCACTAACTCTTTCCCAGATACTGACACAACTCCCATTTTATAGCTGAGTAAACTAAAGCATAAAAAGAAGCAAATCAGAGGACCAAATCCCCCACCCGAACCCCACATAAGATTATACCATGAAACACAAAACCCAGACTAAAACAAGAGCCTGCCTCCTGACTCCACTTCCCAGGCACACTGGCTGAGGATGAAACATGAGGATCAGAAGAAAACTATCATTTGTTGAGTATTTTTCCACATAGCTTAGACTTCACATGATCACTGAGTCATGCATGGCTGCCTGCATTCACCCTTCCTTCATTAGGTAGAAACATACAGGGAAGGAGATGAACAGATAGGCTCTCTGACCAGGATCACATGGCCAAGGTCACCAGAAAGACACAATGCCAAGATCTGAACCCTTGTGTTTCTTCCCCCTAAGACTCAAAAGAGCTTTTCTCTCTTTGGGAATTCAAATTTGATCTTTCACAAGCTATCCCTAAGAGAGGTGCCTCCCCTAAATTCGGTTTCTGCCCTGCCACTTTCTACTTCAGTTCTTTTGCTTCAGTTCCTTTAAACAAGCTGGAATATTTTGTCTTTCCTCACAATGAAAACAGCTCGACAGGGTTTCTTCTGTGATTACCTGGGGTGGGGTTGGGGGGACTCATTGCAAAATACTCAGTGGAACATACTTAAGAAGTAAAAATCAGCGAAAACCCAATACCTTTCAATAAATCTCTAATGGGTTTTTATATCTGCCCTATCACATTCCTCTCTTGGTACATGTTATCATTTGTATCTAGATGTCCCCCAAATCCTCATGCAGTCAGAGATGGCTGGATCTAGCCTGTGTGATTACTAAATTAGTCCACTGATTGGCTTGGCATAGTTCTGCTGGGATTGAGGATGTGATGCCAGGATTAAGGGTGTAAGTGTTACCTGCCCTAAGGGTGGGTAGCCTGGATAAGATATAAGGGACCAATGAGGGTTGTTGATCGATTGCTTACTTTTGCCCACCATGAACTGTTTCTCCTCTGCAACGCCCCTCTGCCATCCCACCCTGCCTTGGAGTCAGCTAACTATGGACTGAAACCTCTATAAACTGTGAGCCAATAAACCTGTCCTCCTTTAACTTTGAGTGTTGGGTAAGTACACACATACAATCTAAATATAATTTTCCATGGATGAAACATCCTTCACACTCTTTAATATTTTTAGTTTGTTTGAGATCTTATTCCCTAGTTTACTGATCCACTCACTGGTGCCCCAAAAGAATCAAATGCAAAAGCCTGGTAAGTACATGTCATGTCTCACTTTACCAAAGTAGGATCATATTATAAATTCTTCTGTAACTAAGTTGTCTCGTTTAACAATGCACACCAGAGAGCCACTAACTCAGTCTACTAACAGATGGTTTACATAAGCAACATATTTACTTAGCTGAAAAACTTGGGGGAGGGAGGCCTGGGACTCAATCTATTGTCTGTTTTCAATGCACCTAACTATAACTCAGCCTTCAAAAACAGTATTTTCTCTGAATTTTTGCTTCTCTGCACTATATTTTGGAAGAAAGAATATCAGGATCAAATGCAGACACTGCTGTACACTTAGGTATCATCTGAGAACTCTACTTTCATCCTGGAACCTTTACAGAAAGTAAACCATAAAGGAGCCCCTTCCTCCTAAACAGCCTGTAGTGGACATTTCTATAGATGTCTGCACTTTTTTCATCTGTGATGGGAATAGCAAATGTTTAAAACTAAATAACTAACAGGTTCTAAAAAGGGTTGTGGGCGGGAAAACCTTCCCCAGTGTACACAGATTGTACAGCATGTCTGCTCAGAAACCTTTACTGGTAACCTCATCACCCATCCGACCTGCTCCCAATTATATGTGGATTCAAGTCACAGAATATCTCATGATTAGAAAAAGAAAGTGCTTGATATACTCTTCTATATGGCATAACTTGAGCAAGAGTTGGCTCAATAGGCAGGCCCCACTCAGACCAGCTGCCAGGTGCACTGTGCCCATGTTCAGCTGCCAGCCTCCTCTCAGCTGTGCTCAGTACACAGCTTCTACTTCCTTGTTCATCTTCAACTCTGTGGCCAGCATGAAAATGTTTCGGGTAGCTGCTCTTTTTTCTAGTTTGAATCAAGCTTTTAATAGTGTGTTAAGATTCCATCTAAAAAGTATACCTAACACAATTCCAAGGGTTGTGATATAACTGTGATTTCTATCAAAATGATGAGAAACTGCAGTGAATATATCAAACCATTGCATGAACACCTTTAGGAGCTATAAATTCACCCCAGCCAACTTTGTTCCAATGAACGTGTTTGCCTTTGTGGGAAATTAACACTTTCAGGATAACTTGAAGTCCCTCCTGAATAAAACTCAAACACATGGCCAGTACACTGACCACTCCAACAGGCACTAAGCTCCAGACTACTAGAAAGGACCAGGATCTTTTTCATATTTAATTTATATTTTTAAATAATTATAGATTTATAGGAAGTTACAAATATAATAATACAAGGACTTGTATACTTGAGCCCAGTTTCTCCCAATGGTCACATCTTTCATAAATACAGGGCAATGTCACAACTGAAAACAAAAACAAAACACACGAGTACGATGTGTGTCTGTGATTAGACTGGTTCCATTACTGTGCCTGACGCTCATAATAATCCCTCGCCACAGTGTGTCTAGGATCATACACGGACTTCAGTGACCACAGCAGTCACACAGCTATGCCAAAGAGGAAAGCAAATCAGGAACGCAACTTAGGAAATGGCAAACTAGAAAGTTCTTATCTCCTGCCACAGCTTGACTTTTCAATGCTTCCCCCGAGTCTTGATGCTATGGGGGGCGGGGGGTGATGGAAGCTTTAAAAGGTAGGGCCTAGTGGGAAGTCTTGCCCACTGGGCAGTGCCCTTGAAGTGCCCTTACTGAGAGCTAAGCACCTTCCTCCTCCTTTTTCACCTCCTGGCCCTCAGGTGAGCAGCTTTGCTGGTCGTGCACTCCCACCAGTCTATGCTGCCTCGCCTGGGGCCCAAGAGCAAGAGGCCAGCCACACATAGACTAAAACCTCCAAAACTTTTTCTTTATAAGTTGACTACTTTAGATACTTGTTATAATAACAGAAAGCTGACTAACATCTGCCTCATCCCTTTTTTGTTTGTTTGTTTAGCCTGTTACTAGCCTAAGAAAATAACTCTTAGACTTTGAATGATTAATTTGCACCCAGCTAAGAGGACTTTAATTTACAGAGAAACCATATCGAAGTTATTATTCTTATCACTACATAGATCTCTATCAAAATTGTCAACTAAAAATGCCTTTTTACTTGACACCTGTTGAGTGTAATGGAACTGATCAATCCATTAAATGTACCCTAAGTATGAAAGGCTTCAGAAACTGAGTTTGTGTGTGACATAAGAATGACTTAGGCCCACTAATTTAGAGACCTTCTACGCCAGCACAAGTCACATCACCAGTAAGGCTATCCAAAATGCTAAGGAAAGAAGGACCCTTAGATTTTTTAGGATTTTTAGAAAATTTACATATATCTATCGAGATATTTTCAGGATGAGACCCAAGTACATTTTAATTTAATATATGTACCTTATTATTCACATAGCCTGGAGGTGGTTTTTAAAATATTTTTAGTGGACTTGTGTTTTTATTTTACTGTACATGAAAGTGAAGGCAAGGGTGCTCTATCGCTATTCTACATCCCCAGTCCTTTTTATTTTTTTACTTTGACACATATTCTCACTAAATTGCCAAGGCTGAACTTGTGATCTGCCTGCTCAACCTCCTGAACTACTGGGTTTAGGGCACCCAACTATGTACCCATCACATGAGTCAGGTGTGGAATTTTCCATTTGTGGGTGTTAAGGTTTAGATCTAAACTGTTTGCCAGAAGTCTCACATTTGGAGGTAGGCCCTGCTCAGAAAGAGCAGGTCACTGCAGGTGTAACTTGGAAGGGTGTCTTCTCATCCCCTGTTCCTCGCTTCTCTCTCTGCCTCCTGACCACCAGGTCATGAACAGCTTTCCTCCAACAGGCCCTTCCACCATGCTGCCTTGGAGCTGACCAAACATGGACTAAACCCACTGGGAACTGTGAAGCAAAATAAACTTCTCCTCCCTGAAGTTGTGTGAGGTATTCTGTCCCAGCAATGGGAAAGTGGCTAATATAGTGGTATCATGTTGGTGCTCAAAAAAGTTCCAGTTTTGGAGCATTTCAGACTCAGGGAACCATAAGCAAAAATCATTTTAGGACTAGGCATGATACAAAGCTATAATCTCAGCACTTAGGAGCTGTGGCAGGAGGATCACTGCAAGTTCAAGGCCAGCCTGGGCTACATAGTAAGTTCAAGCACAGCCTGAACTACACAGTGAGACCCTCTCTCAATAAAAGAAAAAAAAGAATCATTTTAGGACATTTCAGCAAAATGATCCCAGTCAAGATTGATTTGCTCAGCTTTCTATCAGAAACAAACCTCACTTTGCAGCATTCCTGTGTAAATTCAGTGCCACGAGAAATCATGAAAGCAATGGACTACTTATGGTGTCCTTCTTGACAGCCTAATTTAACTCTAATCAAAAAACCAGCTTAGAGCCCAGAGGTAGGCGCCTCTGGGCCGCCATACCACCTCTCCCAGCCCAGAAGAAGGGGCTTTCAGGCTGCCATTCCACCACTCCCACTGCAGAGGAAGGGGCCTCCTGGCCGCCATTCCACTGTTCCCAGTACAGAGGAGGTGAGCCGAGCGGGCGCCAACAGCAAACCCACCATTGTCAAAATGAAAAGACACATAAATAAGTCTCAAAACTAGACATCCAGATCACCTACAGCAACCCCAAAGGGAAATGAGATGGAACACTCTAATACTCAGCCACCTGAACTCCCTGAACTGGCAACAAAAGAGGATCTGGAAAAAATGAAATCAAAATGATTTCTCAGATAACAGAAGAGATTGTGCTCATAGCACAAGACATGATTGACAAATCTAGAGAGGAGCTGAGGAACACGATGGAATCACAACATAGGAAACAAATGGAATTCATAAAACAGATGCAAACAGATTTCCAGGACATTAAAAACTCCATTGAAAGTCTACACAACAGAAAGAACCAATATGAGGACAGAATTTCAGATATAGATGATAAGATTGCTATTAGTGACCAGGAAAAGAAAAATTGCTTTAAAATTGTAAGGAACCATGAGAAATAAATCCAGCAGCTGCTAGACGATGCAAAGAAGAATAACATAAGACTGACTGGAGTCAAGGAAGAAACAGGAAAGAGTGCAGATGACATTAAAAACAAAAACTGTTCACAGAAATAATGGCAGAAAACTTCCCAAGGAGGGGAAAAGAACTTGACATACAGATAAGTGAGGCATATACGACTCCAACTAGCCTTGATCAAAAAAAAATCTACACATAGGCATATAATTGTTAAGATTCCAGAAAACCAAAAGAAGAACGAAGTTTTACAAACA
>NW_004624782.1:6143845-6202002 GCF_000247695.1 Heterocephalus glaber
AAACATTTTATGAACAAAACCTCAGTTGCCTGTGAACTAGCACAAACAATCAACAAGTGGGATCTCTTATTAAAAAGCTTCTGCACAGCAAGAGAAACCATCAGTTGCTGCATAATAAGTTACCTCCAATTTAGCAGATTAAAAGAATACATTTGCCTCCTTATAATCTATGGGTCTGGAGTTTGGGACAGCTTAGCTGGTGCCTCTGGCTCAGGGGCTCAAGAGGATGTAGTCAGGTATCAGACAAAGCTACAGTCATTTCAGGGTTTAACTGGGGCTGGAAAATCTGCTTCCAGGCTCCCCATGTGTGGGTGCTGGAAGGCTGCTTACTCTTTGCTAGGTGAACCTCTTCATAGGTTGCCTGGATATCTTCAGGATATGGAAACAGAGACTAAGAATTGGCTGTCTCTTCAATCCCCGGTCCAAAAAAAAAATTACAAAGAATTGGCTGTCTCCATCCACATTTTTCTGTGAGTAACAGTAGACAGTGAGGAGATAACCTTGGGCTGGCTCTCAAAACTGCTCCCCTCACCCCTTCTGGTTTGAACATCCTGAGTTACTCCTAAACTATGAGTTGTAAATTACCCTGATGCATTGTATGACCTTGTACCCTTAGCAACAAGCCCACTAACCAGTTAACTGCAGGTTCTCTGGGTGGATGGATACAGCCCCTACCCCACAAACATTGACTGGATATCTGATGATATTTGGTTAAGTTTTTAAGTGTGATACTGGTTTTAGGATTAGGCTTATAAAAGGATTCCTTGCTATTTAGAGGTATATCCTCGAAATTCTATGGATGATATTCTGTGCTTGGGATTCACTTCAAAATAAGATGAGGTCATGGAAGGGGGCATTAGTAGTGAGGATGGAAAGGAAACAAGATTGGCAGAGTTGGAGACTTGTGTAGTACGTACATACGATACTGTTCAGTCTGATTTTGTGTGTATTTTTAATGTCCACAAAATTTTTTTAAAAAAACAAAAACCCAGCACACCCAGGCAAGCTAGCTAGATAACCTAGAATGCAGAGCAGAGTTACCTCTTGGTAGATGGTCTCCTATGATATTCTGATTTGGTGGCTGAAAGTGAAATAGAATCTTACTATTCATGTACCAAGTATTTATTCAATGCCAGACAATGATCTAGGTGCTGGAAATGCATAAATAAACAAAAAGAACAAAATTACCCAGCGTCATGGAGCTCCACTTATTTCCCAATTTTTTAAATTTTATTTTTCTGTTTGACTAGACACAGGGTACAACATCTAAAAAGTATAATAAGATTCTATGTGGATGGAGACAGCCCCTACCCCATAAAACAGAGCTTCTGCCCCATATTCAGAGGTCACCCAGCTCTGGACCCCCCCACCCTCTGGAGTGATTTTATGCTGCTTCTGCAATAAATTTCCTTTCACTGTGCTGTAATAAATTTACTTTCACTCTGCACCATGACTTCTGACTCGTCTTCCTCTTTCTATGTTGAGGAGAGAGACAACCCCAGGAAAGTTTGAGAGTGAGCTTGCGACCCCAGACCCACCAGATGCAACAAGTTATGAAAAGACCATGACATCTATCTTGGATACTCTGGCTTGTGAACTCTCTCTCTCTTAGTCTCTGTTTCCATATCCTGAAGATACCCAGGCAACCTATGAAGAGGTTCACCTAGCAAAGAGTAAGCAGTCTTCCAGCACCCACACATGGGGAGCCTGGAAGCAGATTTTCCAGCCCCAGTTAAACCCTGAAATGACTGTAGCTTTGTCTGATACCTGACTACATCCTCTTGAGCCCCTGAGCCAGAGGCACCAGCTAAGCTGTCCCAAACTCCAGACCCATAGATTATAAGGAGGCAAATGTATTCTTTTAATCTGCTAAATTGGGGGTAACTTATTATGCAGCAACTGATCAACACAGTTTTATAATATTAGAACTAATCCTCACAACAACTCTACGAGGTATTTTATTCCCAATGTTGAGTCTAGGAGCAGTAAGAATTCCAGAAAAGTCAAATAACTTGCCCAAAGTAACTAACCTTCCCTGACCCTCCACGTCTTGTTTGTCAAAGTGATGGTAAAAGTCCAAGTAATTTCATATCTAGCCAAATGTGCACATGATAAATGTCCCTCCCTGCACTTCACTTTATCCCTAAACAATGGGAGAATACCAAGGACCTCAAAGGATAGCTGCAAAAGTACACAATTCAACAAAGACTTCTCTGAAACCGAGCACATAGCAGTGCCAATGCTGATTATGCGGTAGACTATGAAAGCTTTTCTGGAAGGTAACAAGCAAGGCAAGACCTGAATGAAGTAAAGACACAGCCATTTCCAAGTGGGAACAATGGTCTGGCTGTGCAGGGATTGGTAAAAATGCAGATTCTGATTCAGAGGGGCTGGGAGTGCTGGGGCTTAGCATTTATCACAGGGTCCCAGCCATTTGCCAGTACCAAGGTTCAGGTGAGGAAAGAGCCCCTGAAGCCAGAACAAGGAGCTCACGTGTTATTCATGGCATAACAGGGACAGCTAATGAAAGCTGTTATGTGGAGAAAACGGAGTAGAGGTAGAACTAGCAGACCAGAAGGCCAGCAGTCCATGCAAGAAGAGATCGGAGCAAGGACTAGGAAGACTGGGGTGGTGGCCAGGGAGATAAATGTATGCAGATATTCATCTGTAGGATTCCAGAAAGCCTTGCCAACTCCTCCTCCAGCGCCCAGCCCCAAATATGCCTGCTGGCCACCCTGCAGCTTTCTTAAAAGCATCAGGAAAGAAAGCAAATCATTGAGTAGGTGGTAAGTACCTCTCACACAGCTGCCAATGACTGCAATAATTAATGTTTGTAAGTCAAAGCAATTATGTCTGCCCCAATGTCAGAATAAACAACTAGCAACCCCAGACACAACCACTCAAAGGATAATTACTCAAAACAAAACTAAAGAACCTGTTAATGTGCATTTGGTAATTTACAGGCATCAAAACATTACAATAAGATACATCTATAGGAATTTTGGTTTCCCTAGCGAGACTAAAGGTTGGCTTGCAGATATATTGGTCCCCCCACAACCTAGACAGGCTTCCACTGAAGTCTGACATTTGAACACCCCTCCCTTGTGCTCATCCTCCCATCTAAACTGTGAGAATCTAGAAGACAGAGTGGCCATGTCTTTTTATCTCTATTTAGTCCTCATAGCCATAGAATACATGTATGTACAGTAGTTCCTTGGTATTCCCAGGATTAATTTCAGGACCTCCCAAGAATACCAAAATCATAGATGCTTAGGTCTCTTATACAGGATGACACAGTACAAATATTCGCATATATCCTGCACACATCCTACTACATTCTTCATCTCTAGATGACTTACAATACCTAATACAATCTAAATGGTATGTAAATAGTCGCTTTGTGTATTGTTTAGGTAAGTGTGTCCATGTTCAGCATAGACACAACCATCCTAGGTCTCTGTGGATGTGGAATCGTGGGACACAGAGGGCCAACTATGTTACCATTGTCAGCATTTGACCAAATGAGGAAATAGAGGCTCAGCACAGCTGGTGATTGGCCAAGGTCCCCCAGACAAGGAACTGAGATTGGTATCTAGGCAACTGCAAATTTTGCTCCTTCCAGCACTAGGCCACATCTTTCCAGACGTGGTCAGAAGTCAGAGGATCTCTTCTTCAACGCATTCAGCAGAGGAGCCTATTCACAAAGCAGATCTCCCCACAACCCTATTCTTCTCTGCCTAAACAAGTTCAGTCCAGAGCATTAGAGATCAGTTACTCAAAGGTGGACAGATCAAACAATTGAATGCATTACAGACAACTGGAGCCAGCCTTCTTGCTGCTGAAGAGAATGACAAATATGAACAACAAGAAAATGGGAAGTCAACACAGTAATGCTGGATCAAAACTTAAAGGATTACTGTGAACTCGTGAGGATATCTCCAAAGGACACAACAGGGTTCTCACTGCGTAAATCTGGGGCAATCTGGGCAACAAAATAGTGGTAGCAGTGGATTATGAGATACTAAGTAAAATAGTAACTAAGTAAAGATACTAAGTAAAGATACTAATAGTAACTAACTAAGATACTAATTAAAATAACCACATGAATTTATAAGCTAATAAATGGAAAGTTTAATGCATAACAGGATATTTATGGCTCCAAAACTTCAAAAAAAATCCCCCACAAAATTCTTATTATTTGTAAAGAGGAAAGGACTAACTTCATAGTGGAGAAGACTAAAGTTAATATCATTAGGGATAGAACAAACTGAAGTCATGCATCCCCTGCTAGGATGCACTGAGAACATGTATCACCTTTGATATTCTTGCCCAAGATGCATGATCTGAATCTAATCATGAGGAAACATCCAACAAACCAAATGGAGGGACATTAGGCAAAATCAACTGGCTGAAATCTTCAAAAAGGCCAAGGTCATGAAAGTGAAGGAGAGAGAGGCTGAGCCTAAAAAGACATGCCAGTTACATGTGATGGGTCGTACGTGTCTCGATCATTTTGCAAGATAGGACGCTGTTGGGACAAGCGGTGAAAGATGGGTGGAATGTGTCAGTGTTGATCTTTCTAATTTTGACTGTTGCATTGCAGTCACGAAGAAGAATGTTTTGCTTTAAGGAAACACCCACTGACATACTCAGAGTGAGAATAAGAAAAGTAAAACACAGGTGCCCAGGTGGCTCTCAGCTAATCACATTCCCTAGGAGGGACCTAGTATCTACAATTTAACCAGCCTCCGGGACATTTCGGGCCACACTCAAGTCCAGCACTACTCACCTCTCTGTGTCTCCTACCACACCACAATGGTAACAAAGGTCTAAACAAAAACAATAATCCTTCTTATACCACTGTTCAGAAAATAATGGCGCTTGTCCATGTACAGGAAGCCAGAGTACTTTTCTCTTCCTTCCAGTAGTTTTCTCAAATAGGACAGGACTCAACAATCAGGGGACTCAAGTTTCAGAAATCCTAATTTCTCCTTGGCTTGAGTTATAGAGCATCTTATCTCTGCCAGATTTTTTTGTTTCCCTTTTCTGAGGAGGGGAAATTTAAGCCTGTAAAAAAATTGGTTTGGTCTTTAGTGATCTTTCCCCTGCTCCATTCTTTCCCTATTTCTTTTCTACATCCCATCTCATTACCCACCTGGTAAATCCCACTCAGAAGATCATTCGGGACCCTACATTTCAAATCCACAGCCAAGGAAACAGCACCAACAACTTCAGCAATTCACAAAAGGTAATTAATTGCAGATGACACACACACACTCTCAAAACATCCTGAGCCCAATAGGAAAAATCACAGGGTTCCAAACACAATAGCTGGAATCACACTTGTCATTTCACTCACTTAAAACTCACATAAGTTACTTCTCAGGGCATTTGTTTGCCCAAATGACAGCTCTCTATGTCATTAAAAAAAAGTGTTTGCTTTGAGATCAGACAGGCCTGATGTGAATGTTCCTTGTGGTTGTGACCTTAGGCATGCAACTTACCTTCTTTGAGCCTCAATTTATCACTTACAAAATGAGATGATAAAAGTACCTACTTCAGAAACTACAGAAAGACTTAACTGTGCGTATATAAACAGAAATATACATAATGTCTGGCATATGATAAGTACTGAATATTAGCTATTATTTATAATCATCATTATTTATAAATTGCAAATCAGGGCTCCACTGTCATTACATCCCAAACCAAAGAGGTTTGTTTTCTCCTGGGGAGCAAAAAGCTTTTCCCTAAAAGCTTGGAATTCCAGGTCAAGTATCAAATATTGAGTCTTCCTTCCTCAACAAAATCCTATGCATGGCTGACTCAATCTCAACTCCTCAGAAAAGGTTTGTCCAGTTTCCCCAGGTTTGTTCATGTGCTTGTCCTAAGTGCATCCCCTGGGTGAATCCCCTCTAGGGACGTAGCATTTCCCAAACTAACTGGAAGTGAAGAAGCCGCTCCCTGAACTCACCTTCTTGGGAGTTAGTTCTGGACATTCTAAGGCACCCACATGACAATTTACCTTTGGGAAGAGTGAATATAAATAAAATCACCGCTGCAGAGGCATAAATAGAAGAGTGCCAAAAAAAAATTTTTAAGAAGGAATAAGCAAGAGAAACAGATATAAAATGCCAAATTGTTTCCAATGGGCTCCAGAAGAATACAGAGAAGAAAATGGTGCAGAGATTTCGAGTTACAGGCTTAGAGGAGCTAAAGGCTAGGTGAGGTGACTCACAGAAGACATGCTATCCTATGAGAAGCCAGGGCTATGGTGAAGTAAAGCATGTGCTCGTCCAAAGACAGTGTCCACAACTCACACCAGGCCATGGACACCCAGCCCAAGGCGGCCAGATCTGGAAATTTTTCAAGTGCAGCTGCAAGCCTGGAGTTCCCTATGAAGCATAAAGATCTTTAAACATGGATCCATCATTTTTTTTATTCATTAAGTTTATTGGTACATTTTAGGTATACAATATAATGACATTCATCATTGGAAATTTGGGCCTTTACGTAATATATCTTGGTTCTTATTTTTTCCCCATTCCCCTGCCCTCTCTTCAATCCCTCCATCCCTTCCAATTTACAAAGACTTTATTTCCATTTTTTCCTTTTCTTATATAAATTCCATTCCTTTCTTTCCATTCCTCAACCCCTCCCACTTCCCCTTTGCCCCATTTCTTCCTATTACACATTATCTATTATGCCTTTTGATCCTTATCTACACTTTCAGTTTCTCACATCAGAGAAACGATTTGGTATTTGCACTTGTGTCCTATTTATTTTACTTAAAAGTATTGCCTCAATGTGCATCCATTTAGCTATAAATGTCTCTAGTTTCTCATTCTTTATGGCTGAGTAGTGCTCCATTTTAAAAAAAATTTTTTCTTTATCCAGTCTCCAGCTGATGGGCATTTGGGCTGTTTCCAAGTTTTAGCTATTACAAACTGTGCCATTATAAACATGAGTGCACATATAACGCTGTATATGATTCTTTTAATTCTTATAGGAAGATACCCAGCAAGGGAATAGCTGGGTCAAATGGGACCTCTAATCCTAGTTTTTTGAGGTATCTCCATACTGATTTCCACAGTGGTTGCACCAGTCTACACTCCCACCAACATTGGAGAAGGGTTCCTTTTTCCCCCACAACCCCGCCAGCATTTGTTATTGGTTGATTTCTTGATAGCAGCCATTCTTTCTGGGGTGTTATTGGTTGATTTCTTGATAGCAGCCATTCTTTCTGGGGTGAGGTGGAATCTCAGCATTGTTTTTCATTAGCATCTCTTGAATGACCAGTGATGTTGAACATATTTTCATATATTTCATTTGCTGTTTTTACTTCTTTGCCTGACAAATGTCTGCCCATTTCTGATGCCCATTTTTGGACTGGGTTTTAATTTAGGAGGTCTGATTTTTTTTTAAGTTCTTTGTATATTCTAGATAGTAGACCTCTGTCTGAGGAACAGCTGATAAAAATTTTTTCCCACATTGTAGGTTGTCTCTTCGCTCTGGTGGTGGTTTCTCTTGCTGTGCAGAAGCTTTTTAATAAGATGAGATCCCAGTTGTTGATTCTTTGTGCTAGTTCATGTGCGACTGAGGTTTTGTTCATGAAATCTTTTCCTACACCAATGTCTTCAAGAGTTCTACCTAACCGCTCTCTTCCAGGCATCTTAGTGTTTCTGTTTTAATATTTAGATCTTTGATCCATTTCAATTTTAGTTTAGTGCATGGTGAGAGATACAGGTCTAGTTTTAATCTTTGGCAAGTTGAAACCCAATTTTCCAGCACCATTTATTAAAGAGGCTATCTTTCCTCCAGTGAGGGTATTTGGCACCTTTGTCAAAGATGAGGGGGTTGAGTGTGTCTGGAGTTGATTCTGCATCCTCTAATCTGTTCCACTGATCCTCAGGTCTGTTTCTTTGCTAGTACCATGCTATTTTCATCACAGTAGTTTTGTAGTATAGTTTCAACTTGGGGGGATTGTGATATCCCCTACCTTGTCTTTTGTTGCCCAGAATTGCTTTTGCTATTCTAGGTCTCTTCTTGTTCCAAATGAATTTTTGGATTGTTTTCTCAAGGTCCGTAAAGTATGCTGTTGGAATTTCAATTGGGATTGCACTGAATTTATACAGCAATTTTTAAAGTATGGCCATTTTCACTATATTGATTCTTCCTACCCAGGAGTAAGGGATGTCTTTCCATTTTCTGATATCCTCTTCAACCTCTTTTTTCAGAGTACTGCAGTTTTCAGAGTAGAGGTCTTTGATTTCATTAGGCTGATTTCAAATGTATTTGTTTGGGTTTTTTTGGATGCTATTGTGAAAGGAGTTGTTTCTCCAGTTCCTCTCTCAGTGAGTCTGTTGTTTGTATACAGGAAGGCTATTGATTTTTGTGTGTTGACCTTGTAATGGATCTACCATTTTTAAAAACATCACACATTCCAAATACAGTAAATCCAGTGGTGCCACGGCAGGCTTTCTGTTATCATTGAAAGCTCTAAAAGGTTCACCATCACTGGCCTAGACTGTAGGGTTTACAGGATTAACTGGAAAGTTCATAATTGGCACAGAATAGCCAAGGAAATTTGCTTGATAAAAATAAATATTGTGTGATAAATATTAAGCAGTATCTGAGAATAACAAAGCTCAAATACTATTATTATTTTGACAAAAACAGTGGTGAATGGACATGCAGTTCCCTAGCTTTCTTTGGGACAATTCCAGCAGAACTACCAAGACAGAACCTAGAAAACACTTTAAGTAGCATTTAGGAACAAGGAAATATGATCACTACTATTACCTTGCAACCTGCACGTGAGGAGTGGAGAAAGGTCTAGAATGGGGATCCCTTACAAAGAATAGGCATGGACGCTGGGGACTTTCATCTGCCCTGATGATGACACGGCATCGTTAATGACACAGCATTTGGAGGGTGAAACATCCTGCATCTTAAAATCAAGTTAAAAACTCAATTTGGTGGGCCGGGGATTTAGCTCAGCGGTTTCGCTCCCTGCTGCACAAGCGCAAGGAGCCGAGTTTGATTCCCGGTACCGAAAAAAAAACAAACCCACAAAAAAACCTCAATTTGGTGCTGCAACAAGTGAGAACCGTCTCATCAAATTTCAAGCCTCTTAAGACCATAGGCAGGAAACGTGAACTAAGAATGAAGAAAGGACAAAAAGATAACAATAATTGTCTTTTGTGACATGGTTTTTGGCCTGTTAGTCTGGCTGCTAATTTGTGTTTATAATTAACTTGATAAAGACTTATAAAAGAAATGAGTAAATCTAATGTTAGCCCCCCTCAAGAAAATGGGGGTCAGAGGAAAAGAAAGAATTGAGATATTTTATGTACATTATATCCAATACCCAACAATGAATATAATCATTATATATTTCAAACATATACTAAAAAAACCAAACAATAAAATGCAACCCTGGAGGCCAGTAGCAGAGAGAACAACAGCAAAGCCACAAAAGCAGGAAGACTCACTGTGCATCAGAGCTGGAAACCCCCAGCCTTCTGGGCCTCTCCAGCTGGTCCACTTGCTTTGTTGACCAGCCAGGTAGTTTTTAATTAGGTGCAAGTAATTTAAAATCAGTATATTTCCCATAAAGATAAAAGTTTCTCTTAAAAAATGCAAAGACCCCAAGGGGTCCAAGTGCCCTTGAGGTTCCTGGGGGAACACTGAGTACCTGCTGCCCTTTAGTCAGGGCAAATGTTTCCCTGTTCCCCCATGACTCTTCACTCCTTTGTCTCACACACATGGCCAGTTTTCTTCACTTCCCTTACCCACCTGGCCCCTCGAGGGATTCCAGTCTGGGATCTGCACTGCACTTCAATTCTGGAGTCCAGTGAACTCCACAGAGACATGGGCTAGGGATTTCTGTGTCAAAGCATGAACACTATACAAATTAGGTCCCCACACAATTCTAAGCCCAGGTTCATACAAAAACCCCTTCCTATGGTGGCTTGTGGCTCAGTAACCATAGTAAGTCTGTTGTTGGGCTGCTCAAGTATGCACACTGCCACTGATGCAAAATCAGTCCCAAAGGATTTAGCCAAGTAAAGTACATTTTGGAGGAAACACAATTATTTCCCCTTGACAGCTAATGGCTGCAAGAGCAGACAATGCAAAAGGAAAACAAGACTCCTTCAGCTGTCTGTCACTACTGATAGTCTACATGGGATTAACCTTTTCCTACTATGTTCCATTCCACCTTACACCTTGAGGAGAAATTACTGAAAAACCATGTTAGACACTTCTAAATGGAAAGTCTGTCTTCTCGTTAGCCTTCAGACTCCCAGCAGAAGCGCCAGTATAGTACACCTGGAAGTGTCTCTAGCTGGCTTTCCACGGATTAGTGCCCAAACAGGAGTGGGTCCCAAAGGACTTCAGGGAGCTGGCCAGGCATAATGAGTTTGAAGACCAGCAGAGAACTGAATGTCACTTGTTAGAAAGGTAAATTGATACTCTCTGGAATAAGGCTATCAGCTGACCTGGCATGGTGAGTGTGAAGACCAGGAAGAACTGAATGTCACCAGTTAGAAAGGTAAATTGAAACTCTGGAATAAAGCTACCAGTAGGAAGCTCTAGAAAGTCTAAATTTTTAATGCTTTTAATACCCACAGCCTCCTTAAAAGCAAGAATCTGGGTCTGTCCAATCTCTGTATTCCCAACACACAGCACAGAATTCAGGCAGGTCTGACAGTATCCCAACCAAAGGTTGCATAAACCTTGTTGTGCATCTAGGACAGAAATGGCTATAAACAACACTTTAGGAATGTACGTTAGGTATTATGGAATTACTCTTATGGTAATGTAAAATTACGTTCTTATTCTTAGAAGATAGACTGATTTGGAGAAAAAATCATCACGTGGAAAACAACTTTCAACCTTTCATATATCTGTAGTTTGTGTTTATTTATTTTTTCACTTTTCTTTTTTGGTACCAGGAATCGAACCCAGGGCCTCGCACTTACCAGGCAGGCGCTGCGCTGCTGAGCTACATCCCCGGCCTGTGTGTTTATTTATTTAGAAAAAATAATGAAATTAAAGGCAATTGTGTAAAACATTAACATCTGGTGAATCTAGGTGACAGGCATACATATCCAAGTTCATTGTACAAGTCTTGTACCTTTCAACAGGTTCGAAACTTAAGATAAAAAGTCGGGATTTTTTTTTTTTAAACTAAGAAATGCCTGAATTAATCAGTCCACATCCAAGGCTCACGATGGGATCCTACATCCCACTGAGGCCAAGCACATGAAGCTGCTCAGGCTGGAGTGGCTGGCAGAGGCTCCCACATCCCAGTGCTGCACAGAAGCTGAAGGAATCATGCTCTCAACTCCATGATTTATCTGAAGCACCCTGGCTGGGAAGCTCCACGCCAAACGAGCAAACCTCATTAGGAACTATCAAGATAATCAAGCTTGTGAAGCAAAATGAGCTCTAATCCACTGTCACCAATTGGCCTATTACCAGCTGCCTGAATGTCTTCAATTTCACCCTCACTGGTGGCTTTCTTCCTTTGTGTTTTGTCCAGTGGGCTTATTTTAGTATATGTGCTGCTGAAGTGAGCACTGTCCAGTGGGAATATTATCAAGGAGGGATTTATTAGTTTTATTCACAATGCCTATTCAGAAAAGGATTCTGCAAAGTGGTGGCGGTGATGGTAGCATTATTTTTTAATCTTTCTAAATCTCCATATTAAAAAAGAGCAACTAGTGCCAAGGCATGGTGGCACAGGCCTGTAATCCCAGCACTCTGGGAAGCTGAAGCAAGAGGAAGGCAAGCTTGAGCCTAACCTGGGGAACTTAGTGACTTAGCAAGACCCTGTCTCAAAACAAAAAATAAAAAAGGACTAGGGAAGAAGCTTAGTGAGAAGACCCTGAGTTCAATCCCCTATACTGGGGGGAAGAAAGAAAAGCAACTAGATAGCAAAGCCAAAAGCCCATGGACATTATTTATATCAAAGCAAGATGACAAGGAACCCCTGCAAATCCCAACATAAAAGTAGGTGAGAACAAATCAATGGTCACGGGGCCTAAATGGTATCTGTGCTGAGGGAAACAAGAGGGCACCTGATGAAAGGCCCTAAGAAAAGAACCCCAAATCACCTGTTAGCCCAATGTGAGAACTGTGGTAAAACTGGAAGACATTTTTCCTATCCTGGTGGCTGAGGAGCTCAAGAAGATGGGAGCAAAGTCTGAGAGATAGCCCAGGCTGACCTCCATTCACTCTTAAAACTGGCCCACAGAACTCTCCTCCAGGACAGGGTCCCTCAGCAAGGAAAAGACCACTGGAGTGGAACCACAACTGAGCAGCAGAGTGACACTAGATGAAGGGGAGAAGCGATCCAGATAAAAGTGGGGGAGGAAATCTTGGGGAAAAGCTGCCATATATGTGAATGTGACAAGTAAATGATGGAAGAGAGAGTTCTGATCCCTCAACAGTACCACTGCTCTCCCAAAGTTTCAATTCCTGACTACAGATAATTAAGAACAGCAGAGAAGGATCCAGGTAACATTCCATGCAACATTATAAGAGGAAAAGAAGAAGAACAACAACAACAATATATCTACACATAATGAAGACTTTCCAGAAATACCCATGTAACTTATCTTAGTCACTTTGCTATTGCTAGGACAAACCACCTGACACAAATTAAAGGAGGAGAGGTTTATTGGCTCACATTTCAGAGAGGTCAGTCCATGGTCAGCTGGCTCCAAGGAAAACTGCTTAACCCATGACAGCCAAGAAGAAGAGAGAGAGAGAGAGAGAGAGAGAGAGAGAGAGAGAGGGTCAGAGAAAAAGATATACCCTCCAAAGGCATGCCCCCAATGACCCACTTTCTCCAACCAGGCCCCATCTCCTAGCAGCACACTGAGCAGCACACTGAATACATCAATGGATTAATCAAATGATGAGTGCAGTACCCTGATGACCAAATCACCTTCCAAATGGCCCACTTCTGAACACTTGATTCTCTCAGGGGACACTTTAAATCTAAACTATAATGTAACTGTAACCTCTATTTCCAAGCAGGATGAAAGATCATGCACAAACAACACAAGAAAAAACAACATCTTTCTTAATTAGAAAAATTCAATAATGAGGTGACAGAACTAAGGAAACTAAAGAAAATACTTCAGAAATGAAGACCCACCTAGAAGGTGAAAGGAATACATTCTGTTAAAAAAAAATTTTAAAGGAAATAAAGAAAGTGCTGGGAGAAAATGACAAATATTGAAGATACACAGATAAGATCCAACAAACGGAAGCCACTGAGGAAGAATACCAAAAGAACAGACACTAAACACTTGATTCTGTTGAGATAATGAGATTTGAAATTATATATTTCTAGAGCCACTGTGTGCCTGGGAATACTGACTCTGAATGACTAACACTGAGATATGTTCTAGCAAAACTACCAAACTGCAGGGGAAGAATTCCTTTGGGCAAGTGCCTTCTAAGAGAAAAAAAACTAGATTACCACTCAACCTTGACAGCAATGCTTCAGGAAAATGTGGTGGCATGTTTAAGATCCCCCCCTCCAAATGTGTTTTAAAGATTTGAGATCCACAAAATTGGTTTTCAAGTGTAAGACCACAAACAAGAAATAATATGTAAGGAGTCTAGGAATGTTGTTCCCATAAGCTCTCCCAGCAGAATTGCTCACAAAATAAGCTTCAAATAACCAAAATGACTAGAAAGATGACAACAGAGGACTGCAGAAAGCATTAAACATAAACCCACTGAACTAAATCTAAACCAGGATTAAAAGGAACAGAGTAAAGTACATATTGGCTATATGTGCTGGTAATATAGGCCCAGAATGCAAAACTTTTTATCTGTTCTCACCAATTATATCATAGTATAGTATTGCTATTATTATTCTGAGACCATAGATATCTACATAGCAATATACTATATTTTAACTTGGAATTGAATGCAAGGTTTTTAAACAGATATATCCCCAGGCATTATTTTACTTTACTTTACTTTGTTTTATTTTTTAATTTTATTTTATTTTATTGATGTAGGGTACTCCTGAGTTGCCCAGGCAGGATTCAAGCTTGTGAACCTCCTGTCTCAGCCTTCCAAAGTGCTGGTATTACAGGCATGTACTACTGTGTCCAGCTCCATGTATTTAAGATAAAATACTTCATGGTTTCATACTGAAATTTTCCAGTTTAAATTCAGTATTATAGGGTTATTTACTTAACCTCTTTCATGTTATGTTTGCATTCTTCTCCTCATACAAAGCATCTCAAGGACACACAAGATAGAATCAGAATATACCATAATAACTGCACATTATACCTCAATATATACATAAGAATCTTGGAACAATATCAGTATTATTAATAAGAGTATGAACTAAAGAGACGTCCATGTGCCAATCTAGCCAAATATGCTCCATTCAAGTTACATGTGTATGACTGTACAAAGAAAAGAAAACAGCATTCAAGTCAGACTGAATTTATAAGCTGTCTGATAACCTGGGTGCTATTTCAGAGTGTACAAATACTGGCAATCACCATTAAAAGAATTTGCATGGTAGAGGGTGCTGTTCTGACTCAGCTCTGGGCTCCAAAACGAAAACCCAAAAAGGCCTAATTTAAACATGCTTCCTGATTGTTTAGATTCCATGTTGTTTCCAGGACTATGCTGCCATCTTCTTCTTCAGGAGGTTTGGAATTTTGTATAGTGAATTGACGTAACAGATGATGAAAGCCAGGTGGGTTTGTAGACTCTGAAGAGTTTGGTTTCCATTCTGTTATGGGACCATAACATTAGTTATCTCTAACATCCTTCCCAAATGAGTACAACCCAAGCTGCCCATCTCTTCCCACTGCTAAGCACTAACATCTCTCCTTACACCAGCAGCTTTCCACACAACAGCTCACAGATGATGGTAGACAAAGGGGCGCGGAATTAGAAGAGACCACAGGAACCTCCCCATCTCTGCTGCTGACCCTGTAAGCAGGAGATGCTCACCCCAAGAAGCATCCTGCACATCTCATCCTCTCAAGCTCACAGCAGCTGTAACCTCCATCCTCACATCTCCAGCCCTTGGCTCCCTCACCCATGTCCAGTGAACACTGATGAGATCTAAAATTACACAAAACCTGTATCAGCAACTTCCAAAATGACGAGAATAATGAATCTAAGACAAAGTGGACTATGGTTACCACTACATGGTCCTTCAATAGCAAGAAAAAGCTAGATGAGAAAGAGAAGGGCAACATGGTGCCAAACCAGGCCTAGGGTTCTTCTGACTAGGATGTGAGCTCTGTAAGACAGCAGATTTCATGCAATCACAATACTGCTGCATCCCCAGTGTTGAGGCCATCACCCTGCTGACAGCTGGCACTTGGCATATGTTGACTGAATGTAATATGAAATGCCAGCTAACTAATTTATTCATTCACTTAAAAATAAATGAAATGAGAAAATAATTGAGCACTGCTAATATGTTAAAAACCATTAAATTACTTAACTTGGGTAGCTGAATTGTAAGATATGTAAATCCCATCTCAATAAACCTGTTTAAAAATAAAAATGAGTAACAGTATACCATATACCAGTCTCTGAAATAAGCACTGGCGATGTGACAGAATATAACCAGCAAGGTCTGCTTCTGAAGAGGATAGGTTCACCTTTCATTAAAACCCTACCCGGATAAATACTTATAAAAGGGGCAAAAGATTACAAGGACAGTCATAATGGGCCCAGTCATATCTGGAGGCATAAAATTGTAACACTGGTACCACAGACGAGAACCCTAGTGATCCAGCTCAACTCTGCCCGCCCTTATGTTTAATCCAGGCAAACTGAGGCTGAGTGGAGAAGCGTTACCCAAAGGCTACAACCGAGCCAAAACTGAGATATGATCCCCAGCAGCCTGTCCCCAGAGTCACCATATTTCCTGCACACCACCTGCCTCAGGCATAACCAGGTGAGATGAGTGTTTTAGGACAGGCCGAGAACAAATTAGGACGGACATCTGAGAGCAAGACTCAACTGCAGTCCAGCCTTTCCATGAGTACACTAAAACAGCATGCAGACATAAAACACATAATTTCTGGGACATACATAATCTCTACTTTACAGAAAAGGAAACTGGGGCATGGGAAACTTATCACCTAGTCCAGTTCCTCAAGTTTGTAAACATTAGGCCAGGATTCGAACCTGCACCTGTCGAAAGCTGGGAGAAGAGACATCACCAACAGTGTTATCAGTCTGCTTGTAACCCTGTAACAAAATTCCACAGATTGGCTGGCTTAAATGACATTTACAGTGGACCCTTGACTTACAAACTCAATTTGTTTGCAAGGGCTGGTTGTAACTCAGGTTGGTCAATTGAAGGCTCCTCTACACACCCTTCAAAGTCTCTCTCTCATATACAGGCAGATCTCTGTCCTTACAGAGTAACTGGCCCAGGATTTCTCAACTAACTCCACGCAGGAAAGGATGTTGTAATATTCCTCCCAGAACTCTTTAAGGGTTAAATCTGTATCTGAAACATCTGGAAGCACAAGTGGCCAGGCGGTAACTCAAGACTTCGGTCATAAGTTAAAGCTAAAATTCTGGTCATAACCCTAGTTGTTCGTAAATCAGGCAGTTGTAACTCAAGGGTCCACTGTAGTTCTCACAGTTCTGGAGGATGGAGGACAAGACAAAGGTGATGGCTGCTTTTGTTTCTCCTGAGGCTTCTCTCTTGACTTGTGTATTGCTGCCTTCTCACTGTGTCCTCACATGACCTTCTCCATGAGCATAAACCCCTGGTGCCTCTTCCTCTTCTTATAAGGATACCAATTTATAGATTAGAGCCCCACCTTTATGGCCTCAATTAACTTTAATTACCTCCTTACAGGCCCTCTCTCCAAATACATCACACTGAAAGCTAGGGAATCAGCATATGAATTTGGGGGACATAATTCAGTCCATAACAAATGGCGGCCCATTTCTGACAGGGAGCCAATGCCTGTTGTAAATTTATAATAATAAAAGAAGTGAAATGCAACCCTGTAATAGACTAGTAATAATGCAGACAGTCCTTGGACATCAACCCTAAAAAAGGAATAATCCCCAAATAATTATTCCTAAACCAATCTCCCTTTAGAAATTACCTAAGCAGTAAATGAAATACAATTAAAATTTCTCATTAGACTTCTCAGGAGAGGACACTAAGCTATTTACTAGCCCTCCTACTTTAGGGCCAAGAAATTGGGTTTTTAAAAATATTAACAATACAAAAGAACCATTTTCCTTCTCCCCAAAATCCAAAGAGCAAAAGCACCAAACACAAAATCTCCTTAAACATCTGTTTATTACTAACAGAAAGGGAGAACTTAGCAACTTCCAAATAAGCCACGCAGCACAGACTCCGTTTTCAGGTCATTTTGTAACCTCTTAATCTTTTTAGTACACATTATTTATAAAGTACCAACAGCATTATCATGTGGAAAACAGACTTACTCTTTCAATTTTTAAGTGAATTCTGAATCTTCTGTGCGGTTGTGAATGCCGCCTTGACAGTTTGTGAATGCCACATGAGGTAGGCTGTCTGTCAGTGCTAATTCCTCCTCAACAAAGTGGGTCAACAAAGTGCTAACACTGCTGCAGAGTTGGCCAAAATCCAAAGATAAATTTCTCTACCTCCCATCTGCCTAGAGCTGACCCTGGCAGCAACAACTGGATCCTCTGTCTTTCTGGGGCAGAAGTCAAGCTGAAAATCTCAGAGGCCTCATCTTGCCAAGACGGGGCCTTCTCCTTGCCCTTACTTCCTGTGGTCAGACTGGTCACAGTGGTAGATGTGGTAACTGTGGGCCACTTCCTCTCCTGATGGTTTTCATTCCACTACCTCTCCTATCCCTTGATTCTAATAGCTCGAGAGCATAGAGGAGATGCTCTGGATACCTCCCAGGAGATGCCATGGAAGCGGCTCTGAGCCACCAATGGTGAGCAGGAAAAGCTGCTGATCTGCTCTCTAGATCCTGAGGTGGATGTCAGTAAGAGCCTGCCCTTGCCAATGACGACATGGAGTTATTCACACTGGCTTTTGCTGAACCATTACCAAGCTGCAGAGAGGACGCAACCCCCAAGCAAGAATAAAGGAAACCAAAACCTGTGAAGTTACAGGAAAGGGAACATCTCCATAGGCATGTCAAAGCTTGGGAAACAGAGTCTGTCCTCCAAACACTGTGACTGGCTCCAGAAGCAAGAGGTGCTTGGGTCCTGTGGCAGAAAAGCTTCTCTTGATCTGGATACAGAGGAAGCTAGATGACAGAACAAGAAAGGCAGGGCCAAAATTTGGAGCCAGAAGACAAAGACTCAAGACCTAACTCGACACTTAGCTGCTTACCAACTATGTCACATTTAGAGAAACGCTAGCCAACAGACCATATCCAGTCACTGTCTGGTTTCTAAATAAAGTTTTACTGGAACACAGGCACACCATTAGTTCGCGTACTGCCTGTGGTTACCTTTACACTACAAAGGCAGAGCTGAATAGGCCCCACAGAGCCAAAGATATCTCCTACCTGGCCCTTTACACAGAACACCTGCTGACCCCTACACTGTGTGACACTTCACAATAGTCACTTTAACATCTGTGACTCTCAGTGTCCATGCTCCTTAAAATAAGAAGGAAGTGAGCAGTCGTCCTTTCTACCCCAATGGTTATAAAAGTCAAACTCATTACTTACAACATCATACTACTGCAATGACAATTCTTTGAGCCCTTAATATTTGTCAGGCAGGGTTCTAAGCACTTTGCTTAGACTCTTTTATATACTCCTTACACCAACCCTGTGAGGAAGGCATTAACTCATCTCATACATGACACTCAAGAGAAGTGAAGAGCTGGATCTCAATGCAAGCTCCTAATCCATGTATTGTACACTTCTCTCCCAGCCTTAGGGGCACAGAGTTGCTGGAGGTGCTGGAAGTGCTGTCCAACAGAAGAGTGAAACACAGACCTCAGCCCCTCACAGACATCCTGATGCTCTCATTTTCCCTCAAGCCTCACGTTTTTCTCCACCCTTCATTCCCTTTCCTCCACAAACTGCCAAGAAGGATTTGTCATCTTTTAAGATAGACAGAGCCTACTTCTTGGCTGGTAAGAAAGTCCAGTAATAAGACAGCCACCTCAGGCGCCCATCTACACTTCATTCTCATACATTTCATGTTATCGCATAAGTAAAAATCACTCCAAAACAAAGACCGGGCTGGGGTATATCTGAGTGGTATAGTGCTTGCCGGTGCTCCAAGGCCTGGATTCCATCTTCAGCACTGTAAAATAAATCAGTAAACTCAGTAAGTAAATAAAAGTAAAAGAGACAGTATCACCTCCAGAATGAGGTTTTTAGTGTGATTTACAAAAATGCACATGTGACTTAGAACAGCAACACTAACAAGAAGCAGCAAGAATGTCTGCTGGGAGCGTCACAGTTTACCAAGTCAGGTTCTTACTGGATCCTCACAAAAAACCTATGAGGTAGGCAGACTTGATAACCACTGGAAACTGATGCCCAGGGAGATCAAGGGACTTACCTGAAGTGCACAGCTAGTATGAAGCAGAGCTGGGAACTAAAACCATGTCCTCTACTAAATCTAACAATTAAGCCACACCACCATGCCATGAGTTGTGGACACAAGAGACATGAGAGGCCAAAGTTGAAGTAAACACCCTATAACAATGACTGGAGAAGCAAGAATCCAACCCAAATACTATATCATGCCTAAACTCAAGGCTCCCTACCCTTCGGCCAAAAGAAATTTCTCTGCTTTTCAGTTCCAAATCCTTAAATCTGGCAAGCCTCCGGTCCTAGCCAAGGTTCCCAGGCAGAAGGAACCCTGGTTTGGTTTGGGTTTTTGTGGTACTGGGATTGAACCAGGACCTTCACATTGACCAAACTCTCAGCTCTTTTTGTTTTTTATTTTGAGACAGGGTCTTGCTAAGTCACTATGCTACCCAAGCTGAGTTCGAACTTGTGATCCTTCTGCCTCAGCCTCCTAGACTGCTGCAATTAGAGGCATCACATTCAGGCACCCCTGCCCCCAAGTCCTTGGGATTGAACCAGGGGCACTCTACCACTGAGCCTATATACCCCCAGCCCATTTTATTTTCTTTTGAGACAGAGTCTTGCTAAGTTGCCCAGGCTGGCCTCAACACTGGGCAATGTCAAGTGACAGTTTTGACTGTCTTATGGAGGACGGAAAGGACTTGCTGGAATCTAGAGGGCAGAGATGCTGCTAAACATCTGACACTGCCCAGAACAGCCCCACCACAAAGAAGTATGCAGCCCACACCAGGCGTAGTGCTGGACACCCATAATCCCAGGACAGTGGGCAAGTTCAAGTCTAGCCTGGGCAACCTTGTCTCAAAATAAAAGAAAAACATTTAAAGGGCTGAGGACATAGCTCAGTGTGAAGGCCCTGGATTCAATCCCTAGTACCTAAGAAAAAATGCAGCCCAAAATGTCAGTAGTGCAAAGTGAGAACCGTGATCTCAACTGTGGGCTGCACAGGGAGACAGCCTGTCCACCTGCTTTACTGTGTCCCCCAGCACTGAACGTTTTACAATTCTCCTGAGTGCTGGCCATGCACAAAGCACTTCCATGTGAGTCCTGCCCCAGACAGCGCAACTTCACTGTGGTCTCTCAGACAGGAGGCAGCTCAGGGAACCAGCACAGAGCACCATCCAGGCCTCCCACACCTGTGCCCACAAGACATACACGGCCTCTTAGGGTCATTTGCAGAAAGAAATACCAGCTCCTGCCCTGAGAGCTGCACTCTGGTTGTTTTAATGTCAGGGCCTCCCTGGCCTTGTATGGCCTGTGTACAGATCAGGTGGCCTTGCTTGCACTTATTCTTGTGCCTTCTGCACAAGGTACCACCCTTTATCCCAAGAGCAGTGACAGCCACCATCTCTAAAACTGGGACTCAGTCACAAATGTCTACATGATTAACATCTTTGAAACCTCTTATTGCTTCTAACTTTTTAAAATAATAGTTTTAAGGGCCAAGGATTTAGCTCAGCGGCAATGTACCTGTCTTGCAAGCGTAAGGTCCTGAGTTTGATACCCAGTACCAGGAAAAAAAAAAAAGAGAGAACCTATAAAATAAGTTTTATAGAAATATAATTCACATATCATATGACTCGCCCATTTGAAACATGCAATTTAATAATATTTTTTAATATATTCACAGAATTGTGTAGCCATTACTATACTCAATTTTAGAACATTTTCATCACCTCAAAAGTAAATCCCATCCTCTTAGCTGTAAGGCAAAGCTCTGATAACACCTGCAAAGCCACCCTTCGTCATGGCAACCCTGGGAAGCCTTCCTTGTGAATGTTTCCTCCGGTAGGTGCTGTTCAACCTCCCCACCCAAGCTCAGGGACCAATGTTCAGCCCTTCCTCAGAGGCAGAAAGAAATCAGGATTCAAGTACTAACTCATTCAGCAAGCTTGTTCTATGAATTTCTTTTAGCCTCCTAAAACAGCTCTCCAGAGGGCGATCTACCAAAATGCACTGAAATGAATTTATGTAACGATCTAATAATAACTCAAGACGTTAATTCAAAAAGTTCTAGCAGCGAAATGAACCAGGACTGCCTCTCTGTGATGTGGGATAAAAACCAGCCCTGACAGGTCTGTCTCAAGGAAACCAGGAATGACAAGTGGGTGGGCTCCAAACCCACTCAGCATCCAGGCTCCATCAGGGGCTCTGAGAGAGCCTGTCCAGTTATGGGAACATAATGCCAACTAGGTTAAAGTACATGAAGAATGGGGACTTCACAGCAGAGGAACACAGAAGAGGAGGAGCAACGTGAAGTTTAGAATCAAAGTTGAGTTTGATTGATTCTCTATGTGACTTCTTACCTTGCTATGGGACCCTGGCCAGGGGAGCTTCTTAAACCTTCCAAGCCTTGGTTTCCTCATATGACAAGCAAAGCTAACCTTTCCCCTACATCCTATTACTCATCTCTGGGATTACGTACTAGTATAAGAAAATTCTGAAATGTTCTAAATTTACAACAGCCAAAAACTGGGGAAGAGATAGGCAAAACTAACAAAATAACCATTAAATGTTGAAACCTTGACTTAAATCCCATCATGGCAAATCACCAAGGCCATGCTTACACACAAACTGTCGAGACTGTTAACTGCAGCCAACACAGAAGGAACAAGGATTTCCCCTCGCTGACTTCCATTCTACCCCAAAGCTTTGCCGCCTTTGCATTAGACCCTCATGTCCACAGCCAATGTAGGTGACAGTGGTCTCCTTTCCCTCTAATTTGTAAAAAAATGCTTTTAGGTCTGGTCCCTGGGAAACTTTCCAACTGCTACCTAGCTCTGCTGCTAGTAGTGATAGGAACATGTCCAGTACCTGGTCCTTTTTCTCTCTGGCTAGCACCAGTTACGGCTCTATAAACCCTTTTATTTCAGAGATCCCCTGGTCTCTAGAGTTTGAATATAATAGTACACTTCCCCTCCCCAAAGGCTCCTCCCTCCCTCTTCAGCTGCTCACATGTCCCTTTCATGAGACAGCCATCCTCAACACGTCCCTGCACACAGACCACATTCAAGCACTCTCTCTGTTTTCTGATTCCCTAACAGCCTGCACCCCTTCAGACTCTTGTGTGTACTCATATTCACTAGAGTGGAGTACGGTCACAGTCTGCGTGCTCACCAGAATGCTCCAATTCATCAGTATTTCCCAGGGCCTGGCACCCTGTAGGAACTCTCATTTGACTTTTCCTAGAGAGGCAGCACGGAGTGGTGGCTAAGAAGTTGGGCTCCAGAGCACAGGTCAGCAAACTCTTTTAGCAAAGGGCCAGGCAGCAAATACATTTGTTTGCATGAGCCAGTCTCTTTCCCAAATACTCCACTTTTAGGCTGTAATATGAAAGCCACCATAGACAATTCATAAACAAATGGATATCAGTACTCTCCAATATGGCCCTATAGGGCCATAGTTACTCAAACCTTGATCTAGAATCACACTGTTAATTTATATACTGGCTCCTCCACCCCACAGCTAATTTCTTGAGGAAATGACTTAACTTTTTACTAGTACATGTTTGTAGGACATAATGTTTACATTCCTGGTGTGGAGTTGGTACATGCACATAACACATCTTAATTCCTTTTTTAATCCCCTTTCCCTCCCTTCCTCCCTCCACCTTTTGATCCCCTTCCCATTTGAGAAAGCTCTATCTCCCTACTTCCTATTATTTATCTTTTATTTTGCTCTTTGTAATTTAGTTTCTCACATAAGAGAAACCATGGGATATTTAAGTGTGTGTGTCTGATTTTTTTCACTTAACAATATGGTTTCAAGGTGCATCCATTTTCCTACAAATAACTCAAGTTTATCTTTCTTTATGGCAGAGTAGTACTCTATTGTGTGTAAGTACCAAATTTTCTTCATCCATTCATCTGCTGATGGATATATAGGCTGCTTAACTTTTTTGTGTCCCAGTATCCTCTTCCGTAAAAACACTTTGATACTACGGTCTACTTCACTGGGCTTTAGGAAAGATTAAACAAATGTTTGAAACACAGTGAGCATTCAATAAACTATAAAATACACTACTAATGGTGGTGTTGATGACTGAATCAGTGATTCTATTTCCCAACCTTAGGCAATTAACAAGTGGTATCTGCATGATAGTGATCCTGTTGCTGAGGATGATAAGGACGGTGCCAACCCTGTCAAGATGAAAGGCAACTCAGTAAGCCCAGGGAAGGAGTGAGGAATACAGAGAATTACACCTATGCCCATAGAGGCTCCACAATATCTGAAACCTAAACAGTCCGGAGGGCCAGACAATGTGGTCCAGTCACCTCTCTGCGACTGACCCATCTGCGTCCCTGCACAGCCCAGACAAGGGCCAGGAGGTGGCTCCAACTCTGGGCCAGATAACCAGATGGTTCAGTCATAGGCCAGTGGAATCAGATTTCTCAACAGGAAGGAAGACAAGGAAAAACCATGTGGCCTTTCCACTTCCAAATGGGGACAGTGGCCTCACCAACTGTGAGCTGCCAAGAAGGTAGTTTTCTCAGATAGGTCAGCAAAGCTAAAACTTCATCGCTGGGTCCCTTATAAAGGCAAAAATTCCTTTGGATACAAAAGAAACAGGCATCTTTGAGCTAATGAGCCAAGTGGGGAGTTGTAACAGAAAATCCCTGATTCTCCCCATCTATAAGCATTGGCTAATCCCACAAAAGGAGAGATCCATGAAGGAACCCAAAGCTAGGACAAAGTATTTATATTTTCATAGTCAGACTTGAGTTGTGTTTTGAAAGAGAAATATATAAATGGTCCAAAACAAACCAAAAATTAATCAGTTATCAAATTCATAGTGTTAAACATGGGGTTCTCTGGATTTTTTTTTTTTTCTAGCACTGAAGATTGCAACCAGGACCTTCACACTTAGCTACATCCCCAGCGCTTTTCTTTCTATTTTGAGACAGGGTCTCACTAAGTCACCCAGACTGGTCCTGAACTTGTGATCCTCTTACCTCAGTCCAGAGAGCCAGAATTACAGGTGCGTGCCCCCACGCCCAGCTCTCTGGAATCACTGAATAAAAGTATACCATATTCTTCTGATTTTAAAACCATACACAACAAACACTAAGGCTGGAAGCTACTGGTAGCGGTTATCAAACAAATAAATACAGCAGCTCCAAGGGAGGGAGGGAACACAGGATTCTCAGGTTTGCCAGGAGTTTATCTCTGTCTTGATCCCCACACAAGACAGCAATCCCCTGGGAAACAGGCGGGAAAATCTGTGATGATAAAATGACCCAACTCAGTCAGCCCCAGTCAAACGGAGTCCACATTCCTGTGCTCCCAACCCTCAAGTCTTTCTGAATTATGAGATTTAGCTGTCCATGCCTCTGCCACCCAGCTCCTCTGTACAGAGAGCTCTTCCCTCCCTATCTTCCTTGGATGGCTCCTCCAACTGCAGCTCTCAACACAGACACCTTTCCTGAGCTCAGTCCTAGGTAGGCTGCTTCCTCTGTGGTCCCAGAGCACCTCTGCTTACCTCCTTCTTAGCACTCAACACTTTGCACCCCAGTGTGGCTCCTGTGCTCATCTCTCCCTCTAGACTGGCTGTTCTTCAATACTGAGAGCCCTGCCTCATTATCTCTGCATCCCAAGTACTCTGTGAGGTCCCTGGCACACAGCAAGATGCTTAATAAATGTCTGTTTCATCAATGAATCAAAGCAACTACTTTGGTGATCTTCTAACTAAGACTCATGTCACTGCTACTACTACTATTATTAGTATTTTGGGGGGGGTCCCGGGGATTGAACTCGGGACCTTGTGCTTGCAAGGCAGGCGGCAGAACCACTGAGCTAAATCCCCGCCCTATTATTAGTATTAATAATAGTAATATCGCCCCTCAGCATCCACATGGGGATTGGTTCAGGACTTCCACACACATAGATACCAAATTATACAGATGCTTAGGTCTCTTATATAAAATGGCACAATACTGTCACATACCTACAAATATCCTCCTGTATACTTTAAAATCACTTCTAGATTACTTCTAATACCTAATATAATGTAAATGCTGTGTAAATTGCTGTTATGTTGTGTTATTTAGGGAATAATGACAAGAAAAAAGTCAGTACAGACAATTCAATGTCCAGTACAGAAAAATATTTCTTTCAAATATTTTTAATCCACTGTCAGTTGAAACCCTTGGGATGTAGAACCCATGGATACAGAGGGATAATAATAATAATAATAATAATAATAATAATAGCAACAGCTGATATGGACTGAATGTTTCCCATGTGCTAAGCATTATGATAGCACTTTATCCAACTCTCCTGCAATCTCCTGTGGTAGCCCTAGCAGAGAAGGAGGGGGAACCAGGTCCTGGAGGGCTGAGGTGGAGGTCTCAAGGTCACACAGCTAGTAAGAGGCACAGCGGGTTGACTAGTTGTACTGGCTCTCACATCCAAACCCTTAAAAGTTATTGTGCCAGGCCTATACCCACATCAGTCACTCATGGGCCACAAGTTTTTTTTGTCGTATCCTAAGGCATCTGAGCTAATATTTTTGTTTAAATTGAACACCCCTTCCCCCCCCTTTTTTTTTCCTGTTTTACAATACTGGGCATTGAACCTAGAGTCTTTGCACTGAACAGTATTTCTAGCCCCTTTTATCTTTTGAGACAGGGTCTTATAAAGTTGTTCAGTTGCCCAGGTGGGGCTCAAACTTATAGTCCTCAAAGTCTGGTTTTAAAATTGAAATGATTAAAAAAAATAGACCTATAAAAGTAGGCTTATAAAAAATGTTTAGCTGAGTAAGCATTCAGAAACTAAAAGATCCATTATTTTGCTTACACACATCACTCCTCTTTACTTAAGAATAAATGAGATGACCTGGGACAAAAAATGACAAGCAAATTATCTTTTTCATGCCACTAAACCTCTGAACAACTTGACAAGCCATGTATGCAGCACTTAGCAACTACAAAGTGCACTGCAGTAAGGACAGAGGTGTCTGCAGATGGGTGCCACTCAAGCTGCTCTGCACCTCAGGAAGACTGCCCAGAGAAAGGATGTTTGCAAGCCAGGCACCCATCTAACACGTCAGCATTCTGGGAAGCTAAGGCAGCAAGATCACAAATTTGAGTGCAAGCCCAGGCAATTTAGCAACTTAGTGAGACCCTGTCTCAAGATAAAAAAATTTTAAAGGGCTGGGGATGGAGCTCAGTGTGAAGGTCTTGGGTTTAATCCCCAATATCATGAGACCAAGCCCAAGCCCAAAAATGTTTATAAGAGAGTGAGCAATAGTTGACTCCAAAGCAAAAAAAACCAGACCTACTCTATACTCACTTCTGCACACAACCTTCTATTTACCACTTGCTAAGAGGGTAATGTGTCTCTAAAAGTTCTGGTAAGTGTTCCTGATCTGTTCCTCAAAAGGCTGAACATGACACCCTTGATTCATTCATACGATGGCAATGTAAATTCAAGAACAGCCGTGGGAGAAGTGAGTCAAAAAAGCATGAACAAACATACTCGGTATGAATTTCACTGCCCAAAATAAGACAATCCTATGATTAAAAACAAGCCAAATGCTCAGACTGCTTGTACAGCTTTTGAATGCCAGCCTACTTCAAAGTGAGAAGTTAAAAAAATTATCAACCAAAAAAGAACACTCTTGTAAACAGTACTAAATCGTCTCAAAGTTGTAATAGTAGGCCGGAAGGAAAATGTAGTGGCTAAACTTCCAAAAGCCTCAAACCCACACAATCAAGGATTCCGAAGTACATTTCATAAATCCCTATTGGGCAACAGTTTCCTATTCCATAGGTTTTCTTAAACTGGTCTAAGTAGTATATCCTCTTAACCACAATCTTGCCAAACTCCTGGAGGTCTCAGCAGCATAACTTTCTCTCTCCTTCCCCTCACACATCCTACTCCAATCACACTCACCCTCTTTATATCCCCATGTTCCTGCCCACATCAGGACCTTTGCAGACCCTCTTTCTTCTTACTAAAACAGTGTTCCCCCAAGTCCTAGGAGAGGCAGTTCTTTCTATTCCTTCCGATCTCAGTTCCTTTGTGCTCCACCACCAAAAGGCCTCCACTAATAAGACAGCAGGCCTCCTACCAATAAATATCCCTCCAACAGGTCCCTACTAGCTTCACATTGTCATCTTTTAGTATCTTCTCAGTACTTACAGTATCTGAGGCCTTATTTTTCCATTATTAATAAATAATGGACACAATAGTGTCTCCTCTCCATGCCCTACCTCACTAGAATGTTTAAATCTGGACATATCCTTTCTTCATCCACACCTGCTCATCCTCTGCACCAGTACACAATACTGTCACCCCTGGAGCCAGAAACAAAATGTGCATCAGCTTACCATTCATTCTTTCCAAAGAAAGTTCCAAGGTAGGGAAGAGTCCCACCCTTCGCTGAATGTAAGATTCAGCTTTAACAAATACATCCTTCCAAGTGCCCACCACCACCACCACCAATACTCACGCTGGGGCAAGAAGCTCCTGCATAGCCATCTGACTTCCTGCTGCAAGCCCCTCCCTCCAGCCCATCCTCCTCACTACTCTCAATGAAAACGCTTCTCTAACCTCAGGAACTCTTCCATTCAGCTTTGTCAGTGGGCTCCGCTAACGACAGAACAATACCCACACTGCGAGGCCTGGGGTGCAGTCACGCTCGCCTCTCCTCACCCTCAGCAAGCTACGCTGCAGAGTCTATCTAGTCCCTCTGACTACTGTGCCCTTCCAGGCATCTTGAAAGCTTCCTCCCTGACATTTCACCTCATCCATCTGCCAAATCCCTACTCACTCTTTAAGATGAAGCTCAGGGGGGGCCGGGGATTTAGCTCAGTGGTTTCACCGCCTGCTGCGCAAGCGCAAGGACCAGGACCGGAGTTCGATCCCCAGTACCAAAACAAACAAACAAACAAACAAAAAAAGATGCAGCTCAGGGCCAGGGATTTAGCTCAGTGTCGCTGCACCTACCCCACAAGCGCAAGGTCCTGAGTTCGATCCCCAGTATCAAAATAAAAAGGTGCGGCTCAAGCATTCCTCCCTAGGAAGGCTGGTATCCAACTTTCTGAACAGAATGAGCCATTTTATCCTAGAAGTTCCAATCTATCATCAGAACCAACAAATGTACAACAAACACATGCTTGCCTGCCCTCCATAGTCCCAGGGGCTACAGCTTTGTCTTATTTCACCACTGTTGCCATTGTCCAGCACAATAACCAAATGAAAGATGAAATGATCATCGCTGTGTCTCTGCCAAAAACATAATCAGGTGTGCGCTGTCATCAGTTGTAACACGTCAGCATTCCTGAGAGGAATTAGAAAAGCAAGAAGAGGACAATTTGCATATCTTAAAATCATATGTCCATTAGCTGCTGTGTTCACAAGCAGAAATTAAAGCAATCAACACTCTCATACTCCAGACTTCAAAAAGGGAGCCCTCACTGTCCCCATACTGACGTTATAAAGCCATCAAGAAATGGCGAGCAACACTACCACTCCATCAAGTTTATTACGTTCCCAATAAATGGCAGCTATTATTAACATTTTATTTTGATCAAAATTCCCATATTCTTCTTTCTTTTTTGAGATACAATTCACAATTCATATTATTAAAATATACAATCTAGTTGTTCATAGTATACTCATTTTTTTCATCATTCCAAAAAGAAACTGTACCCATTAGCAGTCACTTCCAACTGCCCCTACCCCTTCCTCAGCTCCTGACAACCACTAAGCTATTTTTCTGGCTCTATACCTTTTCCCATTCTGGACATTTCAAATGAAGAGAATCATGTAACAACACTAAGTTATTTTTAAATACTTTGCTCAAGACCATTTTTCTGGTTGTGACTTTTCAAAGTAAGAGTACAAGACTGTCTGCCATGTAACGAAGGTGACAGACATAGAGGGCTGAAAGATCTTGAATCCAAAGCAAAATTAAGGCCATCCAGACTATAGTTTCTTGATATTAGAACCTAATATGTACTCCTACGATGGCCACTTGCAGCAGGGAGTGGAGTGGGTACAATTCTCAGGGGCCAGCAGAATTGGCCCTGGGGCGAGCTCATACCTGGCTGGCATCAGTAGTACCCCTGCCCATCAGAGTCATGGCGCTCTTCCTGCCGATATACAGCTTAAGTGGAGGTTTAGTCAGCTCTTGCTGGATGGGGACTTTTTGAGGGTTCACAGAGATAGGAAAGGTAAACATAAAGACTTTCACTGGAGAACTATCTCTGACTGAAATGGCTGCCTGAACACTGAACTAAGATTCTAAAGCTACCTCGAGCGATTGATTATACAGCAATTGATTAAAAATGTCTGTTAGGGCATAGGATGAAGGAGTAGCAGCAAACGGCCTTGAACATTCCATCCTTCCCTTAGAAGGGGTATGAGAGGCACTGAGCCCAGTATCTGTGAAATGTGAGTTCTCCCAGTTTCAGCAAGAATTTCTATTCTCCTCCTCCTGGTGAGATTAAGTCACAGCCAAATCTTTAAGCAGATGTGGCCCATGGGACCCAGAGTCTCACCAATTCTTTTGGTGAAACTTTGGCATCATCTTTTAAAGAGAAAAGTTTAATTCAAGACAACTGACGCCAAAGCCTAGCAAATGAAATAGCAGAGTCCTCCAAATCCTCTGTATCTGCTCAACATGGGGATCTCTGATGATTAGGAATTAGTTCTTGCTTCTGCAGAAAAGCAGCCAAACACACAGTGCACTGAGCCATCGCCTCTGAAAGAATGGCAGGCAGGGAATTCAGCCAGCTCCCTGCAGTACTCACAGGCTACCCGGGATTAGGAAGAGGGATTAGTTTGGCCGGGCATCGGCACACACCTACAGAGGTGCTAGCCATTGCTGGGAGCCAAAGAAGCCCTTTCTTAGACTCATGTCTTCAGCAGGGGTCACTTGGAACCTTCATACAGGCTAATTGCTAAGATAATCAACAAGACGTGCTTTCTACCAACATCTACACCACATTAATTCAAGAGCTTTCCTGACAGAAGGACCAATCTAAAACCAACAAGCAGGTGCACTGCAAATCTCATTCTCCCTTTACTCCCCATGACTGGAAAATCAACCCAACCCTGCAGGCAAATATTTTTGTTCTGAATCACAATTAAGTCAACGATAATTTACTGGGCACTAACTGGGAAGAGTGGAACAGAAGTCAACACTTAATAGCCAAGCACGGAGCTGAGGGCTCTATTTCATGTCCCTGTTCGACAAATGAGGAAACAAGTACAAAAATGCCTAAGGCCACACAGTAGGAGGTGAGGGAACAGCTGCTGACTCACAAGGGTACTTTGTACATTCGTCCACTGAGCTGTGCTGCCCTCTCAGCCCTCAGCCAGGGCCAGGTACAGGGTTCATGTTCCAGAGAAGTAAGCTGCCTGTAGACTCAGTAGGGAAATGGGCCGCTTGGATATGAGAATGTTTGAGGAGGACTCCCAGGTGCCCACATCTGTGGGATAATCACAAGTGCTCTAACTCTGGCACTTGCATGGTCACCTGGAGGTGGTTACTGCTACTTGTACCTGGGAACTTTAAATAATAAACAGCCAGAAATTTCAGTGTAATGGGAGCCATAACACAAGTCCAGGTGGCTGGGAAAAAACACAGGATGAAGCATCAGAGGGAATCCCGGGGGCTTCACTGAGGTGGTGACATTGTAGTTGGCTCCTGAAGGGTGAACAGAAGCCTGCCCTGGGACAAAGGTGAGAGCGCACATCAAAGGCCCAGAGGCATGAAGGGCTTTCAGAGACCAGCCCTCAGCAATGTCTCCACTTTATTAGACAGGGCACAGAGTACCACTAAACCCCTGGCAGTGAGGAATTTGGTGTCAGAGAAAAAATTCAACTCCTAGATTCTTTACTTACTAGCTCCCATGAACTTGAACAAAGAGAAAACCTTAAGTCTCTGATTATTCATCTGAAAAATAAAGAAGATAAGCCCTGCTTGATAAGTATCTTAGAAGGATACAGGGTAAAGGCTGCAATGGAGAACTTAGTACTCAGTTGCTGACACCCCTGCCACATCAGCCAACAGGGCCTGAGGTTGAAGAAAAACCTCACACAGCTCCCTGCCAGAGCTGAGGCCCAAGTGGTGAGCATCCCCTGCTCTCATGGTCCTTCCTCTCGAAACTCACTCTCCTGTGTCTCACTGCTGCTTCCGGAGATCAGCTCCGGAGTAAGCACCTGAATCAAGTCCCTGTCTCGGGCTTGGCTTCCATGAGAACCTGGACTGGAACAGGGGTGTCCTCCTGTCCAACCACCCCATAGAGCCTAAAAGGCCATCTCTTCTTCTGGCCACTATATCCTCACACACACCAGCTCTGGAGGATGGGGCAGCTGCAAGGAAACTCTCAGTGCCCAGAGGACCACACCATGAGCTCCTGTATTTCCTTTCTCCTGGGACTGGACAAAGAGGTAGTCCTGAGAAGTACTCATTATTCTGCCAGTCTGCTGGGCCAGAGTCACAGATGAAGCCACAGGGACAGAACAACAAGGGGCCCAGCTATAGGTACTTCCAACCAGTGCAAACAGCAGGGAGGGAGGGAGGGACACTTTGAATTTTTTAGATGCCAAAATCTGCAAAAATAAAAAAGGACTTTACATCTAATTGTTCTGGACGCTTTCATAGAACACTCCCCAGTAAGACTCCTCCCAGCAGCTCACCCTTCAGAGCAGGAGGAAATCCTCTCCATAACTCAAACTCAAAGAAGCCAGCAGAACAGAACTGGAACACATCAGACAAATTGCCTTCTGTTTGCCTTCAATTTAAAGCTTAATAATTTATCTTCCTGTCACATTCTCTTGCTACGAGAAACTTTCCGAGAGCTACACTTAAAAGTTAACTGCAAAGTTCAGGGAAAGTTTCAGGGAAGGTAGCTCATGGGGAAATCCTAACAGGAGCTTTGGGACTATACTACAATACGGCATGAGATCAGCCAAGAGAGTAGGAGAAGTGGGAAGGCTCAGAATTAGGTGGCATTTTGGAGGATGAAATGCCCTTACCGCCCCCTGAAAACGACAGACCCAGCCTCCTTTTAAACCATCATTATACATGATTATAAACAGCCAGGGGTGAGGCAAAAAAAAAATTTAAAAAGAAGCCAGTAATAGATAAGACAACAGAGATACTCTGTGATAATCGCTAAGTACCATGAGAAGCAGATGTCAGGAGACTTTTCAGCAGAGTCTGCAGGTAGGCAGAGGTCCAAGCCCCAGCCCAGTCATTGTGTGCAGTACCTGGGCAAGATGCTTAATCTGTCGCTCTCCTGTGAACTAAGAAAACAACAGGATCCAACTCATCAGCCACCGTGAGGATTAACTGCGCTGAGTGAGACTGGAATTCCTAGAACATAGAAAACATTTAAAATTTAAAAAGCTATGAAAATAAGTTTTGTCTATAATCAATGGGCAGCTCCTGTTCCAGAGGCCTGTAGTATAAGTACATTCATCTCTCAGCCTGACACAGTCACCAATAATACAGGTCAGTCTCTCCATACAGGACATACCACAAGGCCTAAAAATATCCTTGACCCCACTGGTTTGGAGATGGAGACAGTGGCTCACCCCACTTTATGGATGAACAACCTGAGGTTCACAGAAAGAAAGTAAGACATTCAAGTCTATACAGCCGGGCAAGAGTCCAGCTCCAAAGCCTACAATGCCACACTGTCTCCTCTCCATAAACCATTTAAGGCAAAACCTTGAAACCGTGAATGACGGTACCTCACCTTCCTAGTCTTTAAACCAAGTTCCTGGTCTAGCGGTGGGAGGGCATGATTTAGATATGGGATAGGACCACCTCTTAACAGGAAAGCATCACAGAAACCAAAGATTCTACTAGATGGTCCTTTATAGCATATTACTTATGAAATTATAACTACTACTGACACAGCTTCATCTGAGGGCCTGAAGTGCCTCTGCCAAACTACAATGAGCAGCAGACAGGGAGAAAGGAGAAGAAAGTACAGCAGCTGATCAATGAACACTAGCTGAGCAGCTACTGTGTCAGGCAATGGGGACATGGCATGGCTAAGCAGGCCTGGCAACAGCCCTCATTGAACAAACACTTAGGAGTGAAAGGACTTCACTGAAAACAAACAAAAAGCAGCATACAAGAGCAAGTAGTGTGAGGAAATTTTAAACCAGAATGAGGAAAGAGAAAATGAGTGGTAAAGAGAGTCCAGCTGCCTCAGACAAGAAATGTCATCTCTTTGGAGATTACAGGAAGGAACACCCATGAAAAGACCTGGGGGTATGAAAAGATGGTGCAAATGCTTAGCTGGAAGTAGACAGGCACAAATCCAATTATATGAGTTATGCAGGCCATGAAAAGGACAGCGAATTGTTTTCCTGAATGCACAGGAGGGTTTTAAGCATAGGAACGGCATGAGCTGAGTTATACCTTAGAAGCTAAATCAGAGACAACTCAAAATCATTGTAAAAATCTCTGGCTTAGATGATATTGAGGGATTGCTGTTAAATTTGTCATGTGATAATAGTACGGTGTGTAGTTATTTTTCTAAGTCCTTACCTATTAGATTCATATATAACCAAGTATCTGCAAATGACATAATATCTAGAATTTGCCTTAGGGACTCAAGCCAAAAGTTAAGCAAAGAGTAAGACAGGCTAGGCAAAACAAGAGTGAGATTGGGTGCATAAATGCTAAGGGTGGGTGATGGGTAAATGGAGGTTTGTTATACAATTCCATCTACTTTTGTATGTGTTTGAAAAAAGTCCTTAATAAAAAAAAGTTAAGAAGCAAAAACAAACAGCTACTGAAATTTTTACTCTGGGCATGCAGTAGAGGGAGAAAATGTATCTTGGCATGATTAAGATCTTCTGAAAGTCAAGGTCACATTCTTATTAGCAATGAAATTGGGAGGAAAGCACAGGTGGTATCCAACCTCACGATCTCTGTCCTAATGCCTCCATCTGTTAAGTGACTATATCTTTGCACAGCCGAGCAAAATCCGCTTTGGATAAAGAAGCCAAAACAAATTGGCCTCAAACTGGACAGATGAACCCAAATCACAGGCTGTGATTGTCCTGGTAACCCACAGACAACCTCCTCCTCATGGGCGTGGGGCCTCCTAACCCTGTGACCATGGTAATTACAATGGGATCTGACTCTCACACACTCTCTGGAGATGTGCTTGCTGAGCAAGAATTAGCTCCTTAGCTGCAGTTCCAGGCCACACCAATCTGTCAAGGGCTAGGCTTTTTAAAGTTGTGGGACTGAGTCATTCTTCAAATGACTTGGTATTTAATGTCTCAGGTTAATAAAGAGGGCACAGTTTCCAATGAGAGGCAAATATCCTCAGTGAAACTACTGGTGCCAGTGAGGATCCAGGGTAGATCTGGTATTGTAATTCCAGAAGCTATGCAAATAATTCATTTACATCTTGCTTATCCATCCCTTGACCCTAGGCAACAAAGTCTACTGGAAAGTCACACTAATCCAAGAACCAAACATCTAGAACCATGCTTACCATTGCTAATTCTACCCCGTCTCTCTGGCATCCTTTTCTCTGCTTTTGAGCACCCATCTTCCTCTCATGCTTGAATGGCTCAAAGAATCTCCAGCCTAGACTCATGGCCTCTAGGACTGGCCTCTTGCCATTCATTTCTCCAAAACACCCAGAAGAGAAACCTGTCGAAAGTACAGATCTGATCCATTACTCCCCCTCCTTAGAGGCCTTTACTAGCTCCCCACTGTCCCCAGAACCAGGCCCTATCTCCTTGCTGGGACCTTCGGAATCAGTCCCCAGCCCACCCTCCCTAACCATTCCCTAAACACACCGATTCCAGGATTCCGTGGTACAGCCAAGGAGAGCTACCTGAAGCTTCCTCTGTGCCTCACCTTTCATGTATCTCTACTTTGCACAAATTGCAAGGATGTCTTTGTCATCCTTGCATCCTGAGCACCTAGAAACCACACTCCACTGAAGATGGTGCTGAAGATCCTAGGTTGACAGAGAATGACCTCCATTTATCACTCACTGCGCCTCAGACACTGTGCACATTTTCTTACCTGCAGGATCTCGTCATTTACCCTCATCATCACCCAAGAGGTAAGTTCTATTATTTTCCTCACCTAATTCAGTTTTTAAATTGTGGTTCATTGAGGTACAGCAACTCATCACCAAAGCTCACAAAGTAAGCAAGTTCTTCATGCAGAGATTAGAGTCAAGGACTTTCTGACTTTAAAGCCTTTTTGGTGAACAATATGGAGTCAATCCTATACACTGATAACCACCCAACACTTCAAGTTACCTTCTCACTCCACATAGCAAAAGAGTTTCTCTAATAACAGTTTACTGTATGCAAGGCACTGACCACAGACCTTCCAAAATACTCATTCTCTCTTTCTGTTTTATTTAGGGTGGCAATATCCTCACTAATTAACACACATACACAAACACACACAAGCATGCACTTGTCAGCATCCCTTAAGAGTAACTTCAGGCCACTGAGAACGGAAATTTTTGAGTAATTTGCAGGTGGCATCCATAAAAGAAGTTGATTTTTTTTTTTAAATTCTGGGATTTAAACCCAAGACCTTGCCTCATACATGATAAGCAGACTCCCTACCACTGAGCTACATCCCCAGCCCCGATTCAGGCCTCTGGTGCATCCTTCCTGTTGCCCAGAATGCAGATATAATAGCTGAGAATGCAGCAGCCACGCCAGACCACGAAATGACCTGGGGAATATAAGCCAACACGACAAAGCAACAACACAAGTAAATTCAGTCACTGGCTCAGTCATTTCTTCCAACTAATTTCTCCCCAACTCTATTACATACAAGGCACTGCGTAGACCCCTTGGGACAGATCCATCAGTTAACTGATGAAACAAAGGTTCCTGCCCTTGTCAGGTTACAAAATAAGAGAAAGGCACAGTACTGAGTAGTAAATGTAGTAAATAACATACTAGACAACCAGAAATGCTACAGAAAGAAATGTGCAAAAGAACAGCACAAGAAAGTGAAGAGACTGCGCTTTGAAATTTGAGGTACAAACAGGTGAATGATGAGAAAATGAGAATATGTAACAAGATGCAACTTCACTCCAAACAACCTCGGAAAGGAAAGAGCCTCGTGAGACACAGAAGACATGCGGAGAGTATCTGTGCAATTAGCTCAGCCGCAACAATTCTTTATTCCACATTGGCAGAAACAACTACATCATCCATTGTTGTTTGTTTGCTTGTTTGCTGTTGAGATGCTAGGAATGGAACTCTGGCACTGTGTAAGCAAACACGCCGGCCCCTCCTCATTCTGAACCGGCCTTCTTGGCAGGGCTCACGCAGGGCTTTGGCAGCTCAGCAGGTGGTCTTCCAGAAGCTCCCAGCTCTCTACTTCAGCCCTTGGGGCTCAGCTCTCTGGGAAGTTACATTTGGAGCCTCCAAGTAACCAGGCCTCTGAAGAACAATTCATTTGCTTAAAATAAAACGTTTTTTGTGATAGTGGTTTGATGGCAACTGTTGGGAGCAATTCTACATAATTTTGGGGAAAAATCATTTCACAATTAAAGTTATGATTAGGGCTGGTTTTCCTGCCTACAGGCCAGCTATGGCAAGTCGAGACAACTCCATTTTTCCCTCCAGTCACAGCTAAAACCTCAGTAGTCTGGTGATGCTGTGATGCTCCAGGGAAAGATTACAGCAGCTGAAGACATCCTGGGAGGAACAAAATCTTCATCTGCATGGTTCCTCATGGTTCTAGGAGTTTCACTGTCACTGCCCTCTCAGTCACCTATTACCCTGCTGCCCTCTGAGCCACCTGTTACATTTGTTACTCCTGAAGTATGGAACCCACTGCCCTCTGAGTCATCTGCTACATTCGTTGTTCCCCATGTACCCAATAAAGGTGGGGCAAGCTCTGGGGCTTTCATCTTTGCGGCCCAGAGCAGCACTGGTTAGGCCCAAAGCTCAGCTTCTTCTCTAAGTCTCATTTTTCTATCTTTTCTGTCTAATTAATTAATTCTCCTTATGCTGTTGAGGCTCACTGTAGACCAGGACTTACTGCAGAGGTTCTAGTAATGTCTCCTTTCCCAGGCAAGAACCAAGTCTCACACATCCTTGCTTTGTCTGTGTCCAGCACTCAGTACAAACTCAGTGATCTTTTGTTTGCTCAGTGAACAAATAAACTTTGCAAGCTTCCAGAGTTACTAGACAGTTTCTCTTTAAACTTCAGCACTGCTGCCAACAATATCTCCCTTCCACCACTGAGCTTCCTGTTGCTCCCTTCCCTAGCTCCAAATTAACACCAAGTTGCTTGGCAGTGATGTCACATTGCCACTGTCACCGCCTGCAGGGCATTCACATGCTGGCTATATTTAAGACCCAGACTTCATGTTCAGTGACATGGAAATTGCCACCTTGAGAACTGTACTGGAAAGGCAAGATTTGAAAAATAATTTCCTACGAAGAATCAGGTTGCAAATTCTGCCTCTCCCAAGGCAAAGAGCAAAAGCCAGGGGGTTAGACTGAACAACAGGCTCCAGCTTCTAGATCAGCTGCAGCCAGCTGTCTCATTCTAGCTTTTTCCTGGAAGTCACATAACACTAGCATGTTCTTACAGCAACAGCATCTCTCTCCCAGTTGTTCACCTTTCCTGGGCTCTCCTGTTATCACTCAAAATCATCCTGTTATTTTTATTTACTTCTCTGGATTTAACTACCTATTTCTCATTAGAAAAGACAGCAAGCAGAGCATTAATGAATAGTAAACTCATCTCCCTCCCCAGTGCATAATCATCATAACCTTTTAATGAAGAGTTCTATCATATTTATTGGTGTTAGTAATTTTTTATCTCCTCCTGCTTCTGTGCTTTGGTGGGGAAAAGCGATGGGCTATAGTGACAATTCACACATAACCTTCTCCTTCTTCCCTGAACAGCTGCGTATTTTCCCATCTTGTGAAACGCCCCTGGCCTTTTCTGGTGCAGATTTTCTGAAGAACATCTGGCACTGCTTCAAAATGCAAATGTTCATGCAAATATACCTTGCTGCTTACTCCCTAAAAATTTTAGTTCATCAACAAAACCTTTGTCTTTGATAGGATTCTAAAAAGCATCAAAGAAAATAAACAACCACATGGCTTTCTCCCTTGTGTGTGAATGGTTTGAGAGATGCTTATGAAATTCCTGTCCTTCTTCCATTGTGCTGCTATCCATCTTTTTCACACAGGAAAATATCTGGGTGAGCTGGGGGTATAACTCAGTGGCACAGCAGTTGCCTAGCATGTGTGAGGCCCTGGGTTTAATCCCCTAGTTCCCTAGCACTGTGGGGAAGGGGAAAGGGAAGGGGAAAGAAGACAAAACAAGACAAGACAAGATCAGATCTAGGAAATCTATACTAATCCTAAATTCTGAAAGGGTTATGATATGAAGGAGTTCTTTGGGCTCCCCAATGTTTGCAATATTTGAGGAGCTTCCCTAACTTTACACAGTCCTGCAATTGGTATTTTCACTCTCACTCCTCTGGAAGAATCTCGCACCACTACTCCCAAGGGGAAAATATGCGAGAAATCATTCCTGCGAAGGGTAGCTTCACCTTCCACAGTCAGAGATGCAGGAGCCAAGGGGTGACACTTGCTCAAGCTTCAGTGAGCGAGTCCTCCTGCTTCAGCTCGGAGCCAAGAACATGCGTGACTTGTGGCACTGCGCCATTTGTATCTTTTGCCCTGTGATCCAACTCCTAGGAACAGAGACTAAAAAAACAAAAGAACAGGGAGAAAGAGCTATAGACATGTGGCTATTCATCACAGTCTTCACCTGAATTCTCAGAAAACTAGAAGCAGCCTCAGCACTGACCCAGGTGGAGCCTACTGAGAACACTGTGATGTGCTACAAAGCATCAGAAATGACTACAGCTCAGGCTGCTCACATCTGGTTCTGGGGTCCTAAAGCGAGACCTCTTTACTGGAAAGTAACACGAATTATATTATTCTCTTTTGCATTACTATAACAAAATACCTGAAGTAGGCTGGCTTTATAAAGCAAAGGAATTTACTTAGCTCACAATTTTGGAGGCTGAAGGTCTAAGCTTGGACAACCCCATTGATTCAGCTGCTGCTGAGGGCCTCATGGCAGGAGTGAGCGCGGCAAGACCATGTGGTGGTTGGAGTATGAAGAGATTGCCTCTTGAAGTAGGAGGTCAGAGAGTGATTCTGGGGTCAGGCTTACTCATAACTCACTCTTAAGAAAGCTAAGGAGTCTCTTGAAAGCTTCCTTAATCCCTTCCAAGAGCAGATCCTCCAGTGATCTAAGGCCGTCCACAGGACCCACTCCGTAAGTCCCAACCATCTCCACTCCCCACACTGCCCGACTGTGGACCAGGCTTCCCACCTCTGAGCCCTAGGGGGACGACCCATATCCAAGCCATAGGAAGACTCGCACACTAAAACTCCTACCTTCTAACACAAGAAGTCCACCTCTAGGACTTAACTAAAGGAAATTATAAATAGCTTTATGAAAAAATATTTATGGAAATATGACTCCTAAGTATTTAGGAGAATAATGTGAGCAACAAAGACATATCCAAACACAGAATGCTCTGCAGCCATCACAAGAGTTATCCATATAAATGAGTAACATGAAGAGACACTTGTGTTAACTTTATCATAAAAAATGTTAACTTTTACGGCCGGGGATGTAACTCAGTGGTGCTGCACCCGCCTGGCAAGCTCAAGGTCCTGAGTGTGATTCCTGGTACAGGGCAGAGGGAATGTTAACTTTTTCAAAGCTGACCATCAACTTACAGATTTACAGTGGTCTGTATTAAGTAAAATGAATATACACTAAACAAATAAAATGACTCATAAGTAATAAAGAAAACATTAGGGGGCCAGGGATTTAGCTCAGTGGTTCTGCCACCTGCCTCGCAAGCGCAAGGACCCGAGTTTGATCCCCGGTACCAAAAAAAAAGAAAACATTAGGAGTGATTATGTCTAAGTGTTTTTTCCCTTTAAACTTCTCCAGACTTAAGGATTATAAATTGTGTGTTGCTAGTATTTACTCAGGGGGAAAAAACCCTTTATTTAAACATAATTCAAAATCTACATAGAAACAGAAGAAAATGTTATGAAACAGAATATAAACTGCAAGTACACAACCAATGGTGATAAAACTGTAAGTAAAAATGTACTTAATGGACTACAAGTGGAAATAATTATCACACCAGAGTCATGGGATTTAGGACTCTTTTCCCTATTTGGGTTGCTATGCTGCTTTTACAAAGGAAAGGTGATTTTTTTAAAGAAGTAAGAGCACTTTTAGGAAATCTCAAGCTGGCTTGTCTTGACAGATTCTACTGTAAAGCCTGCTCGTGCACAATTTAACCTGAAAGCGCCCAGTTCCGTGTCGCATGAGCAAAGCCGGCTGCCAAATGACAGACCTATGCTGGAGGCTCACACACAGGTCACTACAAACCCACAAAGGGAGCCTACCTGTTGTGTATAGTTTGACAATGAAACCTTAAACAAAAATGAGAATATCAGTAATGTTAATCACAGTATGCTTTGTATTTTTTCAAAGAAACCAACACAAATACAAAATGACTCCCAATTTGGCTCTGAGATAAAATCCCAAGTGGCTTCTTCACTTTTCCAACACTGGCATCACCGAACTTCCCTATGGATCCCGGCTGCTCCAAGGGCAGCCTGAGAGCCAGCAGTGTCAGCATTACTGGGAGCTTGTTAGAAACGCACAATGTGGGACTCCAGACCTGCGGAGGCGGAATCTGAATGCTAAGGTCATCCCCAGGTGCATGGTCAGTACATTAAAATGTGAGAAGCACCACTTTAAGCCACCAGTTGTCAGCCTTGGCTGCACACTGGAATTACCTGAGCAGTCTGGGTCTTGCCTCCAGAGATTCTGATTTAATTAGTCTGTAAGGTCACCTAGACATAATAGTTTTAAAAGCTCCCCTGGTGGCTGAAATGTACAGCAAAGTCTAGGCAACACACTTAGCAAAGAATTCTTTATTAGAAAGTTAGTTACATCTGAGCAACAGCGAGTAAGATCAACTCTAGAAAATCAGTCTTTTCAGTGTTGAAATGGAGAAACAACTTACTTCCATGAAACCAATAATAACCATGAAAGCTGGCATTCGCTAAGTACTTCCACAGGGTACTCTCTGTGCGTGGCACTTTTCATGCATTATCTCTTGCCTAATATCTATAAGAAGAGACTACTTTATCCTGGCTTTCTAGGTGAGAAGCATTAGGTGAAAATCATATACTTAGAAGTGGCAGAAGCCCCTGAAAATGAGCACCTCCCAAATGGTAGCCCTAGTGTTATTGGCCCTTAGCCCCATGGATTCAGGTTCCTTTGCTCATCAATGACCAAATCAAAGGAGGCTGCTTATTTTAGTGAAAAGGAAAAAGGATCTATTCAAAGCTAGCTTCAATTTGCCTCAGATCACCAACAAAAACACTGTGTTACTGTTATGTTAGGATCTTTTGTAGCAAGGAACACAGGAAAAGGGAATACAGTGAGGTAAGAGGCATGCCTGGGCTTGTTTCATTCCTCCTAACCCCTGACCTCCAGGGGCCAGCACCTGCATATCACTGAGGCTGAGGGAAGAGGGCAGTGGTCATGCCCAAGGAACCCACTTGTCTCCAAAGGGAAAAAAAAAATCTAACTTTTAAAGCTCCATTTTGCCATCCCAATTTCATTAAGGGCCCCCACCCCCACCCCCGAGGCAGAGCATGAGCCCAGGCCCGCCCATACCATTGCTCCCTCCTAAGAATGGCCAACTAAACTGGACACATGGCATTTACATGTTAGCTGCAAGGTTTTAAATATTTTACTTATTTAACCTTCCCCTCAAGGTCAGTGTGTCTTGTTTTCTAACTGAATAAGCTTAATACAGAACACCAGAAGTTTGAGGAACAGATCAACAAATGAACAAGATGGATCCATCCACCCTTCACTAACTTAATTTCCAAAGCATCAAACTGCAGGAAAACATCTCTTCCTAGGCCATCTCGTTCCTGCGCCGACATGTGTCCTGGACTCAGCCTCATCCTGGCAGCCAGGGCACTCAACTCTCCCTGACTCTAGGATATAATTCATTAAATATCTGCCTGCTACAGAATTAAAGAACTGAGACCCGAGCAAGTAAAAGAGCCAGTGACCTCAGGGAAGTAAGAGAAAGCTGAAGTGGGATGGGGCAGACACACAGCTGGAGCTCAACAAATGATTCAGTGTGGTCGGAGGCTTGAAGGCTCCTGAACACAAAATCTTGATGGTGCCTTTGCAAACGTCCTGAGAAAGAGAACTGGAGGAAAGGCTGAAGGTGGTGTCCTGGTGAGGACAGTGCTGCCCTCTAGAGGTGGAGCTCAAATGTGTAGGGGCTGCCTGGACACCACGGCAGGGGTCGGCTGTTCATGGCAATCCACACGGCCCCCATCAGCCTCCCGCAGCCATCCGTGCGGGTGCCCAGAATCTGAGCCTAAAATCTAATTGCACAGACACTGCATATACTAGTTTTTTCTCTCAGGTCCACCCCTACTCTGCTTTCTCACTTTCTATACTTTTAATAAAGAACAACGTCTGATCTTACCTCCTTTAAGTCCAAATTCATGCATTATATAAGGAGGTTCAGACACTTAAGTGTGCTGTGTTTTCCAGCACAGATATGTCTAGCCAATGTATACTGAAATCTATTTTTATTATATTCTTATTTCTCTTTCACGTTACAGGTAGGATTTGTGCTGACTTTCTAAAACCAGGTGTATACGAAGGTTACATTAACTATGAGTGTCATTCCAGGATAGTAGTAAAGTGATGCTGCCAAATATGCTTATTAACAAAGGGATACTGGGGGCCGGGGATTAGCTCAGTGGTTCCACCACCTGCCTCACCAGCGCAAGGACCCAAGTTCGATCCCTGGTACCAAAAAGAAATAAATAAATAAAATAAAAATAAAAAAGGGATACTGAGTCTGAAAGATTAGATGCCAAAATAGCTATGCTAGGTGCTTACCAATGAGGTCAAATTTTATCAAAAATACAAAAGAAAAAACAGCATAGAAACACTCAGACTACAGACAAGAATGTCTGCACCCAAATTTCATTAACCCCACAGGCCAAGTCAGCACGTGAGGGACCGCACAGTCCCTTTACTAGGAAACATCTACAGAACCCAAACACAGCAGAGAAGAGAAACAAGCCGCCCCTTCGGCCCCGTCCCCAGCCCCAGTGCCAGGGACGTCTGCTGCTGCTGCCTGCCATTGGCTTGGAGGAACATCCTGGCTTTCCTGAGAAAACTCCATCCCTCAGCTCCCATTCCTGTGCTTCAGGTGAGGAAAAGCTGCCACCTCCTGGCTCCAGGGGGACATACAACCCAGGCCTGGGCAGCAAAAAACGAGGCATTGCACTAGGGAAATGAAATTGAATCAAAGACTTCTCCCGAGCTGTTGAGAAGTCCTCTCCTCCCACTGATTTGGGGCTGGGGTTGCTGGAAGCCCTCTAGTTACCACCACAGAAGAGCTGGCCTGCCTGAGCATCAAATCAAAACCAAGAGAAAGAGAAAGGAGACATGGAAAGACATACGCATCACATGCTGCCCCCAAGCCCTTCGATCCAGCTAAGCAGAGCTAGTGCTTTCCCCTAGCTTTTAAGTTCCATAAGCTGCTCAATTATACTTTCTCACAGACAGTTTCTGTCACCTATGGCTAAGAGTTCTCACTACCTAACTACTCTAAGCCCTAAGACTTAGGATGGCCGAAGGGTTTCCAGAAAGCCTTAATTCCCCAAAGTAACTATAGTCATGTGACAACTACCATCAGCAAGTCTAAAGCTCATTCTGATGGATGTGTTGTGCTAACAGAAGAGCCATTACGGTGTTAGAAGAGCTGTCATTTCTTGATAACACTTGGAGCAGGTCCCTTCATTCCTTCATTTAACCAACATTACTGAACACCTGCTGTGTGCCAGGGACTCTGTTAGGTACAAGGAAGACAGGGCCAGCAGAAAAGCATGGCTACTTCCCTCATGGAGCTTACTCAAACTGGTGTAAAGAGAAAAGGGGATTTACTGGCCCACATAACCAGAAAGTACGGAGAGACATTCAAGAGGGGGTTGACCCAGCAGCCCAGTGACATCATGAGAACCAGTTCTTTCACCCACCTCTCCATTCCAAATGTGCCTCTCCTAAGGCTACTGTCCCTTCGGGTAGCAAAATGGCCAAGGCAGTTCTAACCTTTATGCTTTCACAGTGTCACCACAGCACCTCTTCTTCTAAGAAAAAACCTCCCTCTGCTTCCCCAACTCTTAGTTCATAAACATGGGCTCCCAAACCAGGCAACAAAGCAAATGTACATTTTCTGAAAGACATCTTGCAAAAAGTAGGCCTTATTTCTGGTCTCTGCTAAGCCTGAAAGAATGTTTTGTTTTATTAATGGGTTAAAGTTATTTCTCCATGGTATGATTCTTTTATCAAACAGAACTCAACAATGGGAGCTTCACAAAACAATGCCAAGTTCTGTCTCTTTTTGTCTCATGTTGATGCTGCCGCCTTGGTCTAAAGAATTTATCTGCAGCAGTTTCCACTACTCTGTTTGCACAGATACGGCAAATTCTTGGGCATGCCTGCCACTACTTCCCAAGTCTGCGGCAGTCACTGCTAACCAATAATGGCACTCTTCCCACTGAGCCCAGAAGAGACGGCACAATCCTTCTCAACCAGAACCTCAGGCAGTCACCGCCAGGGTTGGCAGCAGAATAAGACCTATTGCTGTTCCTTGTCAGAACATGGGTTCCAACTGGGGAAACAGCGAGGAAAAGGCCCAGACCCCAGACCCTTGGCTCCAAACCCAGGACAAGCTGAGAATTCAAGCCAGTATACCCCCACGATCGACCACCTCAACTCGGACCATCTGCCTGGTGATAAAAACACAATTACTCTCTTGGGATGAACACTGAAAACATTCACTGTCCTTTTTCACAAAGGGCATACTCTTCATAGTTTTCCAATGATTTAAAAACAGAAAAAGGCAGAGACTGAGACTGACCCTTTGGGTAGAAACTGAGATTTTAAAGCTTTCACTGAGAGCCAATACAGTGAGGGGCCCGGGGATATTAGACAGAGGATCTGAGCAGGGCTCCCCAAGCCTTGGTCCATCCTTCTCTACAGGCTGGGCAGAGCCGATGTCAGCCTCACATGCATGAGAGTCATGGCAGAGCTCATAGTTTAGCAGCCCAAACAAACAAAGGGACACCAGCAGGGCAGGCAAGGTCAGAAAAAAGAAACAAAACATCAAGAAGAGCTGAAGGTTAAATGAACCAGAGGTCAAAGGCTTCAAGATGTTCTGGCATGAGAGAAGTTGGGCAAAGGAAAAATGCATAGATCCTGGCATAGCCTTGCTAACCCTATCCACCCATGGCCAAGGTACCAGCTGAGAAGAAATTAGGCACCATGTGCTGAGCACCTGCAAAGGTCCTGGAGCTTTCCTGAGTGCTCCAAGAGCTTTAACTCATGTAATCAACCCAAACACACAAGAGGAAGTTTAAGAGTCATGCTTTTTTCTGCCTAATGCCTGCCTTGGGGACCCCATAAAGCTGTCAGTCACCATCCTCTGCTCCCTCCCAGCTACAACATACCCAATGAAGTGGCTTTCCTAACATCATAAGCAGACATTCAGAGAAAGGAAGTCTCTTCCCTTTGGGACCTACACAAGGCTTGGTGCTAGAAGATCCCATATCTTTGCCACTGTGTGTAGAAAGCCTACCAAAGAAGCACACCTGCACACAGGTGACAAAGACCTGGGGGGGGGGCAGAAAACCACTGACATTATAGGAACACCTGGGTCTGACAATACATGAATAAAGTGACCATTCTTGGATTTCACAGCTACAGCAACAAAAGCCCCTCTGTTGACCCAGGCTAATTTGTCTTAGGTTATGCTTTCAGAAGCACGTTAACACCAGTTAGAGGAAACAGATTTGAGAAGAAGCACTAGTAAGTGACAGCGTCAGGAACAGAATCACTGTACTGGGTGACTCTCCAACCAAGGGTCAGGCACAGGCCTCCCGAGCCAGTGGGGGCCACCTCACGCTGAGTGGACAGGAGAGCGATCCGCGGCACCTTAGCTCCTTTTAAATGTTTAAAGAAAATGAAGAACCAGAAATGTGGATGGATCACGGGAAAGGCCTGATCACTTAACCTGCCTTTGCCAGTGCACGGGATACTGACAACAGAACAGTAAGGCTGGACCATACTGGAGAAACAGGAGGAAATGCCTCGGCGGAACTCTTGGACTCGCTGGGTCCAGTGGGTTTCTGTTTAGGACCACAGCCTCCTCCCCGGTGAATATAGACAGACGTGAAGTCCCTTCAGGGATCTGACAGGTTAACTGTTGAGGGGGTAAATCTACTTCAACCCGGAGAAGACACAATCCGCTCCATGCCCCTAACATCCAGATAAGAATTCTGCTTAGTCAGGACTCTAGACCATAATTGAGGGAAAAAGCAATTGCAAACTGTCTCAAGTAACAAAAGCAATGTACTGGCTAACATATTTAAAATGTCAGATAAAAAACCGGCTTGGGAAAGACTGGATCCAGCAGCTCAGATGACGTTAGCAGGGACTGTTTTTCTCTCTCTACTTCGCCACTGTAATGCTGATACTTGGGGTTTGGATCTTCCCTCAAAGTGGCCAGCAACTTCTGGCTTCCAGGATATCCTCTCAAGAATGCTGTAACTGGCTCTTATCAGATCAGCTTGGTCACGTGCCATTCTTAGACAAGATCACGGTGGCCAAGGAACGAGGAAGCTGACTGTGCAGGCCTGGATTGGGTGCTCTCTCCTGGAGCTCTGAAGGGGCAGGAGTAAGGTCAGCCCCATCAAACCACACAGAAACAGTAGGGAAGGGGGAAAGTTCACCGAGAGAAAACTGGATAGTGTGATGGTTAATTGTAGTATGCTTGTCAATCTGACTGGGTCACGGGATTTCCAGGTAACCAATTAAACATTAGTTCTAGCCACATCTGTAATCCCAGCCCTCTTAGAGGCTGAGGTGGGAGAATCTCAAATTCAAGACCGGCCTGGGCAACTTAGCAAGACCCTGTCTCAAAATAAAAAAGGGCCAGGTATGTAGCTCAGTGCAAAGGCTCTGGGTTCAATCCCTAGTACCACAAAAAATAAAACTAAAACATTACTTTTGCATGTACCTGAGGGTATTTCTGAAGAGACGAGCATTTGAACTGGTGGCTAAGTAAAGCAGACAGCCCTCACCAGTATCGTTGGACATCATCCAGTTCATGATGCCTGAGCAGAACAGAACAACAGAGGACCGTGAATTCTCTCTTTGCCTCACCACTTGATTTATGGCATAGATCTGCTCCTACCCTCGGTGCTCCTGGTTCTCACGACCTTCAGATTTATACTGCATCAACACCAGCAGCCTCCTGGCTCTCGAGCCTTCAAACTACACCACTGTCTTTTCTGGGCCTCCAGGTGCAGGCAACAGACTGTGGACTTTCTCGGCATCCACAATCATGTAAGCCAATACCCTATAATAAGTCTCTTTCCAGAAAGATACAGACACCCTACTACTTCTACTTCTCTAGAAGACCCTGTGACTCCAGGAAGAAGCTAAAGCCCGGGTGTGGTGGGCAGTCTTCAGGATGGCCCCCAGTGATCCCTGCCTCCTGCTATTCACACCCTGTATTCCCCTCCCACACTGAATCAGGGCCGATCTGTGTACTCATAGAATACAGCAGAAGCAATCACGAGCCAGCTCCAGATTAGGTAATAAAAACTGCGGGGCCTCCATCTTGGTGGTACTCTCTTGCCCTTGCATTACTCCGCATGGAAAGCACCTCCTAGAGGCCCACGTGGCCAGAAGCCGAAGCTTCCTGCCAATGGCCACATGAGTGAGTGAGAGTCCCAGTCAAGCCTTCAGATAATAGCAACCCTGGCTAGCAGCCTGACTGCTACTTCCTGAGACTCCAACCCTCAACTTAGCTATCCTCACATTCCTAACTCACACAAACTTTAGAGGGTCATAAACAGTTGTTTTAAGTAACCAAGTGTGGAGATAATTTGTTACACATCAAGAAATGACTAATACAATATGCAAAAACAGAAAACGTCCCCACAATAAGGCAAAAACCATGTTTACTTGCTTCCTACCATGGCTGAAAGTATCTCCCAAAGTTCTTATGTTAGAAACTTAATCCCCAATGCAACAATGTTGAGAGGTGAGATCTTTAAGGAGACTGGGATACAAGGGTGCTGCTCTCATCAATGGATTGATGTCAGTATCATGAGTGAATTTTTTTATAAAAGTGAGTTCAGTCCATCACCTCTCTCACTCCCTCTCTCTTGCTCTTTCTCACCTGCTATCTCACCCATGTGAAGCTTGGGCTTCCCAGCTTCTAGAATCATAAGCCGAATTAATTTCTGTTCATTATTCATCCAGTCTGCGGTATTCTGTTACAGTGGCATAAAACAGACCAACACATATCCTTGAAAGGGACTTCTCATGTAAATCTGTGTCTTCTCTCTTTTAACATCTGTCTCATAGCTTGAGTTTCCTTAATTCAGCAGGAAGTAAGGCAAACAATTATTTAGTGACTTACACAGTCTCACTGCAACTCATTATAATCCCTCCACATGGGAAACTAGCAGTTGCTTGGGGCCACAAAAGCACCGGGCTAGTTACATGACTTTGTTCTTTGCTGAACCATAAGAGATGAAAGAAAAGCCATTAATTTTGATCAAAAGGAATGTGTGTACCCAAATTCTTAGTATGCTCAGTGACATTTCAGATTTATAGTCATACTCAAAGCCAGTAAAATGCATGTACACCACATACACTTTTAGAATACTTATGACAAGTAAATTTCACATTCCTGAATTTGACATAGCTAGGTATTCTTTCTGCTCCATTGCTGTTAATATATACATGTTAATATATATGTTTATATATTTTTTAAATTTAAAAATAACTTTATTATCAAACACACACACAGAAATTAAAACCATTCAAAGAAGAACAATGCAAGGGGAAAAAAAGCACAATAATATTCAAACACAGTAGAACTCAACCAAAACAAAACTGAAAAGCACTTAAACATTTTTCCATATAACTTAAAAAAGCATCTCAAGCACCAGCAAGACACCAGAGGATGTGATTTGTTTCAGAAGGATCCCCAAAACCAACATTGAACAAACAGTGGTCTGGAAAAAAACTCCAGTTAGCTAGCATACTCCACGCATAAGCCAAATTTCTCCCTAATTTAAATTTCGATACAGTCACATGACATGTGATGGAAACATAATCAGAGAAATGTTATTAGGCAATTTCATCCGTGTGTATCCTTAATTACACTTTCAGTTTCTCACACTAGAGAAACTATTCAGTATTAACACATGTGAGTCCTATTTATTTCACTTAAGAGGATGGCCTCAATATGCATCCATTTAGCTACAAATGTCTCTAGTTTCTCGTTCTTTATGGCTGAGTAGTGCTCCATTTTATAAAAAACCCACATCTTCCTTATCCAGTTTCCAGTTTATGGGCACTTGGGCTGTTTCCAAGCTTTAGCTATTACAAACTGTGCTGCTATAAACATGGGTGCACATATATCTCTGTGGTATGATTCTTTTAATTCTTTGGGGAAGATCCCCAGCAGGGGAATAGCTGGGTCAAATGGGACTTCCAGCCCTAGTTCTTTGAGGTATCTCCATACTGATTTCCACAGCGGTTGCACCAGTCTGCACTCCCACCAACAATGGAGAAGGGTTCCTTTCTCTCCACAGCCCCGCCAGTATGTGTTGGATGATTTCTTGATAGCAGCCACTCTTTCTGGGGTGAGGTGGAATCTCAGTGTTGTTTTCATCTGCATCTCTCAAATGACCGGTGATGTTGAACATTTTTTCATATATTTATTTGCTGCTTTTACTTCTTTGAGAAATGTCTATTCATTTCAGATGCCCATTTTTGAATTGGGTCTTTGAATTTGGGCGGTCTGATTTTTTTCAGTTCTTTATATATTCTAGATAGTAGTCCTTTGTCTAAGGTACAGCTGCTGAAAATTTTTTCCCACATTGTAGGTTGTCTGTTAGCTCTGTTGGTGGTTTCTCTTGCAGTGCAGAAGCTTTTTAATAAGATGAGATCCCAGTTGTTGATTCTTTGTGCAAGTTCCCACGCCACTGAGGTTTTGTTCATAAAGCCTTTTCCTATACCAATGTCTTCAAGAGTTTTACCTAACTTATCTTCCAGCAAATTTAGTGTTTCTGTCTTGATATTTAAATCTTTAATCCACTTCGATCTTAGTTTAACGCATGGTGATAGGTATGGGTCTGTCTAGTTTTAATCTTTGGCAGGTTGAAATCCAGTTTTTCCAACACCATTTATTAAAGAGGCTATCTTTCTTTCAATGAGGGTGGTTGGCTCCTTTGTCAAAGATGAGGTAGCTGAGTATATCTGGAGCTGTTTCTGCATCTTCTAATCTATTCCACTGATCCTTGGGTCTGTTTCTTTGCCAGCATCATGCTAATTTTATCACAGTAGCTTTGTAGTATAGTTTCAAGTTGGGGATTGTTATACCCCCAGCCACATCTCTGATGCCTAAAATTTCTTTTGCTATTCTAGGTCTCTTCTGGTTCCAAATGAATTTTTGGATTGTTTTCTCTAGTTCTGTGAAGTATCTTGTTGGAATTTCAATCGGCATTGCATTAAATCTATATAGTAGTTTTGCAAGTATGGCCATTTTCACTATATTGGTTCTTCCTACCCAGGAACAAGGGATGTCTTTCCATTTTCTTATATCCTGCTCAATCTCCTTTTGCAGAGTGCTATAGTTTTCAGTGTAGAGGTCTTTTGCTTCCTTTGTTAGGTTGATTCCTAGATATTTCAGTTTTTTGGATGCTATTGTAAAAAAATTGTTTCCCTAATTTCTCTCAGTGAGTCTATTATGTGTGTATAAAAAGGCTATTGTTTTTTGAGTATTGACCTTATATCCAGCTACTCTACTGAATCTGTCAATTAAGAGTCTTTTGGCAGAGTTTTTTGGGTCTTCTATGTAAAGTATCATATCATCAGCAAATAAAGACAGTTTAACTTCTTCCTTTCCTATTTTTATTCCTTTTATTTCTTTCTCTTTTCTAATTGCTGTGGCTAATGTTTCGAGAACAATATAAACTGGAGTGGTGATAGTGGGCATCCTTGTCTTGTTCCTGATTTTAGCGTGAAAGTTTTCAGTTTTTGACCATTTAGTATGATGTTGGCTGTTGGTTTTTCATAGATAGCCTTAATCAAGTTGAGATAAAGACCTTCTATTCCAATTTTCTGTAGGGCTTTTATCATGAATGGGTGTTAGATTTTGTCAAATGCCTTTTCTGCATCTATTGAGATGATCATATGGTTTTTGTCCTTGACTCTGTTACTATAGTGTATTACATTTATTGATTTACGAATGTTGAACCATCCTTGCATCCCTGGGATAAATCTGACTTGGTCAGGGTGTATGATCTTCTTGATGACCCTCTGTATTCTTTGCCAGTATCTTGTTAAGGATTTTTACATCAACATTCATTAGGGAGATTGGCCTGTAGTTCTCTGTTTGGGTTGTGTTTTGTTTTTTTTTAAAGAAATGCTAGGTTTTGGACCTAAGCCCTTCACACTGAGCTATATCCTCAGCTTTTTCTTTTTTTTTAAAGACACGGTCTTGCTTAGTCACTAAGTTGCCAAGGCTGGACTCCAACTTGCAATCCTCCTGTCTAAACTTCCCAGACTGCTGAGATTACAGGCATGTGACACTACGGCCAACTAAAATATACCTTTCAATTAGGCAAGTTAACATAAGAATTATACTAAGAAAAATGAAAATAGTTAACATTTATTGAATATTTATGAAGCGTATTTACTGAGCCAACAAATGCGCTCTCATTTTATCCATGCAATAATCTAATGAGGTAGAGTTTTCTTATCCCCCCCCCTTTTTTTTTAACCGGGGATCGAACTCAAGACCTTGTGCCTGCAAGGCAGGCAGCAGCATCTTATCCCCATTTTAAAACTAGGAAAATTGAAAGATAGGTTAATTAACTCACACAAGGTCACAGAATTAGTCAGAAATAGAGTAGATCTAGGAACTGATCCCCAAAGTCCAAACCAAGTTAAGCCAAGTCACCTTACATTAAATCATCTAATCAGACCTGCCCTGAGCACAGGTGAACATGAGAACAGGGTGGGACGGACACACACACACACACACGTACATCCCCCCTGCCAGCCTGTGACACTTCACTGCCCCACTCCGACTATGCCCCACCAGCTGCAGCACTCCCTCTCCCCAGGCAACAGCTTGGGTCCACCATTCACTAACACAGACTGATACTCTTGCTATGGCCAGAAGCAAGAAGAACCTTCTGAGAACTGACAGAGGTGAACTCTATCTGGAACACGCCGGCAATTAAGCTTGCCAAAACTTAGAAGACTGATCAATCTGTTAACTTCTTTTCGAATATTCATCTGTTTTGTAGATGTCCCACCTATAAACCACAACCTTTCAGATACCTTCAACTCTTAGCTACCCATTGGTTAAATAGAAAGAGTTCCAATTACAAAACAGTCTAGTTAAGAAATCAGTTTTTTCTACAAACTTTATAGAATGAAATTTGCCCTAGGATTTTCACGTGCTAAAATGTGCTTACTGTCACACACTCACAATAGCTTGTACACGCCCAGCACCTTGGCACCCTCACACTCTCCTCCTCATTCAGTCTCCCTGGGTGAGTAAGGCCATCCTCTCCACTTCATAGATGAGGAAACACACGCCTGCAGATGCGGAGCAATTCACCCAGAAGCACACAGTTTGAGAGTAATGGAGCAGGACTCAGGACTAAGGTGAACTCTAACACAAGCCAGAGAAATGACAAAGAATATAATCCTTGGTGTCACGGATCATTCAGAACCAGTGTCTTTAAAGTCTTCAGCCTTTATTGTGAACATCAAATGCAACTATGCCACAGAATCTACCATGGCCAGATGAAATGGAGGACCAGTAGAGAAAATGCCAAGTTAGGTACCTATTACTCATTTGTAATTGTCATTTAACTGGCTCTGAAGCTCCTGAGATGCCATTTTAGAAGGGGAAGAAAGGGATAAGGCTCAAGGAATGGAACTTAGATATGAAGTCATGGTGCTAACATTCAATTACAGATACACAACTACATCACCTCACACCACCAAGGGATAACAAAGGCTGCCATGTAACTCACCCAGCCCTGGGTGCCCTGGCACTGCCACAGGTCTTAATTCTCTCCTGGTCTTACTTAAAAGCACTTTCAAAGAACAAGCAGTAAACTGCTTATTTCATCTAAAAGAAGGAAAAAACAGGAAATAACCCAAATGCTAAATTGACCATGTTAAATTGATCAATTAATACGGCCAATTTACTATGATACTTTAACTCAATGAAATACTACATCCAGGTATATAAAAATAGTTAACATAGGGGTGGGGTTTTAGCTCAGTGGTGCCGTCGCCTGCCTCGTAAGCACAAGGTCTCGAGTTCCATCCTCGGCACCAAAAAAAAAACAAAACAGTTAACATAAAAACTGCTCTTGTAATTTTTGAAATATGCTTTCTATATCCTTTTAAATTCTGTAAAATCTGTGGTAATGTCTCCTAGATCTTAATATTGTAACTTAAAAAATGTATAACTGATATTCTGTAACAGGAAGAAAAGTTCTAAAAGACCAGGGGAATTGGGAGGGGTAGGGGAAGGGAAAAAAGGGAAAGGAAAAAAATATGAGAAGAGGAAAAAAAATGGAAACAAGGTCTTTGCAAATAGGGGAGGGTGGAGGGGGTGAAGGGAGGGCAAGGGAAGGGGAAAAAAAATAAGAACCAAGAGACTCAGGTAATGGTACGAGATCCCAATGATGAGTGTAACTGTATTGTATACCTAAAATGGACCAATAAACTTAATGGGAAAAAAACCAAAAAAAACCCAAACTGCTCTTGTATAGTAAATAGAGGAAGGAGGTGGCCTAAAAAATAATGGGCTATAGATTCTAAGTGCAACATATAAAAATATGTTCACATGTGAACAAATTAAGAAAAATATGCATGTTTTATGGGAGCTGGATGCTTTCTGGTCCACTGAAGGTTTCTTTCACAACACATAAACAACATCACAGAAGAAAAGGCTCTTAATAAAAATAGGCTCAATCATGGTCATAATTGGAGAAATGCAAATGGAAAAATATCCTGCCAGCCTCATTTTTCTTCCATGATTTTATCAGGAACCTGAAACCTGGGTCCTACTCTCGTGAGCACATCTGAGGCAGCAGTGTCACCTGACATGCTGCTGTGGGACATCGTGGCTCAGCATCTGCAGAAGGCAAGCCGATGGCCTCTATCCAACATACAAATGCACTGCACCTTGACCCAGCAAGTCTACTCCTGGGAATGCTTTCAACAAATGCACTCACACGTGAGCAAGATAACAGACACACGGGTTGTTAGCTGTGATTATTGGTTACTTCCAAAAGCCTGGAAATCCTCAGCTGTTGGCAGACTGTTAAACAAATTCTGGTTATTCAGATAATGACATATCGAGAGCTATTAAAAACGTGGCAGTCCCCATGTCCACCCACACAGAGACCTCCCCAAGATGTAAAGTGAGTGGTATTTGGGATGGGGGGAATATATGCATACACATTTGGCTGTATGTACTTGGATGATCTCTGAAACTGGTAACGCTGATGGCTTCTATGGAGCAAACTGGGTGGCAGGGACAAAAAAATGGGTCTCACACAGTTTAACCTTCTGAACATTGAACCATGTGCATATGCATCATTTAATAAAATAAGTTAAACTGAAATGCATAAATTTTATTTCCTTTGGTCACTAATTTTTTTATTCCAAAGTGTGGGTGAAAGTTGTGCATGGGTTTTAACCAAGCCTCCAGGTGCTCACTTCATGGTCCCTTGCCCTCCCTACCTTGCCAATGCCTGGACCTTCATGGTGTGCCGCTCCTCCTGCTCCGCCACCTTCCTTTTCAAGGTGTCCACCTCTTGCCGAAGCACAGCCGAGTGCTCCATCTCACCATCAAGCAGGTTCCGCAGCGACCTGGGAAGACAAGTCCCAGCAGTTCAGATGCTGTCAGCTAGAGCTCATCAAGCCCAGGAAACAGGTCTTTTTTTTTTTTTTTTTTTTTTTTTTGGTACCAGGGATCGAACTCAGGACCTTGTGCTTGTGAGGCAGGCACAGTGCCACTGAGCTACATCTCCAGCCCAAGAACACAGTTCTTGACCTCAGTCAGTTCCTCACTCACTCACTATCCATAAGGCTCTGCACATCTGTCTCATATGAACTGATATAAGGAGATAGCAACATGGGACAAGAGCCTAAAAACAATGATTCTGATGAAGCCCAAGGCAATCACCTGTGACATGTTCTTCTGTGTCCCAGTTCTCCTGTGAGCAGGCCACACATCTGACAGCTCAGGTCAAGGGAAAACAGGGAATTGAGCAGATCTCAGGCAAGTCTCCTTAAAGACACCCCTTTCAAAGGTGTAGCACATTAAACAGAGACATTTTGTCACAAACACACTAAGAGATTTAGCAAAGGAAAGGATGTCACAAGAGGCCAAAAGAATAACCTACAGCATAAAAACAGACTACCTGCTCAGATTATGGGACAGATGTCTGGTCTCACTTCTACCACTACCCATAAACCACACTTTGAGCTATGTTTTGTTACTGTCCCCAGGCTAAACAAACACACAGAGCAGTGTACATAGCTGTATGGTTAGAGGCATCTGTTTCATATTCCCAAATTTCTTGACTCCCCAAACATGCTTTGTATATCTGTCATTCCTGGTCTTTAAAAATGGAAAGGAATAGTAGGTCTTCTAGAAATCATCACAAATTACCATCTAGAAATAAGCAAACATGATTCTATTGATCATTTAATTCACTGCACCTGAATAGAAAACAATGCCCCAACTGTGGTGCATCAACACACCAAATCTAAAGGACTTTTAAAAGGTGACAATAGAATGTAACAAAATATTTGGCCCCTCTCCCACCTCCATTATTCACTGAATTCTCCAAGACCTGTGTTCTTTGAGAGCTTAGAGAAAATTCCCCTCATGAGCCCTCAGGCCTCCTGACACAAACATGCTGATATTCTTCCCTCTTTGGGAAGAAGAAATTCACAGGCGGTGAATAATATTCTTCACAGGTAGACAAATCCTATGGCTTCTTCCAAGATAACAGCTCTAGCTGAAGCATGAAAAAAGAATTCTTCAGCAGCTACAGCCCTTTGTTCAAAGTTTATCTCAGTAGAACACTGTGCTTTGTAAAAATTCCTTTTAAAAATATTTTCTTTTGTTTTAGAAATTATGCTTCTTTGCTTTCATATGTTTCCATAAAGGGCGAGCAAGAAGCTTGTCAAACAAGGCCCACAATAAAGTCTGAGAGCTGTGATTGGTTGTCACCATGAATCCTTAATTCTTACTCTGAATAAAGAAATAAGAATCCGCAGACACCGCAGAGGGGTCCCTGGTCACAGGGAACCCGACCCATTCAGCCCGCGCCCTCCACAGCAATCCATTTAGCAGCATGGGTGCCTGCAGGACCCCCACCCCCACTCCCTCACTTCTCTGGCCTCTTGGCTGTACTGCCACCTGCTTCCACACTACAAAGACACAGGGGACACCGGACCACCAGACCACTGTGCTGGGTAAGTTGGAGGGATCATCACCTCCCGTTGGAACCAGGACTATCTTTAGAGGAAGGGCAGCTGGAACCTGCAGTACAACCCTACAGAGTTCAACGCTACAGGAGGACAGGGAGCTCAACCTGGGACTTGAAGCCAGAAATCTGCCTGAATCTCACAGGTCTGAGACTGGCTTGCTGAGACTCAATGACTTATATCTATCTGCACACTGCTACCCATGTTGTCTACTGTGACAGCAGAGACATACCCTGAAGGAGGCCCTTCATTTTCATTTTTATTTTTTATTTCCAAAACTAGTATTATTGGGGTTTTTCTCTCCTCTTATCTTTAATTTTTTTTCCTATTCTTTGCAAATTTTTGTTCTTCTCTTTTTTTTTCTTCTTTCTTTTCTCTTTCCTTTCTCTCTCTCTCTTACACTCACATCCTGCTGTCCCACATTGTTCAACTCCCTTTCTGTTCCTGATCTGGCCCTCATTCGGATTTCTTCTTTATTTTTCTATTATTCTTTTTTTCCTTCTCTGGCCTGTGTCCTCTGGCCTCACTGCTAACCTTCCCCTATCCTTCTACTTATCTGTCCCTCCCTCCCTGACTCCTTCTAACTCCCCATCCCGAAGGGTAAAGTTGTTATATTGAAGAGTTTATTCACTATAAACATATGTTGGGTTGGTCCTTGATTTTGATTTAATTCATACAGTTAAAGGTGATAGATTAATAACTACCACAAAATGTCATTTTCTAAGATGTACTTGATGCTATATGGTGTTGCTGATTGTATCACTTGGGCTAAGGTGTTGTGATTGATCTAGTCAGTGGTCCTTCCTGGTATAATGAAAATGAGATAGCCTCAGAGTCATTAGAGACTCAAA